>JARHVA010002015.1:0-1245000 GCA_037957365.1 Torreya grandis
TAAGTATCATGGTAACAAGAATAATATATCATAATCGATCACACCCAAGTTAATATCATTCAAATTAATAATTTAACATGCAAGGATGAAATTTGAATAACATGAAAACATAATAAGAATGAACATGGACACAAAATATGCACAAACACATATAATCATACACATGCACATACAAGAAAGGACTCACACATAACCCAAAATGTAACCAATTTTAGTGTAATTAATATATGCAGATATAAAAATAACACATAAGATCTATGTAATATCAAGACATGTATAATCTATGTAAATTATCTCAATATGAAAAATGGACAAGGAGCAAATATATCACCATACATACCCACTATATGAATATTCCCCTAGTGTAAGCATGCCACCATTATGATCATCTACCATAGGGTGTTGGAAAGGTAGCCACATGACATAAAAATGATCCATATCTTGTATGAATTATACATTTGCATAATAACCACTCAAATAAATACCATGATAATCACATGTAAAACATGGATATGAAAACCTCAAGCATAGGTAGATATGTAACCAATGTTAAAGTAATATTTTTTTATTTTTTATTTTCTAAATTTTTTGAATTTTTGTAAATTTATAAAAAAATATGGATGATTAAGAAGGCATAGGACACAATCAAAAAATAATACAAAGGGCATAAACAAGAGGAATAATATGAGGAGGATTCCAAAAAATCTATAACTTACCTCAAAATTCAATGCATGCTAGGACAAGATGTCCTGATATATATGCTTTCATAATTAGGAAGATAATGCAAGCACTTAGAATGGGATAAAAAATGTGCTCGGGTCAATGCAACATAAAAATCAACATAAACAAGGTGACTAGATTAAATTCAACTCAAGAGAAAATAAGCATCTATGTGTCAAATCTAGAAGAAAAAAGAATACAATCAAACTCTAGGGAGGAAAGCACATGGAATGCATGACATATAGAATGAAGAAAATAGGTATAGTACAATAAAGATGTATCAATAAATCTCAATATGTTGGATATCATAGGTAACCAATAATTTCATCTATATCATCAAATAATTGACTATAGGAATTTGATATGTCACTCGATGTATCTAAAAAATGATCATAAGATGTGAAATGACTACCATCATCCTCAGGAAGAATATGTGTATAATTAGCTTGAGGAGTTTTTTCAGACTACATAGGAATATATCATGGTTAAATTTTTTAATAGGTCATAAATCAATCCTATTACATGGATTTTTAGGTATTTTATGTCTCAGTGGTGTAACTATAGGATCTAGAGCTCTTTCTACACTAGATGGTGATGTTGTAGTCTCAAATATCATGGGTAACATATAGGATGGTGATAGAATATATGTAGGGCTCACACAAGGGTAAATATTTTTCTTGTTTCAAGGTGCACTAAATGGTCACACATGGGATATCTAAGGTATAATAGGTATCTCATAATTTGTACCACAAATGATATGTACTTTGTTATTAAGCACAAACTTAACCCAAGTATGTACTATATAAGGTATTATTCTCATCTGATTAATCTAAGGGTACCCAAGTAATAGATTATATGATATAATATTTGTTATAACATAGAACCAAACTATAATGGTCCAAGGACCAACTGTAATTAGAAGAGTAATACCATCTAAGGATGAGTGCTCATGACTTTCATAACTACGTAGTATCATAGATGTACCAAGAAAATATCTCTAAGTATAGCCTCAACTAGATAATAATGAAATTGAACTAAGGTTTTCACTAGAAAAATGTTATCAATCATAATGATATGTGTGACATAATGATAATAGTCAGAAAAATCATGTATGCATATAGGAAATTTTTTTGATGCATTGTTAGGAATCTCGTGATCATGAAATGTAATAGAAAAAAACCACCTTTTAAAACTAGAAACCATTCCAATAATGTTATCTATCTCATGATTAGGTGGAATAGTAAAATGATGTATATAGTGTACACATGCACATTTTTATTTGGATCATGCTAGTTTGGTAATGGATTACTAAAGATTTACAGGTGCTGATTTGGATTTGTAATGAAATTATTCAATGTAGACTTATGCCCATCAACTATAATGGTGGTGTTATAAATTAGATCTTGGATATTTTGTTATAATTTGAAACTTTAATTAGTTGTATGTCTTAAATCTTGATGATATTCATGAAATTCATTTGGATCATACCCTCTATGTAATGCCTTTGTTGTATCTATTTCAAATGGTTTTGAAAAAGAAATCACATTACATCAAATAATTTTTATAATATTTGGTGAGGTGGTCTTGGCAATGTTGTAAATTGTTTACTTTGATTTGGAGTAAAAAAGTTAAGCTTATCATTTGCTTATGAAACTACATTAGCTCTTTTAGCCTCATTATTAGCTTGGAAATTAGGCACATCATTATTCTTAGGTTTGACCCTATTTCCTTGATATTTGTATGTAGTGGATGTATACTTTAATATATTAATATCTATAAGTTTAACCTTAATGTTACATAGTGCATGAAAAATATCATCCAATGAATCATATGTGTTAAACATGACTTTATATTTGGCATGTTGAGCAAACTATTTGAGAATATACTTTGAATTTCACTATCAAGTAGTTGATGTGAAATTTTGGTAAGCATGGTCTTAAATTTAATCATAAATTTATAAATGTGTTAATTAGGTCCTTATTTGAGGATAAAGTTGTAAAAAATGAAAATTTGACTAATATTTATATAAAAATGCACTAAGAATAGGTCAAGTAAATCATATAATCTATGCAAAATACCATAGACAAACCAATATAGGGTATATCCTATGAGACTCTTAGGATATAACTTGGCCATAAGCAATTGATCATGTTGAGAGCCAATATAAGATGCAAAGAAAGATTTGATATGTTGAGTTAGATACCTATAGATACTAAATATTATAGACTTAGGTACTTGGAATTATGGAGTCAAGATATGAACAATAACTTATTGACTCAAAGGGTTGTGTAATACATCATAAGACGAGATCACATGGCTAGGTTTCCTAGATGATTTAGACAATTAAAAAATTTGCATCCTCATGTCATTATGTTGTTTTTGCATTGTGTTTTAACATATTTTGAATTAGTGTATGTAAATAAGATATAAATTTTGAATATTGAGGTTGTCTAAGATATGTATACAAAAAACAAATTTGAATGTTACAATTAGATGTTCAATTACACTTTTTATTTATGAAAATTCCTAAGGGGACTAGGGTATTTAGATTTTTACTAATTTGTTCTAGTTTGAGATTGTATGTAGGTGGAAAATAAGATTGAAAAATGGATTTGGGGTTACTCATCTCTAGAAACTGACTGTCTAGACATGATTGGATGAATCTAGTAGAAACTCGATGCCTACCTCAGTTGTAGGAATACAATATTTAACATACTTATCCTTGAAACATTTTCTTGATTATTTTATCACATATCAATACACTTGCTTGTAAAATTTTCATCCTGTGGGATATTAGAAAATATTTGTGTGTAGGTATAGAAACTTGTCTCCTTCACTTTAAAACCCTAGATTCACGTTCAACACTAGGTTTGGGCCTAAAAAGGGGACTAAATATGGTTGGAGCTGACCCCAACCATTCTCATTGAGTGATTTAGAACTACCTACATTTTCAATACTCTAAAGAGGGCTCAGATTACACAAAGTTCTCTTGAGTATGTGTATGTGTGAAATAATGCTCTTTTAGTATGGATGCAACTTGTAATCTAGATTTTGATACTTCATAATGGTAATATTGGATTATGTGATTCAAAATTGGATAGGCCCTATTCCTAGTGATTAATTTCTAATTGTGGAGGTTTAAGGTAGTCCTTCTCAATGTTCAAGTGATAGATGCTTGTTTTATGCTTTCTAGATGAGTGATCGGTAGGGAATATGCTTAGACTTACTATGTATAAATAAATGACTCTTTGGGTAACTTCTCACACCACCACCATGTAGAACATACAGGCTGACCTATAAGAATGATTTTAATTTAGAAAATGACCATTTCTAGGTGTGTATACAAGTTTGGTATAGGTGGATAGTTTCCAAAATTTTGAGTTGTCAGAATATGACCAAAGACATCTAGAAAGATAAGAAAAATGCTCTGATGATCAAGAGACAATCTGATTAAGATAAGAAGTAGATTATGTTTAGACTATGGAATTCCTATTGGTCATTTATAACAAATCAATAAGGTTGGGTCCATACAAGGAAAGTGGATAGGAGATAAAGGTGTGCAAGAGTCATATGTGAACAAAAAATTCATGTAAGGTAAATATAGATAGAAACTAACATTGTCAAGTGTATAATACCACATTTATGTATCTACATGTTAGGAACCTTCTTAGAGATAAATAAATATAACAATAAAAATACAACCAACATGAATTGAATGGTAATAAATTAATAATATTATATTGAAATGATAGATTTCACTAAAACTTATCACGTGTATCTTTGAGGGGGCAACCTCCTTTGAGTACAACTCAATAAAAAATATTAAATAAATGATATTTTCTCTTACACACACCCCCTATTTAAGTTATTCTATTGAAGACAACTATTACCTCCCATACATGTGGGATAAATACAAATATAAAATGGGAAGACTTATAAATCATATGCATTCGATATTCTATTAAGAATACCTAATATAAAATAAAGAGTTAGGATGAATGGGTCCTAACATGCCCTTATTCTTACAAAATATTTGTCCTCAAAGCTTGAGATGAGGAAACTGCGATTGTAGTTGGAGTAGGGGTTCCCATGATGCATCTTCCAATTGCATGTCATGCCACTATAATAAAATATTAATGATAGTACACTTGAGAACCTAGTGAGAATACCTACCAAGGATAGACTCATGTTATAAAAGGATAGATCCTTTAGTGTCAAGCTTTAATTATGCCATTTTTGCTTAAACATGCTGACCAATGACCTTATTCAAACATGATACATGGAAATTTAGATGGATCTTGGAAGAGGAGGGAATTTATAACTCGTTGCAATAGGAGCACTCTCAAAAAACACTTTATAAGGACCATAAAAATTTGGTGAAAGTTTTTAATGGAATTTTATATTCAAAGAAGACTACTAATTCGTAAACAAAATGCATAAGTGTCAAAAAATTGAAAACACACACTATTTTTTACATGGATTTTTTAAAAATCTTTATATGATTTAAAAAGAATCAAACTTATAGTAAAAAGGACTGAAATTAAGAGCAACAATCAGAATATCAGAGAACAAGATCAAATTCACTAGTCAAGACTTGATAACAAAGTTTGGTTTATAAGCCTATGTCACTGAGTCCACTCCAAGTGAGGACTGTTCTATTAAATTATTGCATCAAAATGGCTTAACAATCATATTATAAGTCTTTAAAATATTCAATAATGTCTGCTCTCTCTTGGAGATAATTCTCATGATTCAAATATGAAAATCAAGGCTCTAACTCTCTAACTAATTCTATGCCTTCTTAAAAAAAACATAGTCTCAATAGTAGTAACACTCAAATACAATATCATGGGATTTTATACATGTTGCCACTCACAAGCCTTTATCTTTTTAGACAACAGGTTAGGATTTTAAGCCATCAACATAGGTTTGGTGGTAAGGCATAATCTTTTAGTCCCACATTTGGGATTGTAAAATGATTTCAAGTTTTTAAAAGCTTGAGGCTTCACACTCGTAGTTGTTGATATCCCTTTTAGTTCGCTAAGGCACTTGATTGACTTTATCTATGAGGTATATTTGGCTCGACCAAACTTGATTTAGAATATGTTGGGATCGACCTAACTTGCCATTAACACCTGATAATCTCAGTATCTAAGATAATGTTAGATGGCAGTTGGGTTTTTTAATAGCGTTAAAAACTTTGATAGTTGACAATGAGTTTGAGCTTGATTACTAACTTAGGTTGGTGACTCGATTTGGCTTGAACTTCGCTCTATTTACAAATACATGGATATTAATCCCACATGAATGGGAATATAAATTAAATAGAGATTTATATACACCAATGAATATAATGAGTTGTGAAGTAAAGGAGGCCAAGACACACCTCCTCATAAAGAATGCGTCGATCCTCACTGATGGCCCCCAATGAAAAAATAACAGGGCCCATTTGACCAAACACCATAGGCTATCAAAGATGAAGGATGAAAACCAAACCTAATTTTTTTCTCCAATTGACTGCCATGTGTCACAACTTCATCAACCCACTTGGTGAGATGGAATTGTGCCATATCAACATGCATAACCAATTTTTCAATTGTTGACCAAAAACATCAACATGTGATATGTTGTGCATATGGACTCAAAATTGATCCATTCAAATTGATCCTAAAAGATCTCAATGATCTCTACACTATGCCATTGATTAAATTGGATTTTAAAGACTTCATTTTCGAATGGTACATGGATCTATCTGGATCAATCCTCCCCACTAGGAGCTTTTGGAACTCCAAAAATTGATTTTTAATTAGTAATAAAGTGAGGGTATTTCTTCCTCACCTTTTTGACTTCCATCCATTTAGACTTGTTTAGGTGCATCCCTTTAAGACCAACATGAAGATACTCAACATCTCCCCTTTGCAAGGTCCAAACCTTCCTATCAAGGATTGTATCTTCTTTCAATTCTGTTAGATGCTCAAGAGAAAAATCATCAACAGAAGGAATGGATACACTTTCATCATGATCTATAATCATTGGAGGCTCAAACAATTTCATATTTTCAACATTGACAACTAAATAAATCTGCATGTAAGATGGTAAATCTAACCAAAAAACATTTGTACCAATTTTTTTAGTAATCTAAAAAATACCATACCAGGTTGGTTTCAAATTTGTACCTTCACCTGTCAGTCTTTCCTTACTAATGTGAAGCCATATCATATCACCTTTATCAAACTAGTGATCAACCTAATGTTTGTCATGTCTTGCTTTATACTTTGCTTGATTTTCTCCAACTAATCATAGACAGTCTGGTGTACTAGATGTATCTTTTAAATGAACTTATTGGCTTTAAAAGCATCATTATGTTTGAATACAGCTGAATCCTATCCATAAAAAAAATCTATAGGATATTTAGGTAAGTATCCATAACAAATTTCAAATAGATATTTCATAGTAGAAGAATGAAGTGCATAGTTATAAGCATGCTATATGTAACACAAATGTTCATCCCACAACTTGGGATGCTTAATGCAATAACCCCTAAGCAAATGTACCATGATGCAGTTCACAACCTCTATTTGTCCATTTGTTTGTGGATGAAATACAATGCTCTTTTTTAATTTAGTGTCCATTAATTCCCACAAAGTTGACCAAAAATTCCCAATAAACCAAAAATCCTGATAAAAAATAATAGAAGTGGGCAACCCAAAATGAACCCATACATGTTTAAAGAATAAGTGTGCAGTGCCTTCCCTAGTAATTTATTTAGTGCAAGGGATCAAAACACACATCTTGCTAAATCTATCCACTACCACATACAAATAGTCATGTTTTATTTATGACATAGGCAAGCCCCCTACAAAATCCATGGAAATACTTTCCCATGGGTGGGTAGGAACATGTAAAAAAATGTAAAGTCATAGTTTCCTATTACTAGGCTTGCTTGTGGCACATAGACCATACCCATTTATGTATTTGGCAACATGCTCCTGCATACGGGGCTAGTAACAATACATTTTCAAATGTGCAATCATTTTACCAACTCCAAAATGACTAGAAATAAGAGAAGTATGTGCTTCCCTAATCATGTGCACCCTCTCATTTTGAGGAATACAAAGTTTACCCAAATGATACAAAATACCATTATGCACATGATAGTCCAATTCTTATACTTGTTTACCACTCATCAAGTCTTCATACATATCCTTAAAATTAAGAACATCAACATATTGTTCTTTAAAACTTTCATGAGACAAAGAACCATGATCTAAAAGAATAGATGTAACTAACATATGAGGCCTAGAAAGCATGTCATCAACCTTATTCTATATAGCTTTTTTATACTTGATCACAAGATGAAATTGCTTCAAGAAACAAATCCAATAGAAATGCCTAAATTGTTGTAGCTTGGTTTGTGATTGGAGATACTGTAAGGGCTGGTGATCTATATGAATTATTGTTTCCTTACCCACCAAATAATGTTTCCATTTTTTAACACTTTGAACCAATGAATACAATTCTTTATCATAAGTTGGATAATTCCTTACCACACTTGTGAAGGTCTCAAAATGATAATAGATAGGCTTCTTTCCCTGCATTAAAATGGCTCCCATAGCATAATCACTTGCATCCATCTCGATCTCAAATGGTTGTTGTAATTCAAGAAGTGTCAAGATAGGAGTAGTACTTATCTTTTCTTTCAAAGTTTTGAAAGCCTTCTGATGCTTGCCTCCCTACTAAAATACCTATTTCACACTAGTCAACGAATGCAAAGGTGATGAAATATATGTGAAATGAGCAATAAATTTATCCAAAATTGTACTGCACCATGAAAACTTCTAACCTCAGTTACATTATTGGGTTTTGTCTAGTTAATAATGAGTTTCACCTTTGCAAGATAAATTTTTAACTTATAATGTCTTTTAATATACCGCAAGTAAATCAAAGAGGTTTTGCTAAACTCACATTTTGACTTTTTCAAATAAAGTTTTTCCTTTCTTAATGCATCCATGCCTTTATTAATGTGGATCATGTGATCTTCCCAAGACTTAATGAAGATCAATTTATCATCTAAGTAGATTATAACAAATTCATCAAGGAATTATCTAAAAACATCATTCATCAAACCCATGAAGGTAGCTGGTGCATTGCACAATTAGAAAGACATGACAAGCCATTTGAATAATCCCTATTTTATTCTAAAAGTGGTTTTCCAAACATCAGCCTCATTAATTCTAACTTGGTGATAACCACTTCTTAAGTCTAACTTAGTGAAATAAATAATACTTTTTAATTGATCCAATAAATCATCAATACGAGGAAGAGGGTAACAATTCTTAATAGTAATTTTGTTTAAAGTATGAAAATCAACACACATTCACCATGTGCCATCTTTCTTTGGAACCAAAATAATAGGTAAACCAATAGGAAATGAACTTGTACGAATAACACCTCTTTCCAAAAGTTCCATTAGCTACTTTTTAATTTCCTCATTTTCAACCACTGATAACCTATACATGTCAATGTTAGGGAGAGGAGAATCTTTTAATAACTGATTTTCATGTTGAACTCCCCTTTTAGGGGGCAACCCATTATGATCCTAAAACACATCATCATAATTAGAAATGATCTCAACCAATTCATTCTTATGCCTAAAATCAAAATTTTCCAAAGCTCAATAATATTCTTTTCCCTTAGACTTAATCAACATGAGATAAAAAGTCTTGCTTGAATTAACTAGTCTTTTCATTTGCCCTACTAAATCCAAAAAAAGACTTGTCTTAATGTGATGTGTTCTGACTATATATTAAATTCCATCCTTTACAAGCAAGTACTTATTTTCCTCCCTATAGAAGATTGATTTTCTGCCATAAAGATAAGGACTTCCAAACACAATTCCACATATGTATAAAGGAACAACATCCAAATCTACCTGATCAACAAACTTGGATGTGATTGAAAACCATAATCTACAAGTTTTTATTACTTTCATTTTTGCATTATCACACATCCAACTAGTGGATAAGGCTTTGGATTGGGAATGGTTTGTAAGCCTAACTGTTTAACAACATCCTTAGAAATCAAATTTGATTGAGATCCACTATCAAATAGAGTGTCAATTTTAGTATGTTTTGAAACAAATCTAATGTGGAACAATTCATTTCTTTTCTTATCAACATGCACAAAATTCTATTTTGAAGAAGAAACAACATCTAATGACTTAGTGTTAGAAACTGAAAGAGAAGAATCATTTTTCAATCACATAGCTATAATCTTAGTTTTGTCCCCTAAATCTAAACCTAGATCTTAAACCACAACATTAGTTTTCTTTTCTTAAATTTTAAACCTTTTAGGCCTTAACTTAGGATGTAGTTTACAACACTTAAAATCATCATGATTTTTCTTGTAATGATTACAAATCGGTTTTCCTTATTCCTTTTGAATAGTAAAAGTGGATTTTTGTTTACCCTTTCCTAAACTTTTCCCTTTTGATTGTTTAACATCAGATTGATTAATTTTAACTTTAGGAGAAGATTCTTTTGTTGGTTTTCCTCTAGCCTCTAAATGAGTGGATTGAACACAAACTGATCTAAACTAGTGGGATTGAGAACAAGAATCATGCGTCTCAAATTACTATGCAACCCACCTATGTATTTAAGTAGTGTTTCTTGTGTATAAAGAGGAATATTCAAAAATAAATATTTTCTCTTAAATTATTGTGTATAATCTTGAACACTTTGGCCTTTACCTTGTTTTAAAGTTTTCTAATCCATCATGGCTTGCTACATATAGCCTAAAGGATAAAATTGATTTATGAGTTCATTAACAAATTCACTCCAAGTAGAAATTGAGTTACCTTTTGTAAGCTCATTTTCCTTCCACTTACTCTCCCACTAGATGAGAGATGTGCCTCCCATATGAAGAGTATCCAAGTGAATTTTGGCCTCATCCTCAACAATCTTTTGGACCCTGTAATATATTTCAATTTGCTTTATTTAATTATCTAATTTCTCTATATTGACTTCACCATTAAACATTGGAAATGCAAACTTGATATATAGATTTAATGAAGGAAGAGATTCAATAAATTTATTATCTTTACCTTCATTTTAAGAGGAGGAAGGTTTTTCATATTCTTTAATACCTTTATCACTCTCCATTTTATTTTATCTTTCTTGATAAAGTTCCTCAACAATGCCCTTCATTTCGAAGAAGGCTTAGCAAAAAGCTCATTTAGGCTCAAACTCTTCTCCTAACATTTTAGTAGTACAACTTGAACTAATCTTTGGATTGTAATCTACCAATTATCCTTCACCCTACCTAGATTTAGACCTTGTCAACATACACTAGCATCCAACTATTAAATAAGAACCACTCTAATACCAAAAAATCTAATCCATAAATGAAATGCACAAGTGTCAAAAAACTAAAAGCACATGCTATTATTTACATGTATTTTTTTAATCTTTTTTTGATTTAAAAATAATCAAACTTATAATAAAAAAGACTAAAATTAAGATCAATAATTAGAATATTAGAGAACATGATCAAATTCACTAGTCAAAACTTGATAATGGAGTTTAGCTTATAAGCCTACGTATTTGGGTCTACTCCAAGTGAGGACTATTCTATTAAATTATCACATCAAAATGTCTGAACAATCATATTAAAAGTCTTTAAAATATTCACAAGTGTCTACTCTCTCTTGGAGATAATTCTCATGAGTCAAATATGAAAGTCAAGGCTCTAACTCTATAACTAAATCCATGCCCTCTTAAAAAAAACATAGTCCAAACAAAAGTAACACTCAAATACAATATCATGGGATTTTATACATGTTACCACTCAAGGGTTTATCTGTTCGGCCTTTATCTTTTTAGATAGTAGGTCAGGAGTTTTAGTTGTTAGTGTTAGTTTGGTGGTAAGGCATAATATTTTAGTCTCACATTTTGGATGTTAAAATGATTTCAAGATTTTAAAAGCTAAAGGCTCCACCCTCATAGCTATCGATAGCCCTTTTTGTTAACTAAGGCACTTGATTGACTCGATGTGTGAGTTATGTTGGGCTCGACCAAACTTGATTCAAACTATGTTGGGCTTGACCCAATTTGGCATTAGCACCTAATAATATTGGCATCCAAGCTAATGTTATATGGAATTTGGGTTCATTGGTATCATTAGAAACTTTGAAAATTGGTAATGAGTTTGAGCTTGATAACTGACTCAGGTTGGTGACTTGAGTTGGCTTGAGCTCGGCTCTATTTACAAATACATGGATATTAATCCCATATGCATGGGAATATAAAGCAAATAAAGATTTATATACACCAACAAATACAATGAGTTGTGAAGTAAAGGAGGCCAAGGCACCCCTCCTCACAAAGAGTGTGTCAACCCTCACTGAGGGCCCCTAGTGAGAAAATAGAAGGGCTCATTTGACCAAACACCATACATTGTCAAAGATGAAGGATGAAAACCAAACCCAAATATTTTGCTCTAACTAATTTCCATGTGTCACAACTTCATTGGTCTACTTGGTGAGCTATATTTGTGCCACATCAACTTACATCACTAATTTTTTAACTATTGACCAAAAACTTTAACATGCGATATCTTGTGCATATAGACTCAAAATTGATTCATTCAAAATGTGCCAGAAAGCTCTTGATGAGCTCTATGCTGTGCCATCGATCAAACTAGATTTTAAAGAATTAATTTTTATAATGATACATGGATCCACCTAGATCAACTATTTATAAGGTTGGATATAGATAAAAATAATGTCACTAACATTAAAATGTTATAAGTGGTGTTGATCAACCTACTACTTCATGTGGTTATGTGCTAGATGGAGGTTATCTTTGAGATTTTTAAGGATAATTGTGTGTGTAGAGTGTGGCATCAAATACATGTACCTTAGAGCTACCTAAAATGTATGTCTAAATAAAAAGTTCTAGTTATCTATTAACAACCTCGTATGGGGTCATCTTGGTGGTAGTGTGGTATTGATGCAGGAACATCAAGCTAAAAAACATCATTTTTGAAATATTTTCATAACTAGTCAAACATTGGTCAAATTTGAGTGTCAAGGTGTGTGAAGGGAATTATGAGGTCCATTATGTCTTTAGGTTCCATTTGAGGTCATCAATGTGTGATATATGGCTTATAAGTGTTTTCCCTCCAAGATAGGGAATTTGAAAATTCAAATATATGAGTTGAGTCATGAAGGGTCATTTGCATGTTTTTAGTGTTTATATGAGTCAAGTGGAATTAGATATTCAAGGAGGATAATAAGATATTCTAGATAGAGGACTCAAAAAGAAGAAAGGCCCAAAAGAGGTCTAAGAGGCAAGGTTGATAGACTTGTTAAGAGAAAGGTCTAAATAGGCTTACAAAAAAAAGAAGAATTGGGAGATGGATATAGAAAGGGAAGTGGTAGACATAAGAAGAGAATTGGGGCAAGAAATAGAGAGGATAGATGTCATGATTAATCTCATAAATGAATAATAAATCCAAGGGATAGGATGGAATGTGAGAATAAGAGTGAAGTGGCCAGTAAAGTCACTTGTGAGAAGAAGAAGGCACAAGAAAAGTTTCTTGAAGAATAAGAAAAAGAGAGAGAAGGCAGCCCAAAGAGTCATGAGAAAAGAGATGTTTCCAAGTGAGAAAAAAGATAGAGAAATTAATAAGAGAGTTCTCATTGAGGAGAACAAGAAGAATAAAGAAGTGTCAAAAAGAGCACACAAAGGTGAAAACAAGATAAGATGGACAATGTCTATGTCATGGACATTCAAAAATATTATATGGTCTCTTATTTTACATTTTAATGTTGATTTCAAGTTTTTGTATGAAATTATGAAGAAATATTTGGTGAATACCAAGCATAAGGCCTCAAAGTTGATGAAGAATGGACCAAGAATGTCATCCATCAAGTGGAAAAAGGATGATGAAGGAAAATAACGTCTTGAAGAAGACAAAGTGAAGAATATTGAAGGCATATCACATGTATAAGATGAATATAAAGAAGATTTTTATGATGCATTTCCATGCATATCAACTTAAACAAAGGGTATGGTGCACCAAAAAGACAAGAAGGTCACCCAAGAAGACTTGAAGGTCATTCATGAAGACATGGAAGAAGAGACAAGATTGCATCAGTTTCCATTGGAAGTAAAAGAGTTTCTAAATGTTGATTTTGATTGCATATGTGAAGAAGAAAAGGATGATATTCATGTTTATAAAAATAATGACAAATTGAAGCCCTCATGGAAAACACAAGGGCATGGATATGTATGGCCTAAATGGATTAAACAAATAGGTGATGAGAAGGAGGAGGTCAACCTCAAACAAGAGGTCAAACAAGGAAAATCATGAGTGGAAAACAAGCATAAGTGTGGAAGTAAAGTACCTACTAGGTTGGCATGGTAGAAAAAAAACTATTGAAGCATGCAAAAGATGAAAAGAGAAACAAGTGGCAGCCCAAGAAGGTACAAGGCATCAAATGGGTGATAAAGAGTGAGATAATAGCACAAGAATATCGTATTGCAAGTGTACTAAAAGTAAACAAGAATATTGAAGAAGTTGGCAAGCCTATAAAGGAAGTAAATGAGATGGTGCAAGCAAACCAAGTCCATGAGATGAAGTAACAACAATACAATCAAGAAAATGAATTCATAAAGGAAGATAAGTGTTTGTTAATTTTGTTTATAAATGTTGTATATGATGATGTATGTGAATGTGACTCCAATAGTGAAGATAACTTGTACATGGAAACCATGACATTAATGAGTGAGTGTGTAGCATGGAAAGATGAGGATGAAACACCTGAAATAGTGCTTGAAAATAATTGTATGCGGAATGAATAGATTGATGAAACTCTCACACATGAAGGAGTCCAAGGAGAAGACAAAAAACAAGTTGCACAAGCAAGTGAAAAGCAATGTGAACCAAGATTTGATAAGGATTTTGAGGAGATTGATGTAAAAAAGTTGCAAGAATAATTAGAGATGATAGAAGAGATATTCAGTCCATCAAAATATCTGAAAATAAGTGAAGTATTGTAGGTAAATAGAAAGGATAAACTCCAAGAAAACTCAAAGGAGGAGCAACAAAGAGAAGCACAAAAAGTTGAGAAACTAAGGACACAAGCCAACAAGCACATAGAGTATGAACAAGTCAATAAGGTGAGTTATTTCATGGGACAAGCACAAGATGAGTTTACATTTTATAAACATGCATATGGGAGGCCAAATATTGGTCAAATAACAATGTACTATGATGAGGATGAAAAGAATAAAAAGTTGCTCTTTCATTGTGAGCAAGGTGATAGGAAAAGGCATCAAAATGTCAAGAATTTTGAAGAAGAGGTAGAAAAAGAGAGTGTATATTAGAAAAGGACAAAGGTTTACATTCATGAGAGGCAATTAGAGCCTAAGGGAAAATATGAAAGCATGAATAAGAAGCGAAAACCACTAGATAAATAAGAATCAAGCAAGATGCATGAAGAAGCAAGCTATCAAACAAACACTAGGAATAAAAATATACACAAGCTGATTTCAGTTGAGTATGAGGAGATTAAAATTTACTTATAAAAATAGGAAAGTACAATAAGTAAGGATCTATAGTAGATGGAACACTTCATGGAGGAAGAAGATGCATGGATAAGAAGGCTAGACAAAGCCAAGAAGAGGACAAACAAGTGTTTGGAAAGCAATAAGGAATAAGGAATAAAGAATATAAATCATGAGAATGTGAAGGAACCTATAAATATTAATTATAAGGTAAGAAAGAAAGATGGTGGCACAAGTTTTCTCCCTCTTGGGGAGTATGATGCAGGAGCATCAAGCTAAAAGAACATCATTTTTGAAATATTGTCATAACTAGTAAAAAATTGGTTAAATTTGAGTGTAAAGGTGTGTGAAGAGTATTATGAGGTCCATTTATGTCCTTGGAGTCCATTTAAAGCTATAAATGTGTGATATATGGCTTATAGGTGTTTTCCCTCCAAGACAGGGAATTTAAAAATTCAAATATATGAGTTGAGTCATGAAGGGTCATTTGCATGTTTGTAGTGTTTAGATGAGTCAAGTGTAATTAGGGAGTCTAAATAAGTAATGTAAAGGGTAATAATAACTAATATTTGTTCATTCATAAGGTGTAAGTCATGTTTTCTTGGTAACCCTTCACCTATATGCTGGATTCAAGAAAAAGAATTTTTTTTAACTATTTTTTGGAAACCACCTTTAAAGTTTGTGGAAATAGAGGATGGTACATAGGTTGAGAAGCTGGAAGATGAAGGAGGAAAGAGATCTATAAGAAGATAGAGGAGAGATTGAGAATGTAAATTGTATGAAACTCCTCAAGTAGGATTTCAAGTCCATGAATGGATTGGCTTATAATAGAGAATGTTATGATGAATAAAGCAATGTATTTGATGTATGTTTCCATTCATTGAATGTGATTGAATCAAGTTGGTAATATCTTAAATAAGTTCCTAAAGCATGAATATGTTGATTCTTGCATGAATTTATAGGTTGTTTATTACATAGTGATGATCAAGGAGTGGATGTAGGTAACAACTTTTAACTCTAAGGTAGTGAGTTGTCATCTATAGGTAGTACATTAAAACTAATGATTCCATGGCATGAATATGTTTGGTGAGGACATTTAGTAAAGTAATTGAAGGAAAGATGATGTTATGAAGGTGCTCAGTCAAACTACAGAAGGTAGACCTTGTTTCAAATGAAACCCCATGTATATAAATTAGTGTTCCCTATTTTGATAGTGTGGGATGATTTAAGTGTGTTATGAAATGATTGAAGATAGTATCAAAAAGTTATTGGTGTGATTTGATATAGATAAATATCTGATAAGAATGTGAAATGTAAAGATAGTTAGAAATATATAGTCTGTGTACTCAGTATTGAAAGACAAAGACCCCTATTTGCTTGATGATTATTTTTTCTGTATAGTTAATGAGCAAAGATAATCTTTATTACCAATTGGAAAGTGGATTATTTTTGTGAATGTGAATCTATGTTGGAGAGATTTTGATGATGAAAGAGATAAGTTTCAATAAGTAGTAACCCGAGTTCATGAGAATGGTTCTTTAAACCTTGTTCTTGTTGTAGTCAGACATTGATTTGGACTGAGACACTCTGTATGGTAAAGGAAAGTGTAGTGTTTTCCACCTTCAACCCATTTTATAGACATGATAAGCTTGTTACTACCTATTTAAGATTCTTTGACATTTTATTGGCATGGTTATCACACCATTGAATTTTAAGTTAATCATAGACCTATAACAACCTTGTTTTCTTGCACAATCAAGGGGCTTATTGATTGGAAAAAGTAAGTAATGAATTAGAAGAGAGTTTCTAATGTTTTCACCAGGTGTTAGACATCAAAACATACCTAAAAAAGGTGATTTGGGTTTGTGAAACACTATATAATTCAAATTATTCAATTTTATATGCCCTCAACCTAAATAGGGCTAATGAAACCCTAAAATTAGGGTTTTGCCATTTGTGAGAGACTGAAGGCTAGAGAAAGTCTAAAAATTGGTCATCTAACTTTTTTTGAGGTGTTATTAAATATTAAAAAAGAATTAGCATTTTTAGGTTTATAAAATTATGGATTTCATGATTGTGTCCTAGAACTAGGTCTAGGAAAGGTTTAATGGAATAGGGGTAGTGAAGAAAGAGGAAATTTGTCTTAAAAATAAGGGTAATAAATGAATGATTAAGTTGGGGGAGACAAATGGGTATCCAAAAAGATCACTAGTTTGAATTGGTGGTCCGTACAATGTCCAAACTAAGGAGCTTTATCAGTTTGGAGGGTTAATTGAAGGGTGGTTTAAAGAAGCAAGTGC
Source organism: Torreya grandis (assembly GCA_037957365.1). Taxonomy (NCBI): domain Eukaryota; kingdom Viridiplantae; phylum Streptophyta; class Pinopsida; order Cupressales; family Taxaceae; genus Torreya; species Torreya grandis. The sequence continues at coordinate 17,591 of JARHVA010002015.1, forward strand.
CTAGTGTCTTAGGAGTTGTGTCAATAGAAATATGAAAGAGTTTTTGACCCAAAATGGTCCTTGGAAATTTATTTAGTTTCTTGAGAGGGTGAGTTAGTTGCTCCCAATAGTATAAATTCCAAAAAAAGGCTACAAGCCTTGTAAAGACAATGTAAGGTTTGTGTGTGGAATACAAAGGTAAAAAGTGATTCAAGGGTTGAAGAAGGCTCAAGTAGGTCTAATAATACCATTTGGGATACTTGATGACAATATTGAGCCTTGATAGTCTACAATAAGATTTGGCCTAAAAAACCAAGAAGGTGCCTAGTGGAAGAACCAATGAAGGAGTTAATTGTTCAAAAGAGACAAATTTGATGCTATCAAAGGAAAGTAAATGTATTTTATTTAGATATAGGCCCAAGGATACCACAAATTTTACCTATATATTATAAGGTATAGGTAAAATTTAATGAGGATAATAAGCTAATGACCAAGAGAAGAGATTAACAAAGAGAAGGAGTCTTGAAGATCAAATCAAGCAAGGTCAAGTGACTAGTTGGGCTAGGATCCAGATGATGATGCTAGTGAAGACTTCTCCCTAATGCATCTGCATTAGGTATGTATATTTATACCACCATTAAACAAGTGGAAACCATTGACCCAATGAGTTTGTTGATCAGAAGTTAAACATCACAAATAGGTCTCTAGGCATTTGTTGTCAATTTCCATTTGACCATCAGTTTATAAATGGTCGGTAGAACTCATTTTAATTTGGGTACCTTATCAGTGGAAAGGTTACTTATAGAAGTGACTGGTAAAATTGGAATCATGATCACACATAATTGAGGTAAGTATCCCATAGAGGTGTAAATTTTGATCTAGAAAGGTTTGTGCAATAATGGAAGTAGTAAAGGGATGGATAAGGGCATAAAAATGGGCATAATTTTAGATCTGATCCAGCACCATGAGGATCAATGATTTCTTGTTATATTAGGGTAGTCCCTCAATATATTCTATCAAATTATTTACCATACCTAGATAGGGACATGCATTGGCTAGATCATGCCTACGATAGTGATAGTTTCCTTTTTGTTGTGCTGACACATTTCACATTCTACCACATATTGTTTGATGCCATATTTAATGCATTCCCAATTTTTTTTGACAAACCCATTCATAAAATTTTAAAAAAATTAAGTGCCTAATTGATGGAGTGGCATGCATCTCTAATATAATTTTTTGTCTTTGTGTTGATTTTGGTGTTAGTACTAGACGTGCTTTATGCCTTAAATAATGAATATCCTTAGAATAATTTGGTTGAGAGGTAGGGTTAGTGGTCACATCTTGAATGAGTTTATAAATATATGTGTCATGAGACCATTATTATAGTGCATGATGTAGTTAATATTTCATAGAAAAGGATAGTGTGCATAAAGTTATATGTTATTGATACTTGTGATATAACACATCTAAGAAAACATTGTATTTACTTTTATTTTAGGAAATTTCATGGTCATATCCCATTAATTTAGTTACCCATTTTTTTTCTTCGGTGAAGATTATTTATTGCAAGAACTCCTTGATGTTATGGTTATCATTTTTGATGTAGAAGTGCCTCTTGACTAGGTATGGATGCCACATGTTGATGGCATGAATTATAGCTAGCATCTATTTCTCATATGTGGAATGAGAAAAAAATTTCCTCCTAAGTGCCTTAATGGTGAATGAAAGGGTCAACCCTCCTGTATTAAGATAATCCTAATGCCATTTCTTGAGGCATCACTTTTGATACAAAAAATGGTTTAGATAAGTTAAACAAAGTCAGAACATCTGTAGTGCACATTCCATGCTTGACAAGTTTTAAGGATTTTTTTGCTATTGCAAACAACTAAAAGACATTTTTTTAACTTAGTAATTAATGGAGAAAATAATATCCCATAGTATTCAATTTTTTTTTATATAATTCTTGGTGATGTCCAAAAAACCATGAAGACTCTTGAGTGATTTGAGCTTAGATCAATTACTCATATCCTCAAATTTTTAGGATCCACTTTGGAACCTTACTCAAACATGATTTGCATGAGACATTCAATTTAATTTTGGCCAAAAACATACTTAGACCAATTATAACATAAGTGGTTATCAACAAGGAGTTATAAGGTCTGGTCCAAATATAGCAAATGCTCCTCTTAGGTAAAACTATAGACAAGGATGTCATCAAAGAAAACCAAGATGAATTTGAGTAGAAATGGTCCAAATATCTTGATCATTAATCCCTAAAATTTTGATGGAGCATTGGAATATTATCTTATTTTATATGGATTTGGTGATAGCCCGGTCTCAACTAGAGCTTCAAGAAGAAGTAAGATCCATGAAATTTGTTTGACAACTCATCAATCATTGGAATGGGAAAGTTGTCCTTGATAGTGAGTTTGTTGAGTGTGCAAAAGTAAATACAGAGGCACTAAGACCCATATTTTATTTGTACCAAAAATATAAGAGAATAGTAAGGACTGATGTTGGGCTTGATGATTCCTACTTGCAATAATTCTTTCACCATTTTTTCTATTTCATTCCTATGTATAAATGGGCATCGATAAGAGAAATGTTTGGAGGTACACTACCTAGAACCACCTGAATGACATGATATTTGGGCCACTATGGGGTAACCTTTTAGGTTCCTAAAAATAATTTCATGCTTTGACAAGAGTTCTTGTAAATATGGTGGCTGGTTCGAATTGAGGGATTCATTGAACTAGATGGTGCAAAGCTAAACAATTTGATGAGATCCATTTTTTAGCAACTTATCCATGTGGTGAGAGATAATGATATTTGTAGAGCATAGTTTAGGCCTCTTAATGAATTGCAACCATATCTCTTAAATTTCCCATATGATAAGGCTTAGTGTATGAAGCCACTGTGCTCCTACAACTATGTCATAACCTTCTAGAGGTGGAATAAAGATGTCTAATTTCAAATTATAGTCTCCCATTAAAATATGAACATTTTGGGATATTCCATTACAAGGTAAGGCTACACTATTGGATATCATGACTTCAAAACTTGAAGAAGGATATATATATAATAATCAACCCATTTGGCTAACCTAGGATCAATGAAGTTATGTGTACTACATGAGTCAATGAGGATTGTGATGGAGTGTTTTATAAAGAACCCCTTGAGATTTATTATTTAGGAAATGGTGACACCAACTAATGCATCTATTCAAATTATGGACATAGGTTTTTACATGATATCATGCTCTTATCCTTTGTTTCCTTTGGTGTTTTTGGTGTATCTTCCTGTTCATTAGATTCTAGAGGGGTTTTTGAAATCAATAAGGTATAATTTTTGTTCCACACATTGGTAACCTAGTGTGTTTTTATCACCACAATTGTAAAATAATCTATTTTCTGGTGCATCTTCCATTTTTTGTTTGAAATTGTTATTAATTAAGGTGGTAATAAATTCTTGAATGGGTATGATTTGGAAGACTTGTGTTGAGATTTTAATTTTTCTTTGATAAACTTAGTAATCCCAATAGATGCCATCATGTTTTATTGTTTTATATTTTAACCTTTGCTCGAATGTCCTATTTTAGGCCACTATTGAAACAAAATATGTCTATCAATCCTTTTGTTCTATTGGAAATATTAACCAATTATGTCTGATATTCTAAAAAAGAACTAATCTAACAAAATTTAGTTAAGTCCTCCATGAAATCATCAAATGAATTTAGGCCAAAGAAAATAAATAAGACCTCACAAAATGTAGACCATGTTGGTAAACCATAATATTTTTTGTACCAGTGAATCCATTGAACATCATATTTATCTAGGTTGAAATAGGCTATATGGACCTTGTCTCGAGATGGGGTGTCATGCAAACAAAAATATTCTTTGCCTTATAGATCCAACTATTAGTATTTTTTTTTTAAAGCCTGGTAAACTTTTTAATGTGATCGGTGGCGCTGGCTAGACACGCCTAATACTGGTACCATGGGGCAGGGACTAGACCCCGAGACCAACATAGACGCAACGAAAGTACTTGGCCGATCGAGCTAGGTTCTGCACCCCCAACTATTAGTATCTTTACCATAAAATATAATTTAATACTTGAATTTATTCTTTTAAAATTGGAGTTGTGTTCAAAATTATGGTTCAGTCTAGTCCATGAATCACAGTCACTTAGTTCTTACAGAGTGCCCATCATGGTTTTTTGTTTGTTGGGATTTGACACTAGAGAGTTAGGATTGTAGGTCATCTTGTAGGACATGTATTTTGGAAAACATGTTAGCAAGTTGTGTCTCCATATCTCATGATTGGGTTAATACCACCATATGTGTGTGTGTGGGGGGGGTGTTCTGGGGTTGACTAAAAAATTTGACTAAAGATATATGTTAACATGATTAGCTCAATGAGATAACTGCATTGGTATAATTTTCACAATGGTGAAAAAAATATTTTTGGGGTTTTAGGTGAAATAATTGTGTGAGAATTTTTTTTTGAAAAAATTAAAATACCCATTAAAATGATCGTCTCAATGATAAAATCACAATGGTTTATCACCCAATTTTTTCCCCCTTTTCTAATGGCTGTCTATGACAAAAATTTAAAGTAATTATTCTAAAACATTCCAACCCTTTTGGCTACTACAATGAGTTCATATAATTATTATGAAACATTCTAACCCTTTTGTCTACTACAATGAGTTTAGGTAATTGTTTTTAAACATTCTGACCTTTCTAGTAGCTATAATTAATGTGTTTATGTCAACTAGTAGAATATGATAATATTTTTCTTACTAATTTTTGTTACTATGGTTTTCATGAAATCAAAATTAGATCTGTGATTGTAGGAATTATAAGGTTACAAGGAAGGATATTATAGGGTGTATTTGGGATTGTAAGATTATAAATATACTAATATCATATATAAAAGAGTGTCAAATAAATATTTTAAATCCCTAACTTATGGTGAATAACCATTATGTTTTTCACTATCTCATCTCTAAGGTACGATATAAGTAACTTCTCAGGGCTAACCACTTACTAGTACATCACATAAATAGATGGCCAAAGGATTCCTATGGCTAGGCTATGAAAATAACTAGGGTGTCTTCCTATATACCCAAAGGTACATGGAAGTAAAATTCCATATACATTTTTTTCTAATAGCTTGTGTATTGGTGCATATGCCCTCACTCCATAGAATCAAGGAATAATGATAACCACTTATCATGAAATGTTAGATCTCTCTAAGTTTTAAAACTATCAAAACATAATTTATAATCTAAAGCAATAAGAGGGAAGATAAAAAATAATTAGGTAAGATTATTTGTGTTACCATGCAATTACCACTTTATAATCACCAAAATCCTAATTAGGATAGGTGAGAGCATATGGTGGATAAATTTATAAAACCCTAAATCATTGAAATTATTATGGAACAACGGCCTTGTAAATAATTCTCATACTAGATGTTAGGACCCTACTTGGAGATAAGTAAATCTAAGAATGAAAATATAAATAATATGGATTGAATAGAAATAAAATAAAAATACTATATTGAAATGATAGAATCTCACTATAAAGTATTGTGGGCATTCTTTGAGGGGGAAATCTCCTCTAAGCACATCTCAATATAAAATATTCAATAGATAGCCTTTCCTCTTACACAAGCCCTCTTTTTAAGTTATTATATTCAAGACAACTACTAACTCCCATACATGTGGGATAATAAAAAATATACAACGAGATGATTTACAAAGCATGTGTTTGTATTTTTATTGATAATGCCTAATAAAAACTAGAAAAATTAAGATGAAAAAGTCTTAACACTACACATTTTTAGATTAAAATATGTACCACTAGGCATATGATTAACATGTGTATGCATAGGTGCATTCAAATTATTGGCATTAGTAATTCAGTCATAATTGGTGTTATGACTATGTTCAATACCAAGAGATTGAACATATGAATTCATTGGATACCTATTAGGCTTTGGGTTGTTAGGTAGAGCCATGTAAGTGTTAGGAATTAAAGCATCATTATTAGGGGGTAATGTAACAGGTGGAGGCTTATGAAGATTAGTATCATGAGGACTATTAGCCTCACTAATTGATGTAGGAATTAAACCATCCAATTGAGGTTTCTCAAGTAAAGGATTCATACTCCTAATTTGTATATTGTGGGATTTATTAAGAAAAAAAATAATAGCATCAAATTCCTTAGGATTGTATGAAATAAAATCATTCAATTTTTCTACAGTCATATCATTGAAATTTGACACATTTATAGGCTCAAGAGAAGTATCATAAAAAACATGGTCATTTTTGTCACTAGAGTTATCATAGAATTAACATTATAGAAAGGAATATCCATCTAAAGATATGTAGTTTGATCATCCCCATCAATGTTCTTAGGAGGGACATTACTAGAATCTATTGTTAATGAATTAAAATGTCTGGTTGGTTGCACACACATTTTAAACACAATAGTGGGATCTTTACTCAATGTGGAGCTGATATTTGTAGAGAACATCTAGAGTTAGCTGGTTTTGATTCATAATATAGTGTTAATCTTCCTATTATAAATGCATAAATGGAAATATTGGAGGTAAAAATAGTTAGAGGGATACATAAATGTAAAACTAGTGGTACATCATAATTGAAAGTGGGTTTAATTCTCTATCTTGTTGAAAATAGAGATAAAAGTATGCATGAAGGGAAATGAAAACAACTTAAAGAAAATGAATGCAAGAGGAAATATTCAACCTAAATGTAAACATGGGGTGATAGTAGTAAGATAGCAACCAAGGGATATGCAGGTAACAATCACAATAGATTTATTGCTTACATAAAGTATGCACAAATGCATTTCAAATCAGTAAAAGGGCTCAAGATATTATTACACAATAGAAAGTAGAGGCCATATACTAATTCACAATAGAGACTTGGGATAAAGTCCAAAGAATTATATTTTTTTCTAATGACCCCTTTACAATTTATAGGCATTAGGAGGAAGAGAAAAGAAAGGGAAAAGCTAGAGAGGGATTGAACATATGTATGAGAGTAAATAAAATCCATGCTTGTAAAACACCTTTTACAAAATTTATCTTTTAAATTATTTGGCTCTAAAGTGAAAAAAATTCACATCATAGCTCTTCATACTAGTAGTTATACTTGCATGATATGGTTTGATTGAATTAAATTATGTATCTAACTAGTTGATAGCCCATATCATCTTTGTGAATTATGTTCCTTGTCTCAACATCATCTTATTTTTTGAAAAAGAACGACTCAATGGTCCTTTTTGTCTACCTGAATAGTATTTGGGCACAAAAAATATCCCTATTTTTAAGCACTTAGATATGGGTTGGTGGAACTTGACGTAAATTCTACAAGGGTGTAGCTTTGAACAACATTATTAATTTATCATGAGCCAAATATTGATTTTGTTGACTAAAATCAACTTGAATTTGAGAGATTGTATTGAGTGCTTTACATTATACTGTATCTTGAAGAAGACCACCAATCTCAATAATGGATTTAAATTTATAGAAAACCCCCTTTATTTCCCATTATTTTCTTTATGGTCCTTGATGCTTAATTGGATGACCTGAGATCTATGCTAAAATGATTGATTTGATAGTGTGAGTCATTTTTCCTTATTGGCATCATCTCCTTCTATCAAAATAGTTCATGATCTCAGATGTGAGACTATCTGACAATCTGAGTTTATTTCTCAAAACAAAAATAGCTCACCTTATCAATCTTGCTAAGTTCAAACAGTGTGAGATTTATGCTAAACAATTATTATTCATATAACACTTAAGCTTGTATCTCACATGGCTAGATATTAGCACTAAAGATGATGAAAAACTCATGTTTACCACATTTTCCATTGCTTTTTCACTTCTTTGAGGGTCCCACATTTTGTAACTTTTAAGATTTTAGTTCAATGATAAAAAATTAGCATTGAAATATTTATTTAACAACATGAGGAGTTTTTCATTAATGATGTCATCACCATATTTCAAAATATCTCACGTTGTCAAATCTTTGGAGATCAAACAGATAGAGATATCTACCAACCATAAGATAGCTCATGTCAAAAATATTACATAGATTGGATGGTGTGAGATCCCTTCTAGGAATATTTAAAAATAGCCATGAGTTTTGAAATTAACTAAGTAAAAAACTAAGGCAAGACTAGGTACATGCTTAGGTTATTATTTATTATTAATTCTTGACTAAGATTGAACTAAAAATCATAATTTTTTTAATCTTTTTTTATATTTATTTAGTTGTTTACGATATCCACTACTCTTTGAAAAGCCTACGACTATTTTTAAAGATTGAATTAATTGAACAAAATGCTCAAAATTTGTCACATAATATGGCAAATTTCATTCAAAATTTTGGAGATTCATTGGGGAAGCTTTATTGATAAGCTTTGAACTCATGTACATAATGATATCCATTGGGAAATAATTCAACATGAAAAAATATTTGAAAGCTTGAAAACCCAATAAATCTTCATATTTTAAAATATCTTTACTTTATAAAGGTTTAGGGAGTGTGCAAGCTTTCGAAGAATTAACCTTGGAAAAATAGATGCATATTCTCCATATGTGATTTTTGGTCTCTTCTTCTTCCTTTTTTTGAAGTAAATTTGTTCTCAAGTTTAATGAAAATCATTTCTTCATAACTACCCTCTTCCTTGATTAATGTGCCTCTTGATGCACCTAGTCACATAAATTTTCATCTACATCTTTTCAAATTATTTATAATAATCACATCAAGCATATATGATTTTAGAGTTTTAATTCATTTATTTACAAATAGAAATTTGCACCTTTTGTGTGTTTCTATTAACTTCATAACCACCCCATTTAGATTTCATGGCCCCTTGAATTATTAATTAACCTTAAATGGAAATCTCTTTAAATTGACACACACATACCATTATTTATTTAAATAGTAGTCAAGCCCATAACACTTGTTGGTGGTCCATTTGGCATAGCCACACCAAATCTAGGTGGGAAAAAAATGGTTAGGGAAAGCTCAACTAGTTAGGATTCCCCTTCTTCTTCCCTTCTAACTCTCCTAAAAGGAAATAAGCTATGGTAATAACTTCCACAAGCTCTCTATCTACTAGGTCATGGCATATTAAATATTAAAGTTATATGATGCAATCTATTCCATAAAAATGGCATATTTAGAATACACTTATAAAAATTATAAGTGTAGTCTTGTGGATCCGTTGCTTATAAAATCAGTAAAAATGAAATTGTCATTTAGAAACAACTGATTCATAATTATTCATGACACACATGGATTCAATAATGCTTTAACAACAATGAAAAGGGTTTGAAATCAAGATAAAGCTTGTAAACATGGATTACAACTTCATATCTACTCTACCTACTCTAACATATGCATTAAAAAGAACAAAAGAGGAGGGTAAATAAGAAAATATAAGCTTATTTTGTAGGTAAAACAATTTTGATTCATTTAAATTATATGAATACCATATAACCAATATATTTCCTAGCCATTAAGTACATAACCATGGATAAATATAGTGCAAGAGTAAGGAATTTAGCTAGGAATAAATATGGACAAAAACACCATACACATGCACATCTATTAAACTATAATATTCAATGCCTTTCAATTTTTTAGATATTTGCTTGATCAAAAAATGTCTAAATCCACCTTATTTAGGGGGCTTACAAAAATTATTTACTATAATATTGCTTATAATAAAATCTAACCTAAGAAAGAAAATGTAGGAAAGGATGTTTGGTTATCTTCTAATCTATTATAACTCTAATCAACTAGCCATTAATTTAGTCACATGGTTGGATATATATAGCCTCTCAACACACTTTCCCACTAGCTAGGTGGTTGAAAATATTCAATGAATCACACATATACTAAGTTGTTATAAGCATTTAATAGCAGAACTCTCATTATGACATAAATTTAATGTGTGAATATCTTTGAAGATGTCTGTTCTATACATTGGATCATTGGTAACATGATAATGTTGGACTAATGCATTAATTTGAATGACATAGGGTCAAGTTGAAATTTTCTCCCTTAAATGGGTCAATATTGTATTAAATGTAGAGGCACAAGCTTCCATCCTCTAAGTGTGAAGGGTCCTCTTTATAGTTAACTATGCACATGCTTTCTTTATCTTCATATAATCCTTATCTAATTTGATCTTCATATGCACACTATTATCTGACTTGGCCTAGTGTATGATTTACTTTGTAATCCATTACCAAAATCCTTCTAGCACTAGATAATAATATATTTAGTGATTAATTAGATTTTATTAGACTCATAATCTAATTTATAGATCCTAATAGCTTAGACAGGTAAAATAGGCGTCAATTTTAGGTTATAAATTCATTCATATAAGTCCACTTACTTTCCTTGGGAGGGATGCCCTACATGTCCTCTTCTCACTACTTGAGGAGATCAAGGTCTTGTTATGTGTCAGTTTCTCACCAACTCATAGCATGTTGAAGGGATTTGGATTTTATTTACTTATGGTACACCAAGATCTTGACAAGTAAAAAGATATCGAGCACCTAAAATATTTAGAGTTCATAGATCATTGTTTTAAGGCTTATCTAGTTTGGAAACCTGAGATTATGCCACATGATATGATCTCAAGGACTCTCTTATTCTGGGTTTGGTCATACTACTCCAATTTGATTTGAAGGCATAGAGAAGTGGGATGATTCTGTGTGGCATAATCCTATTTACTTGAGAGGTTTATTTATTTTTCACTTTGTGTGAATATCTCAAGGGCCCAGAGAAATGGGATCATGCCATATGACATGATCCTAGGATCCTAGAGATTCAAAGTCTTAGATTTACATCCAACATGCTCTGGAGGAGTGAAGACCCAGAATGTTGATAGGTGGTAGGCTTTCAAAAAATTTGAGCTTGCAGAGAGAAAATTATCATTATATTTTAAAATATAAGGACTAGCCATTAGATCTATTTTTAATGAAAATAAACTAGTAAAAAAATATAAGAAGGAACCTTAGACATTTTAAGCTCAAAAATAGATAAAATGAATAAGTCAAAAATTGAAACACTGAAAACATTTAGCCATTTTAGCATGATCTTGCATAAGTGAACCCAAATTGATAAATAAAAAACAACCCCCATTTACAAAATATCAGTTGATTCAACCCAAATAAAGATAAAATGACTAAATTTCAAGGATATAATAATGCATAAATGGTTAGTCGACTCAAGTCAATGGAAATAAAAAGAATAAATTTTGAGGGACCAAATATAAAAAATAAACTATGATAATAGATAAATAATTTTCAAACTACCGATTTTATTTTCCATTTTAATGGTTTTGATAGTTAAAACAATCATCAAATTTAGGCAAGTGAAACACTGATGTGGACACTCACATGTCATCTAACTAGCATTCTATGCCTTGCATCAATCATTCACTTACTCAGGAAATGGTTAAATGCTATTCAAGCTAATGACCTGTATGGTCTTATTGAAATGATATATTGACATGCATCCAAATATTGTTCACCTAGAACTTAGTGATAAACTCACAAGGATATGGACCACCTTGGGGGTCTGGATTTAAAAAAATCATGCCACTTGGCTTGATCCTAAGAATCAGGGTGGTTGACTATCATAGGAAGTATAAAGATCGTCTTGAGAGCTCAAATAAGTGGGATCACCCTTTCATGTAGTTTGATATCACTCATCCAAAGGATTTATGGTTTTTTAAGGGAATTGAGAAGGCTCAGGGGGAGAAAGGACATGAGATTGTGACACTTTGCATGATTCTAGGTATCTGAAGGGTTTAGGTGAAAATAACTAAGGTAAAAGAGTCTCAAGGAAGTAGGAGAGCACCATGTGGTAGCTACTCTCTTTCCTAGGGACTCCTGAGGATAATTAAATAACTGTTGGTCTGTAGGAAATGATATAACTATTATAATATGAAAATATGAATTTAAAAACAAATGTCTAAGAATGTTTAACCAAAAGTGACTAAGTCTGAATAATCTTGTAAAGACTTAAACACTTAATTAAATATATAGCTAACCAATCCTACTTTTATGGCAAAAAACTATGTAAAGGAGCAAGATTATAGGGACACTTAGTCATTTTAGAAGAAAACACACTAGAAATAGACTAGATTTTTAAGGAAAAACAACAATAAATATATGAAATAGTCAAGCAAGTTGCAAAAATCTATCGTGGAATAACTTGAAAATGTGAATTGTAATGTTTATCAAAATGTTATGCAAAATAGACTAGGAATTATTAGAATCAAACAAGCTTATAAAGTTAAATCCATTTAGATCTGATTGCCAAAAGTCTTCAAGACCAAATGCATGTAACAAATGTGTTAAATTTAGACTTCAAAGAGTAAATATAGGTAATGTCAAACCTATATATTGTGAAGAACTACTTCAACCAAGCCATAAATAAAATAGACCTAAACTTGATTAGGTTAGAAGAACAAACTTTAAAGAAAAAGAGGTTATATGATTTCAGTGTTGAAATTAAGGTGTGTTGTGCAAGCAACAACAAATGGTGACTCCACTAGAAAATACTCATGAGTATTTTGATTCCAAGAAACATTAAAAAATCCTAAGATCTCCTATAAAAATAGTGCATGGGTCATGAACAAATTTAAGAAGAGAGAATAAGGGAGAAACTAAGTGACCAAATTAGGAGTCCATTTTGACTTGGTGTGTGAAAAATGAAGTTGATTTAACAATTCATAAGGTCTAAAAGGATTAATTTCTATGGTTTTAACCATTAGGCTAGTGAGTCCTACCTTGAAGACATTTTGTTGTGCATTACTCCTCTTCCATCCAAGCATCTATATCCTCAATAAGGTTGACTCTAATTCTCCTCAAGGCCTTGGTCTACTACCAACTAGGTGTCTATAACCTTGATAGAGGTTTATTGAATTACCTAGGCTTCTTTTTTAATTTGATTATTTAATGCTTTCTTTCTTTTATATTTTACTTTTTATTTCTTAGTTTAGAGTTGGGGACCACTATGGAAAATGAAAGGTAAAACTATAGATTTTCACCCTAGTTTTTCCTCAAAGCAGGTTCACCAAAGTAGGCTTATTAGAAACCTTTGAAGATGTGAAATTTGTGATTATATTCAAGGGAATAATTTTCAATAACCACCCAATTTTACCCAAACTTACCCAACAAGAATAGGTCTAGGATACATACAACAATCTCAACCTTTAAGTCTAACTCAATAACTGGATCTAAAACAACAAAATAACTCAAGGAAAATCATCTCATAAAATGTCACATATGTCACCTAATTACATGCCTTTCACTTCATCACTTTTAATTGAATAATGTGGAACCACAAGAAAAAATAGTTGGGAAATAAACCCAATAAGGAAAATAAAAAATAAATCAAGAAAATAACCCTAAACTAAGCAACACAATAGAAAAGGAAAACATGCAAGGAAAGGAAAGTAAAATAAATAAAAGGAAAATAATTAAAAGACCATTCCAAGCTATTTAAAACTTGCAAGTGGGTTTGAAGAGATGATTTTTGACAATAAACAATATCTCTTCACATTAGTTAGACACTTGAAATAGAATATAATCATGTTCAATATTTTGAGAAGTTTAGTACGAATCCTACCAAGTGAAGACATATATTTACATCTATGATATCCTTTCCATTGAAAAATACTATCCCAAAGACTCTTATTAACAATTTTTTCATGCCAGTTAATCAAATTTATATTATAAAATTTAGACATAAACTTACGTTCCATTAGCATGAAGCCCCTAGGATAGAGTTTAAGAAAAATCCCTACCCAAACATGGAAATGTGGTGAAGGATAAGGGTGGGAATAAATACCTACCAGAGTAACTTGTACCCCAAACTTGGAAGAGATTTTTTCATTATACCAACCTAGTGGTGAATCCACTATTGATTGTTATTTAGTTAATATGGTCACTTTAGCAATGTTCATACTATCATTTTTGCTATCTAGAAGATGTGGAATTGGTTCTTCCCAAGTCAAATACTTTTTAGATCTATCATCAGTGGCTAATATATGTGGAGAGTTGTATTGGATCAAATCATGTTCTACTTCAACTCTCATTATATTCATTACTTTATTTAGGCTAGAATGTTCATGAATGATCATGTCAAACTCGACTGTGTCTATTGATGAGAATATTTCATGGGTGTTTTAATACAATTATATAGGTTGTTTCAAAGGATATAGGTATTCAAATTCAAAGACAACCAACTTGACTATTTTACTTCCCCCATCTCTAATGTAGGGATGGGTGTTAATTATCTACCACTAAGTTATTGATATTTTAGAGCAATTTTTCCAAATGTAGGAGTAAAAACATATGAAATGGGTATTACAAATGTATACCATACATATTATTCATCCATTTTCTCCAAACATTCTATTTATTCTTCAAGATAAATGTAATAAATGTTTGATTCTTCTTCTTGTTCACATAATTTTTTACTACTTGAATATTCATATAGGATCTTACCGGATATGGATGCTATCTCTTCATAATAAAAATAATAATTACTACTACTCTCAAAGTCTAGTTCTTACCTTTTAAATAGGACATTATTATTCAACATGACTGCTTTAGCATCCATCCCATTTATGCTTCCATAGAATCCAAGTTGTGAATTTGGAAATAAAGTCTCATAAGCCCTCCCATGCATTTTTTGTGTATCACCTCTTCTGATAAATGACACTTGATCAATAAAAGCACCCAAAGATACTTGATAATTAGCACAAGGCAATACAACCTACTGATCAAGAGTTGAACAGTCATAATAATTTGAATTTAAAGAAACAACAAGGTTCTTTTTTATCATAGGGAAGTTTGGTTGGATATAATCTCAGGGAAAGGTTTGATTATAGGGCATACATTAGTCCATGAACTGACACATAGGTAGATAAGTTGAAGAATTTTAGGTGGGAGCAACTAGTTATTTTGATGAGTAGAGTGGATCAACACCATAACCATGAGGCATATCTTATTTTTCAATAATGAACACTTCTTGATAAATGGATTCCAAAGATGTTATTATATATAGGGTCCTCTAAATAAGCATAATAGTTAGGAGATATAATGTTCTAAGATAAAATTTAATAACCACCACATGTGTTTCTAGGAATGGATCTTTCAACCTCTTGTACAGCTAGTGAAAATGACTATTGAATGAAATTATGGGTTCATTAGGCTCCATAAAAACTTTAACAAATTGGTAGTACAAGGTATTAGGGTTAATAGGCACACTAAAATGGTTGACAAACAAAATTTCAAAGATAGACCATGAAGTGATATATCCGTTTGGAAAAATTATATACCAATGGTAAGCATATTCATCTAGGGAATAAGGAAATAGGTGGAAAGCCACATCTTCATATTGGGTTTAGGATTGGATGATGGCCTATTTAAATTCTTGGATGTGCTCTTCAAAGAGTCAAAATCCCACCATGGGTGTATTATGAATAAAATTTATTAGGATTCCTAAACAAGTCACGAGTAGGCCCTATAATGTTAGCAAGGTATAAAATTCCACCCAGCCAAGCTAAGGTCATGGGTGGGTTCAACAACAAGCAATATGATCAAAATCTAACACAAACATTAGATAATATCCTATTAAATATTACCTTTTATACCAAATTGTTGGTATGTTGTTTAGATACACAACAAGTGTAGAAATCATGGACACAAGACTAAAACTAGTCTTAATTCTAAACCAATATTGGTGGTATATTTAACACAACCACCAACTCTAGGTGGGAAAAAATGAGGGAGATGGAAAGCTTAGTTGACTATGATTCCCCCTTATTTTACCCTTCCATCTCTCTTGAAAGGAAGCAATCTATGGTAGTAACTCCCCAACTTATTTGTTTACCATGTCATTATGTACCAAATACCTTAGTTGATTGATGTAGTCTATTCCATACAAGTGAACTATTTATAATAAACTCACAAAATTGATAAGTACAGTCTTGTCAATCATTTGCTTATACTATCAACAAAAGTGAACTTATCATGAAGAAATATATGATATACAATTATTAATTACACACATGGATTTAAAAATGCATTATAAATAATGAAAAGTATTTTTAATCAAGATAAATCTTGTAAACATGGATTGCAACTTCAAAACTACACTACATATTCTAACATATGCATAAAAAATAAAAAGGAGGGTAAAGAAGAAAATGTAATCTTTTTTATAGGTAAAATAATTATGATTCATTTGAATTAGATGAATTCCATGAAACCAATAGGTTTCCTAGATAGTAAACACACAACCATGGATAAAGACGGTGCAAGAATCTAAAGGATTTAACTAGGAATAAATATGGAGAAAATCACCATACAAATGCATATATATTGAACTATAATCTTTAATGCCTTTTAATTTATTAGATATTTTCTTGATCAAATAGTGTCTAGATCTACCTTAGTTAAGGTGATTACAAAAAATATTTAATACAACATTGCCTACAATAAAATCTAACCTAAGAAAGAAAGAAAATGCAGGAAACTATGCTTGGTTGTATTCTACTATATTTTAAATCTAATCAACTAACCCTTAAATATAATCTCATAGATGGATTTATATATAATTTCAATAGGATTTCTCACTAGCTAGGTGGTTGAAAATATTTAATGAATCACCGACCCACTAAGTGGTTATAAGCATTCAATAGTAGGCCTCTCACTATGGAATAAATTTAATATGTGCATATCTTTGAAGATGATAGTTATATCCATTGGATCACTTGTAATATAATAGTGTTGGAATGATGGATTAATTCAACTAACATATGGTTGAGTTGAAATCCACTCCCTTTAATGGGTCACTAATGTATTAAAGGTAGAGGCATAAGTTTCCATCTTCTAGGTGTGAAGGTTCCTCTTTATAACTGACTATACACATGCAATATTCATCTTCTAGTATCTGATTAAATTTGGAATTTGTTGCCATAATCCTTATGGCACTAGGTGATAATATAGTTAGTGATTGATTCGATCTAGTTAGATTCACAGTCCAATTTCTAGATCCTGATGACTTAGATGGGTAAAATAGGGGTCGATTTAAATTTTTGAATTGGTTCATAGAAGTCCATGTATCAACCTTAGGAGGGCTTCCTTATGTATCATCTTATTTATGTTTGAGGAAATCAAGGTATTGATACATGTTAGTTTCTCACCAACTCATATCATGTTTAAGGCCTTTGAATTTTATTAAGTTATGGTGCACCATGATCTTGACAAATGGCAAGATCCTAGGTAGATGAAATCTCCATAGGTCCTTAGTCATTATTACAAGTCCTATTATCTCTAGAGTCTTGAGATTGTGCCATGTGGCATGATAACTGGGGATCACTTATTTTGGGTTTAGACATATTGCTCCCATTTAGTCTAGAGGCATGAAGAAGTGAGATGATGCCATAGAATCACCCCATTTACCCAAGAGGTTTGTTACTTGGTTACTATGTGCAGATCATCTTGAGGGCCTAGAGAGTAGGATCAAGTTACATGGCCTAATCCTAAGAGCCAAATATTCAAAGGTTTGGCTCTACATCCAATGTGCTCTAGAGGAACAAAGACCTAAAATGTTGATAGGTGGTAGGATTTTGATGAATATGAGCCTGCAGAGATGAAATGAATGTTAGATTTTCAAATATAATAAATATCCATTTGAGCTAATTTTTTATGAAGATTGACTAAGCACACAAATAAAATAAGGAACCTTAGTCACTTTAAGTTTAAAAATAGATAAAATAGACATGGATAAAATTGAAACACTAAAAACATTTAGCCATTTTAACATGATCGTGAAGCAGAAGTGAACCTAAATAGATAAATAAAAATAGCCACCATTTTCCAAATTTTAGCTAATTTTATCCAACTTGAGATAAAATGACTAAATTTCAAGGATAAAATAATACATAATTGGTTAATCAACTCAATTCAATGGAAACATGAGGACTAAATTATGAGGGAATAGCTATAAAAAATAAACTATGATAATAGATAAATAGTCTAAAAATTACCAAGTCTTTTTTCCATTTTGATAATTTTGACAGTTAAAATGTCCATCAAATTTAGGTTGGTGAAATGCTGAAGTGGACACCCACATGCCATCTAACTGGAAATTTATGTCACATGGTAGTCATTCACTTATTCAAGTCATGGTTGAATGCCTATTTAGGTCGATGACCTGTATGGTTTTGGTGAAACATGATCTTGACATACATCCAAATCTCATTCACCCAAAGCTTATTGATAAACCTATGGGGATACAAACCAACCTGGGGGTTTAGATAAACAAGAGCACGTCACTTGGCATGATCTCAATAATATAGGGGGTTGACTATAAGAGGAAGTATAAACATCATCCCAAGGACCCAAATAATAAGGATCACACAAAGTGGTGTGTTCTCACTCTTCTAGAGGGTTGATGTCCTTTTGAGGGAACCAAAAAGACCCAAGGGGAGTGAGGACGTGATATTGTGCTAATTTGCATGATCTCAAGCATTCAAAGATTTTAGGTAAAAATAACTAAGGTAAAAGAGTCTTGAGGAAGCAGGGGAGTGCCAAAGGAAGACCCTTTCTTTCCTAAGGACTCACGTGGAAAATTAAATAGATGTTGGTTTAGGAGAAATGACATAGTTGTTAGAATATGAAAATACAAATTTAAAAATAAATGGCTAAGATTCTCTAACCCAAAGTGACTAAGTTTGAATAACCTTGGAAAGACTTAGACACTTAATTAATTCCAAAACTAACCAAGCCTACTTTTATGACAAATGAATAAGTAAAGGAACAAGATTTTAAGGGCACTTAGGCATTTTAGATGAAAATAAATTATAAATAGACTAGATTATCTAGGAAAATCAATAATAAATCTCTAAAATAGTCAAGCAACTATATGAATCTGAGATGAAATACCCTAGAAATGTGAATTTTAATGTTGTTAAAAACATTATATAAAATAAACTAAGAATTATAAGATTCAAACAAACTTATAAATTTAGATCCATACAGATCCTAATGCAAAAATTATTCAAGACCAAATGCATGCAATATATGTTTTAAGTTTATACCTAATTCAAAGAGTAAATTCAGTGTAATGTCAAACTTATATCTTGTCAATAACTACTTCAACGAGGCCATGAATAAAAGAGACCTATATTTGATTGGGCTAGAAGACCAGACTCTAAGAAAAAGAGGTTCTATGATTTTAGTGATGAAATTAGGGCATGTTTTGTAAGCAATAATAACACTTATTATCATTCTAAATTTCCTTTCCTATGTCTACCTTTTCTCTCTTTGATTCTTTTACTTTTGATATAACCTCCTCAAACCTATATTTTATAATAATACACTTTATATTTAGGATAAAGGGGCAGATAAATGTTTCATTCATTTTATATTAGTAATTATGGGCATGGATAGTTTTAGGTTCATTGGGAAGAGTCCCACCACTATCCAATGGGAATTTCTAGCTTGGTTTAAGATGATTAGCCATATTTTTTCCACCTATTAATTGGTGGTATATAATTTGCTAATTTTCAATGCCCTACATCTAGTTAGTGAATTGAAATTGATTTTATTACTAAACCATCCATACATCCTTTTTCTAGTCACTATCAAAGAATTACCATACATGATTCTCACTTCTCTTGAGGCTAAGACTTTGGCATTAAGACCTAATTTTCCATTTCTAGTGTATGTGGCTCCTACATCAATTCATAAAAATATTCATGTTGAGTCTTTCATGGTTACCACTAAATTTTCTACTGAGCTCCAATTTCATATTTACCTAAGCCTTTGGCCCCATAAGGGATCACAAAAGGAGAAAGAAAAGATACAATAGAATTATATATTTCTATAATATAATTTTTTGTATCAAGATACATATATATTTCAAGGTTGTAAATATATTTTTTTGTTATACTCGAAGGGTGAGGGTCTATATAGATACCTTTTTTTCCCTCTAAATTATGTATTTTTGTTTTAATGAATTGGATTTTACATTATGCACTTATTTTTTGATTTCTAAAACTACAACAAAGCTAAAGAATGATAAAATAAAAACCATCTACATAATTCATACATAGGCTTAAATATACTTATGTAGAGTGACGATAGGAACCTTATGATGTTAAAAATAAAGTCCTAATCTAACAAATGTGAAAAGACAACTAAATAAACTTACTAACTAGTTGGGAAAAGTAGTTTCCCTTCCTATATATGCTCGACCTTTAGGTTAGTGTTGAAGTAGATATAACAAGGAATGAATAATGTAGAAAAAAATATATGAGGGATTAATACATTTTATCTTCCCTCCTCTTCATATATTTAACCTCATTTTGAGGATGCACCTGTTTCACATTTTTTATTTAAATTGAATGGCTGCTCAAGCTAGCTATGCATGGGCTTAGGCTCATTCTGATTCTTTGAAATGAGCATGAAAAAATAACTCCTCTTCACTTATAGCCTCTAAAAATATAATTGGTCACACCTGATCCAAATAAATGATTGTAGGTTCCTTCTAAGCATTGGGTTCACTTTTTTATTACTACAATTTGGTTCATTTTGGAACCCCTATTATTTTGAAATAGAGGTCCCCTTAATTTATAATAGTATTTTCCATCATATTATTCTTTTTCACAATTGAAAATTTAAATAAATGGTACCATAATCCCTTTAATAACATCTTTCAATCCTTCCTTTTCTTTTCAATATTCATCTCTATCTTCTTCAAAAAAGAAACAATTTTTGTCCAAAAATAAAGAATAGATCCTTGTCACTATAAGAGGAAAAAATGTAATTATAATTGAGGATAAATCATCATAATGATTTTATTCTCTAAATCCTTTAATACCTCTTTAGAAATAAAATCCTCATCACGATCTAGAAGGTCTTATAGCATTAACTTCCATGCAAGTTCTTCAAAGGTAGATAGGGTTTCATCTAATTACACATTGTGGTTAGGAACCTATCTAAATATACTTTTTTTGTAAAGCTATCAATGGTCAAATATATCTCATCTTGTGAATGGCCTCTTTGGATATTGAGTCTTGCATCAGATTCAATATCTTCCTCACACTCAAGATCCTAGAGACTACACTCCTCCTCATAGTTAGACCATTATAATGCTTATTTCTTAGCCTCTTTTTGGTTTCCTTCTCTTTCTTCATATAGGCAAAAAAACTCCATTATTTATTGTCTCTTTTCCAACAAAATATGTTGGGTTTTGAAGCATTATCCTATTTATAATTTTTGGGTCTTTCAAATCTTGAAAAGGGGCTTAGTTGATATAGAATGAGGTCCACTTAGCCTATTACAAACATGTGAAAGGAAGTCTAAGTAATAGCTCAGGTGGAATATTTTTATTATTTAAATAGTGTATCCTTATGGTACTTTATATCAATGATATTTCTTAGAGGTTATGAATAGCCATTTGGTTTTTAAGGCCAATAACTCTTTGGAAAATTTCCCTACAAGGATTCTCACTAGCTTTTAGAGAACTTCTTATATTTAGAGGAGATGGCTATGTTAATATTGTAAACTAGATTAGAGATGTAGAAAAGTTATGTAGAGTCCATCACATAATTGAGACTAAAGCCCTCAAGATAATTTCATCTTATCTCAAAGGTGAAGAAAAAGAATATTTTTTATCATTGGATGCACAGTCAATTTCAATCTAGGATCAGTTGGGATAAGGAATATGCAATCAGTTCAAGAAGAATTTAGGTGTTTTATCTTTGATATAACATCTCACAATAATAAAAAATAATCCATGGAGGTTTTATAAAATTTTAACCTCAAATTTTTAAAGACATTTGAAAGAATGCCTATATAATTTACATCTCTAAAAGGTATGGTATTCTTATATTGTTTAAGAGCATTTAATTAAGATATTTCCCTCGATTAATTTCTTAGGAGGAGAGAATTTTAATTAAGATTATGTTATTTTTATGTTATCTAAGAGATATATTATACATGTTGGTCATATTTTTACCCTTGTTTATTGTTGTCCTTGATTCGCCAAACTCTCATCGAAGATAAAATACCTAAATTATCTTTGAATTGATTATATATTCCTTATCCCAACTAATCCTCACTTGAAATTGATTATTAAAACAATAATTAGAACCATTCTTGTGTATTTAATTTGAGAGAAGATGTAGGTAGCTTGAGGGCTACATTAGGCTCAATGATGTGATGGACTATAAATAAATTTTCTACATCTCTATTTTAGTTTACAGGGTTGATAGAGCCATATCTTATGAATATAGGAAGTGCTCTAAAAGATAGTTTGGGATGTCTTTCCACTACTACAGATGTAGTGGGATCCAAAAATTCCATGACACAAATAGAGGAGCTCTTAGGTTGGCCATAAGGATGATTTCATTACAACATTTATCAAATAATTTGAGAATGGTTAAGGTCTTTTTAGACATATATTTTAGATTATTTTAACTAATGGAGTTGATAAGTGATTGTAAATGCTTCAAATGATACAATAACTAATATTCTCATAAAAAAATTAACTATAAAAATATGAATAAAGAGAATTTGCATCAAAATCAAATCCTTGTCCCATTGGGCATGCCAAAATATATTAATGCATTGAAATGTATGATTAATTACACTTGCATTTCAAACACAACATTTGGATTTATACTAAGTGTGGGACTTCTCTTTGTATATAACCTCTAGAGTAAATTAGTTTTCATTTCTCATCTAGTGCTAATTTTCCTAAGCTAAATACATAAATGGATATCTTAAAGGGGAAAATAGTTACATGGATACATAAAAGTAAAATCAATGTTACATTAGATTAGAAAGTGGGGTTAAGTCTCTATATTGATGAAAACATAGTTAATATGCAAAAATGGAAATGAACACAACTTAAATAAATTTAATACAATTGGTAAAAGACAACCTAAATATATACATGGGTTGCAAAAAAATATAACAACCAAGGGATAGGAATCTAATAGTCACAATAGCTTTTTTTACTTACATAAAGTATGCATAAATGTATAACACTTCAATAAGACAGCATGAGATATTATTACACAATAAAAAGTAGGGGCCCTTATACTAGTTCACAATAAGACTCAGGGTAAAGTCTAAAGAAACATCTTTATTTTATAATGATCCATTTAAAAATTATAAACAATAGGAGGAAGAGAAAATAGAGGGAAAATCTAGAGTTTAATTTAAAAAGTACAAAAGTAAAGAAAATCCATGATGGTGTGTCATTTTTTTA
Organism: Torreya grandis; assembly: GCA_037957365.1. NCBI lineage: Eukaryota > Viridiplantae > Streptophyta > Pinopsida > Cupressales > Taxaceae > Torreya > Torreya grandis. Next base: position 40,931 of record JARHVA010002015.1, read on the forward strand.
ATTTATCCTTTAAATTATTGGCTTTAAAGTCAAAAAATTTCATGTCAAAACTCTTTCATACTAGTCCTTTTACTAGCACAACTTGATCTAATTGAGTCAACTTACATAGCTAGATGGTTTCTATCCTATATCATCTGTCTCAACCTTGTCTTCTTTTTTGAAAAATAATGGCCCGATGGTCCTTTTTGTCTACCTAAATAGTAGTTTTTCACATAAAAATATCTCTACTTTTAAGAATTTTGATCTAGGTTAGTGGAGTTTGAAGTAAAGGTCTAATGGTGATGTAGATGTGAGAACATTTTTAATTTATTATGGGTTAAATATTACTTCTGTTAGTAAAAATCAACTCATGTTTGAGAGATCTCACAAAGAGATTTGAATTATAATATATCTCGAATAATATCTCCAATCTCAATAAAAGATTTAAATTTATAAACAAATTGTATTTCCCATGCATTTCATTTATGCTATTTGATGCTTAATTAGACAATTTGAGATCTCAGTTGGATGGATTTATCTAATGGTGCGAGTCATTTTTTGTTACTAAAGTCATCACCTTATCTCAAAATATCTCTTTCTATCAGATGTGATAATATCCAATGGTTTGAGATTATTTCTCAAAACAAAAAAAGCTAATGCCATCAATCTTGATCAAATAAAAAAGTATGAGATCCATGTTGGAAAATTGATATTTATACAATGTTAAGCTTATGGATCACACATCTTGAGATTATTACTGGAGGTGTTAATCAACTCATTTTTACCATGTCCCCTTTAATTTTCAATTTTTTAGGGTCCAACATTGAGCATATTTTATGCTTTAAATCCAATGGCTAAAATCAGCCTTAGAACCTTGATCTAATAGTGTGAGGGGCTTCTCATTAATGACATCATCACTTTTTTTCAAGATAACTCACATTTTTATATATTTAAATATTGAATATCCTGAGATATCCATTCAACCTTAAGATAACTCACATTGTTGATCTTGCATAGATTGGACACTATGAGATCCCTGCTATAAATATTTGAAAATAACCATGAGTTTTAAAATTGACTAAGGGAAGAACTAAGGTAAGATTGAGGAGATGCATAGCTTATTCTTGATTATATAAGGATTGATTGAGATTGAAATATAAATCATAAAATCATGTTGGTCCTTTGTTTCATTTCTTCCGTTACTTGGGAGATCCACTACTCTTTGAAAAACTTGTGATTATTTTTGAGGATTTAAATGCTTGAATAAATATCTTATAATATGCCATATTATTCATGATAATTTATTAAATGGGCATCTCATAAGATATTGGATTTTTATAAACATGAGTTGTATGCAAGGGGAATTGTATTTATTCACAAGAATCACCACTTAATCTAGTACTATGTCTAGTTGGATGCAAAGACCTATGCCTTATAGGCATAAGATATAAACATGAATAATAAAAAAGGAATAAATTGAAAAATCCTTAAATAAGATGGAAATCTAAAAATAATATTTGAAATAAGAGGACCAAAGCTTTGGTAACCTCCAAAATATATATGCAATCAAGGAAAAAAGGTATACACACCTCATTCCAAGGGTGGATATAATCGATAATTAGAAATAATTGAATGAAATATAGGGTTTGACCAAGCTTGTAAAAAAATATAGAGATCTAAAATAAGATACAAAAAATAAAAATAAAACCATGAAACCCCAAGGAGGAAGGTATGGGCTATAAAATAATGAAGGGTTTAACCAATATGCTTTATCTTTTTAGTTTTTTAGATGAATCACTTAAGCAAAATTGATAAAAAAATAACATATGGAAAAGTATATCAAAAAATAATAAAAAATATAATTCAAACCTAGCCTTATGTTTTAAAAATAGTAAACATGCAAAAGGAAAATGCTAAATTGAAGATTAAACTTGAACAGAGACAAAATATGATAGAAAAATCACATCTTAATGAAATTTGTAATTTTAAATGTAGATATGAGCTTTGCAAGCTTGTAGATAAAAGTGTGCCATATTTGGAGTGATGAATATAAATAGATAAGATCGATGCTTATGTCATTCATGCCCAAGGCAAGATCATTGTTGACCACGTTTGACTACCATTCATATCCTCATATATGGATCTTGTCCTATGGCCAATTTCAAATTATGATTTTTCCCATGTTGCTTCATAGTTTGTACTTTCAATTTTATAATATTATGGACATATTGGAGGAATATTGTCTTATCCCTTCTTCACCTAGCTTGTCATTAGCTCACAAAAAAACAAATTTGAGAAACCACAAAGGGAGTTATAGATACAAATCCTACATGTTGGAATCATACTTCAACATAGTTCATGCAATGTGAATGGAAATCTTGAGAAATGGATTGAACCTCATCTTCCCTAGATGTGAAGATGTAAATACATGCAATTCACCTAGGTCCTTCTTTTGGTACAAGAGGGTGATGTACAAATGTTTAAATATCAATAGAATCCCTCATAATTATTGAAATGGATATGTAAAGGGATCACTCAAACTTGAATTATATAGTAAATGACCAATATTTTATTTTCCCTCTCTTCTCATTATTACTCTATATTGATCTTCCTTATTTTTAAATGGTTTGGGATATAAATAGGATATTCCTTAGACCTAATTCATAACTAGGTTGGATATATAAAATAGTAATATGTGATAATAAATGCACATAGAATGTGGAAAAGGGAATGGGACCCATAAAATGATTAAGGATAGGAATGGTGAGCCCATCATTCCTACCTAAGGCAAGATCAATTAGACCTTATATCCCTTCCCAATAAAAAGAAAGTTACAATATTCAAGAAACATCATAGATATGTGTGAATTTAGGCTTGAGGCTGAAAATAAATATATTTGGAGAAGTGTCATATGTATTTGGAGGGTTTAAAGAACAAATTAGGAGTAGTGTAGTGTAGGGGAAGTTATAGAAACACATAGTTATACACAAGTGTATAAGGCATGAAAAAAAGGGAAAAGAAACTATGAAAATCGTGTTGTACCAAAATTGTGTCTACACCATCTAACTTATTGTGTGGCATATTTCACCAGTGGGTAATTGATTTGGTTGATTGATAGAACTCTCTAGTTGACAATGGTCTTCGTTAATGCTATCATTTAATTTGTGCTTATGCTTCCCTTTATGTTCCATCACTTTACATAAAAATCATTACTAATGTCACCACATAAATAAATTATTTGGTGATTTGGTATAGCTGGTATAAATACAAGGTGTCTCCATGTTTACATCTCAACAAAATATTCACAAATTTTCATACATTATAAAGAATGGAAATTTACTCTATGCATCAAGCTTTACATTGTGGACTAAATGTATATTATCATTTTAATCCAACTCCTATGTACTGGGGTCTAATTTCAACATCTCCCTCCATTTTTCTTCCATGACCATGTTTTTCATTTCCCTTAATTTGGAATGAATATACATACCATTGCACATCCTTGTAATGGGTGACCCATAATAGTACTCCTAAAAATGCTCATTTTGTATTTTATAGGTATGATTTTAGCGAATTTTTATTATATTTGGGACTATTAGTATTTCATTTGGTATGGTTTTTAGGCCCTCCATATTTTATTCACTCTTAAGCTTACAATGCAATAATGTTTTCTTCTTCATTTTTTTTTTCAACATTTTTTTCTCTTTTTCACTTTGTCTTTATGCTTACTAGTTTTCCATTTTTATAGTTTATATTCTTTTTATCATTCCTTCCTTCCCTTTTCCAACAACTATTTTTTTCATTTTTTTTACTTACCTAATTTTTGTTTATCATTTCTATCTTTCCATATTTTATCATTTATCATTTTTTCTTTCTATTTTTCCTATTTTTCTTTTCCCCTTCCTTCTTCACCTTCACATTGAATTTTTTAATTTTTTCTCATTTTTTTTTTTTTTTTTAATCTCTTTTATCTATTTTTTTAACATTGTTTTTATTTTTTTTATTGCCCCCAAAAAATATTTTTATCTTTATATATATTCATCTTTTTTTCTTCCTTTTTTTTTTGTTTTTCTTTGAGTATTGCATCATTCACACTCCGTTTCCTCACTATTGCTAACTATGTTTTTAGATTAATTGATTCAGATGCAATATGTGATCCATAAGGATTATTCCAACCATATTATCTCTAATTTTCATGGATTTTTATGTTTTTATCATACATTAGTACCCTACTTCGTACCAAAAATTCCTTCTTTTGCAATTTTATTCATGCCATGTTTTTTATCTCATTTTTCTTGGGTTTGTTTATATGTATCTATAAATTGTTTCTCATTCAAGTTTTCCAATTCTATTAATCTTTATTTTATTAAATCTTCCTTATTTATTATAAATTTTACCACCATATTTAGACTTGGTAAAATGTAATTCATAGGTATTGTGGCTTATAATTTTTACACCAACTAAAAAGAATAGTATTTGGTTAACCTTCTATATGTCACGTGATATACCTAGAGTACCACAAGGATTTTAAAATTCCAATCAATTATTTATCTATTGATTTTTTTTGTTAATACCTTCTCCAAGACCTTATTAAGAGATTATACAATACTATTTTATTTAGGTTACTAGGGTGTGATTGCATTTTTCACTATAAAAAAATGTTGCAACAACTCTTTTATTATCCCATTAATGAAATGTGTTCCTTAATCGCTCATGATGTTAAGTGCACATTTAAATTATGTAATATTTTTTTTATTATAATTTTTTTGATAAGTTTATCACAGTACAATCCTTAGTATGAATTAATTATATCCACCTTGTTAATTATTTTTAAAAAAAATGTTTTAAGCATTATTAGATTAATGAATTCAATCACTCATTTTTTAAACAATGTCAAAGCCAACACTAGTCTTAGTGGAATTTCATCTCTTAAATTAATTTTCCATACCCTATGACATATGTTGTAATCCCTCACATATTTATGAGCTTATTTCAACAATGTTGACCATCACTATCCTATAAAATACACTTTCTTAGTTATAACATCCCATGCATTATGTCCTTATGATATACTATCATGTGCCTCTCTTAGCTAGACATCTTTTCCATGTTGTAAGTAAAATATTCTCAAAATGTCATCTCTACCCTTTTTCATAGTGCTCCATCTCTAAAAGAAAAATGAACTGCTTGTATTAAAAAAATTATATCCTATTTAAATATTATTTTGGAAACTCCCTTATTACCAAGAGTTTTGTAATATTATCCATTTCTTGTGTTACAAACTCTATTCTAAATATATGTGCTCTTAATAAGTCATAGTATATTATCACCTTGTCTTTACCATTTTATATCCTAGAAAAATAGTCCAAACCCTAGTTTTCATTCTCAATTTTTACCGTTATCCCAAACTCATATTCATTAAAAATAATTAAACACCTATAAATTATTATTTGTATAAATGACTTATTTACCAAATACTTTAATGGTTTATTATTTTTATAAAATATGAATTATGTTTCTAGGAGATAGTACATAAATTTATATAAGGCATATATCATAATTAATGCTTTTATTTTAATGGTTTTGTAAATTATTTCTACTATTTATAAATTCATACTTACAAATGAGAGTGGATGGTTAATGTGAACCTAAAGTTGGGATAAAGCCACACCTATTTATAATCCTAAAGTATCCACATGCATGTGGAAAGGTATCTTCCAATCTGGGAATATAAGTATGAATGCATTGACCAATTTTTATTTTCAATGTGTCAAATGCTTCTTAGAATCACACCATCCAATATAATGTTTATAATTATTTTTCTTTACTAGTTATTCTAATGTATCATTTATAGTGGCACAATTCATTCTGAACTTCTTATGATATCCTATATACGCCAATCATGTACTTGCATCCTTCTATACATTTTTTAGTGGTACATTTAAAATAATTGTATTTTTTAGAGGGTCCACAATTAGTACCTCTTTATAGATAATATGGCCCAAAAATATTCCAAATGGTGTTGTAAATATAAATTATTCAAATTTAGTGATATTAGTAGTAATATAAATAATTCAAACATTGATCGTAATACTTGCACATGATCATATATTAACCCATACACTATCGAATCATCCAAGTATATCTCTAATAATCCATATATGAATTCCATGAAGGCATTCACCACTATCCTCTTTAATAAAAAAAGAAATTTTTTTATATTGAAAGGCACAACTATATGCATGAAGGATTGTCATGAAATAGAAAACCTTGTTTTGGGCTTGTCCTCTTATACAATTTTTACTTGGTGATACCCTAAGAATATATATGTGAATTAATAAACCTTTTGTCCTACCATGTTCTCTAAATCCTCTTCTATAAATGGTGTGTGGATTGGATCATGGATGCATGCTTTGTTTAAATATTTATAGTCCACATAAACCATCCTGTCACATGTCTTTGTATTCTATATCACCATAGGATTGATCCATTCAGAGTCTTCCACAAGAGTAATTATGCCACTATTAACTATATGTATGCACATGTGTTAGAGCAAAAAATGCAATCTAGAAATCAAAACATAATGTAATACACATACTTTAAAAAATTAAATGCACCTCTTATGAGAAAAATGTTGAGATGTGCATACCTTCATTTACCAATGAATATTATCCCTTTAATGTATGGATTTTGCTCAAATTTTATAGATTTTAGGAGCTCAATGAAGTTTATGAAAGAAATCCAATAGCATGTCCCCTTTTCAATTGGATAATTAGATTGATGAGTGGATGGATTGGTGGCTTTATTTCTCTCTCAAATGGTAGAGTTTACTTACACCAACTAAGCTCCCTTAGAATGAGGAGTGTGAGCAAGAGGAATAGGCAGTGATCTTGATCCAAGATTAAGGGTTATAAATGAGTAAAATATGTAGGGTTGGCTCATAAATGGAGGAGGTTGATGGGTATGGGCATGCCAAAAATTAGGAGTGGTGGATCTACACCTTTGTACCCTTGCCTTGGATTTTGGGAGATTTGGCAAGTGGATAAGTGATGCCATTGATTTGAGATGGAAAGTTAATGTGATAATATTTGATTTAAAGATTTTAGATATTATGGAAATTACATTTTCATGGATTATATGATTAGAATGATCAAATAGATAATAGGATTATCCATTTAATTAAGCCAATTTGATTTATGTGGGATTGACAAGGTCCAAGTGTAATAGGATTAATTAAATGGGGTGGGGGTGATATGAAAAATGATAGGCTATCTAGGGAAGTTGATAATGGAATTAGGGTTAACTAGGGATAGATGGGGATGGATTAGGAAATGATTAGGGATGAAATATGGAAATTAGGGTTTGATATAGATGGAACATAGATGAAGGTATTAAGGATGGAACGATGACTAAATTGGGCTTTTGTATGGAATATGATGATGTAAGATTAACATTGACACTAAAGTGGTATATTTTAGGTATCTACATTTTACACCTATTTAAAATGGCATTGTGAGATGATGGGTGGAGTAATGAATTTTCAAATATTGAAGAAGCCAAAAAAATAGGCATACTAGGATGCCATATTAGCATGGTGAATGTAGGATGTGATGATGATAGAGTAGGATGATGATGGATATGGATGTAATATAGTAATGTGTTGATAGATATAATTAACTCACTTAAGCTAAAGTTTGCATGCTTTGATTAGGGTTTATTGATGTGATTTACCTAAAGTAACAAGATATGTAAGGAATGGATTGGGAAAATATATTTTGACAATAAATTTACAAGCTTTATTGACCTAGGCAATTATATATATATATATATATATATATATATATATATATATATATATATATAAGAGAATATATTTGGGAATGATATTTCCTAATGAAGTTGCATGCTTTGATGTGATAGAATGATTGTTGATTGATTGTTTAGGATATGAAAGCATAACTCATGGATTCAACTAATTTTATGGGTTGATTATGTGATGATCACATTGATGGATAAGTGTATGACTAAGTAACAACCTTTCAATGAATGATTAATTTAAAAAATTTGGCACACAGGGATGCCTCAAATGGTAATGGATTTATATTCCTAATATATATATATATATAATGGATTATATTAGATACATGGAATTTATGATGTTTGTACACATAGGCCATGAGGATGAATAGTTAGATATGGATTGTTAGTTAGAATAAATGTGTATTTAGAAAAGGATATTTAACCTACTTCTAAGATTGCATAAATTTTGATTAATTGAGAAACATCATTTTTGATATATCATGATGCCATATGCACCATGATATGTAAAACCTGATGTCAATGTTTCCATATGCCAAAGGACTGATACTGATGCAAAAATAATAAAACACTTAAATAAACAAACAAATAAAACACATAATAAAAATGCAAATGTTTTTCATTGATTTTTATTTTTTATTTTTTCTATTATTTTTATTTTTTTATTTTTTATAATTTTTAGGAAATTTTGAATGTATATACAAAGACCACTAGCAAATGGAAAACCGGTTCTAGTAGCAGGGATGAAAATAATATGGTATGGATGAAAAAATGAAAAGGAGTTAGGATGATGTTAAGGCATGATGAGGGATCAATTAAAGATGATTATGGAGGGATACATATGGATTAGGGATGTGAAGGTGAAGATGATGTCAAAGGACCATGTTTCATAAGAATGTCATGTCTAACCATAGAAGTATCATTGGGGGATGTACCAAAATGTTTCTCAAATAGGTTCTAATATTTCTTCCACTTCCTCATCAAGGTCAAAATGAGGTAATATAGGCATGGTAAATTGAATAAGGGAATGGATAGGATACCAATGGATGGGGGAATTGAATTTTCCCCCAACTATAGGGTACTTGTAAATAAATTATTTATGCATGACACTAGAGATGGGTTTTCATCATGGTACTTGTATAAGGATCCAAAAAAATGGGTTTCTCTTATGGATGATTATTTGTCTTTCTCTCTTTTTTTATTTTTATTTAATTTATTATTAATTTATTTATTTTTTACTTTATTTATTTTTTATTTTTTTATTTTTTATGATGTTTATGGAGACCAATGATCCTTCAAGCTGAGAGGAATTTAATTTAGACTTTGGTAAGATAACATCATGTTTTAAATATGCCCTTGGTATGTGCTCCACTGATGTTATTGTTAAATTTGTTGACTATTACCTTAGCTTCCTCTAAACATATTAATGAGGTGTTATCATAGCCCCTACAATAAAGGATGTTGTACAAGGAAGTAAATTTGGAAGTGCATTGAATGAGGGATTTTATTTGATTATGTGAAAGTTTTAGGTGGATGATATTTTCATGGTGATATATGTCAAATTAATGAGGCCAAGGGAGATTGGAACCAATAATCTAACTCTCCCTTTTAGAGCTTGAGTGTTGCATAACTGCTTCAGGATGTTATAGGATCAAAGATATTTTAAAATCCTCTTAAGAGGGTACCATTAGTCCTGAGAGTTGTTACAATCTGAATTCTTTCCATATTATTAACCATTCTAACACTAATATCGATGATGTCATTGTCAAGTGATGTGGAGTCATATTGATTTTGATTTTGAGTTTTTGATAATACCCCAAATGGGTTTTCACTAATGGATAATGATTTTTTATTTTTATTTATTGTGTGATAGATTTTGATGGAAGAACACTCCCTGGTCCTCAAGATATGTAATGTGTCAATATTTATTTCAAAACCTTTCTTTTGGTCTTCTAGTTGGATGTTGTCTTTAATTCTAAAGAATTTTGCAATTATGTCATCATTCTAAAATAATTTTAATGGTAAGTGGTCATGTTGGTCCAAATCAATGGATGTAAGATAATGGAGGTCAAAATAGATGGTAGGTTTGATGGTGTCAAGGAAAGGATTGGTGGAAGCAATATTCTCATAAAAATTATAAGGGGAAACTATTTTGATGCTAGCAAAAACTTCCTCAAGAATCATTGAAGTGTCCCTAGTATCTTTGTATTAATCTATAGGAGGTTTGTAACTAATGTCATGAAATCCTAGATTGGAACAAACATGGATTTATTCCAAGATTCCTTTTTCATGAAGATCAAGTCCTTTTCCTTTATATCCCATTATTTGACATATTTTATTGTGATAGGATACTACTTGATTTGAAAATAGGAGGATAGGCCATCATTTTTTAGCAAGAAGTCATAGGATCTTTGAATTTTTTCTTCTACTATGAATACAAATTTGACAAATGATATTGACCCAAATGGATAAGAATATGATTTTATTTTCCTATTATTTCTAATGTGACTTGTAGGGGAAGCCACATGAAGGTAATTTTGGATGTTTTATCTACAAGTACCTTGTTCACCAGATGCTTAGTAATAAAGGTTTTGATATGTAGATGTAGGTTATGTGATGGGATGAAAATGGGTTGGTAGTCAAATATGGATGGTTTGTCAAATATGGGATCATTGAAGACAAGTGGTTTATCAAAGCCAGACTCATCAAAGATTGGTGGTCCATAAAATACATGTAGTTGATCAAATATGGATTTTGTGACAAAGATAGGTGGACCATCAAAGATAGGCAGTTGAATAAATATGGGTTTTTGGTCAAAGATACACTTTTGGTCGAATATAGGTCCTTTAACAAGAGGCTTATCAGATATAGGTGGGAAAATTATGGTTCAATCTAAAATGGGTGATTGATTGAATATAAGTTCATCAAAGGTAGGTGGTTGAACATATTTACCTTCATTCCTCTATGGAAGAGTTCGATTGTGATTGGGAAAGGGGTCTTAGCATATCCCTATTTGTTGATTCTAGGATGTGGGTGTACTTTATTCTTTGATAAATGATATTTCTTGGATTGGCAATGATAGGATATAGCTTGATAATGGTGGCTCAAAGGCTTGATTGGTGGGGTATTGATTTGGAAGTGGTTGATTGTGTAATTATTCATTGGATGGTAATTGATTATGGGATTATCATTTTCAATATTGTTGCTCTAGGGTTTATTTCTCATCTCATTTATTTTAAAATTCAAAAAATAATAACTTCTACAACTCAAGGGATAGATTAGTATGAGATGGATGATGGTGTTTTGAGAAATTTAAAAATTTGTCCCATAGTTCAATAAAATGGATCTTATGTAGCTAGGGGCCTTATTGTTGTTAGCATTTAAATGGGGTGGATTGTGTATGCAATGGGAAATGCAATAGATCTACAAATCAATATTAGCTCAAAAAAGATAGATCTTACATACACTTTTGATTGGGGATACATTAGATAATTAGGTTCATGATAAATATGGATCTAGTAGATCTAATTAAGGGATATCTTACTACAAATAATATCACTAGGGAGGGTTTCAAAACCTCTAGTCAAGAAAAACTATGCAATAAACCTAACTAGGTCCTATGTTTTCACATTCACTATATTAATAAAAAGTAAAGTAAAAGTATACTCTAGTGCTCACCAAAGCTTGTGTCACAAGATGGGGTTAGTAAGAAATAAAAGTAAACATGCACAAGAGAATCCTATTTAAGCTATGTATAGGTAAAACCCTAATGCAAGGAGAGAGCAATATATTCAAAAGTCATTACTTATGGTAATTTTATCTACTAAAGAGAGGAGCAAAGTTAGAGATACTTACCTTGAAGATGAACCCGTTGAGACTCAATCTCTCCCTTGGCCAAAGGTACTTTACAAGAGGTTGTTGTGGTTTGTAAGGATCACTAAGAAAAGCCAAAGCATCTAAGATTTATCCACAAGACTAGAATCTTCTCCAAGTAGAAACCTTAAGCTAAGACTCCTCAAGTAGAATGGTAAAAGAAAAGATTGTAAAAAATTGCAAATGAATAATTAACTCTTGATATCTCTCTAATAAATATGAAATTGATGTGTTTATATAGGCAGATCGAACCCTAAAACCTTTTAAAATTTTAGGTTGATAAGGTTGACGTAGTCAACTTAGTACTAAAATTGGCAAAAAACTAACTAGGTTATGAACTATGTTAGCCATGGGTTGACCTAGTTCCTAATAAGCTTTATATATAATAATACAAGGTCGATGTGGCCAACTTAGTCATGTAAACTGCAAAAAAAGGGCTTAGGTTAGGGAAAAGGATAATGAAGGTGGTACAAGACTAGAGGAGGGTTAGAAATTAAAGGCAAAGCTTAGGGGAATGTTTTTAGGAGCTGGTTGGATTGATAACAAGTGGTAAAAAGGGACAAAAATCCTATGAAGTACCAATGGTCTATCCACCCCTTTCTCGGTACACCCCTTAGGGTGTGAACTCAGAGAGATTGAGACTTGACGAGTTCCTACAAGATAGAAAACATCAATAATTGATAAATTTTGAAAATATTATGTGTATACATATGCCCCACTTGAATCTCATCATGTGTCACTCTAGTGAAATAGGGGATTGTGCTTTGAGAAAAAAAAACATAACAACACACAATGCTGAGGCTAAAAAAGTTGCAGTATTTTAAAGCAAAAATAACTGAAATTAAATGACAAAAAGGGAAATAACTAAAAAATTAAAAGTAATGCATACCTTGATTTACCTTTCTCACTAGATGGTTGTCTATTATTTTTATAGTTTTGATTGTGGAGGGCACAAAGACTGCTTTTTTGAAAAACCCAAGGATACAAAACTAAAGACCAAAAATAAATAAACATAGGAAAGCCAAGATAATTGGTTCTATGTGGATGGGACATAATTGTAAATTTGGAAAGTTGTGATGACAAGTGCTATGTTAGACCAAATGACCAAGTCAAAATTTAGAGTAAGTCGAGTAACCAAAAATCCAAGGCTATTAAAGACCAAAAAACTCAAACAAGTAAACCTTAAGTAAGAAAGGAAAACTCACCAAGTCAAATAAAGGATACATGTCAAAAAGGATGGAAATCAAACATCAATATAAAATCAGTAACATTGATGAATAAGCAGTAACAATCCTTCCCCAATCATCAATGAAAAAAGGTGCATAAAAAGAAAAACAACATTGGTTAGTGAGAATTAGCAAGCCAACCTCACTCAACAATGGAAAAAGTACATGAAAATAGAAAAGGATTTGGGTGTCCACAAAAAGGGTAGTACAACAATGACAAATGGTAAAATAAATCAAGGCACATCTAAAATTGTAGAGCCATTAATAGGTATTTGAAGAGCTTTAACTTAGATTAATCTCATGCACAAAATAATAAAGCTGAACGTATACATGGAATTTTAATTCAACACAAATATATTATTTCTTCCACACTAAATTCTCTGATTTTCTTTTTGGACATTATATATATATAGGAATAATGTCCTATAACAACCCCTCAATATTATCTTACCTATAAACCCTCTTATAATAATGCAAAACTAAAAATGATAAATTGTTATAACATATAAAAATAATCTAACAACATAATATTCTAAATTACCGTATTAACCTTATGATTATAACCACTAATTACTAATAACCTATTACTATTTATCTCATGGTAAATATCAACCTTAATTTTTACTTTTTACCTTTTGTAAATACCTAAATTCACCTAATGTGAAAACTAATCCCAACATTCCCCCACATAGTTTTTGCATGATATAATATATCTCTATTTTTTATTGTAACGTGTTCCACCTCTGTGTGCTCATGATCTTCACTGCATATATATGCCATCACACATCTCTTCCTTCACACTTATCTACAATTATTTTTCAAAAGTTCACCAATAACCTTATAAAATGGTTTTCTCAAGTTCACCAATAACCTTATAGAATGGTATTCTTAGGTTCACTACTAACTTTACATAATGGTTTTATCAGATTCATGACTAACTTTACATAATAGTTTTTTTAGGTCCACCACTAACCTTACAACATAGTTTTACCAGGTTTACCACTAACCTTTCATCATGGGTGCTACAATACTTTTTAGATAAATATTATCCAATGTAAATATACAAAAGGGTTACATGGGAATATCACAAGTGAATAGGTACAAATGTTTATTTTTCAGACAACTAAAAATAATAGTAACTACCACACCACACTAAAAAACTAAAAAATAACACACCACACACATCACCAAATCATTGGTGTGGCCCCATTATTGGAAACTAACGAGAGGTCACTAAAATACCTTCAACCTTCATGTATCCTCTAGCCTCCAGTATGATCACTGCTCACTCAATAGATAAAGTCATGAAATTTCCAAGGGAAATCCCCTTACAATGTGGATATTGTGTATAAGTGATAATACATCCATAATGCAATTTTTTTTTTAATAATTTTTAACACATGATGACTCTATTATTGACTCGACAACTTTCAACTTGGTCTTAATATCAAAATAACTCAAAATGACTCTAGACATAATTAAAGACTCAAAAATATTATCAAAAATGGCTTTGACCATAATGACTTGATAAAATTTTTGATTCTCAATTTTGACAATTTTAACAAATTAACAAAAAATGACACATAACTTAATAAAACTATGATAATGACATACTTGACAAAATTTATTGACTCTCATGACTTTGTAAATTGTATAAATTTAATTTTGTTGATTGAACTTATATTTGCCAATGACTTTATAAATAGACATTAAAAATAATTAAAAACTAAGACACAAACTCAACATTATAAGCAAATTATAAATGGCATGTGTGACAAAATAGACTAACCATAGAATTATAAAACTTGACACCTTAGTCAATTTAAACTATATCAAAATTTGACCCACATACCACTAAACTCGTCGAACCAAAGTGAAGGGCTTAAACCTAACCAACAAGTTGATATCTAATAATTAAAATTTTGACTTTCTTGTAAATATTGATGTCTACATAGATGCTTACAGATTCAAATGAAATATCCTATACATATATGTATAGGATGGTTGACACATTGAACCATAAATTATGGAATGGTGCTCATGGAAGACAACTAGTAGAAGTTTGGAGGATGGCTATGTGTTTTTAGTGAATCTAAAGATTGATTGTCTAAGGATGGAATTTTTGGTGTTGAAATATCAAATGTAAGGTAAGCATCCAACTTGGTAGATTTATGTAGTCAATTAAGAATGACACATTTGGGTGATGAGTATAACTAAACATTGATCAATGAATATGTTAAGGTTTTCAATGGTGTTGGTAGTAGATGTAAAGCTTGATGTAGGCATAAAGATCTAGACTATAAATATTTTGTTAAATTTGACTCACATTGATGATATATCGATTGGTAGACAAAGATATTTGATTCATATATAATTTTGAATGACATCTACTTCTCACAATATTCTTTTCTCATCAGTTGGGGCATTCCAAAACTATTATGGTTCGTTCCCTATATAATCACTCAGATCTTCATGACTACTCTGATACCAATGATAGGTATTTGAAGAGATTTAACTCAAATTAATCTCATACATAGAATAATAAATCTGAACTTACATAGGAAATTTTAATTCAACACAAATATATTATTTCTTTCACACTAAATTATTTGATTCTCATTCTGGACATTACATACATATATAGGAATATAGTCTTATAACAACTCCCCAATAATCTCTCACCTATAAAACCTCCTATAATATTACAAACCTAAATACGATATATTATTATAACTATAACAATATATCCAACAACATAATATTTTAAATTACCATATTAACCATACGGTTATAACCACTAATTATTAACAACATGTTACTTTTTACCTCAGAATAAATATCAACCTTACTTTTTACTTTTTGCCTTCCCATAAATACCTAAATTCACTTAATATGAAAACTAATCCTAACAACCATAGTGTAAATAAATTAATCCTAGTCACTCAAACATGTTTTTTTTAAGGATAGATAAAACTAAAATAATAATGCTAGCATGTTTTTAAGATGTGAAGAAGGAAGTATAGAAGAAGGGAAAACAAATTTAGAATGACACTTGGCCTATCAAGGGGGGGAAATGGAATGGGTAGAGGGGATAATGAATGAAAAACCAAAGTAGAGGAACTCTTTATTAAAGTTAAGACACAAATTAGGTTTATCGAAAAAAGAAGACTATTGACCTTAAGGAATCTAAATAAATTATCTTAGCCACATAATTCTTAGGTCAATAAATGAAGTATATACATCATCATATGAAGGCTATATGTATGAAAAGTAAAATGGACCCACCTTACCACAATGTGTTCCACGTTCCTCAGGACCCCATATAGAGTCGTCAGTCTACTACAAAGATTGGGTACTTTTATGAGAAATTAGGTAGCAGCATAGAGTTTATTGAATTATCTTATTCCAATCTACTGGCCTACCACACCCCAATGGACCTCGACTCTAGTGTGAGCCAACTATGGAGTTTGATCTTTGATTGGAGATAGGAGATGTGCTTAGAATCATATATTTTGGTGTGATTTTGACTTTTGAAATTTAAATGTTTCCTTTTTGATCATTTCCTTTTGTTTAAAATGATTTGGATTTTAACTTTCTTGATGGACTTTTCTAATCATACTCCATAAGGATTCATAAAACCAAACATGGGTGCTAAAAATGACTTTTATTTGAATACTTGGGGCTTGTTTTCTATGAGAGAGAACTCAAAGAGCATGGTGTATAAGAGTCTCATAAATTTAGGTGAAATAAAAATGCTATCTTAAATTTTACCTTGTTTTATCCTAAGTGGAGTGAAAGGAATGGAAATAAAGAGGAATGAAACATGAAACAATTTGAATTTCTTAAAATCACAAAAAATGTGAAAAAGGGATTCAATGATAATGAAATATGATTCCTTATCATAATAATGAGGGGAATGTAGGAAAACATGCTAGCATAGGTTGTTATGAAAATTCCATCTATCAAAATGAAATAAAAGCTAAAGTTGAGAACAAGGATCAAAAACTTATAACCATTGCAAAACACATTCTAGATAAGGAATGAAAAGATGGTAATTCTATGAGGAAGTCCAGGTCCTATCCATGGTCTTACACTACAAATCATAAAATAAAAACCCATGAGGGTACCAAAAAGTATCATAAATCAAGAAAACAATGAGGGAAAAAGGGAAATCATGAGGAAGACTGGGTCTTATACATGGTTTTAAAATGAAAATCATAAAGAAAATGGAAAATTAAAAGACCAAAAGGAAGGACTAAGGTTTGTGAAAAGAGAGAGATGTTATAGAGGGTAAGACCTATGTAAGTATTCTAAAAAAATTCTTAGATAGATAGCATATATAAAGCATGACAAGAAGGGAATGATCTATGCTAACATCTATATCAAGGATGAACATGTGAAAGATAATCCTATATGTCTTAGAAGGTTTATTGAAGTTGAATTAGTTTGGTATGATGTAATGGATAATAACAGTGGGCATTGTAGTATGCCTTAAAGGGTAAGTGGATGTATTGATGGGCATCACAAGATGCCCTAGATTCTGAAATGATATGTGGGTGGGCATCGCAAGATAACCCAAAGGCTAAAGTAATATGTGGATGTACATTGTAAGATGCCCCACAAGTTGAAAAGTAGAAGAAAAGATAAGAATAAAAGAGCACTCCATATAATGTTTAAATGGATTTAGGTTGTCTAAGAAGATTTTGATAGGGTATTTCATGATGTTTGACAAAATGAAAAGGATGCTAAGCAAGGAGAATGAGAGAGAAAGAACTAAGTTAGCTAAACAAAAAACTAAGTTGACCTATTTGACTTAGTTTGTTGATCTAGATGATGAATAAGAGACTCTGTCAATTTGTTTGACTGTGTTTGTTGATCTTGATGCTAATTGAGAAACTAAGTTTACCTATTTGACTTAGTTTGTTGATCTAAATACTGATTGAGAGACTAAGTCAACCTATTTGACTTAGTTTGTCGATATGGATGCTGATTGAAAGACTAAGTCTACTTTTTCAACATAGTTTGTTAGCTAGGACTAAAGAACAATACTATGTCAACCTATCCAATCAAGTAACTAGTATCTAATGAATACATGTATAGAAAGAATAGAGTCATTTTGATACAATAGTGTGTTAGACATATGCACAAAAGTTAGAACTATACTGATTGGTTCAACATAGTATTACAAATAAAGAAAAATAATAAAATGATAGAAATGAAAGCATGAAAAAACCTACAAGGGATATATTCACGTCAGGTTCACTAGAATGTATGCAATGGGAAATGCAATAGATCTAAAAATCAATCATAGCTCAGAGAATATAGATCCTAATTATACCTTTTATTGGGGATACATTAGATAATCAGGGTCATAAGCAATATGGATCTCCTAGACCTATCTCTTACCAAAAATAATATCACTAGGGATGGTTTCAAAGCTTCTAGTCAAACAAAACTATGCAATAACCCTAACTAGGTCATATGTTTTCATACTCACTATACTAATAACAAGTAAAGTAAAAGTCTAATCTTGTTCTCACCAAAGCTTGTAGCACAACATGGGGTTAGTAAACAATTAAAGTAAAAATATATAATAGAATCCTATTTAAGCTACATATAGCTAAAAGCCTAATGCATGGAGAGATCAATATACTCAAAAGCCATTACTTATGTTACTTATATCTATTAAAGATAGGATTATAGTTAGAGATATCTTAAATATGAACCTTTCGAGACTCAATCTCTCCCTTGGCCAAAGGTGCTTTGCAAGGGGTTATTGTGGTTTGTAAGGATCACTAAGAAAGGCTAAATCATCCAAGACTTCTCCACAAGACTAGATTCTTCTCCAAGTAGAAAACCTAAACTAAGACTCCTCGAGTAGAATGGAGAAAGAGTAGATTGTAAAGAAGCACAAATGAATAATTAACTCTTGTTGTCTCTCTAAGATAACAAAATTGATGTGTTTATATAGGTAGATCTAACTGTAAACCCTTCTAAAAGTTTAGGCCGATAAGGTCAACCTAGTTGACCTAGTACTAAAATTGACAAAAAAACTAACTAGATTATGAACTATATCAGCCATGGGTTGACCTAGTTCCTAATAAGCTTTGTAAATAAAAATGCAAGGTCAATGTGGCTGACTTAGTCATGTAAAATGAAAAAAGGGATTTAGGTTAGGGAAAGGGCTACTGAAGGTGGTAAAAGACTAGAGGAGGGTGAAAAATAGGAGGCAACGCTTAGGGGAATGTTTCTAGGAGTTGGTTGGATTGATAACAAGTGGTAAAAAGGGACAACAATATTGTGAAACATCAATAGTATGCCCACCCATTTCTTGGTGCACCCCTCAGGGCTTGCACTTAGAGAGATTGAGACTCGACATGTTCCAACAAGATAGAAAGCATCAACAATTGATAAAGTTTAAAAATATTATGTGTATATAGATTGTCATAAGATTTACTAGGCAATGGAGATCTTGATGTTGAAATATGTATGTGGGATGTTAAGAGTCATTAATTATTACATTAGCTATTAGATGTGATCAAGTATAGTTTGAATTTATATTGTGGGTGTCAAAATAAGTTTCCATTTGTGGTGGATATGGGAAATATCATGATGGGGATTGTAACTAGTAGATGGGAGACTAGCCTAGTCCATGAAGCAATTAATATCATCAAAATGAAATGGATGTGAACTAAAAGGTTTATTTTTATTCATTCAAGATGCCATGGGGTTTGATTATAAACTATTATGCACAAAGGTGAAAGCAATAAAGATACACATGCAAGTATAACTTAGAAATCATGTAGGATTACATCTAGCTAGTGGCCCATTAAATAATACATTGAAAGGCATGTCGTGGGTGATTTATGGAGAATGTTGTGTTCTCTACACCACTATCTATTTGTAGTAAATAGGCTCATATGTTAGGATAAATAGGTCTAGCTATGGGTGTCCTCTATATACCTTTTATTACATTGATTCCCAAACCCATGTGGTAAATGTGTTGTTTGGGGCCTGGGTATTAGTGGGGATGAAACCTCTTCAATTCATGATTTTGGTAGAATAGACAACCCCTTAGCTAATATTGATAACACCCTTTGAATTTGTATATCCCATCATAACACTAGATTTTTCTCACTCTAGGTATTGAAATCCTAATCTACTAACCCTAGAAAGATAAAATAAAGTAGGCGTGCACTATTTATGATTTCAAAGATTGCCTTATGACATGAGGGAATAGAACCTGTAGGATGTCTTAGGGATAACACGATTGATCTAGTGCATTTTTTATCCCTAATCTCACCTTGTGGCATGAGGTAAAAACATAAATAACACAAATATCATACACACATAGACATGATGAAAAATAAAGCACAAGAAAAATTGATTGATTGATTAACTAATTAGCTTGATTATATTGATATGTGTTTAGTTTGATTATATGATCTTGGACAAGAAAACATGTAAGGCATAATTATATCAGTTTGATCAAAATAGAGTATTTGACAAGTGATACCTACTACATAAGAGGGTTAGGAGAATTAAAAGCACCAAATATCAATCCAAAAAGTTAAAAATTGAATATTATGGATGTTTAAGATGAAAAAATAGACTTCAAATGTGTAAATGCCATTATATAGTACGTAGACACCACCAAAAATGCACATATGCCATTGGTTGCAAAATTTTTATGACATCTATGTAGACACACTAGAAATACAAAGATGCCACTTTACAATGCTCAA
Source organism: Torreya grandis (assembly GCA_037957365.1). Taxonomy (NCBI): domain Eukaryota; kingdom Viridiplantae; phylum Streptophyta; class Pinopsida; order Cupressales; family Taxaceae; genus Torreya; species Torreya grandis. The sequence continues at coordinate 61,572 of JARHVA010002015.1, forward strand.
ATTTTGTTATCTAGACATAAAAATTGCCAGATGCATAGATATATGTTGAACATTTTAAAAGGTAGAGATGCCAATTTATAGGGATGAGATGATTCAAGACTAAAAAAGGGATTTTAAATCTAAAATGACAAAATTAGACCTAATTCTGACCTTAATTGACTTATAATTTATGATTATCCATGTAAAAAATCCCTTACAAGTAAGAACAAGCAAAAATATTATGGGATTATGGGTCCCACTAGGCATGATAAATATATGCATGCACATGTATTAGAGCAACACGTAAAATCTATAAATCAAAACATAATGTAATATCCCTACTCTAAAAAATTAAATGTACGTATAATGATAAAATAAGAGAGATGTGTATCCCTTCACTTACCAATGAATATTCTCTCTTTGATTTATGGATGTTTATCAAAATTTATTGATTGTGGGTGCTTAATGAGGCTTGTGAAAAAAATCCAATAACTAGTCCCATTATCCACTAGATGATTAGATTGATAAGTGGATGGCTTGGTGGATAAATGTTTATCTCAAATGGTAGAGTTTCCATACACCAACTAATCTCCCTTATAATGAGGAGTGTGAGCTTTATTTATAGAATTTGAGCAAGAGGAATGGATAGTGGATCTTAATCCAAGATCAAGAGTCAAAATTGAGTCAAATGTGGGGGGTTGGCTTATAAATGGAGATTGGATGGGTATGAGCATGAAATGAATAAGGATTGGTAGACTTACACCATTTTCCCCTTGCCTTTGAGTTTGGGAGATTTGGAAAGTGGATGAGTGATGTCATTAATTTGAGATGGAAAGTTGATGTGATGATATTTGATTTATGGATTAGAGATATTATGAAATTTACATTTCCATGGATTTTACAAAGAGAAAAATCAAATAGATGATACAATTATCTAGTTAATTAATCCAATTTTATTTATGTGGGATTTCCAAGGTCCAAGTGTAATAGGATTAATTGATTGAGGGGCATTGATATGAATAATGACATGTTATCTAGGTAAGTTGATGATGGAATTAGGGTTGACTAGGGACATATTAGGAACAAAATAGGGATGATTAGGGATGAAATAGGGATATTAGGGTTTTATATGAATTATATAATTAGGGTTTAAGATAGATGAAGGGATTAAGGATGGAATGGTGACCAAATTTGGGTTCAGTATAGAATATGATGATGAAAGGTTAGTGTTAACGTCAAATTGGTAGACTTTAGGTGTCTACACTAACACTTGTTTAATTAATTATTTAATTTGATTTTTACATTGGGGTTTAATCTATAGGGCATTTTTATTATGGGTTTTACATCCTCCCTAATATATATTTACATTTTCCTAGCCTCCTCTTTTATTCCTTGCAGTTATGTAAAGATCCTAGGAAATAGGGTTTCATATTATTTTAATAATTAAAATGTCTTTATCATATCTTATTGTTCCCAATATTATCCTATTTTTCCCATATTGGGCTTCCCTTATAAGGATATATTTACTTCTCTTATGTATTTAGTTACTCAAATTTTAATCTAGAGATCAATTCAAAAAAGGTCCTGAAGTAGATTGAAAATTGCACCATGGCATAGGTCCCATTGAAACCTTTCCAATGGTATGCAAAAATTAGAATATGGAGCTCATATACTCCTTGTACAACTAGTCAAAGGTCTAGTCAAGCTGGTTAAATTTGTCAAAGTTGGTCAAAATGTATAAATTGATAATTATGGAATGATTCAAGAATAGTTCTAATGCCAAGAACATATCGAGAGATTTCTGAGAATTTCATGGTTTAAAAAATAGAGCCCATATGTGCAAAATATCACGCATCAAAGATCAAGCAGGTAAAGTAAAAAAATGGATTTGTTGGAACATCCAGTTGGGCATTGACAAGTGATGTGTGGCTAATAATTGGCAAGTGGATGAAAATTGGTGAGTGGAAAACAAGTGGTGAGTGTAGATTAGACCATGTGGTGGGTCCTCAAGCCACCACGTGGCTTGCCACCAATTAATTTTCATGGTCCAATTTTTAATAGTAGTTTAATTGACTATATTATTAATTAATTAATTATCCTCACACTTACCCCTTCCCCATGACATCCATGTCATAGCAATGAAGTCCACATTCCATACCACCTATTCCACATTCCTGCCACATAACCAAATGTTCCTTCCACAAAGTCACCACATACTTTCCACATTTAAAACCTAACATGCCACCCAATGTCCACACATCCACTTAAGTATGCCATGAGTCCACGCATATGCTATCACAAACCCCATGAAATTCATGAAGATGCCAAACACTTGGCATTGTAAACCATGAGTTTCATGGTATTTCAATACCCAAAATAAAACCCACCTCCTAAATGTGGGATAAAGATTAACATGCCTACCTAAAATAATGAAGAAGGGTTTTAAACCCCTATCCTCTCGTGCAAAAAGATAAGGCCCAACCACTTGGGATATGGGTGTGAATGGCTATATGAAGCTGAGAACTTGTATTTGTAATGCAATTGAAGAAGCTAAGGAACCATTGTAAAGGATAAGAGCTACACAGTTTGGATGAATTTAAGATGGTGCTAGAGGTAGAATAGGGGAAAAGTCTGAAAGGGGACTTATATTATTTTTTCCCAAGGAAAAAATTTGCAGTTGATCACTTTTCAATTTGGAGATGTTTGTAAGTATTTTTCAAGAATTTTTCTAAATACATCAATTGATATAGGACCTAGAGATGTAGGCCTTCGTGCCAAAGTTTGTTATCAATTATGTGTTGAATGTCTTGAATTATTCTTGTTAAATTGATGTTCTATAAATCAAAATTTTAAATTATTCTATAAATTAATATTGTAAGTCAAGATTAAAATACTTAAGCATATTATTGTTTAAGTTTATGGATCAGGTTGGTATTAGAGTGATTAGTGTGTTGGGATAACTTCTATGTAAACATTGATCTAAAATGTAAAGTTTGATATCAAAACTAAATTTGTGAGTAAATTTGTAAGTTTATTGTTTTAACTAAATTTAACTATTACAGAATAATGGATCCAATGCTGGCTCAAATTTAGTTGTTACTAAATACCATTATCACTATGATAATGCAATACCTACAATCCCAAGAGCAAAGTTGGCAAGCGGTAGAGAAATGATGGGAGCAACAAATTGAGAGGCTCCAATAGAGCATTGATGCACTACGAGAAAAATTAAAATAAGAATGATGATAGAAGAAGAGGATGCATAGAGATTCAAACAATTATATACATTATGCCTAGGGGAGTCATATTTCTGAGCAATGATGGATTCTACACCCCAACTAGGCTCCATTATGGTTTAGAAGGTAGAACAAAGAGAGAGGCAAGGCACTAGTTGTGTCTGATAGCAGTCAATTAATTTGATCCACGGTACCTCATCAATCAACTCCAGAGTCTCTAATGTGATATTTGTTTCCGATGGAAGTGCCAAAAATTATATTACGCTATGAGGAAACTCAAAGGCAAAATTGCACTACTATTACTAAAGGGAAGTTCATGCATATCTATTTTGATTGGAGTTCTAGATCCAGTTATATTATTGAAGGCCTCACACAACATCTGTAACTAAGGATTATTTCATTACCCCACACTAAGACATTAGGAGGAGCTGATGGCATAGTATGTGGACATGCAACTCATTATAACATCCTGCATTTTAGCATCAGAGGGTTATTCTTGATCAAGTAGCTCTTGACATGGTTCTAGGAGAAGTTGAGGAGATCACTTTGGGTAATTATTATCTCACATCTCAGCATGCTAAAAACACTACATCAGGAGAATAAATACAATGAATGACCAATCATACCTATGAGATTTAGTTTGGGACAAGCTAGACAACAAAAGTACATTTTGATTATAGCAGTGATTCCTCTAATTCATATGCTCCTACTAGTCCTATCAATGAAAATGATGTAATCTTAAAATCAAATAATGCTCTAATTATTAATGTATCTTTTGATGTAAATACTGAATATGAAAATAATGAAATCAACTCTTCTAGCTATATTAACAATGTTAGGGATACTGAATGTACTAACCCTAAACATTTATCTTGTTCATGGGTTGTTACATTTGAAAAGCACACAAAGGGAATAGGTTCTAAGATGTTAGCTAAAATAGGATTTGAAGGAAAAGGCCTTGGAATTAATGGTTAATGAATTGTCCAACCTATCCAAGTGGCAAAGAGACCACTTTGTATAGGATTAGGATATGGAGGTGAAGGACAAATGTCCTAAGAAGCTGAGTTGAAGGATTACTCAAGCAGCAAGCTAGAACATTTCAAAAATCTAGATGAAGTAATCTCTGAAGATGCAATAATTACATTGGATGAAGAATCTTCAAATGATTCATCAAGGTATGCAAAGAAGAAATACTCAAATGTATTTTTGATTATGCACAAGAGAGTCCTAAAAGGAATTTTAGGAAAATTGTTAAAATGAGATTGTCTAAAGAAGATAAGAAAAGTCAATGATAACCTAAGGTAAAGGTTGTAAATGCATCTTCAATCAAGTAAAAGATAGAATATTGTTAGTCAGAACCTGAGGTAACATCAACAAAGGAGATGGAAATCAATGAGAAGATAACAGTTTAGAAATTGTCACCCTGGAAAGGTAAGCAACATTTATTTAAAATAATAATAGCTAAGCATTCTAAGATAGATGTTATTTTTGATATAAATTATCAAAAGAATTCAATTTCTAAAGATGTTGTAGAAACTTTAGGTTTGGAAACTAAGACACATCTCAAACCATATTCTTTGGATAGAATAGATGATGGTAATGGCATACATGTAAGTAAAACATGTAAACTAGGGTTTGCAATTACTACCAACTTTATAGATGAAATTTGGTTCTACTACAATTTAGTGGCATTGTCATAGGAAAACCATACTTATCTCTAAGAAAAGCAACTTTTTCCAAGAAGGAAAATTAGTATAACATTGTGAAAGATGGGATAAAATATCTCATGTGAGCACATCAAAAATAAATCAAACCATTATAAGAGAATGGCTCCTTCAGTGTTATTTTACTCATGTATGTTGTAGATAGAATCACTACAGGAAAACCTAAAGATGTCATCATGAGAAGCATCAGGACTAACCTGGAAGATAGGTTGTATCTTTTAATCTATATGTTTTAGTATGTGCAAATATGTATGCATGTTTGAATATATGCATTATTTATAAATACATAAGACCCAAGTATGGGCAATGTTTGTAATCATTATGTACAGTTATAGTGTTTATAAAGACCCAAGAAGGGAAACATTTGTAAGACTATGAAAAATCCTAAGATGGCAAATGTAAAATGGTGGTTGTTATAATACCAGGTGACATTTTCATAGTCTCAGATTTGAAGACCTAAAACCAACTAAAATTTAGGAATCATCTGAGCTAGAGCTAAGAGCCAAAGCCATGAAAAGATACTCATATTGAGTACCAGGTCCAGTACTAGCTTTTTGAGGATAAAAAACCTTTTTAGTGGGGAGGATTGATCTAGAGGTCAATTCATAAAAATTCCTAAATCAGATTGAAACTTGCACCATTGCTTAGGTCCCATTGAGACCTTTCTAATGGTATGTTGAATGCAAAAAATGGAACTCATATGTTCTTTGTGTAGTTGGTCAAAGGTCTAGGCAAGGTGGTCAAACTGGTCAAAGTTGGTCAAATTAAAGAAATTGATAATTATGGAATAATTCAAGAATAGTTACAATGTAAAAAACATCTCAAGATATTTTTGGTGCATTTCATGGTTTGCAAAATGGATCCCATATGTGTAAATTATTGCACGTCGAAGATCAAGCAGGAAAAGTCAAAAAAATAAGTTTAATGGAACATCTAGTTGGATGATGACAAGTGGTGAGTGGTTGACAATTAAAAAGTGGATGACAATTGGTGAGTGGATGACAAGTGGAAAGTGGATATTGGACCATGTTGTGGGTCTTCAAGCCACCATGTGGTTTGCCACCAATTAATTTCCATGGTCCAATTTTTCAATAGTCATTTAATTGACTATATTATCAATTAATTAATTAATTATCCTCACAATTACCCCTTCCCCATGACATCCATGTCATACCAATGAAGTCCACATTCCATGCCACCTATTCCACATTCCTACCACATAACTGATTGTTCCTTCCACAAATTCACCACATACTTTCCACGTTTTAAACCTAACATACCACCCAATGTCCACACATCCACTTAAATATGCCATGATTTCACCCATATTCTATCATAATCCCTATGAAATGCATGAAGATGCCAAAAAATTGGCATTATAAACCATGATTTTTGTGGTATTTCAACACCCAAAATAAAACCCACCTCCCAAATGTGGGATACAAATTAACATGCCCACCTAAAATAATGAAAGTTTCAAACCCCTATCTTCATGTGAAAAAAGATAAGGCCTAACCACTTGGGCGATGGGTGTGAACAACTATATAAAGTCAGGAACTTGTAGTTGTAATGCATTCAAAGAAGCTAAGTAGCCATTGTAATGGCTAAGAGCTAAAGAGCTTGGACGAATTGCAGAGGGTGTTAGAGGTAGAATTGAGGAAAAGTCCAAAAGGGGACATATTATTTTTTCCGAAGGAACAAATTTTTAGTTGATCACTTTTTAATTTAGAAATTTTTGTAAGTATTTTTCAAGCATTTTTCCTAATACATCGGTCGATATAGGACCTAGAGATGTAGGCCTTCATGCTGAACTCTGTTATCAATTATGTGTTGAATGTCTTGAATTATTCTTATTAAATTGATGTTTTATAAATCAAAATTTTAAATTATTTCATAAATTAATATTGTAAAGCAAAATTAAAATACGTAAGCATATTATTGCTTGATTTTATGGATTAAATTTGGTCATGAACACTTGATAATATCAGTTTTGGCCCACCTTCATTTTAATTGACTTGAACACTTAATCTGGACCAATTTCACCACCACAATATATCTTAAGTACTTATGCAAACCCATTCATTTCTAAATTACTATATTACACTTACAAAAATGTCCTAAACTAAAAAATACCCTATAAACATTTGTACAAATATCTTGGGACCCAAAATTCACATATTTCCCTTTAGGATAAGATTGATGAGGAGGGGACAAGAGTGAAATTTTTTTTGTTCCTTATTATTCAATCCTGTCCTTACCCTTATAATAGTCACTTTTAAAAATTTATACCCTCATTTACAAGTTGGTTCCTATTTTTAGGATAGGTAGTGCGAGATTTTCCCATTTTGTATTACTATAAAGGCACATCTAAGTCACCTTTTCTATCACTTGGCAATTTCATTATAGAGCCATACTTATACTATTCGATACTGAGCAAAGATTTCCTATTATTATTAAATATGATTATAATCATTTAAAATAGTCCTTATCAAGTCAAGAGTTTTTCTTACCCAAGCCAAAGCAAACTATTATCAATTATTAAAATCATATCTAGATGCATACATGTAGTCAAAGGACCATAATTACACAAAACATTCTAAGTGGGAGAAATAAATGGGATTTATTTACATATTAAGAGTATTGGATATGCAAGAAATAATTGACCATTATGGGAGTGATTGAAGTCAACTCAACCCATTACACTCCCCCTTTTAGTATTTATAGATTTCAATCAAGTCATATTAAGGTTTCAATGTTGAAGAATCATTTGTAGGTATTTTTTGTGCATCCAAAAGAAAAATATCTACACACATGCATGATTTAATCTATCACATACAAATGCACCCTAAATTTCCTAACTTTTAGTAATGGATAAAATTAACCAACTTAGGACAATAGGGCAATTCAATCCCATCCTTCATCAGTTTCAGTCACAGTTCTTGTGCTACTTATAAAATTAGTCCATATTGTTCATGTTTAGTCTTATGTTAGTTTCACATAGTTATATAATATACAATAAATAACTAAGTCTTTTTTTGGTTCATAGTTAGTCTTATTTTGTTCAATTGTACTTTGTTAAATTCAATATTTTGATTTCATTCTACTTGTCAAAATTTATTTTAAAATGTTTGCTATATTCTATTCAATTTATCTGAATTAGGTTTAATCACCATATTAATTCAATTTTTGATACGACATATTTGTGAACCCACTTTAAATTCAAGTATCACTTTAAAAATGTTGTCCTAGGATTTAGATAAATTCTTGGGTGTCCAACACTAAAATAATTTTCTTTCAACCTTGGATATAATATTTTACACTAAAAGAACTTGATTTCAACCATTTATTTAATTTATAACACTAAAATCACTTTATTCTAACCTCAAATTTAAAATTTGACATTGAAAACACTTTTTTTTGACCTTGGATATCATGTAAATTTACTAGTCTCCATACACATTTTTTCTTTATTTTCTTTTAGGATCCAAATTTTAGTTTTCCATTTATTTCAATTTATAAAGAATATATGGCTATATTTTATGAGCATTTTTTTCTTCAAGTTATTTTCAAACATAAAAAATCACATGTTAAGACATAAGCACCATTAAGGTAAAAAAATTTAAAGTCAAGTGAAACATAGAAACAAGAGCAACCATATATCAAAGAGGTAATGCTTCGAAACAACTTGATCAAATCATTATATGCATAGGAGGTAATGCTTTGAAACAATTTGATCACATTACCTCTTATGCATCCTCTAAGGAGATCAAAATAAAATTGTGCATATCATATAATTGTTAGTTTTGAATAAAAAATATAAAGTATCATTGATAGTGGTGATCATATACTATATAAATCAATCAAGATAGTCACTCACACTATGATTGCATCTCCTAAATAACAAATACAAGTAAAAAAAATAAAAATTCAAAACAAGAAATATTACACAATTTACATTAATAAAATTTTCTAAAAGACTAATCACCAAAATAAAAGTTGCAAGAACAAATTCAAAATAAGAAAGAAAATACCTTTATTAAAAAATTTCTCATGAAAGAATTTCCAAAAAAAAAATTCCTAAAAATTCTAGTGATACACATGGTTTCCAAAGACTCTATTAGGACATTTAATTCTAAGTGGGTTTAATTGAACCTTAGCCTTGGTAATTAATTAAATAGTAATAATATATTATTTAATAATATAAGGTGGAAACCTCATGTAAATAAATAATAAAATTGTAATTATTTAATAGCTTTCAAATTTAAAATAAATTGCTTTATTGGGATAGATGGACCTATTATTTTTACAACAGTCACATCCCTTGGTATTTCACTATAAATAGGGTTTTACCCTTATTATGAAATTTTTTGAATATGAAATTATTTCATTATATTCAACATGTGAAAATTGTGAAAGCTATTTGATAGAAGAAGTGAGAAGAGGAAGAATATGTTATATTGGGTATTGGTTTCTCAATAATTTGAATAATCATCATTGGTAGTTTTTTTTACCTCTTTGAAGTTTTCTCATAGTAAATATTTGTGTATTGTGTCAATCCATTTATGATTTTCTTATATTTATTCATTCTAAAACTATTTTGTGTATACATATTGCCATTACTTTATGAAATTTATCATGGAATCAGAGCCTGAGAGAGTGTAGAGGCTTGGCAAGAATTTTGTGTTGAATTTAACTTTAAAATTAAAACTAAATTTAAGTTTTCTAGCCTTGTATAAGTGTCTTACATCCCATTGTATGTCCCAATGATGTTGTAAAGTTAAAAAATATTCATAAATTTTATTCTAAAACCTCCTAGATATATTTCTTTACTTTGGATCTTCATTCAATCATCCTAGATCCCTTTCAAGGAACTAGAGTTATATTTTTTAGATAAAATCAGTTTTTTTTCATCCTTTTGGATGTTATTATTGGTTGCTGTACAACCTTCTACCTAATTTTTTTTGTTAAAAATTGATTCTAATGCCTCTGGTGCTATTTTGGTGTTTTAAATCCATCAATAATAAGTTTTTGAACCTTGTAGAGCTTCTCTAGAGCCTTTGAGACTATGTTTTCAAATTTATCAAAATTCCAAAATCTTTTGGGTACCATTGTATAAGTATTATAGCTATATAAATCTATAAAATATATTTTTGGGTAGCAAGATCAAATTTTGAAGATTTTGGATTCTTCATTACAAGAACTAAGGATAGATGCAAAGTTTCAGACTGTTTGGTGGCTTAGTCCACTAGATCTGAGCTCCCTTTCTTCACTTGGAGTTCCATATAGGTGAATGTATAGTTTGAAAAATTATTTATTTTTTAATTCAAATATTTCATGTAAAAAGGGAGTGACTCCCACTTGTTTTTTCTTCTAATTTGGCTTTTAATCCAAAATTTAAACATTTTTACTATTTTTCAGTATTTTAAAATTCACCTGCACATATTTATATATTTTTTCTAATTAAAGATTTAGTTAATTTTTTTTTAAATAAATTATTGCATGTATTATTTCAAGTGGTAGTGTAGAGGAGTTGGTGGGTGTTATTTTTCTAAAACCTTGTAAGTGGAGGTCTAATGTTAAAAACACACTACCACCAAATTAATTTATCAATTTTTATTTTTCAAAAATTAATAATTAGACAAATTTTTGGGTTTGCATGCCTTTTCTCACATGTAAAACCCTTAACCCATTGACTAGATTTTTTTGACATTTGATCTAGTCAAAACCTTGTCGACCATAGTCATGTAACCAGTTGATTCCTAGGTTTTGAAATATTTTAGATGCATTGTTGTGGTCCATTTTTTTTTGAAACCTCATATTATTAATTATAGTGTCTAGGTAGTTATTCTGAGTGTGACTCTTTCAACACCTAGTTTAGTGTAACTATATTTCAATTTTTTTACATTATTTATCATCTAAAATGTGAAATTAATCATAGTTGCATGTGCAATTCACTTTATTTTAGAAAATATTTCAAAAAAATCATTAAAAATGTTATTTTGTTACAATTATTCTTATGTAAGTATATTTTTACAACACTTATGACACCCTATTTATCATAATCTTTCATAATTTTATTTCTTTGTCTAGCATTAAATTAAATAATTATTATGTGTTTACACTTGAAACTTATTTTTAATATCAAATAAATTTAAATTCATATTAAAAAGGGTTCATTTTAAAGCATTTGTTTACTACCATTCTTAAAATGAAGTTATGGCTTCACCTAATTTTGTTTTAGATAAAGTATAAATGCTTAATGGAAATAACTATAATATATGAAAAATTCATGTCAAAGCTGAATTTATGGCCTAAAATTTTTGTAATATTGTCATTGGGATTGAAAAATCCCCTTATGGATGACATGTGACCCTTGAGCTTACAAATGCATTAACAGAAATCATAGGAAGTTATGTCCATTATCTTGAAAAGTGTTAAGGATGAATTCATTCTCCACATTGATAATAAAAAGTCTCGTAGAGATGTTTGGAAACTCCTTGAATCCATGCATGATGGAAATCACTGATAAAAAAATATTAAGCTAATACTTGAATTACTAACTACATCTATGAAAGGTGATGAAAAAGTTGTGAAGTTTTTTGCTAAAATTAAGAACATTAAAGCTTAGTTAGATGTTTATAATTGTAATTTTACTTAAGATCAATTAATTTATTTTATAATTTAATTAAATATTCATGAAAAGTTTAAAAAACTCATTTAAATTTTGAATTCTAAATATCAAACTGAGCACGATATCCCTAAACTTACCACCTTGTCTAATCTCCTGATTTAAGAAGATCAAGTTATGTCCAATTTTGATTATAAAGAGAATGACACTCAAGAACTTTTCATGTTAAATAATATTTTTTATAACAATAAAAACTAGGAATCTAACCCTAATTCTACTAAAGACAAAAATGAGAACAAATAATCTGGTAAGAAGAACCATAAACCCAAGTTTAATGGTAATTGCAACCTTTGTAGTGATCTTGATTATAGAAGGGAAACCTGTTATAAAAATAAAGACAATAAACAATCAATATTATAAAAATAATAAAGGGAAGAAATTAATTTAAACAAGTAGAAGAATCAACTCCCTAATCAGAATAATAACCAGGATTAGAATTCAAATGTTATTGTATTATATACTACTTTATTTGCTTTAAATGAGAATGAATAGATGATAGATAGTGGTTCATCACACCATATAACTTTATTATTTAATACTTTATGTGATTATAGAGGTATATCTAAAAATATTTACTTAGGAGATAATTCATTTTTAGAATTAACTAAGCAAGGAAAATCAAAATTTTCAAATTTTGTTATTAATGATATTTTTTATGTATCGAAGCTTGAAAATAACTTGTTATCTTGTTCACAACTTACTAATGAAAATTTTATTATAACATTGCTTAAAGATAAATATTCCATTAAAAATCAATTTGGACCTCTGATTATTGAATGGGTTTAAAAGAATAGTTTATACATTTCCTCTCCTTCTGCATGTTGTCTTTCATCACATAGTAAGAATGAATCTTAATTATGGCATGAAAGATTAGGACATGTTAATTTTATAAGTTTATATGATATGTATACTCATAATCTTATTGTTGGACTTCCTTCTATAACTTCTCATCATAAAAATTGTAAAGGTTTCTTATGTGGTAAGTAACATACTGATCCCTTTCACAAGAATCATGATGTGAATTCTCCACATCATTTAGAATTGAGTCATAGTGATGTTATAGGACTCATTAGCCAAAATTGGCCACCATGAATGAGTATCATTTGAAAATTTGATGTATTTGATCTTAAATTTATTGATAATCATTATAAAGGTATTGTATTGGTAATTTACGATCTAAGATGATAGGTAGTGTGTCTTATTTGAAAAATTATAAAGCCTTCTAGGATGGTCTAGTTGGTATTAGGGTCAAGTCACTTTGTATTGTCATCAAATAGTTCTTCATTTCAGTCTTCTTTATGTGTTTAACATTATTTAAGGTAAGTTTGACAAAGTTAAGATTAAGTGTGAAGTTAATTCAATGAGGAATCATGCTCAAGGAGGCAAGGTGGTGACTTTACAAGAATAACATTGATCTAAAGCTGACCAAATTGACCAAATAACAAGGCTAATAAGTTTATCACATTGTATTTTCAATCAATTTGGAGAGATTAAGGTAGTTTTGATAAGATTAAGGTATTTTATTTACTTTAGTCTCATTGTACACTCCAATGTTGAGATGATACTTGATAGGAAAGAGAAAATGTGAAGGTTATATAATGGAATAGGGGTATTTTAAAATTATCGAACATCAATTAATTACATAATGCTTGTACTTATCTATACATTTTCATGTTCATGTTTGGAGTAGTACCAAATAGTCTTGATTTGCTAGTTTAAACATGACAGTCATAATTTGAAGTTGTGAGGTGTCTTGGTGCATAGAATGAATAAAATAATATGGTTATAAGTTGTTTCAAGATTATAAATATACATAAACTTATTAAAACATAATTATTATGAGGAATTCTATGTGGCAAGCCATGGTAGTCAAATATCTTAGTGTCTTTCTTCAAGCCAAGTCCAAAGAGAGTTTTGTGAACCTATAGGTTTGTAGACCTGTAGGTCAATATTGGAATTAAAATGGATGTATTATAAGTATATATATATGTATTTATTTAAAACATTATATTGTATCCTCATTCCTTTTAATAATCTTTAGAAGCCTACTTTCTCAAATCCATGGTGAATAGATGAAGTTTAGGTGCATATAATGCATACAACAGACATAATTTATGCTTCTATAGGAAATCAACATGCATATAAATTTTTTGGGATTAAAAATCACCATATAAAGGATTAAAGTATTTATCTAAGCATCCTAAACACCTATTAAATCTCAGACCTTAACTCACTTTACTTTCAAATGGACTGTGTAAACTAAGAGTGACTGTGTGAACGTATAAAGAGGACTATGAGGGTTTAAAGTTGATATAAAAGGTGAATTTAATATAATGGAGAGATGGATAAGATATTAAAAAATGTTTAATTTTACCATAATTTTTTAGTTGGCCAATTAGGCTTAAAAAAGGCAAAATAAGAGGAAAGAAGGTTTTTGGACCTAATGACCACCTACAGTGCTATCATAGGCAGTAGGAGTAAAATAACATATTGATGATAATTTTTGAGTAAAAAAGGTGTAGGGATTAAAATAAAATGTAATTAAAGTTTAAATATAGATAAAAACACTCAAGAAGGCTAGATTAGTTGGCGAGCTCAGCTTGGTAAGCCTAACAATAAAAAAGACTTAATGATCACCTACATGTTATTTGTAAGTAGAGGCTCAAAAGTGCCATCTATGTAATGTGTAATGAGGTATTGGGAGTATATATAGGGTCAAAATAATTATGAATAAACTCTCCAAAACTTTTTAGAATCACCAAAGTGCCAAAAATCCAAAACAAAAAGATACACCCTCATAATTGTAGTCATGAAGTCGATAAACATCTATAGGCATGCCTATATGAATATGTAATATGTGTATTGAATATGAAATATAAGTATATTTTTAGTTGTGAGAGTAAATTATAGATAATGGTAAATTTTTTTTAATCCCTTCTATTGAAGATAAATCATCCAAGAAAGATATTCTCAAAGCCTAGTAGGGTAGTAGGCCTAATTGAAGACCTACATACCTGTTATGGATTAAATATAGAATAGTACATTGGTTATATTTAAATAAATATAGTGATAAATTTACATATGGTAATAAAATTACAATGAAGGATTTCATAGGTGGGCAAAGTGAGAAAGTGAAAAAAGATCAAGAATCCTAAGATAAGCTTGATGGAGACCTACATGTTTGTTCTCAAGCTATGAAGAAAATACATAATATTTGTATTGATATGAGGGTTTTTATGGTAAATATATGTGTGGAATACAATGGAATAATTTTACACATATTTTTGAGCCATTTTAAGAGGAATATAATATTAAAACATGATTAGTAGGGTTAGATTGGCTGAATTGCTCACAAACACTCAATATGGGAAAATAAAGTTGCAAAACTTTTTAGGAAGTCAATACATATTTTAAACCACTTTGGGTTATTATGGAAGATTTAATAAACCTAAAAATTCATGAAAAATCATGAATGATAAATTAAAAGTTTTGAAGAGAAAAATAGTCTTCTTGGGTTCAATAAATAGGCCTGAAAAGTCAAGAGGTTTTCTTTTCACATGTGAATTAGCTTGAGAAAGTACATGGAGCCAAGTGATAGAGGGGGTTTTTGATTGAGTATTTATACTCTAAATTCATGTAATTATATAATTAATCATAGGTCCCAACTCTATAAACCATTGTTAAGAAAGTGACTATCTCAAAACCCTATTTTTGCCTTATGAAGAGCTCGAAGGGCTCAATCTTTTACTCAGTCTGTACAGGATCAAGTGAATGGATAAGAATTTAATTTGGATATTTTTAAGGGGAATTTTTGATCAAAATTTATGTAATTATTTAATGTATTAGGTATATATTCTTTATGAATAATCCTTAATAAGTCTACCACCTCTAAACCCTTCTAAAACCCTACTAATGACCCGATGACTATGTTTCCTCTTGAAATGACCTAAATTGTACTTGTTTTTCCTTAATATTAATTGAATGACTTATGTAATTCCTATGGTCACCTAAATGGGTCATTTAGTGGCATGTGTGAATGGGAAAAAGTATTGAAATTGGCCTAGAAGTGGTAGTTTTAAGCCTATTTATAAGGATGTGAAATGTGGAAGACTCTTGGTTAATTGGGATAGATTTATAGACATGTGTAGAGGTTTGAAGGTCCTATTCACTTCATTTGTTAAGTTTAAATGATGATATAATAGTTTTAATAGGCAAGAAACAAGCCTAAACCAATATTGTTTCCTTGTGTGCTTAATAAAATGTAAGATTGTAGACCTATTGAAGATTATGAAGAGATTAAGAGTCCTTAGAACATTTCTAAGGATACTTGTTGATACTCTTTAGATTCCTTGCATCATGAATAAGTTCAACCAAGTGGACATAGGTAGATTTGAGCATGATATTCTCATATGTAATTGAAAACCTTTGAAGGAGAAGTGTAGTGAAGTTGAAGGGTTTCACGAAAATATGATAATATCATTTACACTATAAAAATAGTATATAATGCTCTCAAAAAATATGTAAAGTATCAAAGAAGATAGAGGGTAATTTAAGATAATTTGGATGATCAAGAATATAAATTTTCAATTCTCAACTAGGAGGAGGTTAATTTCAAATGAAGTTGATGAGTCATCTAAGAGGTTCAAGAGTCACTCTATGTACCTTGATGAAGAAGATGATCATATCAAGTACACACATCTTGATAAGAGGCTTCATAACTACCTACTTGCATATTTTCTTATTTGTAACTTAGTTCTTCATGATGTGACACTTGTCATAGAGCCCTCTTACACACATACTCTCTTTCCTTATCATTCTCTTACATATATATATATATATATATATATATATATATATATATATATATATATATATATATATATATATATGAGCGTTATTTAGATTGTAAATGGATTCTTCCACTAATATGATGGTGTATCCCTATGTTTTGTATGCCTATTGATTAATAGATGACTAGTTTTACCTCCTTTTATGGTTGTATGTAGTGTATACCTTGAATGGTTGATATGCTCAAGCATAGATTAAGTTCATCTTGGTTATTATCTCATTCTCTTTATCTTCATGTAGTTTGGCTCATTGTTGTAGGTTGTGAAGAGTGTCATTAGGGGTTTCATAGAGGTATAAGTGGAAAATATCTTCCCTTCTAGTCTCACTAGACCTTACCTCTTCCTAAATCATTGATGTGATAGGGTATCTTTAATAGAAGTGTAAGTTTATTGCAATCGTATAGGTCTTAGGTCACATGAAAATCAGTGGTAGAGGTCACAAAGTTTGGTACATCACCTTCCTAGTTTAGTTTGATTTTAGTTATCTCTCCCTTTTCCCTTATAAGTATTATTTTAGTTTGTAGTTATTGAGTGATGTATCAAGGGAGCTAGCCCTATTTATAAGTTCAATCTATTATTTAGGTCACCCAAAACCTAGGATTATTCCCATGCTATAACTTAAGTGAGAGGATTGAACAACCTCCTCAAGGGTGTAACTTTTGATGATAATAGTTCTAGCATTCCTAGTGGGATAAAAGATTTCATCCATTGAAGAGTAATTGACATTACTCTTCAATGCACTAGCCTTTGGAGGTATGAAAAAAAGCATCAATGGTAACTCCAAGTTCATTTAATTGGTTTTAACAACCCATATATTCTTGTAAGCAAGTATTCTTTGTATTTTATCTTTATCATGAAGTGTGATGGTTGAGTTTGGAGTAAATTTCTATTTTACTCAAGTTGATAAATCATGCCAACAATATGTTGATCCTTATCATCCCCATGTTGAGCCATATCAAACCTTTATTGAATCATATGTTTGTTAGGTTGTGGAGCTAAAAGCTTCAACTGTTGCAAACATGGAGGAGGTTGCTGAGTTCTAAGGAGACTGGCATTGGTAGAGTATATTGTAGAAGGCAACTGACATCGGCAGGTGTGAACTGAAGACAACTGGCATCGACAGGAGGTCGGCCGACATTGGTCACCTCCAGGCAGACAGGGACTGACGTCGATCGCTTGTGTGTTCTAGAACTATTCGTTGCATGAACAATTAGTTAGTTGAACTTCAGAAGGGTTCTTCGTGTTTGTATGATCTTGGTCAGCAAGTGTGCATGGCTTCTTTTGGATATCTACAATGGTGAGTAAGGTCTAAGGATTTGTAGGTAGTAGCAGAGAGTAGGAGATCTACTTGGAGTATGGTTGTGTACTTGGTGTACTGGCAGCGTTGTTACTGACTGGTTGGAGAGGTGAACATCAACTCTATATTGGAGTTGATTGTTGGGACTGAGAGAGAGAGGGAAGAAGGTCTTGAGGTGTGGCAAGCCTTTGAGGTGGAAGAAGAAGTGGCATCTTCTTTATTGTATTTTCTTCTGAGTATTTAATACAAGATTGTGTATTGTCTCTCAAATCTTGTGTTGTTTCATATTTCTAGTTACTTATTCATTCTGGTATAATTCCATGTTTAGTTGCTAATACAAGGTAATCATATGTGCTCTTATTGGTGGAGCAAGATCCTGACAGTTGGTATCAGAGCCAGGTTGATCAGGTGGACCAGGTTGATACCAATCTTAACAGTTGGTATTAGAGCTTTTGGTTGGGTTGACTAACAGGTGGTTCAGATCTGGTTAGTGTTTGTTGATTACAAGTCACTCTCAGGGGTTTCAGATTGAGTGGGAGTATAGCAATGGCAAAATAAAGTAAGCTACGAATGGAGAAATTGAATAGCATGAATGGTCTGATTGATGGAAAGAAAGAGCAGGGAAAAGGAGATTGTTGGTCGGTAGAAGATCAACGTGTAGAAGTAGATGTTGTAGGTGTTATTACACAGGTTGCTCTGGATAAAGTAGAATCTTGGTTTACAGATTTTTTTTCCTCTTTCCATGTAGCCCGAAATAGAACATCTTTTCATGGGTATGTCCTTGGAGACTTTGGAGAGATTTATTTAAGAGCTGGAGAGCCTTGTCAAATGGTTGGCAAAGGGGAAGTGAAGCTGAAATTGTAGACAGATAACACACAGGTGTTGAAGAAGGTCATGCAGGTTCTAGTCTTGGAGATGAGTCTAATTTCTTTAGGAAATTTGGGTGATGGGAGATGCACAGTAACTCTCACAGTGGATGCACTTGAATTAGATGGTGGTAAGAAAGTAGGTATCCTTTATCTATCTACTTATATTACTGATTCACCTTCTATTGCAGAGATGTGGATTTGTAGGCTTGGTTACATATGTAAGAAGGGAATGCATGTTTTGAAGCGAAAGATAGATGTCTTTGATAAACTTAAGAACTGGAAAGCCTTGGTGTTCATGGAGGAGATGATGGACAGAGATCAGCGGTGGGGACTAAATTATTCTGAGCAAGGCTGTGTTAATTTAAATAGGGTTTTGACCCAAAAGGAGCTCACAGGTAAAAAGTCATCACTCACAAGGAAACACAGGTACCGACGTCAGTCAGGAGGAACTGACGTCGATCAGACAGGCACCGACGTCGGTCATGTGCAGATCAGCAGAGTCGGTGGTGTCAGGCAGCAAGAACCGACATTGGTCATACAATGATGGACATCAATAATAGGTACACCAGCGTTGGTCAAGGGACTGACGTCGACAAACAGGGTCAGTCGCAGGGAATCGATGTTG
Source organism: Torreya grandis (assembly GCA_037957365.1). Lineage (NCBI taxonomy): Eukaryota > Viridiplantae > Streptophyta > Pinopsida > Cupressales > Taxaceae > Torreya > Torreya grandis. The sequence goes on from JARHVA010002015.1 coordinate 80,837, forward strand.
GTCAGATGCAAATTGGGAGATGACTGAGATCGGTAACTGAAACGAATGGTGGGCAGACAACAAGCTGTCAACAAGTCTCAAATGCCCATATGGAGGATTGAAAGGGTAAGTGAACCTCATATTCGTTGTTCACCTTCTTTATATTGCTTACTAATGGTCAAGAACTAGAAAGATGTGAAGAGGCAATGCAAGTAGAATCCAAAAATAGTGGGAGCTTGGCATGGATGAGGAGTGAGTCCTTGGAGAAGAACCAAACAAGTATTCATTGGTGGAGTTGTCAGTTGGAAGAAAGAACTGAAAGATGGATGGATTCCCAAGTTAAATAAGAGAGTGGATGGATACGCGAGATGGAAGGCCAAGGTACATGGTCTTGAGGAAGCTGCAGGACAATGGTACAGGTTTTGATAGGTGGATGACAAAGCAGGGCTTTAGTCAATGTCAGTGTAACTATTGTGTTTGTTTTTACTAGGTGGATGATGAGTCACGACATTATCTAGTTACTGTATGTGGATGGTATGCTTGGAGCAGGTTTATACATATAGGGAGTTTTTGAGCTAAAGGTAAGGTTAGTTCAGTGGTGTGTCATGAAGAATTTGGAGCAGCAAAATTCTTTGGCATAAGAGACATGGAGATTTTTGTCTCCAGTGGGAGCTGATATGAAGATGGTGTTGGTGAGGTTCAAGATGCAGGATGTAGAATCGGTAATCACACCAAGGGCTAGACAGTTTAAGCTGAGCTTAGAACAGGGTTCTAAATCACATAAGGTCTAGTGTAGACCTGAGTTTTCCCAAGCAGTGGGAGTTGTCAGAGAGTTTGGAGCCAATTTGGGGAAGGTGGATTCTTAGGTATCTGAGAGGGACCAGCAGCAGGTTGACATGTGATGCAGGGTCAAGTTCTTTTCTACATGGGTTTGTAGATGCGGATGCGATAGATTACTTGGATGACAGGAAAGGCATCACAGGGTGTGTGATGGTTGGTCTTCAGGATTGAGCTTGAAGAGGGATACAAGCCAGGAATAAATTAGATGGTGTACAGGTACAGGTATAGTTGCAACTATTTATCTCCAAGTGGGAGATTGTTAGGTTATGGAGCTAAAAGCTTCAATTTTTGCAAACATGGAGGAGGTTGCTGAGTTCTAGGGAGACCGTCATCAATAGATTGCAGTGCAGAATGAAACTGACATCATTAGGTGTGAGCTGAAGACAACCGGCATCGGCAGGAGGTTGGCCGACGTCGGTCACCTCCAGGCAGACAGGGACTGACGTCAGTCGCTTGTGTGTTCCAGAACTATTCGTTGCATGAACAGTTAGTTAGTTAAACTGAGTGTTTGCATGTTAAAGGCTAATTATAGTCTTGAGTTGTGTGTCTAATTATTTTAATTAAGATAGTCTAATTATTGTAAGCATGAGATCTATATAATAGACTCATGGGCTGTATTGTAAATTAGTGCTAGAGAGTAAGAGAGCAAAATAAGCTCCTTCAGAGAGAGGAGATCAATGGTGTGTTCCTCCTAGTGCCACAGTACCAAGTGTGGGTGCTGGTTTGGAGAATCAGAAGGGTTCTTTGTGTTTATATGATCTTGGTCAGCAGGTGTGCATGTCTTCTTTTGGAGATCTACAATGGTGAGTAAGGTCTAGTGATTTGCAGGTAGCAGCAGCGAGCAGGAGATCTACTTGGAGTACAGTTGTGTACTTGGTGTACTGGCAGTGTTGTTACTGACTGGTTGGAGAGGTGAACATCAACTCTGTATTGGAGTTGATTGTTGGGACTGAGAGAGAGAGGGAAGAAGGTCTTGAGGTGTGGCAAGCCTTTGAGGTGGAAGAAGAAGTGGCATCTTATTTATTGTATTTTCTTCTGAGTATTTAATACAAGATTGTGTATTTTCTCTCAAATCCTGTGTTGTTTCATATTTCTAGTTACTTATTCATTCTGGTATAATTCCGTGTTTATTTGCTAATACAAGGTAATCATATGTGCTCTTATTGGTGGAGCAAGATCCTGACAATGTTGATCCTTATCAGTAACATGTTGAGCCATACTGGCCTTACTATCAAGAGTATTATCCTTCCTGTTTTCCTCAACAACCTTACCAAGCTTACCAACTTCCATATCAATCTAACCAAACTTTCCACTAGTCCTATATTCCATCTCCCACCCCATTTCAAAATCCTTGACATCCTATTCATTATTCTAATCAACCTTGTCAAAAACATGTTGCCCCTAGTCAACATAGTTACATTTCTACTCAATCTATCTCAAGATTCAAACAAAATCTTTCAGGATATGAAAGGCATATGACAGAGCTTGATAGACAAAAAGAGAATGGTATAAATTTCCCTATTCATATCATTTAGAATATGAGGGACTCAATACGACTGGTTGAGAGTAAGTGGGCACCTATTGAGAGAGAAAATCAACAAATACAAACTAATGAGATGTTAGATATAGGTGGCCTAATTCAGTGTATAGAGGACAATTTGGTTCATGAGAGGCATCAAGTTTAGTACCATTAGCCTCATGTGTCTTCTACTACTCTACATCAACCCTCTTTTGCTTCACCCATCTTCCTCAAAATACCAAATCAAGATATTTTCAAAGTCTCCCAAGTCTTTCACCCATTTGTCAAGTTGAAGTTGTACGTGAAGACCAAGATAAATCAAAATTGAAGTGTTTGATTCTTTCTTGGAGGGAAAATAATGACATTATCTTGGAACAAAAATATCTTTATCTTCCCAAAGATTCCCCCAAAAAGTTCCTTTAATATTCTAATTTGGAATCAAGTGGTGGAGTCATGGGATAAATAAAATGGAAAATGCTCAGATTAAGAAATTAAGGCCAAAGAAGAACCTTTACCTATTCAAGCCCCACCCATCCCTCAAGAAACTCAAACTTTCCCATCATGGAGTTTAATCCAATAAATAATTCAAAGTAAGAATTCCTTGTTGAGAAGGTTGAAGAACCTCAAACCTTCTCATCATGAAGGTCAATCCAAGAAAACATCCAAATGAATAAGGAATTTCTTGTTCAGAGGGTTGAACACAAAGGTGTATCAAGGTTTGAGGGATTGATCAGAGAAGTGAATAAAAATAATTATAAGATCATTAATCTCAAAATTTCAAAGCTTATTTATGAGTTTGAACAACCCATCCTTGAAGAATAACATGTTCTATGGGAGGTAAATGAATAAGGTCAAGTTACAGCTATAAGTGAGCCTCAAGAAGGCTATGAGGAGAGTGATTCAATTTTATATGATGAATAAGTCATGATTGGAACACCTCTTGGTGAAGAGAGAAGCAAACCATCCTTGAAAGATGAAGAGAAAGGTGATCTTGATGGAGTAAAAATTAATTAAGTGATAGTAGATCTTGAAGGAGATGACCCTTCTCAATGTCAAAAAAGCTATAATCAAGTTGTTTAAGTACAAGAAGTGGCTCTTAAAGATTCATTATATGTGGTTAAGGATTTTTTTTATCTCAAAGAACATGATCAAAGAGGTAAAAACTCTAATTCTTTCTCAAATTTTTTTGTGACTACCTCTATATCAGCTCCTCTCAAGCTATAAGAAAGTATAAATGAGTTGGAATAAAATGAAGTTCATTTGGAGGACTTGTTTTAAGTCCTAGGAGTAGGTTAAACTCTTATAAAGGGAGGTTATGGTATGATCCAAATTGAGGAAGGCATCTTTGTCAAGTAAAGCAATAAGAAAGAAGGAAAACCTCCAAGTTTGTCATTTCAAAAAGCTACCTCTTTTAAATTTGACTTGTTTGATGTTTTCAAGATAAGATACCAATATATTGATCCATTTTCATACATTTATTCACTCTTTGAAGACAATATAAACCTATATGGTCCTCAAATTCTTAAAGCAAAATAAGGCTCACTTCTTGAAGCCAAATTTACAAGTATATTGCAAGAAACATGCCATTCCATTCAGTTTGATCCACTAGCTCTTGAAGAGGCAAAGGTTTGTCATGTGGTGAAATTCGATCAGGTATATACCACTACAAGATAATTTCTTATCATCTAATTAGTTCAATTGGAAGCCAACAAGGAGGAGCCATCACCTATCATATTCATTTCAGAACATGAAGATGAACCTAAACATGTCCAAGATTAATCCAAGTATACAACCTTGATCAATTATGCTTCAAACAAGATATAAGAGGTATAAAAGGTTTATTTTGAATGAGAGGGGGTTGTCAATATCATCATATAGTTTTCCCTATTCTATTCTCTCATGGCTGCCATCAAATTGCTAGTCGCATGTGTTTGGTGAAAAAAGGTAGCTTCTTTTCTCTAATAGTTAATGGTTTTGTTTAGGGTCATCTAAAGTTGTTAGATTAGGTTAGTTTAGGGTAGAATAGTTTTTTTTTGTCTTATATTTCCTCTAATTAATTTATAGAATAGTTTTTTGTCTTGTTATTTTATAATGTGTGTGTGTTCTCCTTATTTCTTATTATTGTGTTTTGGTAGAGGCATCATCAATTATCTATCATTGTTTTAAGGAATTTGTAATTAGTTTCAAGGTATAATCAAGTCTGAGGTTGAGTTATAGGTGACTCCATATCCCAATGGAGGTATAAGGTAGCTATTATAGATGCATAAAAATCAAGAATCCCAAGAGGTTGCCAAAGATGTTAGCTAAAATTGGCCACCATGAATGATTATCATTTAAAACTTTGATGTAATTGATATTAACATTATTGATAACCATTATAAAGGTATTGTATTGGTAATTAATAGTCTAATATTATAGGTAATGTGTCTTTCTTGGCATATTACAAAGCCTTCTAGGATGGTCTATTTGGTAGTAGGGTTAAGTCAATTTGTCTTGTCATAAAATGGTCATTCATTTTAGTTTTCTTTATGTGTTTAACATTGTTTGAGGTAAGTTTGAAAAACTTAAGGTTAAATGTGAATTCAATTCAATGAGGAATAATTCTAAAGGAGGAAAGGTGGTGACCCTTCCAAGAATAATGATGATCTAATGCTGACCAAATTGATCAAAGAGTAGAACTAGTAAGTTGATCACATTGTATTTTCAAGAAGTTTGGAGAGATTAAGGTAGTTTTGATAATATTAAGGTATTTAATTTACTTTACACTCCAATGTTGAAATAATAATTTATAGGAAAGATAAAATGTGAAGGTTATATCATGAAATAGGGGTATTTTTAAGTCATATAAAATCAAGTAATGACATCATGCTTGTACTTGTCTATATATTTTTCTCAAATGTCTTGACAATTGCTTTCCAATGTTGGAATCTCTTTGTAACTAACCATTCATCATTTTATAATGACCAAATGAGGAGTTTTTGAAATATTTTCAATAAAAAATAAGTGGGAAACATTTTTACATACTCATCCACCTCCGTACAAGTCAGGGAGAGCTAGATAATCACCTAGTTCACCATCTCTAGTAGTTCCAAAGGGTAGAACAGGCAGAATCGTAAAAAAAGAATACTTTTAGAGATTTTTTGAAAAGGTTATCTATTTATGGTCAATGTAAAAACTCCTCCAAGGTTCCCCCTAGTATTCTCAAACCCAAATCCATGTAAAAAGTGGAGTTACAAAGCCAAAAAAGGCAAAAAATTTCCTCTTGTCTCCATCAAGCTTCTTGAAAGTGTAAAAAAGCCAACTAATTTTTGGATGGTACTATAAAGAGAGAGAAAGATAGATACTAATATATTGGTCAAATGAGGGTACCCTAATTACCTTCCACTTTGTTTCATTTATTTTTGGGTTAGGCTCCTTGACTTTATGAACAATCGTCAAGAAGTTAAGGGTGCAAAAAGGTGACTCAAAACCCCATTAGGGTCAGTTTTTTCCTGATACAGAGTTATAAAGCTGATTGAATACATGAATATAATTTTTTAAGGTCTATTTAAAACTCTTTGACCCATGTAATATCATATTATCTCAAGGTTATTCATGTTCATGTTTGGAGTAGTACCAAATAGTCTTGATTTACTAGTTTAAACATAAAGTCAGTTTGAAGGAGTTGTGAGGTGTCCTAGTGCATAGAATGATTGAAATAAGGTGTTTATAAGTTTTTTAAATATAATAACAATCCCTTAGAACTATAAAAACACCATTCTCATGAGGTATTCCAAGTGGCAAGCCATTGTAGTCAAAGATCTTAGTGTGTTTCTTCAAGCCAAGTCTAAAGAAAGTTTTGTGAGCTTACAATTGTGTAGACCTATAGGTCAATACTAGAATTAAAATGGATGTATGTGAATTATATATGGATTTATTTAAAACATTATATTTTATCCTAATTCCTTTTAGTAATCTCTAGAAGCCTTGTGATTCAACTTTCTCAGATCCATGATGAATGGATGAAGTTTAGGTGCAATGCATGCAATAGACATAATTTATGATTTTACAATAAATCAACATGAATATCACTTTGTGAAATTAAAAATAACCATATAAATTCCATATAGGAGTTATCCAAGCATCCTGAACACATAAAAATCTTAGACTTAAACTCATTTTGGTTTCAAATGGAATGTGTAAACTAGGATGGATTGTGTGAACCTAAAAGAGGACTATGAGGGTTTAAAGTGGATATTAAAGGATATTTTAACCAAATGGAGTGATGGATAATATCTAAAAAAAATGTTTAAATTTTCCCATAATTTTGTAGTTGGCCAATTAGGCTCAAAAAAGGCAAAATAAGAGGAAAGAAGGGTTTTTGACCTAGTGACCACCTACAGGCCTGTCATAGGCAGTAAGAGTAAAAGAGCATGTTGATGATAGTTATTTGAAAAACCAAAATGTGTTTGGTTAAAAATAAAATTTCATTAAAGTTTACATATATACAAAAACACTCAAGAAGGCTAGACTAGTTAGGGAGTTCAGCTTGGCAAGCCTAACAGTTAAGAAGACTTAATGATCACCTACAAGTTATTTGTAAGCAGAGGATCAAAAGTGCAATATGTTTAATTTGGAATGAGTTTTTGGGATTTTTTATAGGGTAAATATAAGTATTAATAAACTCTCCAACACATTATAAAATCACCAAAGTGCCAAAGAAGCCAAAAAAGAAGATACACCCTCAATATTGCAGTCATGAAGCCCATAATCATCTACAGGCCTACCTATATGAAGATGTAATATGTGTATTGAATATGAGATATAAGGATATTTTTAGTTATTATAGGACATGAGAGAGAATGGTTAAATTTTTTTTATCCCTTGTATTGAAGAGAAATCATCTAAGAGAGATATTCTCAAAGCCTAATAGGGTAGTAAGCCTAATTGAAGAACTACAGGCCTATTATGGATTCAATAGAAAAATTACATTGGTTATATTGAATGAAATATATTTATACATGTACATATTTTAATAAAATTATAATGGAGGCATTAATATGTGGGTAAAGTGAGAAATTACAAAAATATCAAGAATCCTAAGACAAACTTGATGAAGACCTACAGGTCTATTATCAAACTATAAAGAGAATACATAATATTTTTATTGAGAATAGGGTTTTTATGGTTATGAGATGTGTGTAAGGTCATTTAATAATTTTAAACATAGGATGGATCCATTTTAAGATGAAGAGAAGACCAAAATAGGATTGGTAGGGTCAAATTGGCCTAATTGCTCATAAACCCCTAGTATGGGCAAATGAAGTTGTAGAGATTTTTGGGAAGTAAATCCTATTAGAAACTAATAAGGGTTATCATGGAATATTTAATAAACCTAAAAAGTCATTAAAAATCATGAATGAGAAATTTGAAGTGTTGAGGAGCAAAATAGTCTTTTTGGGTTCAATATGCAAGACTAGAAAGTCAAGAGGTTAGCTTTTCACATGTGAACTAGCTTGAGAAAGTACATGGGGAAAAGTGATATTTTGGGTTGTTTATTTGGTATTTATACTCAAAATTCATGTCATTATACAATTCATCATAGGTCCTAACTCTATAAACCATTATTAAGAAAGTGACAATTTCAAAACCCTATTTCCTACCTTATGAAGAACTCGAAGGGCTCAATTTTTTGCTTAGTCCATATAGGATCAGGTGCATGTATAATAATATAATTTTGAGATTATTTATGGGTATGTGTGTTCAAATTTTTTTTATTAGTTAAAGTATCAAGGATATGTTCTTTTTGAACAATCCTTAAGAAGACTACCACCTCTAACCCCTTCTAGAACCTTGCTAATGATGCGATGACGATGTTTCCTCTTAAAATGATCTCAATTATTCTTTTTTTTCCTTAATATGACATTAATTAATTATTTAAGTCTGATGGGAACCTAAATGGGTTATTTAGTATCACGTGTGAAGGGGAGAAAGTACATAAATTAGCTTGAAAGTGTTAATTTTAAGCCTATTTTCATGGCTGTGAGTTATGAAAGACTCTTGGTTAGTTGGGATGGATTTGAATACCTATGAAAATGTGTGAAGGTCCTATTCAAGTAATTTAATAAGTTTACATGATGATATAATATTCTTTATAGGAAAGAAATAAGCCTAAATTAAGACTATTTTCTTATGTGCTTAAGAAAAGGTAAGATTACAGACCTATTTAAGATTATGAAGAGATTAAGAGTCCTTAGAACATCACAAAGGATATTTTTTGATACTATCTAAAGTCCTTAGGTCATGAAAAAGTTTAACCAAGTGGACATAGGTATATTTGAGCATGATATTATAGTGTCACTGAAAACCTTTGAAGGAGAGGTGTAGTAAAGTTGAAGGGTTTTAAGACACCTAAGAGAACATGATTTCCATTGTAATATTAGTATGGAAGTCTATAAAACATATGAAAAATGTCAAAGAAGGTAGAGGGAAGTTTAGGATAAGCTGGATGAGTAAGAATGTAACTTGTCAATTCTCAACTAGGAGGAGGGTAGTTTCAATGAAGTTGATGAGTCATCCAAGAAGGTCAAGAGTTAATCTATGCCACCTTGATGAAGATGAGGATCATATCAAGTACACACATGTTAATAAGAGACTTCATAACTACCTACTTGTAGATTTTATTTTTCTTGATTCTTCATGATGTGACACTTGTCATAGACCCCTCCTGTGCTTATCTTCTCTCTCCTTCTCATTCTCTTATATATGTATGGCCTGATTTAGATTGTAAATGGATTATTCCACTAGGAGTATGGCATAACCCTACTCTTTTGTATGTCTATTGATTAATAAGATGACTGGTTTTACATCCTCTTATGTTTGTATGTAGTTTAAACCTTGAATGGTTGATATGATCAAGCATATATTAAGTTCATCTTGGTTATTGTCTCATTATCTTTACCTTCATGTAGTTTGGATCATTGTTTTAGGTTGTGAAGAGTGTCACCAAGGGTTTCATGGAGCTAAAAGTGGAAAATATCTTCCCTTCTAGTCTCACTTGACCTTAATTATTCATAAATCATTGATGTGATAGGATATATTTAGTAGAAGTGTATGTTTCTTAAAGTCTTATAGGTCTTAGTGCACATGTAAATAAGTGGTAAAGGTCACAAAGTTTTATGCATCAACTCCCTAGTTTAGTTTGCTTTCAGTTCCATCTCTTTTTTTCCCTTGAAAGTAGTAGATTAGTTTTTATTTATTAATTAATGAATTAAGGGATCTATCCCTATCTATAGGTTCAATCCATTCTTTAATTCACCCACAACTTAGGATTATTCCCATGCTATCACTTAAGTGAGGAGGCTTGAACAACCTCCTCAAGGGTGCAACTTCTGATGATAATAGGACCCTTTGAAGGTGTATATTTTAATGGTTCTTTGTATATTATAAATTTTATTTATAATTAAAATATAATTATTTGGTCATATTTTATTAAAAATAAATATGATATGTTGTCTAAATTATAATAATTTAAAATTTTTGTTAAAAATGCATCTGATTTTTCTAATAAGAGATTAAGAATTGATAATGGCGGTGAATATATTAGTAAAGAGTTTATTATTTTTACATTATTTATGGTATTAAAATGGACTTAAAAACTCACTATTCCACTTAGAAAATTTTTATTTTTAAAATTAAAATCCGAACCATTATTGTGATGGATAGAACAATGTTACAATATGCAAATGTTCCTCCTAGTTTTTATGGGCCAAAGCCTTGAATACTATTTTACATATTATGAAAAGAATTTCTATTTAATATTTGAATTTACCTACTCAAAATACATGTATACTCATGTAATTTCATTTTATTTGATAAAACTATTTTGTTTTTACTTTAGAGATAATAACTATATTGATAGTGTCTCATTTACATGGTATTTTATTAGTAAAACTATTTATTTTTTATTCTTAAAAAGTACTTATTACAATTATATTTTAATGGATATTTTTTAAATGATAAATAAAATACAACATATAGATATTATTATTATTTTCAATTCATGTGAATTATCATGTAAATACATTATATGCATAACATCATGCTTAATTTGATAAAATGATCATATTTAGTTATTGCATTTGGTAAAAAGATCATGCTTAGTAAGTATGGATCTTTTGTGTTTTAATTTTTTTTAAATGTTTTCATTTGATTAGTGGGGTAATTCCATGCTAATATGCTTAGATAATCTCATTTTATTTTTTATTCTAACATCCTTATATGCTTCGTTTGATAATAAAATATGTTATGAAATGCAAAATATAAATAGAGTTTGTATTATTGGCTTTTCATCATTTAATTTACTAAGCACTCTATTCATATATCTCTAAATTTATATATTTAAATCTCATATATTTTTGATTGGATGATTAATTTCATGTTAAAATTATCCATATTTGATGTATGAGAGGTTATACCCTAATCTTTTGTTGAAGCTTATTAAACTTGAAAAGTTTTGATAAGACTCAAATGATAAAATGAGTTATTAATAATAGGATAACTAATGTTTGGATAAAATTAATATCATATTATTAGTAAATTATTGTATGTGCATCACATGATAGTAGGGGATGCTCATCTTTTCAATATTAGAGAGGTCCAATAATGAACTACATACAATAATTTATGTTTTTTCACTAACTTTGTAATCAAAGTAGTGAACTTGTTTGCCTCAAAATATGAATTAATTATTTTAAACATGTTTTACCATAGAAAAATATATGTCATATTTTTATGTACTTGGTTATTGTGATACTAACCATACTATGATATCATGAATATGTTTTTGGATATGTGTTTAAGCTTTGTGTAGGTGCACATCATCAACAATTTAAGCTTATTGAATTTCATGTGCATTTTATTAGAAAGAAAGTCCTCAATGGTAATATAAATCTATAGTTTTATCCTATGAATGAACTAATGGAAAATGTCTTCACAAATCCACTTGGTGCCACCAAGTTTTGGTAGTTTCATGCAATATTGGGCCTCTCAGAGTTTTCATTGGGGGGTGTGTATGACAATACCACTCCCTAATGGCCATGTGTTTTTTCTTATTCGCTATACTTATTCTCATTGTAAAACATTGTAAACTTTGTGTGGAAGTTATTTAATTGTAAAATTCATGTGGAATTTTTAATTTTGCACCCAATACATGAAAAAACATATTTTGTAATGGAGGTACTTATGTTATAAAAGACCCTAAATATTCTTAGATGATTATTCGAAAGAAACTATGAGATATAGTCTCATGATCATGCTATCATAAACTTACTTTTGAGTAGTTTATGGTTAATAATTCATTTTGTTTCAAAAATTGATGTTTGACATGATAAAAGTTTTTAAATCCTTCAATTGTGTACATAATATAATTCCTTTTTTTGAGGTGATTATGTAATTTATCTCCACTTAGAATTAAGTGGGAGAGTTAGAGAATTTAATTCTAAGTGGGATTAATTGACCCTTAGACTTATTAATCAATTAAATAATAATAATATATTATTTATTAACATGAGGTGGAAACCTCATGTAAATAAATAATAAATTTATAATTATTTAATAGTTATCAAATTTAAATTAAATTGATTTATCAGGATGGATGGACCCATTATTTTTACAATGGTCAGCTTACTTGGTATTTCACTATAAATAGGGTTTTACCCCTATTGTGAAATCATTCAAATATAAAGTTATTTCATCTTATTCAACCTGTGAAACTTGTGAAAGATATTTTATAGAAGAAGTGAAAGGAGAAGATTATGTTGTATTGGGTCTTGTTTTCTCAATAATTTGAATAATCATCATCAGAGGGTCTTTTTACCTCTTTGAGGTTTTCCCATAGTAAATATCTACATACTATGTCAATCCATTTATGCTTTGATTATCTTTATTCGCTCTAGATATATCATGTGTATGTATATTACCATTACTTTATCAATTTTATCATATTAAATTATTATTATATTCAATTCATGCATGGAGAAAAAAAATAAGGATAATAACAAAAAATTGATGGTTACATCTTCAAGTCAATAATTTAAATCAAAAACTAATTTCCTTATTAATATTAAAGTAATTATTCTTCTTTAGTTTAAAATAAGATAAAAGATCCCAACAATGATGAACACACTCAAGAGCAACAAAATTTTAAAAATTTAACTCTAGCATATGTTGCAGTTGGTTTTTTTATATAAATGCAAAATATGATCACAATGGCATATCACAATTTCAGTAGAAACTTAAGAAATTAGTTATCTACAATGATGATGAGTACATTGATGATTATGATTCTAATTATGAAAAATATTGTTATGATACTCCTAATGATACATGACTTACACATAGGAATACCTTTGATGAGATATTTGTCTTGTAGTACCATTATTTACTATATATAGCTTCTTGATTGTTTTATCATGTTATTATTATACTTATTGCACATGTGATTAAGTTGATCAATTATTCTAAGCCCTTAGATATTATTGAATTTTTATATTTTGAGCTCTTTTTTTTCACTTTAAAAATCTAAATAATTTGACACAATGATCCATACTGCCATATCTTACCATTTAGCTTGTTTTTTCATAGTCTAAATTGAGAAAATTACAATTTTTAACAAGGAAAATGTTGACCAGTAAGGGATATAAATGACTTCCATTATTATCATGAGTTGGTTGATCATGTCCTATACTATTTTTTCACATAAATATTATAAACAAAGCACATATATCCTTAATACTTCTAATTTATCAATATTTCACTTAGTCTAGTATACACAATAATATGTATTCATGTAAAATATTTATTTTATTGTGATATATTTCTCATACATGTGTGTTACATACTTGAACATGTGTACATTTAATGAGACATTAATATATAATATTTCCTTTATATATATATATATATATAATGTTCTCACACGTTTTTAGTTATATTCACATCTATAATGGAGGCATCTTGCTCATACATGTCCATGCAATTATTCTTAGTGCATGATTTACATTGACACATGTTTTTTGAATGTTCATATCCCTTTCCTTTCTTCTACTTTTAAACTAGTGATTTAATTAATTGTCTCTTTTGTTCTAAATATAAAATACAAAAAGTTAAAATAATAATAAAAGTAGTCAAAAGTATAAAAAAATTATAAATATTCTAAAAATCTAAAATTAGAACCTGAGCATGATTAAACATCTAGTTTACATCATTTTCATATTTTATTTATCTTATTATTGGTTGATATTGTATTAAATTTATATCACACATGTATTTCACTAGTGTTCATGAGTGTTATACAAAACATACATATTTTAAATGGACTAAGATTTTGGACTTGCATCTACCTAGTAGCCTTGTTAAACTAGGGGCATCTTTACCATGGGTTACAATATTTATAGATGTTACTATTATATGGTTCCTATACTATTGAGCTATATACCCTTTACAAATGTCTTGCTAATTTTTTTTATCTTACATTATGTATATGTTTATGCTATTTTCTAGGGTATGATCAGATTATATTCATGGTTAGACTATCTTTCTTATTTTATGCCCCATTGATGTTGTTACTTATACATGGTAGATTATATATTATTTATCTATTGTGTATGGCACTTTTTCCTTGTGTGAAAATTTATTAAACATTTATATGATATCATTGTTTGGTATGTGTGACATTCAAACATGTTGATTACTTTCAACCCTTGGCTCTTTATTTTGTGTGACATTGTTCATGCGGCCCTTGGCCATGTATGTGAAATATTTAATTATGTGATATTTAAACATACTCATTGTATGCATCCCTTGGCCTTATTATATCCCATTTAACTTGTGTTTGTGTGTTTGTTGATCTTGTTAATTTTGGTGAGTGCCATGATTAATATCATACACTAAATAATGCATAAGATTATAATTTTACAATCTATTACTATAAGTTTGATTGATACACTTCTATATGTCTTGTTTCATATGTTATATACATAATTAAAATGGTACACATATTACTATGTTGACATAATTTTCACAAATGCTACATTATTCAATGATCACATATTACTATGTATGATATAGTTAACTTTTATTTTGAGATGAGTGACTTTCATGATATTTTTACCTCACCTCAAAATGAGTTATTTTAGTGGGATTTTATTACATGAGAAAAGCCTCTTCAAGAAAAATCTAGTCTTTTGGTATAAAATATAGCTTCAAAGAATATAAAAAGATAAAAAATCTAGTCATTGGTGTATATTATATGGAGTATGCCATGCACATGAACTCACATTAAAGGAATAAGTACATATATAGTTTCAAGTGCATGATATAGATTCATAAACAAGATTTAAAAATTTACATTTACATACAAGTACACATTCTACATTTATCAATGGGAGCATGATATAGATTCATTCCATACTTTCAATATTACTTGATATCTATAGAAATAGTAGGAGCATGGATGTTCTCCATTCTCTTTTGATCACGCATTCAAGACTTAAGGAACAAAGTGAAAATTGAATCTATAAACCATCTATAGTGATTGATTTAGTTAAAGTATATTATGTATAACTTAGAGGTTCAGTTCCCTATATCATTATTACTTGTGAATCCATTATGTATTATTACTCATTTCACATAGTGGGGTTATGAAGACCAATAACAAAAATTTAAGTTTTTGTGTCTTTCAATGGGTTTTATTTTATATACAAGTTCAATTAAATTTCATGTTGGATCATCCTCAAATTCTCTATTGGTTTAGCTAAGGAGACAACTTCTCTAAGTACTTCATGGGAAGCACCAATTCTCTAATGCTTCAAGGAAACATCATCTCCTAGAAAATTTATAATATCAACATTAGTTTCACACATATATGTGTAAGTATGCCTTGTTTTTTTTATCTTTTCAAATTCAAGTTACATTTAATTTTTCAATTTTACATATGAGTATTAACTACTTTTACATCATTGCAATATTTTTTATGGAACACCTTGCATAATTAGAGCTTTCTACCAAAGGTAAAGTGTGTTGTACACAATTAGGTTTATGTTTTTATTACTTTGTTAATTTCATTTATAGACTAAATGGGGGGAGGGAAAATGCAGTCACTCAAATTTAGTCATGAATAATTCATAATGTTATTTTTTTGTCAACTTTCAATTTAATTGACTTTATCATTTAATCTGGACCTATTTTGCCACCTCACTCTATCATAAGCACCTCTGTAGACCTATTATTTTTTAAAGTTCTATCTTAGTACTAAAAAAAGGTTATAAACTACTAAAAACTCATATAAAAATTTGTAAAAACATCCCGAGTTCCAAATTTTACATGTTTCACTTTAAGACAAGATAAACTAATAGGGGACAATAGTGGAATTAGTTTTTGTCCCTTATGGGTTGATATAAGAGGCTTTAAACCTTATAATAGTCACTTTTCAAAATTTAGACCAACCCTTATAGGTTGGTTCATATTTTTATAATATAAAGCCACATCTGAGTCACCAATTCTATCACTTGGTAATTTCAATACAAAGACATACTTACACTATTTCACACTGAGCAAAGCTTCCCTATTCTTCTTGATTCTTATTCTAATCATTTGAAGCAATCTTTAACTAGTTCAAGATCTTATATTATATAAGCCAACTCAAAGCATTATCAAGTATTCAAACCATATCTAGATGAATACATGTAGTCAAAGGAGCAAAATTGCATAAATCACTCTAAGTGAGAGAAATATGTGGAATTCATTCATCTCTTTAGAGTATTGGATACATAATTAATGATACATCATCATGGGCTGATTGGGGTTAGTTAATCCCATTGCATTCCTCTATTTTATATTTTTGGGTTTCAACTTTGAAGAATTCATTTATAAGGCTTTCACACATATCTAAAGGTCAAATATCCACACAAATGTGTGATTTAAACTATTCGATGATTGTGCCCTAAATTCCCTGATTTTTAGTAGTAGACAAAATCAACCTACTAAAGTTAGTAGCACTAGTTGATATCATCCAAGTTTAGATGATCTTGTATTTCATAATTTTTGGTTACAATTCCTATGCCACATGCAGAATCAATCAATATTGATCAATTTTAGTCATTTATTAGTTTCCTATAGTCAGATCACAAATAGAAAACAACTAAGTCTTTTTTTGGTTTATAGTTAGTCTTTTTGATTTGATTGTATTGTTGACCGAATTTGGTCTACATACCAAAAATGTGCCTAGTCTAAGAGTGAAAGGAGTAGGATTCTGATGAAGAGTGACCCAATATCACAAGGAGTAAACATACCTCAAGTGGATATCATATAACTTTTACAAATATTTTGAAACACTTTAAGAAATCTTAAAATTGGTCTAATTGATCTTCAATGAATAGGTCTATAATATTAGATGAAGGGTCCAAGTAGGTTTCATGGTGTCTAAGGCATTCAAGGAACATGAACTAGGTTTCACAAGCCTTTGAATATCAGTAAAAATATCAAATATTAAGCAAAAAATGGACTATGCAATCTTAGATAGCCAGATCATCACTAGAACATCATGAAAAAATGAATGTACCAACCAACTTATGTATTTAATAAATACACCTCATAAAGCTGTGTGAGCTAAGGTAATACAACAACATAGATTTATTCATGCCAGGATCATATCCTATAAATTTCATGTATGCTTAAGCTTTCGAGCTCAAATTATGAGGGTTCAAAGTTGAACCTACAAAATGAGATGTTGTTGCAAATGTTAAAATAAAGCTTAGGTAATTAACCATTTGAGTCTCAAAAGTGATGATCAGACAAACATCATTGATGGTCATATAGATGTGTTTGAAAATCACATAGATGCCAAACTTAAGACATATAAAGAAAGCCATTGGAGCCTAAATTTTATAGTCACATATATTTAAATATGGTTACACAAACATCAAATTACATGAGTGTGGATGTCAATTTTGAGCTCATGAAGTAACCATTTGATTTCAAATAGTGGGCCCCATTAGATTTGATGGTCCATATTGCATTATATATCTTGATTCGACAGTGTGAAATGAGTCAAAAAGTCAAAGAGCATAGAGGCTACCACATGGTATACGCATATGAGGTTATAGAATAAATATTAGATCCTAAAATCAATGCATAATTAACATGTGGTGTAAGTACAGGAGCAAATAGACTAACAGTGGATCCTGAGTACAAACATGGGACTACCAAGTGGCACCATCTTAGATAGATTTGACAATTCAAGGGCAAGATCGATGGCTCACACTAAATCATATAGATTAAGATCGATAGTATGAACAAAGGTCAATATATCAACAATCCAAGTCATGGTCAAAAACCAATAAACAAAGGGTAAGCCTAGGACATTTTTAATTTAATTGATGGAGAATTCTTTGACTCAAGAAAGATAAAAAAATAAAGGGACCGAAGCTCGAGTATGATCTAGGTTAAACCAGTGGGACCAAGCATTGCTAGCAGAGATCCATAGAGGTAAAATAAGTATTTTATGGCCTAATATAGAGATAGAAAAAGGACTAGTGATTATAAAACAAGTTCAAGCAATTT
Source organism: Torreya grandis (assembly GCA_037957365.1). Classification (NCBI taxonomy): domain Eukaryota; kingdom Viridiplantae; phylum Streptophyta; class Pinopsida; order Cupressales; family Taxaceae; genus Torreya; species Torreya grandis. Next base: position 98,775 of record JARHVA010002015.1, read on the forward strand.
ATAGGTTTTCATGGATATTATTATTATATGAAAACCAATAATTATATTGGTTTTCATCTATAATGGACCCATGTTTGATATTGGAGCAAATATAGATGTAAATGTGATCAAGAAAAGGTGTTTCACCTATCACATAGTCATACATTTTCGATAAGTACCGATGGCCACCTAAAGCACATGTGGCATATTTATGTTAATCCCAAGACATGATCTTCATCATTATATCAGATATATAATGGCATGAAGTTACAAGAAGGGGACCTGGTAGTTGGATAAGGATAATGGGAATTCAATTCTTTAATATAATTTGTTCCTTATTGATAAGGTCATGAGTAAACATCCTCAAAATTGTGTTAATGCATCATAGTTCCCTCTTTCTCTTCCCTTTCTATATATGTTCCATCTTTTCCACATTTGGCTCTCGCTTAATCTCTAAAAGTTTTAGAAAGAAATCTCTAGAATTTTTTAGAGAAATAGACTCTTTTGCTTTGGATTGCTTAGACTATGCCAAAATTTGTGATGTAATAAAGACTAAATTCCACCATTTTGCAAGCTAGATTAAAGTGTGTTCTATGAATTCATGTAATGTAGTTAAGTGAATGTATTTTCCTTGTCTATGTCTGAGTTTTCTCACCTTCATAAAGTGCTTGGTAGTTCTCACAAGTCATTATAAGTGCAATTTACAGTTTGTTGTTTAGATTGAAAGTGGAGATCTACCCTTTCATGCTAGTTAATAATTGATTCATGCCTTATTATGAAATATTCATGTGCGATTAGTTTTCTTTGGTCTTGAATATGTCTTTTAGTGTGTCTTGTGCAAAGCATAAGTGTTATAATTAGTAGTGAATCACCCATTTTTCATGCTTTCATATATTATTGTATCTCTCTATATCTTTTACAAGCAAGTGTTAGATTAAGTCTAGTTTAGGTGATAGATCCAAAAGAAAGTTGGCCTTATCTAGAGGTCTGATCCATTATTAAGATACCCATAGTCTAGGATTAGTTCCATGTCAGACTATATTTGAATAAGAAGATCTAAACAATCCCCTTACCCATCTAGGGTGAAAATCTAGAACACCAATAGTTTTGGCACACCCGATGGGATACATTGGAGCTAGTCTTGGTGAAATTTTAGTTTCTATAGTGTTCTTCATAAATAATTTGATGATCCTAACCTCAAGCAATTATTTTTGAAAGTCCAAACAGTTTCCAAGTAAGTCTATTTTTATTACACTATTCTGATGTTATTTTGATGGTTGTGTATGAGGAAAATCCCTATGTAATACCTCCTTATCAGCCTTATCATGGATCATACCAGCCTTGCCATGATCCATATGAGCTTTGTTATGAGCCTAATCAGCCTTACCAGGAATTTTATCAAAGTTATGATAAGCTTTATCAAGTTTCCTATGATCCTTATTATCAAGAGCATGATTCTTACCTTATTTATGAGCCATATCAATTTCATGACCAGATTTTACCCTTCCCATATGAATATGATGTTGCACATGAGAAACCTTGTCTTCAATAAAGGATGGAGGTTATAGAGCTCAAAATTATAGCATATACAAGAAAAGTATGTTCAAATTCTTGGTATGAGGAAGTGAATGGTCTATTTATAAATGTGTCTAATGATCTAGAGGAGAGGCATGAGTTTTGTACCTTTATATTAAAGAAGATGAAGGCTTTGAAGAGGCAGTGAATTGAGTTATATCAGTTATCTCAAGAACCCTTTTGTATTCCTTACTAGTATTTTTGTGCTCCTCAATCTCATGAAGTGCTTAACCATACCCAATGTGAGCCAATCGAGCTTCCTAGTTGGAGTCAAGAGCCTACTCAAAAAACTATACATATGTCTATGCAAGAGACTAAAGTTTCTTGTAGTTTCACTTCCTCCTTACTTTTACCTCAAGTTCAAACTACCCATGAGAACAAGGAGGTTTCATATTTTGATGAGTTGATGGCCAAGTGGAAGGAGAAGAATGTAGAGGTCTTCAAAAGTTTCTCTTTCCTTCCTTTTCAATATTCCCTAAATGATTCCATTACCCTTAAGATCCCAAAATATGATCATGATAAACCTTCCATGCTTCATATTCCCTCTCAAACCATGAAATTTCACCACCCTCCCACCATCTCTCTTCTTCAAGAGGAGTATGTTCTATGGGAGATAGAGAAAGAGGTTACAATTGTAAGTCAAGTTTTTGGATAATGTGAAGAAGATGCTTCAAGTGTGTATGGAAAAGATATCCTCATTGATACTTTAATTGAGATACAGGTAAAAAATGAAGTTATAACTGATCTTGAATAAGTTATCTCAAGTATACATGAGAATGATAATCTTGATGTGGAAGATTTCCATGAAATGATACAAGCTAAAGTCATAAATGAGTTTGAGATAACTTCCATTGAGAAAGATCAAGATACCATTCAAGTTAATTATATTCAAATTGATCAAAATTAATAACAAAATGATGATTTGTAGCTATACCTTGAAACTTTGTAAGAGATTGAAGAGCTTTGTAGAGATAGGTTGTCCATTAAAGAGCATGTTTATGAAAATTTTGATCAAGAGTCACTTATTCAAGATCATGATGCAAATTGGGTTGAATATTCAAAGCTCCTTGAAGAGATTGATTAAATTGTAACAAATGGAAATAAAGATACAACCACTCAAGGGCAATTCATAGATGAGGTATCACTTGACAAGGTTGTAGTTGACAAGCTGTATGAAAAAGATCTTGAAGTACAAGATGAGTTCATTTTTGTTAATGATTGGTTTGCTGTTGATGACTCATTTGAGGAGATGCTAAAAGAGTTGGTAGGCAATAATAACCACTCATCAAAGGTTATGATCAATAAACACCTTGCTTTGTAATTTGTATCATCTCTTAGAATGAGTAAGTTCAGAAATTTCCCTTTTGATCCAAGTGGATCATGTTTTGTCTTGGTTAGTTAGACTAGTTTATTGATGTCTTGTCCCTAATAAGTGATTTGTTACATAGCTGTTTGATAGGTTAGTTTTCTCTACTTTATTAAGTCAGTTTCCCTTTCAAGTTTGTTTCTTTCCTTGTTTATTAAAAATCTTTGTCTTTGCAAGTCAAGAGGATATTTTACAATCATGTGAGTGGTCTATATATCATGTAAATGATCTAAGAGTCATGTATGTAGTTCGATTTATCAAGCATAATAGGCATGTTACCCAACCAAGTCACCAAATATGTTAACCAAATTTGGTCTACATATCAAAAATGTGCCTAGTCTAAGAGTGGAAGGAGCACGGTCCTAATTAAGGAGTGACCCAATGTCACAAGGATCCAACATACCTCAAGTGTAGATCATATAAATTTTACAAATATTTTGAAACAATTTAATCAAGCTTAAAGTGTGGTACATTTGATCTTCAAGGAATAGGTATGCAATAACAGATGAAGGGTCTAAGCAAGTTTCATAGTGTCTGAGGAGTTCAAAGAGCATAGAATAGTTTTCACAAGCCTTAGAAGATCATCATAAATGTCAAATATTGAGAAAAATATGGACTTTGAAAGCTTAGAAAACTAGACCATCACCATAACATCATAGAGAAATGAATGGACCAACCAACTTGTGAATTTAATAAATGCACCTCAAAAAGCCACATGAGATAAAGGAATACAACACCATGGATTTATTCATGCAAGGATCATATCCTAAAAATTTCATGTCCACATGAGCTTTCTAGCACAAATTATGAGAGTTTAAAATTGAACTTATAGAATGGGACATTCACATAAACATCAAAATAAAGCTCAAGAAATTAACCATTTGAGTCTAAAAAGTGATTATTGCATAAATATCATTGAAAATCATGCAGACATATTTGACGGTCATATGGATGTTAAATACAATCACACATATGTCAAATAACAGGAGTGCAAATGTCAATTATAAGCTTGTGAAGTAGCTACTTGATTTCAAATAGTGGGTCCTATTAGATCTAATGGTCTACATTGCATCATAAATCTTGATCCAATGGTATGATAAGTCAAAATGTTAAATATCCTAGAGGCCACCATGTGGCATAAGCATGTGAGGCTATAGACTGACTACCAGATCCTAAAATCAATGCATGATTGACATGTGGTGTAAGTGCAAGAGAAAATAGACTAATAACAGATCTTGAGTACAAATGTGGGACTACCAAGTGGAACCAACTTGGATAGAGTTAACAAGTCAAGGGTAACATTAATGGATCTAACTCAATCGTTTAGATAAAGATCAATGGTATGATCAAAGGTCAATATGTCAACAATTTGAGTCACAGTTGACAAGCAATAAATAAAGGGCATGCCTAAGACATTTTTGATAGAAGTTGATGGAGCAATCTTCAACCTAGGAAAGATAAAAAATAAAGGGACCAGATCTCAAGTATGATCCAAGTTGAATTAGCGGGACCAAACATTGCTAGTAGAGATCCATAGAGGTAAAATAGTTCTTTTATGGCCTAATATAGAGATTAAAAATGGACTAGTGTTTGTAAAATAAGTTCAAGAATTTTTTAGGTTTTCATGGATATTGTGAATGTACGAAATCCAATAATTAGATTACTTTTCATCTATAATGGACCCATGTTTGATATTGGAGAAAATATAGATGTAAACATGATGAAGGAGAGGTGTCTCACCTATTACATAGTCATACATTTTTGATAAGTAGGTACCAATGGCCACCCAAAGCACATTTGGATAATTTTTTTTAGTCCTATGACATGATCCTCATCATAAAATTGGATATAGAATGGCATGGAGTTCCAAGAAAGGGAATTGGTAGTTGGATAATGATAATGGGCATTCAATTCTTTTACAAAATGTGTTCCTTGTTGATAAGGTCATGAGTCAACATCCTTAACTTGTGCTAATATATCACAGTTCCCTCTCTCTCTTCCCCTTATATATATGTTCCATCTTTTCAACATTTGGATCTTGCTTACTCTATAAATTTTTTAGAAATAAATATCTGGTAATTTTCAGATAAATGGACTCTTATGTTTTGGCTTGCTTAGACTATGCCAAAATTTGCACTGTAATACCTTTTGATGCAATAAAGACTAAATTCCACCATTTTGCAAGCTAGATTGAAGTGTTTTATATGAATTCATGTACTATAGTTAAGTGAATTTATTTTACTTGTCTATGTCTAAGTTTTCTCACCTTCATGAAGTGCTTGGTAGTTTTCACATGTCATTATAAGTGCAATTTACAGTTTGTTATTTATCTTGAAAGTGGATATCAATCCTTTCATGCTAGTTAATAATTGATTCATGCCTTATTATGACATACTCATGTGGGATTAATCTTATTTGGTCTTGAATGTGTCTCTTAGTATGTTTTGTGTAAAGTATAAGTGTTCCAATTACTAGTGCAACACCCATTTTTCATGCTTTCATATATTATTGTATCTCTCTATCTCTTTTACAAGCAAGTGTTAGATTATGTCTACTTTAAGTGATAGATCTAGAAGGAAGTTAGCCTTATAGAGAGGGTTGATAAATTATTAAGATACCCATATCTTATAATCAGTCCCATGTTGGATTATATTTGAGTAAGAAGATATGAATAATCTCATTACTCAGCTAGGGTGAAAATCTAGAACACCAACATGTACTTTTTTAAATTTAATATTTTTATTTCATTCTACTTGTCAAAATTTGTCCTACATCCTTTGTTATGTTTTATTTAATTTATATGAATTAGGGTTAATCACCACATTAATTCAAATTATGATAAAATAACTTGTAGTGGTTGATAAAAATATATTGTTTTATCTTCACCAATCTCAATGATTTCTTTTTCTCCTTTACTTTTATCTCTAAAATTTTAGTTCCCATTTCTTATTATCCTTTTTCATAGTAAAAAAATGTAACATCTATTATATCTCTTTACTCCTAGTTATAAAACTAGTGTATTAACATTTATATATGTCACCCAAAATCACCTTTTATATTATCACCTTTTCAAATTATGCTATCATTCTATATTTTGGCATGAGTAAGAATAAGCAAATTTTCTTCAAAGATTTATAAAACCTTTAATCTAGATCCAAAAAATTAAAGTATCTAAAAAAATATTTATATTAAACTCTTCACAGTAAATTGTTCATTTTTAAAACTCCTAGTGGATATAGGATTGATTCTAAATTCAAGTAAAAATATTGAACCTAGAGCCTGTGGTATGTTTCACCAATTTTGTTTCAGTATGCTTTATAATTTGTAATACGGTTGTTTGGATTGAATTTCCCCTTATAATACATTATATGTTTAAAACACCCTTCTTTATTTATATATCACATTGTTAGTAGAATCTTTGTTGCACACCACATTGTAATGTTTTTTTTATGTGTACCCCACCACTTTGTGGTGTTAATAGTTAGCATGTCACCTAAAGTCTTTATTCATGTTGATTCATATGGAAATAACCACTTCATTTTCACCAAATATTCATCTAAATATACTCTTCTAATGAACTTAGTAAGATTCACATGTGAATCTCCCCACTCAATGTGAATATGTGTTTGATATTCTGGTACGATGTCTCCTATTGAGTTTAAATATCTTTCTTTAACTTTAGAACCTTTTTACTTATGTGTAGGAGTTTTATGAATCTTGTATTTGGATCCCAATACAACCATATATATATATATATATATATATATATATATATATATATATATATATATATATATATATATATATGGAATTATACTCCAATTCTTCACTCTAAAAATTGATCTCTCCCTCCTCATTTGTTTCATATTCTTTAATTAAATATAGTTCTCTCCTTGTGGCATTATTTCCATGGATGTCATCATAATCACTTTTGTCTTTATTGTTCCACACCTTATCTATCCACAATACTGACATTTTAATTTCTACTTCTTGATTTTATATGTGTCACTTACATTCAAAAGTGATATCCTCCTATTCTACATTAAATATCTCATTAAAATATATAGACCACTCCAAGTTCAAAAAACCTTGTTAAGAAGTATTATTTTCATATGTGTCTATCACCTCATATCTAATTTTATTTTTATTACCATTAAGTCAACTTAAACTCTTGATAATACTACTATAGGGGATATGAGAGTCTCATCTATAATAACTATGTCGTAGGTGGGTTCTTATAGTGAAAACTTCCCTAATGTTTCAATGGTGTTATGGGGTATCACATTATGTTTTCCCCTAAATCTAACAAGCCACGATGGTCAACTTATACTCTTGATAATATTATTATAGGGGATATGAGAGTATCTTCTACAAGCACTATGTTGTAGGTGGTTTCCTATAGTGACAACTTCCCTACTGATTTCATGGTGCTATGGGCTATCACATTTATGTTAGCTCCTAAATATAACAAGCCATGACATACTTCCTTGTAATTTTACTTAACTATTATCAATCAAAATTGCACCCCTGTGAAGGTAGTTTCAGGCCTTCATAGTCTACTAAAACATGGAAATATTCCTAGGCTATGGGTGACTTAATTAGTGGATTGAATCTCTAGATTCTGAGGGCTAGCTCCCTTTGGTGTATCAATTAGGATCTTTGATCTACACTACAAATTGTTAGGAAAAGAGAGATAAACTTGAACAAAAATCCTATCTAATGATGGTGATACACCTATATTTTTTGATTGGTCCACTCAATTTGAGTTCCTAAGAACACTGATTTAGACAAGAAAAAGGGTTGAACTTTCAACTCTAATTGACCAATATGCATAAGTATTTCATGAAAAGGTTTTATCTGGTGATCCAAGCTTGAGGAAAGCGAAAGAATAGACCTAATTTAAGGCACTAACCAACCACTTATATCCACTATAAACTTAGCCAAGAGACATCAAACATAGAACATGACCTACATAAACTGATCAACTATGCTGCTAGGTAAGAATCAAGATTTGACAAGAGAAATTCTATCACTTATGTAAATCAATGACATGAATACACTATACCAACATTCTAAAAAATAAAAATAGTTTTTATATTAATATGAAAAAGGTTACAAACTCAATCTTTGGTAGAATTTGATCTTGCCAAAAGAGGGATACAAATCAAGGCTAAAAAGCAACTTATATAGAAAGAATACAACAACTATGATATTGGCACTAAAAATAGAAAAGGAGGTCAACTTTATCCAACTTGTGTTATTTCAACCTTCAAATAAAATCTATTTTTGTCTTATGCCTTGCATGAAATCTCTTTAGTGTTGAAAATGGACAATGAGCCCAAGCTTGAGTCAAAACTTCCAACATACATGATGCTACACAAATATCCAAATATGGAAATCCTCTTGAGCTACTAGAACGTTTGAAAGGATCTTTTTTGCATGAAATCAATGCCAAAATTGAATTTAGAACTCTATTTGAACTACTGGAAACATTTGAAAGGCTCAGATTACAAGAATGCATGCATGAAATCTACGTTAATCTCTCCAATGTTAAACTCCTTGAGTCCTTCATGTAAATGAGTCTCCATTTTAGAACTAAAGGTGTACATCTTGGACGTGTATAATCCTGTTTTAAGCCACTTTGCGTGTTGTAGAATGCATTAATATGTTTATTGGTTGTTGAAATATCTTGCATTTTGGTTTTTGACTCTTCATTTTTATGCATGTATTTCTCCATCATTTATTTGTTTTATCCCTTTTTAATTGTCTTGGGCTTATTTCTTTAATTTGGTTTGAATGACTCCCTTGGACAAAAAGTCTGAAGGCATCATATCTTTGAACATTTTGTCTTTTGTCACTTTATCATTTTCTCATGGATAAATTATCTGTGGGAATTGTCTCTTCATCTCTTTCGACTATTCTATTAACTCCATTTATTTCAGACAAAGGTCCAAAGGAAATCTATCTTTTGGGCTTATGAAAATGGTCCTTTTCTTTGTAAACTTCCTTCAAATTACCCTTTGGGATTTTAAAATGTCCCTTCAGACTTTTTTTCTTGTCACTTCCCCAAATAATGGACCCTTTCATCTATTTGAGAATGCCCTTTGGGCTTCTTAAAATGTACTTTTCCAAAGGGCTAAATGACCCTTCAGATTTCCAAGTGGACCTTTAGCCTTTCTGCTAAGTCTCTTTTCGAGGGGATAAAAACCCTTTGGATTTATTGTTTTGAACTTTCTCAAAGGGTAGATACCCTTCAAGATTTTTGTAATTGATCCTTTTCCAAAGGGATTATACCCTTCAAAATTCGTTACAAAGTGACTTTCCCAAAGGGCACATACCCTTTTAAAAAAATGAAATGGTCCACTTGGATCCCTTGAATAGTCCTCCTTGAAATTGTCCCTTGGGAAAGATAAAGTGACCCCTTCAGATTTTGTAAAGGACCTTTTTTGAAGATACCCTTTGACAACTTGAAAATGCCCTTCGGGCTTTTGCAAAGTGACCCTTCAGAAATATGAAATAGTACACTTACCCCTAAAAATTCCTTCAAGATTTTTGACTTGGTCTCTTTCTTTCAGCGTTTTATCTCTCAGATAAAATGTCTGAAGCTTTGTTTTATACACTTTTTCTTTGGACAAAAAGTTTGAAAGAATTATCTCAGATTTTGCAAATAAACTCTCTAAAGGGAAAGTACTATTAGTGTAGGTTTTTATTTTTCCCTGTTATTTAATTAGGAAAATTATATATTTGTGCATACATGGAGTTTTCCTACATTCATGGGATAGGCTATCTTATATGGAGATGTGTGTCGTAGATGTGTCATAGGTGTCATAAGAATGTCATAAGTAACTCCCTTGATGGGAATTAATTCTCTATTCTTAGCACCTTGTCACCACCTTTCATGGAGGAGTTATAGTCTATTCTTGGGGCGCCTTGACCACCTTTTGTGGAGGAGTTACTTACGTGCTCTCCTATATGTATTATTCACTTTGGCCATCTCATGTTAATCATATATTGAGTTTTCTCCTATTTGTCTTGTGCAATTTATCTTCTTGTATAATTTCAAACTGCTTTAGCATCTATGTGATGTGCACTAGCTTCATCTCGTGTGATCACGTCTCCATTACATTTGCATTATCTGGATTCTGGCAAGAACTCTGATATGGTATCAAAGCCACTCCAGTAATCGTGTGTCTGGGTATGCTATTAGTTTATTCTGAAATTCTTACTTTGCTTTTTTAGTAGTTTTTTTGTTTAACTCCGTTGCATTTGAGAGTTTTGGTAGAGTTTTTTGAAAACTCATGCAAATCCATATAGAAACTTGTTAAAAAAATTAATTCTGAGTTAAAATTTGCCAATACATCTTGTATAGATTTGTTGTGGCTTCAATAAGGCAATTTGTGGAAATATCAGCAGCTTGGCATCCATTTTCTCTTAGCTTCTACTTGTTTTTTGCATTGGATGCATGTCTGGAGGATAGAACAACTGCAAGATAAACATGGGCGCCACTGCCTGCAATTTTTTTGTGATTAAGAAATTAGAAGTGCGTCCTTATTTTGGTGAGAGAATTATGCACCTGCAATTTTTCTACTGTCAAGAAATTATAAGTCCGCCCTTATTTTGGTGAGAAAACTTTGCCACTTGCTATTATGCATTGAGGTCTACAATTTCAATTTCTTTTTTCTAACCAGCAAAATCAGAACTGTGCCTTTTTTTGTAAGAGAATTTTGCCAGCGTATTTTTTTTTGAAAATGACACCCTCTCCTTGTTTGGCGTCCCATGTGGGCCCTTAGATACTTGGCCAACAATTTTATTCTGTCTGTTACTTTAATTTTTTAGTTAAAATTGACTTGTTAAAAAAATCAGTCAATTTGACTGAATATTAAGTATTTTAGACAATTTGAAAATTTTGAGGGTTTAAATTTAAACTTGTATCTTTGCCTGTTGAAGATGAAGGGTGAGGCCCAAGTTGGAAAGAGGCCAATTCCCCTCACAAAGACCTCCTTTGGATTCCTCGCTCCATGCCGAATCCAATGAGTGGTTGGAAGGCCACTTTCTCTCTCAAAATAGGCATTTTTAAAAATGTTTTAGTGTTTTTTTTGTAAAAACACTAGTTTACGGGAAAATTAAATCTTTAATATCTTGCAAATGGTAGCTTGGATTTGGGTACCATTTTTTAAAAAAGTGTTTTTCATTCAATTATCCACAGTGTAGGCTTGTTATTTGTTAAAAACACACTAGTTTATAAAGTGCCTAAAATTTAGGTCTCTTGAGACGCATTTTCTACTGAGTCCGACGTCCTGTTTGCTTAAAGTCTTGCACTGATTGCTCTAAGACGCATTTTCGGCTGAGCCTGACATCTTTTGAGTGTGCACTTGCATATTTTGGGGGCTCAAAATTTTGGGGGGGGGTGTGATTTATTTACACAACTTGCAAATCTTTGCTTTCATTCTCCTTTCTACATAATTTCACAACTTGCAATCAACACAACTTCACCTAAATTCAGCTTAAAATGGACTCTTTTCAAGTTAAATCCCTAACACCCTTCAACTATCATGAATGGAAGGTTAAAATGTCAATCATTCTTAGAAGTAAAGGGTTGTATAGGATCACCATGGGTACTGAAGTAGAATCTAACACTAATGCTGAAAAGGTCAAGTGGTAAAACCGTAGTGATGAAGCCTATAAATTATTGAGCTTGTCTGTGTCTCTAGAACTTCTCTTCCATTTAGAAACCTCCAAGACTCCCAAAGACATATGGGTCACCTTAGAACTCCTATTTGGGAAGCTTGATGAGATGAGAGGTCATGAGCTCAAAAATGAACTCATAAGACTAAGTCCTAGCAACTTTGACACCCTACATGACTTCTTCACTAAGTTTAAGGCCCTTAGATTGCAATTGAAAGAATATGGGATAGAGAAGAAAGATGATCAACTCATCCTTTCTATTCTCACAAAGTTAGGTCCAAGCTATTTAGTCTTTGTCTCCACTTTACATGCCATAAAAAGTGCCCTTGGCACTACATGGAAAATGCCTTCTTTGGATTCATTCATTGCCGACTTGACTAGGGAGAAAGATAAGATAATTCAAATGGGCACAATGAAGTCTACTCAACCCCAAGCTTTGATAGATGGAAATGGTAAGGATAAGACTTCAACAAAGGAGAAGAAGAAAAAGAATAAGGACCAGGAGAAGAAGAAAGAAAAAAATAATCCTGCCAAGAAAAACACTGAGTCTTCCTCCTTCAATGCTAAACCTAAAAAGGAGAAGGTTAAGTGTGCCTATTGTAAAAATATAGGGCATGATGAACATAGATGCATGAAGAAACAAATATATCACCTAACTCATCTTCTAGAGAAACACAACATAGGTGTCCTTGAGTCCATTAAGTAGAATTCATCTACCCAAGATTCTACCAAGGCAAAAGGCAAGGGTAAGGAGAAAGAAAAGGGCAAGGTCCTTGTAGCTACAACAGCTTCTAAATCTTCATGGGTCATTGAGTCAGGTGCTTCTCACCACATGGGCTCTTCCCTAGTTGAGTTTTCATCTTTAGAGCCTTGTAGCATGACTTCAATTAGTTTGGGTGATGACACATCAGTTTTTGTTGCAAGGAGAGGGTCAGTTGAAATGGAAGGAGGAACATTCAATAATGTTCTAAGTGTTCCTTCTCTTTCAACCAATCTCCTATCAGTGTACCAAATCACTCACATTGGTCAGGGCATGAGAGTTGAGTTTTCACCAGATTTAGTGGCTATCAGGGAGTTGCATAATGATACTATAGTGGAAATGGGTAGGGCAGATCACCAAGCCAGGTTATGCACCTTCTCACATTTTTCACCTGATTATTCTCAAATAACATTGTTGACTCATTTAGATGGAGTTAGAAATTATGGCATGAGTGGTTTGGCCACCTTAACTACTGTTACCTTGAGCAACTTTGCAAACATGACATGGTCATTGGCTTGCCTCGTGTCCAATTCTCAAAAGGACTTTGTGAGGGGTGCTCCCTTGGGAAGCATCTCAAAGAAAAATTTGACAAAGGCAAAGCTTGGAGGTCTTCACAACCTTTGGAGTTAGTCCACAGTGATGTATCAGGACCCTTTCCCAAACCATCTTTCATAAGGGACAAGTACATCCTCACTTTCATTGATGATTTCTCTAGGTACACTTGGATATATTTTCTCAAACAAAAGTCTAAAGTGTTTGAAAATTTTCTAGATTTCAAGGCTCTTGTTGAGAAATAGAGTGAGAAATCCATCAAGGTTCTTCGAACTAATAATGGAGGGGAGTATGTCAGCAACAAGTTTGAGTAGTTTTGCACCATAGAGGGGATTGATTTGCAGCGTATAGTCACTTACAGTCCTTCATAGAATGGGGTTGTAGAATGCAAAAATAGGTTCTTGAAAGAGATGGGTAGCTTTATGATTCACTCCAAATCCTTAGCACCACAGTACTGGGCTGAAGCCATCAATTGTGCTTGCTACATTTAAAACAAGGTTTCTCACAAAGCTTTGAAAGGAAGAACACCCTTTGAAGCTTGGCATAAAAGGAAACCTGATGTTGAGCACCTTAGGGTTTTCAGATCCCTAGCCATGGCCTGCATTTTGAAGAAGAAATGTAAAGCTATGGAAAGTCAGTCCAAGCTTTGCATCTTTGTAGGATATCCAAGTGGTATTATGGGGTATCGCCTTCTAGATCTAGTCACTCATGATTTATTCATCAAGAGAAGTGTCCATTTTCAAGAGAGTCCTAGAGACTCAACACTTGACACTTCTCCCTCATTGAATCTACTTCTTCATGATGATTCCTCATCAGATTCAGATCAGCCACGATAGGTTCTCGAGCCAGAGACATCTTCTTCTTCTTCGAGGACAATGATGTAGAAGCATCCACCTCTAGTCAGTCAGAGGATGAGGAGTTAGCAACTGACTCGCCCACTTTTGGGCCACTTTGGGCTAGACAGACACTTGAGAGTGTTGGCACTTGGACATGAGATCACGTAGATGGCAGACATACTACGAGGATTTTCAGAGAAATCCACATGCCTTCTTTACTTCAGTTTTAGATCCATAAACTTTTTAAGAGGCATCGAGGGTACTTAAGTGGGATAGTGCTATGGAGGAAGAATATTCTTCCTTAATCAAAAATCACACTTGGGATTTGACTTCACTTCCTAAGGGAAGAAAGATGGTTCAATGTAAGTGGATATATCAGACCAAGTTTGCAGCAAATGGGTCAGTTGATAAGTATAAGGTGCAATTGGTCACCAAGGGTTTCTCATAAGTGGCAGGCATTGACTACTCAGAGACCTTTACACCCATTGCAAAGATGACTTCTATCCAACTCACCTTGGCTATTGTTACAACACATGGTTGGGATGTGCACCAAATGGATGTGAAGAGTGCCTTTCTTCATAGAGACTTAGAGGAGGAGATCTACATGGAGCTGCCACCAGGATTTGTTCAGGATTCTTCCTTAGTATGTAGACTTAGGAAATATATCTATGACCTCAAACAAGCCCCTTGGGCTTGGTATGCCAAGATAGATTCCTTCCTTCTCACAGCAGGTTTCACTAGGTGCCATTTTCACCCCAATGTCTACTTCTTGCAGTAGGATGATTCACTCCTACTTTTGGTTCTATATGTTGATGACCTTTTGTTCATCGAGAGTTCTTCATCAGCTATTACAGTGGTGAAGGCATCTCTCCAGGATAGATTTGACATGACAAACTTGGGTTTGTTACACTACTTCCTTGGCATTGAGATCTCACGGTCATATTCAGGGATTTTTCTTGGACAACCTAAGTATGCTCTTGATTTATTGTCTCGATTTCACATGGCTGATTGCAATCCATCTCCAACTCCCTTTCTATCAAGAGTTAAGCTTGAGGCTGATTATTCTTCACCATTGGTTGATACCACTCGGTATCGACAACTTGTTGGTAGTCTCATCTACTTGACTCACACCAGGCCTAACATATCATATACAGTGGGACTTGTCTCTAGATTTATGCAGGAACCTCATGAGCTTCATTGGAAAGCAGGTAAGAGGATCTTACATTACATACAGGGTTCACATAGATACAAGATTCATTACAAATTTGGCATAGAGGTTGACTTGGTTGGATATACAGATTTTGACTGAGTTGGTGATTCACAAACTTGCAAGTCCACTTTTGGTTACAATTTCTCTCTAGGTTCTGGTCTTATCAGTTGGTCTAGCAAGAAGTAGAATGGTATTGCTATATCATCCATAGAGACAGAGTACAAGGGAGCTATTAATGCAGCTACAAAGGCTATTTGGCTTCAGGGGATTCTTTCTGAGTTTGGCATTCCTATCAAGTAACCCACCATCATTTATTGTGACAACTAGAGTACCATTTAGATTTGTAGGAATCCAGTTCAACACCAGCAGACCAAGCACATAGAGATTCACATGCATTTCATTTGGGAGCTTATTCATAGTCATGTCATTGACTTGATATTTTACCAGTATTTGGATCAAGTTGTAGACATCTTCACCAAACCTTTCACTAAGATAAATTTCATTCATCTACGAGCTCTTCTTGGGGTGTGATCCACATCTATGATAACATCATCTTCAGGGGGGGGGAGTTTTTTCCTATGGGTTTTCTCTTTTTCTCTAGCTTATGGGAGATTGCATTTGTACATGGGTATCTCATCGGGCCTAGTTGCCGAGACCCATTTTATATTTCCACACTACCCACCTAAGTTGCGCTTATGGGGGGTATTAGAGTAGGTTTTTATTTTTCCCTATTATTTAATTAGGAAAATTATATATTTGTGCATACATGGAGTTTTCCTACATTCATGGGATAGGCTAGCTTATGTGGAGATGTGTGTCATAGATGTGTCATAGGTGTCATAAGAATGTCATAAGTAACTCCCTTAATGGGAATTACTTCTCTATTCTTAGCACCTTGTCACCACCTTTCATGGAAGAGTTATAGTCTATTTTTGGGGTGTCTTGACCACCTTTTGTGGAGGAGTTACTTACGTGCTCTCCTATATGTATTATTCACTTTGGTCATTTCATGTTAATCAAATATTGGGTTTTCTCCTATTTTTCTTGTGCAATTTATGTTCTTGTATAATTTCAAATTGCTTTAGCATCTATGTGATGTGCACTAGCTTCATCTCGTGTGATCATGTCTCCATTGCATTCGCATTATCCAGATTTTGGCAACAACTCTGATAAGTACCCTTCAAATTTTTGAAAGTATCCCTTAGAATATTGAAATTACCTTCTTTCAAAGATCACATACCCTTTAACTTCCTTTATTGGTCACTTGAAATGCCTCCTCCTGAAAGGAAAAGACCCTTCAAACTTGTGCAAATGCCCTTTAGAAGAAAGAAATAAACCCTTCAGCTTATTGAAAGAACCCTTCAGATTTTTGTAAATGCACCCTCCTAAAAGGAAAGAACCCTTAAACATTTTTGTAAATGGTCTTCTTGTGAATATTCTCTTTGGATTTATACACTAAGTGTCCCCTTCAACTTATTTTGATCATTTCCTTCGGATAAAAAGTTTGAAGCAAATCTATCTTCGACTTCTCCTTTTAAAATGGACAATTCCTTTGGACAAAAGTCCAAAGGAATTATTGTATATGAGATATTGAAATTTTCCCTTCGATATTTTGAAAAAGACTTTCCAAAAAGAATGAATTATTCAATCAACTTGTAATAAAAACTTGAAGTCTTCTTCCTTGAGAACCTGAAGTCTTTTTCCTGTAGAGCTTCAAATGGTAGAGGTTACGATTTGACCTGTAGGGTCAAAATTGTCAACATTAACATCAAAGAGTATAGTAGTATTTTTATATTTTCTATTTGTGCAAAACAAATTATTTTTATTTTTTTATTTTCCCTTATTTACCTATGCACTCTATATTCTCTTTATTTTATATTCTAGTATTTTAAAAAAATCATACTAACTTCTCTAACAATCCCTATGATTCCATCATCTTAACTAAGGTTTTAAATCCTACTACCTATTTTTATTCAAAATATGCTATTTTTATTTATCTTTTTTTAATTTCTCTTCTATAATGTTTATACTTTTCTCCACTATCCTATTATGTTCCCTTGTATTAGGATAGTTTCCATCATCTTATTCATTTAATTCTTCTTCACTATTTATTTATTTTCATTTCCTTATATTTATGCCCCTCAAAGTGGTGAATGCCTCTCATGGCATTATTTTTATTTTTGTCCAGCAAATTTTGGATTTTTTTCTTCTATTGAGATTATTCTCTTTCTTGAATTACTTGTTGACATTATTTTAGTCTCACAAACATTGTTCTTTTTGACCAAGTTTTGACCTCAAGTTAAAATTGGTTACCCCCTCTAGGTTAAAACTTCATAGGGTTGTCAAAAAATTGTTATGGTCTTTTCATAGTCTTGTCATGGTCTTAAATAGTTCTATACGATCATTTTGTCCTTGTCTAGTTTTGTCCAAGTTCTAGTCTTATGTACAGTTGTCTAGTCTTAGGGGTTAATTACAAGGCTTGATGTTATAAAACATAGTCAAAGATTTGTTATGGTTTAATTTCATTATAAAATTATATTGAGGTGTCATTAAGATCATAATATCATTCACTAACATTTTATTTATCTGTTATATGTAAAAATCACATTTTGGCCACCTTTTGGCCTATTTGGATAAGTTGCACATACCATACAAAGAATAAAACATTTCAAGGAGATTAAAAATGTACCTAATGTCAAAAATAGGTCACATAATGTTCAAGGATGGTCAGAGACTAAAAACACCTGCACTTCAATGCCTAAAATAAGCAAAGTGACACTTTACAAGCACTTTTAGGCACTTGTATGGGTTTACAAGATAAGATTTCAGTTGGAAATAGTTTTATAGTATCCCTTGGGATCCATAAAATCATTTTATAGCTTTAGTCCAAGTTTCAAGTTGAAAAATTATTTTAGGCATTCTCTCTCCTCCATAACTACCTTCATATGTTTAGAAAGGCAAAATTGAAGTGAATGGTACCACCAATAGAGAGAGATTTAGGAGATGAAACTTTGGAAATTTTTAGGGGTCCTAGTAAGATTGAAAATAGTGGAATTATTTTTCATATTCATGGCCTTTATTTATTAATAATAAATAAGAGTGACAATAGGCCACTATGTCCTATCTATCCAAGTAGGGTTCATTCTTGCATATGTTTCTTCACTTCAGAATTAGATGGAGAATAATGGTTTTGATGGATGTTTTAATAGGTCATACATATAATATTCATTTTTGTTTCATCATCTAAATCATCTCCATGAAGTGCCTTCATTTGGAGGAAAAGTGTCATGATATACAAGGTGTTTCAGTAAATCTTACTGCAAGTTTTGGTTTGCCTGAGATATTGGTCATCTTTAGAGGTTCAACAAAATGAAAAAATCATAGAAGATCAATCAAATTCATAATAATCATGCACTCTCTTTTTAAATGTTCTTATTATATGAATTATTCAAATGATATACTCTTTGGAAACATGGTCTGTGTTATGCAATCCATTACATGTTGATTGCCAATTTTGGATCAAATATCAGTGTAATATCATAGTATAATTTTATGAGAGAACATTTCACTATTGGAAGTATGATAAAATCAAGATATTTATCCAATAACACCCTCTAATGATATCCATAAGTGTTTCTTCCATATATAGGCCTATATGAAAGATGCCATAATGTTGTATCAAAAAGTATAAGCCATGGAGAGAGATGAATTTGACCCCCCAACACTTATACATAGGATTTTAAAGGTATTAATGAGTTCATGAGAGACTCTAAGACTACACATATACCTTAGACATTAGGTTGACTATACCTACATGTATGTACAAACTGTAAGGGAAGTTGAAAAAGGTGACATAAGGTTTGTCATAGTATTTGTAGACCATTGAAGGAATGAAAAGGAGGTGTAGTGGATTTGATAGGTTTGAAAGGTTAAAGAAATCAAGAAGTGGATTTTTAGCCTTAACAAGAAAGTAGTGACATATAGGCCCTAGGCCTGTAAGTCCTTATTTTGGACCAAGATCAACATCAGATCAATAAAAGAACAAGCCATATAGGATATTCAACTTCAATGCATATGAAGTTAATGTCACCATTCATTGGAGATCACCTAAGTGATTAGACAATCAAGAGAAGGGTCTAACTAAGCTAAGAATCCTAAGACACTCCTACGAGTAAATCTGTAAAGAATAAAAACAATTCAAAGAGTAAAGTTGTCTATAGCTCAAGTAAAGGGATCAGATGAATGTTTTGAACCATTAACAAGATAAACTATCTTTAATTTTAATGGCACTATAAGTTAGTTCAAGTCAATAACCAGATGCTCAGAACTCCCAAAGAAATCACCACCTATAGCCAAACTTAAATGGGTAAGGATAGAGAGTGTATGGAATTTTAGGGTTTGAAATCTATGGGAAAGTTGAGTGGAGTTCAAAAATAAAAACCCTGAGTTTGATATACCTTTTTAGATAACAAAATATGAATTAAACTAGGTCTAATCATTATACACAAAACAATCATCACCTATAGGCCTGCTCAGTCCAGGTAAGGAACATATTCATTAGCATAATGGATAAGAGGTTTGATAAGTATTCAATGAATTTTTTAAATGGTTTGATAAGATGTAATTTGGGGGTTAATCGACTCCAATGTCATAATAAAATTAATAAAATAGTTGATTAGTTCAATCAAAAAGTAAATTATGGATAATTTTATCCCTTTAAACCTAATTATGACTATAAAATGTGATTTTTGGCTCAATCAACCCCAATTTTATGACAAATGCAATCACGAAGGAATTTATAGCTAATCTAAATCCCTTGAACCTAAATTCAAGAATAAGATGTTATTTAGGGCTAATTAAACCATGTTTGAACCTATTTCAACTATATAGGATGTGATTTAGGCATTAATCAACCTCAATTAGATCACATAGTGAACAAAATAGTTGACTTCCTCAATCGTGAAGGTAATTGGGGCTAATTTAAGTCCATTAAACTTAATTATGACTATAAGATTTTATTAGGGACTCAATTAGCCCTATTTTTATCACAGATAGAGAAAGTTAGTAAATTGGTGCAATCAATGTTGTGATTTGAGATAAATATATCCTAAATCGATTGTATAAGATGCAATTTGTGGTTAATTGACTTTGATTAAATTATGAATATTTGAAGAAATTATAAAGAAACAAAAGGCATAATATTATTAATATTATATTCAATATTACAATAGTTTATAATAGTTTAATAGATATTATTTATATTCATATATTTTAATAACATAGTTATATCATATATTACTACATAATTATAATGCATACATACTCCATGCAAAATAGACACAACCCTTTATCTAATGTTTATTTTTATCTCTTTTGAGATTTCTCTCCCCACACATATTTTTTGCCTCATCTACACCCCATATAGTGGAAGATAAAAATAATCTTGAGTTGTTTTTTTGTCTCCACCCTCAAAATCTATCAATTTTATATATTCATAAGTGATATATCTCATTCAAACAAGAGGAAAACTTTAAAGTGCAAAATTCCAGAGCAATTACAAGTGTTGAGAGAAAAACAAAGGGAATATATGCAAACATTTTAATCAAGACAAGGTACATATATTATCCCTAATATATGATCCCTATCCAGACATGTTGGAAGTGACTAATTTTCAAGTGGAGGTATTAGAGGTGGAATGGTCATTTGGAGGACAAGAACTTGTCTCTTGACTGCATAAAAGTTACATTTTAGCACTGATTAATATGTTATCTCCCACATATGCATCTCTTATTATTGATATTTTTGATTTGGATTAAAATTATAGGACTTTTACATGCACATGAGGGTTCTTTTAGTTCATGAAAATGACTTATGTTTTCTATTTTATGCACGTCTAAAGTTAGCCTACAAAACTACAATTTTCTCATATTGGGAAGGGCATTCTTGAGGCAAGAATAGGTACTCCATCTCTTGACCAGGCATGATTAGAGGCCAATAACTTGGTCCTAGACATTATTCACCACCCCCAACATGGTGGTGGTGCTATTTTTTAGCCACAGAGCACCGAAGGTGGAGGTCTCCATTTATGACTTCAATATTGGTAATATTTATTATTAGTGTTTTTGCATTCTTGAACAACTATAAAATTCTCATATATGTGGATTTTGAGGTTTTGGTCATGGTATCACATGTCACTTACCTATCTAGATGTGTTGAAAGTGATGTATTTGCAAATAAAGGTCCTGAAGGTGGAAATTTCAATTAGAGGACATGAACTTGTATCTTAACTACATAAAATTTGCATTTCAACACTAATTACTATGTAAACTACCATATTATCATATATTAAATTAGATATTTATGATCCAAAGTTAAATTATAGGGCTTCTACATTCATGTGAGGGTTATTTTGGTGCATGTAAATGTCTTACATTTTCTATTTTAAGTGCATCTAAAGTTAGACTAAAAACCTACAAATTTCTCAAATTGGGAAGGGTATTCATGAGGATAGTATGGGTATTATATCTCTTAACCAAGCATGATCAAAATAAAATAACTTGTTCATGGATGCTATTCACCACCCTAACATGGTAGTGATGCCCATTTTTAGACACAAAGAACTAGAGTTGGAGATCTTCAACTATGACTTTAATGTTGCCAAAATTTATTGTTAGTGTTTTCACACTCTTGATAAATTGTTAAAAAAACATCCAAGTGGATTTGGAGGTTGTGGTTATGGAATCATGTGTAATTTTCCTATCTAGATGTGTTTGAAGTGATGTATTTTCAATTTGAGGTCCTAGAGGCAAAAATGTTAGTTGGAGGACAAGAACTTGTTTCTTGATTGCATAAAAGTTACATTTCAACACTAATTACTATGTCATCTAGCATAGATTAGTTTCCTATATTTTATCCCTATTCTCTAGAGTGAAAATACAATGATTTTAAATACATGTGAAGTTTCTTTTGGTTCATGCAAATGAATTATAGTTTCTATTTTACACACGTCTACAATTAGCCTTAAAAACTACAATTTTCTCATATTGGGAAGGGCATTCATGAGGCAAAAATGGGTAATCCATATCTTGATAAAGCATGATCAGGGGCCAATAAATTAGTTTTATACAATATTTTCCACCCTTGACATGGTGGCAGTGCCAATTTTTAGCCATAAATCACCATAGGTAGAAAATTCTAACTATAACTTCATTGTTGACAACATTTGTTGTTATGTTCTCATGATCATAAATAACTTTAAAAATACACATCTAAGTGGATATGGAAGTTTTATTCATGGTATAATGTGGAATCATCCAATATATATATGGTCAAAACATATTTTTTATAAGGCAAAATATATTTGTCACTTGGCATCATTAGGTGTACAACACATACATCATAGGTCTATAATGTGAACTTATGGTGGTTAAATTACAATGGCAATCAGGGTTGGTCGTGTAGTGTAATAGTGTGAGATATCAATAAAAACCATCAACCTTAAATTTGAAGTATAATTATTATTCTTCTCCAATCTATTAACTTCTTGATTGAGTGTTTTCCTTCATTTAGAGATGACCTTGCTCATCTTATTCCCCAAAATAATGTGCTCAATAAGTATGTCATCGAAGATATATTACCAACATAACATTTTTGTCACTTGGACCTCTCCACTGCACAGCCACTTGCATAGCATGTCTACCCCGTTGTCCCAAGAAGATCGAGTAGGATCTACTAACGGCTATCCAAATTTAATGCATTTTAAGACTTGATAGGTCCATAAATACCATTTAGCAGGAGTTAAAGTTACCAACTCTCAAGCATTCTTGCATTTTGCATGAAAATATCCTGTTACTTGCAAATTTTTTTAGTGCCTAGTATAGTTGCTTTAGTGAGAGTGTTTTAATCATAAGGGGTTCATACCAGTCATCACAAAAGAGACATAGAAATGGAAGGAGCATCATCTTCACAATATCCAAGAACTATATAGACACACACACACACACACACACACACACACACACACACATGTATGTATATATGTATATATATATATATATATATGTATATGTACATATATATACATATATACATATATACATATATATACATATATACATATATACATATATATATACATATATATATATATATATACACATATATACATGTGTGTGTGTGTGTGTGTGTGTGTGTGTGTGTGTGTGTGTGTGTGTGTGTGTGTGTGTGTGTGTGTGTGTGTGTGTGTTTGTGTGTGTGCCCACCATACCAATCCAAATCCAACATCCATGAATATTTATTATTAGGGGCAAAACCATTAAAAACCATGTATTACTTTTCAACCTCATTAAGTATAACCCATCTACATTAAATATATGTATTAAATCACTCTTTGTAAAAGTTAGTTTTTGTGTGCATTGATGGATTGAGAGAGTCCATAAAAAGAGGTATCAAAGTTTTGACACTAAAACACTTGGAGATGCATTCAATAAGAAACATCTTATTAAGAGGATGCCTGCAATAGTTTTACAATACTGTGTTCTTCAAAAGCTTTTGGAACATTGAAGTGGATCCAGAGTGTATTGTAAAATCAGATTTCTATGTTATTCATGTGACTCTTATTTTTTAAAATTGATGAATTAGTTATAAAGTCACTTAGTAATTTTTAAAAAAATACTACTAAATGCTTTATGTTTTCATGACATTCATTTTTTTGAGTGCTTGCTTCTTGGATCTCCAAGTGAATCTTACCAAGAATACATTTAATGTTTTACATGGATTATGAAATGTAAAAATCCAACCATAATACAATACATAAGTCTAATAAGGCATGCCAACATAAACATATACATATAAGGGTTCATGTATAAAAGTATAATAGATGCCTACTTTATTGTTTCACTATAACTTAGCACATAACCTCAATTGTTTCCTAATTGATGATCCAACCATATAGACTACAAAATCAAGACAATAATTGAATTCTCATTGCCTGATCATCTATTTACACACTAGGAAGTCTTTGATACCTATTGAAATAATACAAACTAATTTAAAATTATTACGACCTACCAAATCATGCATCAAATAAATTATCCCTCTAATGTTACCCCTATGGTCAAATGACTAAGACTAATTTACCATCAATATATATATATATATATATGATTATTGGGGTCACTATCTATTGTTGGGATTGTAAATGACTAGAGGTATGCATCATGATTATCCCTTGAAGCAATAAGGAGGATGCAATTAGTTCAGTAGGGTCAGAAAGTGCAACAACCTTATGGAAAATGGAATGTTGTTTCATATGATAATGGTGCACCACCTCGTTGTGTGTATTAAATATGTAAAATGACATTTATATTGTAGCATCATAAGGAAATAAAGAAATAAACTATATCAATGTCAATGAGTGACCCAAAAAATAGGTCAATGGGTCTTAAATAATAAATCTAGGTAGGATAGATAGGTGTTAGGGATAAAAATGCCCTCAGTCATTGTTTAACTCTAGATCAATAACAAATCTAGAGGGGATAACCCAAGTGAATACACATACATACACTCATTTACACATAAATTGAATATGCCTAAATTAGATAATCCAAACACAGACACAAAGAAATATTAATATCCATTCATCCACTTGATCATTTCAATTAGGAAACATAGTGAAATAACTTGTACAAACTTCCAACTTAGGAAGATCAAAAAAATTCATTTACGTTACAATAAACTATTTTTCATGCATTGAATAAGTTAATCCTATCAAGGACTCTTCACACCAAGTTTTTTTCTACACAAATATTCATAGATAACAATGATTGAAGGATTTTAAGTTTCAAACATTATACCAATTTATCCCATATAGTTTTAATTACAATGCATATTGAAGGATTGTAAGTTAGTTTTAATAATTACATGAAGGAAATATTGAAGATGATAATATTTTTATATGGCCATACAACCATAAAATTTAGTTTTGAAATAATAATGTAGGCCAAATTTCAAACAAAAAGGTGATCACCATAAAATGTGAGCATACATGCATGTGTTTATGTCCATAAAATCCATAAAGACATATAAATAAGAACATAATAGAATGTCAGTTCAATGTCAAAAACATATACATTGCCATATAGGCATACAAAAAAGTACATCATCTAATACATATCTTAGTCATCAAAAAGCCTCCATCTCTTTTCCTTTCTCAAAGAAGGATCTTGGTTGAATGCCTTGATCCCATATGGATATCCCTAAAATTCCTTAGATTCCTCAAAGATCTGATTGTGAGTCTTTTTATGCTCATAGCTTGCCTATAGTTGAGCCTGTTCATATCCAAATATTATTAGAAACTTTACATACTAGGCATGTAATCAAGTTCAAAATTTAATTTTAAATTAATACAAAAACTATTTAAACATGCACTTACCACAATATCATGGTCATTCTCAATTAGGATTTGATGCTCGATAAGGTCAATTAAAATTTGAGTCGTACAAACGAGTGTGAAAGAGAGAAATAACATGAGTTGGTGCCCTGCTAATCATCTAAATGGACTATCATATGTTATTGGATAAACTTGCATATGTAATACATTCACATAATTTATATTTACACAAGTATAGAGTAAAATTATTAAACAAATCTATATTTACAATTCAAAATTATAAGTTAACATAACTTAGTTATTTTTTGCATAGATGAAATTACAACAATAATGCTTATGTTTGTTTCTACCCATATAGATGGAGTCTCCACTGTGGTCATCAACTGAACATACAAAATGGGATTTTTAGTTGAGCATATCTATATAAATAATACATGTAGATGAAGTATACTATGAATGAAAAATCACCTTTGTATATATATACATTGGCCAAATAACAACAACATATGCACTAGTAGACAACATATAATCTAGTTGTGAAAATGATGGGACTGTCTCCTCGTGCAACATTAAAAATTACATATATATTATTAATTTTTTTATGTAAATAAATTGTTACATTTTAAATACAAATAGATCTAAAATTTATCATGTCAAATATATAAGATATATACATAGGTGTAGTCAACATCTTCACACCAAATTTACATGCCAAAAACTCATCAGTCATAAAGATAACATCTAGGCCCTTGAAAGCACCACCATCCTCATTTGAAGTTGATCTAACCTCAAATACCCCTATATCAATGAGATTTTCCTATTGTTACAATATGACTCTATACCCCATTTCATAGAATATTATATGTTTTGCATCATACTTTTATACTATTTATCTATACTTTCATAATTGTTATCTTGACATTATTGTATGACCGATAGATTGGATAGATTAGTAATGATTATATTTTTATTAGATCATAACTTATTAGTTCTGGTTGATACTTGACTGAATTTTGTAGCTATGGATTATGTTTCAAATGAGTTAATCTAGTTATCATGATTCATTTATAATAATTTATATTGTTCAATTTAGTTATATTATTATCATATCATTTAGGTGTTATTGATGTCATTTGTGGCTATAGGTACAAGTACATGAGCTATACTAGCAGTGGATTCTAGTAGTTAGAGTAATAAAGGATAGGGACATTGAGTAATTAGGTGATACTGACATAGATAAAAGGGATAATATGCATAATCCATCTATTTATTATGCAATAGTAGTGTGTCATGTTTCTCTTTTATTTTAATTGTGTTGTCTAACTCACTTTTAAAAATTATCTTTTATTTATCTTATTATTATTCATTTTGACTTCAATCATCCTTGTTATTGACTGTCATATGGATTGGTGTCTTTTTTTCACCTATTTATTTCATTTTTATTGTCATGCGTTGGATCACTTTCATGTTTTTTATCTTTATGTTATTTCATGACCCCATGATGGTGTTGGTTAATCTTTTGTTTATTATATTCACCTTTGTGTAGAAGGATCCTAATATGTTTTACTAAGTTTTAATTTTGTTTAATTATTACCTATGTGAGGGGGGGTTTTAGGCCTCTGACATTTAAAAAAAAAAAAGGAGATCATAAAAAAAAATCTTAGTTAATGGCCTTAAACAAGACATGCCATGATTTGGGCAGATTTGGATCTCCTGCCATAACACCACATTGAGTAGTTAGGTGAGGGAGGCATAGGAGAAACAATGAGGAACAAAGAGAAAAACCCTATCAAGGATAAAATGGTGGAAGCTATGAGTAATGGGGTTTGAAAACCCTACTAAGAGAGAGGAGGGAGAATGGAGTAGTTTGTGCCATGGGAAATAAAAAAAGAGGAGCTTTTAGTATTTAGGGGAAAGCACGCAAGAAACAAGAAAGTTAGACAAACACAATTTTAATTTTTGAGTTCAATATTTTTCATAGGTAAGTGATGCATTATTTTGGAAAGGAAAAAATAATTAATATCTAGTTATATATATTGGACAAGCAAAAAAAATATTTTTAGGCTCATGAGGAAGTCCTAGGACTTCATGATGAACTTGCAAAGCCCCAAATTGATTTAAATCAATGAGAATCACTTCTTTCTATTTTATATTAGAATTATCGGGTATGGAAAATTGTTATAACTAAGCCATTTGGGATTTTTAGGTTAAAAACCTATGTCTGAAATCTCTCTTTCAAATTGTTATATAACCCTTTTATTTGGGCTATATATTTAATTATTTCTTTTGAGAGCTTTGACATTCTATTTTAACCTAGTTATGATATTTTTTAGCTGTACTTAATCTTTTTATTGGGTTTAATTTTTATCTTATACCTAATGTAAATGCTTGGCCAATTTGTTTTAACTAAGGTATGATAATTTTTAGTTGAATATAATTATTTGATTTATTTTTAATTTGATATTTTACCTGTTGGAAATAATAGTTAAAATGTGGTTTTAATCTAGCATACTAGTGCACCATTCTTATATGAAACTAGTTTTGTTGACCTAGTGGAAATGTTTTGACCTCATCTGGTTTTATTATTTTGTGTATTTTATTTTTTAAACACCTGGGCAAATTTGTTTTTTCTTGGATATTATAATTTTGCATATAATTTCTTAAGGAAATTGATGCAACTATAATAGTGTCAGTTATAAAATTTTTCCTCCTTATCCATACCTATTACAATCAATTACATGGTCATACATGATTGTATGGCTTAGGGGTAAGGAGTTAAATTTCTTGGTGCTTTTATTGAACTAGTTTTAGATGCAAATAATATGTGAATATTTCACATTTAGTTCTTAATTGTATGTAATGATTTCATCTGATTATAGGTATTAAGCTATGTTGTTTTTCCATTAGTATACTTGAAAAAATGATGAAAGGTATCAACTTCAATTTTATATTTCAAATCCGTACCAAAAAATCCTTTGAATACAGACAAGGACTATCAATGCTAATGTGACTGTTTTAAACTTTATTTTTAGTTATGAATTTATTGTCTGTTAAATGTGTTGTTGTAACTACTATAGTTTTTAGTGATGGATTACATGCCCCTGTTGCTCATGTCTATATCTCTAAATCCTGAAGGTTAAACTCCATCACTCAGTTGAAGGTTAGGTGTGGTGAGGTCCACCAATTATGGGGCTCATATGATGGGTCAGGTCGGGTCAATTTGTATGAGGATGAATATCTTAGTTAGATCCATCTGGTTACTTGATTTAATCTTGGTTGGTTTCCACTTGAATAAAATATTTGATAGCATGTTATAATTAAAATTTCACTATTTATTGGTTTCCCATAGCATGTCTTAGAAATGCATAACTATTAATTGCTTGGTATATTCGACAAAGTTGTAAACATAACTATATTTTCAACATTGATGTATATAGCTTTTTAATTAATTATTACATTCTTTCTTTCACATTATTATACTATTTAGATGATCCAAATTTCAAGTAAGTTAAGTATATTTTTCCTTGGCATGCTACAACCAAGCATCATTCAGATTAAAGTCAGTCATAAAAATAAAAATGGAAATAATTTAAGTTGATTAGATTGAGCATCCTTCTTTGAGTTAAAAATACTCTTAATTTATCATTGAAATTACTTAAATTATATCATGGACAAAGTGGATGCATATTGATAATTTTAGATGGATATGTGAAGCACTTGGGATCCTAAGTTATGAATTAATTTCACTTTTAATAGATTAACATATTATTGTTTGTAATGTGGTTCATACTTAATTATTACTTGGCTATTCATGAAACAATAGATCAATGATGGAAGGTTACCAAATTGACACTATTATGTCAATATGACCTCAAGATATATATTAAAAAGGTTCATCTCTAGATTATATAGTTATTTGATTTTTAGAAGTTAGTTTAGCAAAGAGCACACTCTAGCTGGAAATGGAAATAGGCTTGTTTAAGTATTGTAACCTAAATATGATTAAGCTATTATTGGTGAAAATGGTTTTGAATATCTTAGAATATTTATTAAGAGAAGTTAGTGAATAAATTAAAGAATGCAAATTTCATAAACTAAAATTTAATTAACTTATTTTTATTATGTGCAATAAATATAACCTACATATTTATCTAGTTCTTGTGGATTAGGACTAGTTGACAAGTGGGTAGCACTATAAAGAGTTAATCTCTAAGTGACTATCTATAGCATGGTCTAGTGTTACCTTGAGATAAAGTTAAATGTTACAAGTCAATGGTATGATGCTCATTTGTGTGATGACATCAATCCATGACAAGACCATGGTAACTTAATTAGATTATAATAGTAAATTACATGGTATAATATGCTTAGTGATAAGTGAAAGCATGTAAATGATGATTGATAAAGATTATAGATCATGATATAATGATATAAAATAGGGATATTAATCAATGGGATTTATACTTACACAAATTTTATTTACGCATCTTAAAAGCCTATTGTAATTCTATGGATTTTATAGATTTAATTTCCAATTATTGACCCTGATATTATGAACATCGATGATTAAGTTAGATAGTATTACGATATAATTTAAATCATGGATTGTAAATAAATGTCATGACATTTGATATTATTAATAATAATAATAATAATAAATAAACTAATGTTTGTTATTACTTCATCCTAACATTCAATTAACATTAATAACCTAAAAACTTGTCTCAAGTATAATGAGGTTTCTTACCCAACCTATACCTGGGATTCTGTGGATGGAAAATACTTAAGTAGGGTAAGGACACTTAGGGGGTATTAGTTGGAAAGAAAGTGCCCCCATATATTTCAATACCTATCCATATAGATCCACATAGAGATATGTCTCGAGCTAGATGCAAAAATGAATACAAAAACATTCTTCCTAAATAACCTGCAAGAGGTAATTTCCCTAGTTAAGGTTTCTCATATATGTGATTTCAATTATGGAATGTGGAATCAATACAATGAAGTAACAAGTGGATATGCATAATAGAACATGATGTAGTAGGTCCCACTCTTAACCTAGTTTTATAACCTAAAAGTAACAATGCTAAAAAAATAGTTGGGGTTGTTTCACCTACATAGCCATATACTCTAAAAAGGTCTAGTACATATAAAACCGCAAGATACATAAGGGTGAATTTGAACATGTACACTAGATAAAGTATCCCCATGTCCACCGTCTCCAACATCAGTGTTAAAATAATTAATTTTATGTAAAATAAGTGTGTCAGTAAGCATACGAATCACATGTAAAGTTTTGATCTCAAAAAATCCTTTACTACAAAGGGGATACCAGGTTGAAGTGGTTTTTGGATAGGGACTCTTGCAAGATGATTA
This sequence comes from Torreya grandis, assembly GCA_037957365.1. Taxonomy (NCBI): domain Eukaryota; kingdom Viridiplantae; phylum Streptophyta; class Pinopsida; order Cupressales; family Taxaceae; genus Torreya; species Torreya grandis. The sequence continues at coordinate 129,504 of JARHVA010002015.1, forward strand.
AGCACACAATATTCACTTATTCTATCATATGAAGATCCTTTTATTTAGCCTTAAAAATCTACATAATCAAAATAATTATGAATCTCCTTGAGGATAAACTTATAAAAGATTTTTCTTCAAAAAATAAAATGAAACATCATGGTTGTTACAAGGTGGGAAATCAAAACCATCTATCATCAGTGCCAAAAATTGTTTCTTATGAAATTATGCTGGTAATAGTGGATTGGGAAGTGTTTTTATGATAATGGAGGACGTGTAATGGTTGATGGATCAATGATTAATGCACAAAGTTGGTCTTTTTTAATTTATTTATCCTTCACACCACATGTTGACAATTTTTCATCATAGTAAGACCTACATCTCTCTCTATAAGCTGCACACATGTCAATTTCACTCATTATCGAGTCATCTTGGCCTACTACTAACTCTAAGTTATATAAAAAATATATATATATGATGGGTGTTGATCAAATGGGGGTCCCTCATTCTCTTAATTATCTCTTTATTTTATATATTTATTTTCAACTATATGTGTAGCCAAATTATCCTTAGTACTGGGGGGTCATGTGGAATTATAGGAGGGTTAGGAGGGTCTTGTCTTTCACTGGAATGTATTATTAAAACAAAAAAAATTGGTTTTAATAAAAAAATAATGTAAGTCCAAAATAATTTCTAAAATTGTGTTAATTGGTAGGAATTTTGATTGTTTATCTCTCATCCACCATAACACTGTTGATTTGTCAATTCAAATTTGAAAATTGAATCAAGTGAGGTGTTTTTTATCCACTTGGAAAGATAAATTTAATGCAACTCAATAGTTGGATGCAAGGTATAGAGGAACTGTGGAATGAAAGATAAAAATGAGGGTTTATAAGTCATTTATTTTGTTTTTATGTATATACAACATAATGCATATGCATTTTATAGTATTTAAAATGCATTCACATTTTTAATACTATAAAATACATACATGTTTAGTCTTTTTATTTACCAATGATATTTTTTACAATGCATATGTCTTATTGAAATAATGCACATGAATTTTGTTGTTCCTAAAATACATCACTTGATTTTGTGGACAACATGTTAACCATTTTGGTCTTGCAGGCCAAAATGGTCTCTTTTTTTATTTCAAAATATTCTAAGAAGTTAAGTTTTTCAAATATTCAAACCTTTTTAGTGAAGGAAGTCACAGGTTCAATCGGCAGGCTTTTCAAAGGAAAGTTCAAAACACTTAAGGCATTTCCTTAGTGTTTTGAGGATGGTTCAATGCTAAGGTTTAATCAAAAGAATTAAAGATAGGCTTAAAAAAATTAGAATGAACCACTTTGAACCATTGAACCCTACCTCTGCAAGGTTTAAAGGTTTAATGAGTTCAAAGGTTTAATGACTTTGGCAGCCTTAAAGAAATAGAATGAACCGTTGAACTGTTGAACCTTAAACTTTGAAAGATTTAAAGGTTCAAAGGTTCAACGGGTTCAAAGAGTTTAAATTTTGAGCAGAAGATTTGAGTGAATGGATGAAGCAAAAGATTTTAGAAAGAGGTTCAACCAAATGGTTCAAAGAAATGGTTCAACTAAAGAAGAAAAAGAGAGCGAACGCGACCCTTTTCAAAACATTCAATCATCGAACTGTTGAACCTTTGAACCTTTGAACCAAAAGACTTAAGGTTCAAGGTTCAAAGAGGTTCAAAGAGACCAGTGACATCCCCATGAACGTCAATTTTAAGGTGATGGAATAACCATTGATTTTTAAAAGACTTGAGAACAAACTCAGTGACTAGCCAAGAAAAGAGCTGAAGAAGCCAGCTAAAAGCGAGAAGATATCCTCGAGAGCTCAGATCACCAGGAAGAGACAAAACATGGAAAGGAAGGAGGGAATGACTATAGGAAATATAGAAATATCTATAGAAGAGTTATTCCATTAGGTGATACAGTCCACCAGGTGGACCTTATAGAACATAAACATTCAAAGGCGCGGCTTATTTTTTTACATTGCGTAAAGGCGAATAGACAACCATGTAAGCATCATAAAGAAGACTAGATAATCCATGCTTAAGAGGAGACATTTGAGATGATTTAGAATGCCAAAGTCAAGGCTGATAACCTATTCCATCATGGCCCTTTTATAGATATTTAATGCATTCAATTCAGCATGGGTCATTTTCATGAAAACAAGCACCCAAGTCTTTCTTGTGATGTTATATATTGTATTCTCTCATTTTGTATAAGGGATATTTCTTTGTTATCAGAAGCGAAGCTCTACCCAAATTAAAAGGCATTCCTAAGACTTTGAGCTTAGACTGTTAATCATATTTTGTTAAATGAATGAGAAAACAAGTGACCTTTTAGACTTTATGTTGAAATAGCTTATGTCATTTAGGAAATTGTTCTTATATCTTTTTCCTAAATACAGTCTTGTCCATTTAATTAAATAAGCAGAACAAGTGGAAATAAGTTGGAAGATGTCCTAAAGCCAACTGTGGGAGACTTTGTGCTACCATAATTGTCTTCAGTCTGTGTTTTGTGTAAAGGATATTGGAGAGACTTTGAGTTCTCTTTATCCTTCGTAATATTTCACTCTGTTGTAGTTTTAGTTGGAGACTTTGGGCTACACTTCATTCTATGGTTTTCTTGTCCTAATCAATATGAGAAACAACAAAAGACTTTGTGCTTTTGTGAGTTTTTTGTGTTTATAGTTACTATCCAAGAAGAATTCTTACTATTTGTTGAATATCATTTCTGAAAGAAGAGAAGTGCCTTCAATAATTAACCATGAATTCTCCTCTATTTTTTGAACATTATCTCTCAAAAAAGAGAGATGGATGGTATGTTTTCACCTTTGTGTATATTTTCAACTTATATATATATATATATATATATATATATATATATATATATATATATATATATATATATATATATATATAACTTCTCCTTGCTGAGAGGAGAGATTTATCTCATTCTAACTGTGGTCACCACACCCATTTTGTCATCAGTCAGCTTGTGACAAACTATTCACCCAATAATTTTTGGTGACTCCACTAGGGAAGAATAAAATATTTAGTTCTTTTCCATTAGCATTTTACGCTCTAGCAGATCCACCGTACATGCAAAGTGATCCACCGTACACATGAAGCCAAATAGTTCAAGGTATTTTTGACCCTGTATTTGAGTTGGTGTAGATAAGTAATTTTATATTTTTCCTCCACCATCTTGCCTTCAATGAACCAGGAGTTTTCCTCCTATAAACATTAGGTCCCTAATACTAGGCAAAGATTCTCTTTCCTTTGCTACCAGAGCTTTATCTATATATATCCCATAGAGATTTATTATCCCTCCTTTCAATAGCCATATCATGGCAGCTCAAGACCCCTAGGATAATACTTTTGGTCCTTTGAATCTAACCCCACCTCTACATGATCTACCCCATAGTTTAAGAAAGATTTTTTCCAAGTTCTATGGTGATGGGAAGGTTCATCCTGATGAACATATTGCAGCATTTTGCATAGCCTGTGGTGTAATAGGCATTGAATATGAAGACATTACAGTCAAACTATTTGTGGAAACATTATAAGGCACTGTTGCAGACTGGTTTTATCATCTACAAGCACAAACAGTGACTGACTAGAACACTCTCAAGGCCACATTTGAGGCTAGATTCAAACCTATAGAAGCTACACATGCCCTATTAGCCCAGCTTACATAAATGAAGAAGGAGCCTCATGAACCCATGAGAGACCTCATTGCTAAATTTGACAAGCTGAGGAATAGGATTCCCACAATTGCTCAGTCGACACTTGAGAATCTCAAATGCTTCTTTATCAATTCTCAACTTCTTGAAGTGAGTTTCCTATTGAGGTGGGATGGCCATATAGATCTTTCTACAGCTCAAATTTTGGCTACTGAGGTTGAAGATGATCTTATCTTGATAGGAAAGATAAGAAGATATCCTAACAGAAAGTAAATCTTCTTCATCTTCTGAATATTCTTCTACAAGCACCACTAATTCTATGGTGCAAAAGCTAGCAAATAAATTGCTAGATTTAAAAAATAAAATGGCACAAGGGATGTCTACTCCTCCTTCTTATCAAGATATACCAAGGATGATGTTTTCCAACCAGTCATATTAGGATAATACTTCCAAAAATTGAGGGCAACCAAATCACCTTCCACTCCCACCAAGGAAGCTTGTCATTGAAGCAACACCAGCTAACTCAGTAGTTGGTTATCGTGAAACTGAATCTGATTTTGCTTTCCAACCTGAGTTGAACTAAGAAGATGACGTTGATCTCTTTACATAAGGCCAAGAAGAATCAGCTGGTGACTCTAACATTAATTTATTTAATTACCAGGATGAAGCTAGAAGTAAAGGAGAAGTGTTTGATGGATCATACGCTGTACACATGAAAAAAGATCTTCCCTTCTTGATAAAGAAAAATCTGAAAGAAGATCAGATTCTAATGATGTTTGGATTCTATAATTTGATGGAAGTAATTCTTCTACTAGTTCTAAAGCTAGAGTTATTTTAATATCTCCTCAAGGAGACATTTTTACATACTCATACAAGTCACAGTTCAACAACACTACCGAGTATGAGTCTTTACTGCTCAGATTAAAGGCTGCTCAAGATAAAGGCATCAAATAGCTTCACGCTCGGAGAGATGTTAAGCTGGTGGTTTGTTAGGTGAGAAACCTATATCAAATCAAGAATGAGAGATTGTGACATTATCACAATCTGGTGTGAGATTTCATTGAAAGCTTTGATGCTTTCAATATTTTTTCCATGCCTAGAGAATTCAATAGTCGTGCAGATTCATTGGCTGTCTCTACAACTCTCTTGGTCCCTCACCAAGATTTTAAAGAAAATAGGTACACTATCGAGTTGGTATTTTGACCAAGTTTACCTAATAATACTAACCATTGGTAGGTATTTAATGGTGACAACTAAATCATTGCTTTTCTGGAACAGATGGACAACTTTGAAAAACTTCATTTTGAAGGCAGTGAATCTCCACCACGAGAATCAACACTCGAAACAAATTTAAAAGCTGATGAAGAGTTCCTTCAGCTCAAAGGGAATAAAATTTCTAAAGGATTAGTTTCACTTGAGAAACTTTTTGACAATCATAATAGGTTTATCAAGGAACAACAAATGGATTCAAAATCCTCCAAGGATTTAGATCAAATAAATTTGAGTACAAAAGATAATCTCAAGATGCTCAACATTGAGAATTGTTGTACCCCTGATGAAAAACTCAAATTAATCACTCTACTTCACCATTACATTGATGTTTTGGCATACTCTTATGATGATCTGAAACCTCTCAGACCTAAATAAATTTAGCACAAAATTTTTGTCAAGATTAGGTCATTGCCTCACAAGCAAAAACAAAGGTAGTATAACCCCAAGATAACAGGCACTATTCTTTCTGAGATACAAAAAATATTGAATGCAAAAATTATTTTTCCAATCCATCATTCCACTTGGATTGCGAACATAGTCCCTGTGAGAAAGAAGAATGGAGAAATTTACCTATGTGTTGATTTCAAAAATATGAATAAGTCATCTTTAAAAGACAACTATCCCCTGCCCATCATGGATCAGCTACTGCAGATAGTGACTAGAACTAAGATGTTATCAATGCTAGATAGTTTTTCAAGGTATAATCAAGTGGAAGTTGGTGAAGTAAACCAATATAAGACCAATTTCACAACACCTTAGGGCACCTTTGCCTATCGTAGAATGCCTTTTAGCTTAATCAATGCTGGCACCACCTTCTAAAGAGTGATGGATCTTGATTTCACAAATGAAATAAGGAAGTTTATTGTGGTATACTTTGATGATTTGACAGTATTTTTTAAGCATCATCCTGATCATGTGCATCATATACAACAAGTACTGGAAAGATGTTGACAAAATGGTATTTCTCTTAATCTCAAAAAGTCAATTTTTAAGGTTACAGAAGGTAAACTTCTCAGTCACACTGTATCCTAAGAAGGCATAAAGATCAATCCAAAAAGGGTCAAATCCATTCAAGAGATTGATCTTCTTGCCAGTAAGACCATAGTCCACTCTTTCTTTGGAAAGGTAAATTTTTTGTGAAGGTTCATTCCTTAATTCGTAGAGAAGAATCGCCACATTGTCAATATGATGAAAGGTAAAGCTAATTTTAGCTAGACTGAAGAAGGCAAATCAACATTTCAAGACATCAAAGAAGCTATCACCCACGCTCTAATTCTGATTTGTCCTGATTATACCAAAGACTTCATGATGTATAGCTATGCTTCTGAACATACGCTTTCAGCCATCTTGGTCCAACAGAACAAAGGTGTGGAGTCCCCCATATCTTTCATGAGTTATCCTCTCAAAGCTCATGAGCTAAAGTATTCAAACATGGAGAAGCATGCTTATACTATAGTAAAGGTGGTAAAGCACTTCAATTTTTATATCTTGAACTCATAAACTATTGCTTTGGTTCCTGATACAATAGTAAAGTCTATTTTAACTCAGCAGGAGTTTGCGACTAAAATGGGCAATTAGATTGCTAAAATCTAGGAGTTTGATCTTGTTATCAAACCTAAAAAGCTTATGTAGAGAAGAGGTCTATGCCAATTAATTGTTGATAACATACCAAAAAAAGTAGAGTATGAAGAAATAAAAGTTGAAGACATGCCAATAATTCTCTTTGTCACTACTCTGAATGAGTGGTATTCGAATATTGTTCATTTTCTTACCTATGGTGAGTGTCCTACTCACCTATCTCATAAATAAAAGAGGATTGTTAAGTTGAAAGATACCAAATTTGTCCTATGGAACAACGGTTTATACAAGAGGAACCTTGATGGGGTGTTCTTTCATTGCATGGATAAAGTGCAGCAGAACAAACTTTTGGAGTCCTTCCACAATTTGGCTTGTAGAGGACATTTTTTTGCACCTGTGACTGCCCATAATATTCTATGAGCCAGGTACTATTAGCCTACTCTATTTCAAGATTCATATGCTTGCGTACATAGATGTGAGCTGTGTCAACAATTTGTTGGCAAACTCAAGTTAGTTATGTTACCTCTCAAGCCTGTGGTGATAGAAGAGACATTTTAGCAATGGGGAATTGATTTCATTGGCACTATAAATCTGTACTCAAGTTCTAGACATGATTGTGTCCTCACAGCCATAGACTACTTTACCAAGTGGGTGGAAGCCATTCCAGTCAAGCATGCTACTTCAGAATTAGTGTGTAATTTTCTCAAGGAAAATATCATTTCTAGGTTTGGGGTCCGAACCAAGATTATAACAGATAATGTAGCCTGTTTCTATTCTCATGAGATTATCTAGTTTGATACTATTATGGGATTATTCTCTCTCACTCTTCTGACTATTATCCGCAAGGAAATGGTCAAGTAGAATCAAGAAACAAGAACCTGGTGACCATTATCAAGAAGTTGGTAGATAAAAATTAGAGAACCTGACATAAAGCATTGCTTGATGCTTTATGGGTAGACATAATTACACCCAAGAGGGTGATAGGTATGTCCCCATTTCAACTTCTATATGATCTAAATGTGGATATACCAATCACCCTAAAATTCCCAGTATTGAATTTGGCAAAGGTAGTAGAAGATTTAACTTTTGAAAGTTCCATCAACAAGAGGATCATGTGCTTGACTAAACTAAATGAGCAATGAACTATGGTGGTAGACCGAATTGATGTGCATCAAAGTCTAGTGAAGAGACTCTTTGACCAAAAAGTGAGGATCTATGATTTTCAGGTTGGAGATCAAGTCTTGTTGTGGGACAAGAGGAGAGAACTAAAAGGAATGCATGGAAAATTAGATTCCCTGTGGAGAGGCCCATTTACTATTCATCATTTAAATAGTGAAAATAGTTTATTACTAAAATATCAAGACGGAATGCCATTTACTCTACCTCATAATGGGCAGTATCTAAAACACTTTAATCTTTGAAGTATCAGATAAGTCCAGTTGTACATATGTATAATTTTTGTATAGTCTTCTTTTTATTTTGTGTTATTCATTTCTTTTTGGCACCTTTCTTTTTGGGTAGCATGACTCTATAGCCCAATGGCATAAATGAAGGCACTGAGATTCTGGTCTCTACTCCCTTTGATTACTTCAGTTTTCAATCGATGAAAGTTCTCCAATTGGAGCCAGTTGTTGTTCTCAAAATCTGTCACTTGCTTTTGTGGACAACATGTTGACCATTTTGGTCTTGTAGGCCAAAATGGTTTCTTTCTTTCTTTCAAAATTTTTTGAGCAGTTAAGTTTTTCAAATATTCAAACCTTTTTAGCTAATGAAATTGCAGGTTTAATAGGCGGGCTTTTTCAAAGGGAAGTTCAAAACACTTAAGTCATTTTCTTAGTGTTTTGAGGATGGTTCAACACTGAGGTTCAATAAAGACTTAATGGTGGGCTTCAAATAATTAGAATGAACCACTTTGAACTATTGAACCATTGAACCCTACCTCTACAAGGTTCAAAGGTTCAACGAGTTCAAAGGTTCAATGACTTCAGCAAACATAAAGAAATATAATGAACCATTGAACCTTAAACTTTGAAAGGTTCAAAGGTTTAAAGTTTCAACAGGTTCAAAGAGTTCAAAGTTTGAGCATAATATTTGAGTGAATGTATGAAGTGAAAGATTCCAGAAATAGGTTCAACCAAATGGTTCAAAGAAATAATTCAATCGAAGAAGAAAAAGAGAGTGAACGCGACTCTTTTCAAAACATTCAATTGTCGAACCATTGAACCTTTGAACCAAAAGAGTTCAAGGTTCAAGGTTTAAAGAGGTTCAAAGTGACAAGTGATATCCCCTTATATGTTAATTTTAGGGTGATAGAATAACCATTGATTTTCAAAATACCTGAGAACAAACTCAGTGACCAGCCAAGAAAAGAGCTGAAGAAGCTAACTGAAAGTGAGAATATATCCCCGAGAGCTCAGATCACCAAGAAGAGACAAAATGTGGCAAGGAGGGAATGACTATGATAAATATATAAATATCTTTAGAATAGTTATTCCAATAGGTGAAATAGTCCACCAGGTGGACCTCAGAGAACACAAACATTCAAAGGTGTGGTCTATTTTTCTGCATTGAGTAAAGGCAAATAGATAGTCGTGTAAGCATCATAAAGAATAACAGACAACCCATGATTAAGAGGAGATATTTGAGATGATTTAAAATGCCAAATTCAAAGCCAATAACTTGTTCTATCATGGCCCCTTCATAGATATTCAATGCATTCAATTCAGCATGGGCCATTTTCATGAAAACAAGCACCTAAGTCTTTCTTGTGGTGCTATATATTATAATCTCTCATTTTATATAAGGAAGATATCTCTATTATCAGAAGTGAAGCTTTGAATAAATTGAAAGGCATTTCTAAGACTTTGAGCTCAGACTGTTAATCATATTTTGTTAAGTGAATGAGAAAGCAAGTGACCTTTTAGACTTTGTGTTGAAATAGCTTTTGTCATTTAGGAAATTGATCTTATGTCTTTTTATTAAATACTATCTTGTCCATTTAATTAAATAAGTAGAACACGTGTAAATAAGATATAAGATGTCATGAAGCTAACTGTGGGAGACTTTGTGCTACCATAATTATCTTCAGTCTGTGTTTTGTGTAAAGGATACTGGAAAGACTTTGAGCTCTCCTTATCCTTCGTAATCTTTCACTGTGTTGTATTTTTAGGTGGAGACTTTGAGCTACACTTAATTCTAAAGTTTTCTTGTCCTAATTAGTAGGAGAAACAATGAAAGACTTTGTGTTTTCATGGGTTTCTTGTGGTTACAATTACTACCCAAGAAGAATTCATGATGTTTTCTGAATATCATTTCTGAAAGAGGAGAAGTGACTTCAGTAATTACCCAGGAATTCTCTTATATATTTTGAATATCATCTCTAAAAAAAGAGAGATGGATGGTATGATTTCATCCCTATGTGTATTTTCATCTTATATATATACTATAAATTATAGGGAACCTCCCCTTGTTGAGAGGAGAGATTTATCTCATTCTGGCTTTGGTCACCATACCCATTTTGCTGCATAAATATCCTTATGATGTGGTTGATGTAACCATTTTTCCATCAGTCAGCTAGTGACAAAATATTTACCCAAAAAAAATTTCAAAATTTGATGAAAATGTCCACAAAATTCTCCCCCAACATTTTACACTTACCCAGATATTAATATTTAAATAAAAATTATAAAAAAATAATTTAAAATAAGTTATGGAAAATTATGTGCACATAAATATTTTCTTGTCCATAAAGAGTACATCTTATACTATATAAAAGTGTATGTCCTAATATAAACTAACATCCCCTTTTAAGATATACTCTAGCCTAATTAAAAAAACACTAGCCTAAGTAAGCCTAGTTAAAAATGATGTTGTGATCTAATTTGAGGATAATATCACCTACCTTCCCTCCCAAATGAAAACTTAGAGAAAGTGAGTGAGGAAAAAATATTTAGTATAAATAACTAGGCCACATTTGTAGACATCCAATTCCTAACACCATTTGTGTTGAAATTGTCAATTTTACTTAAATTGCACTCAAATGCACATTTTAGGCTAAAATACATAAAATGTGCTAAATGGTTCAAGCTTGCCATTTACAACTACTAATTTAGGCTAATGTATCCCTAAATGGGGCAATGTATTTTATGGGATACCTAACTTTGATCAATTCATTTTGAGTCAAAATGATGATTTTGCCTTTTTGTGCTCTAGATCACTCTTTTCTTCTAATTTATCAGTACACATCATGTACCTTTGTTATTTTGTGTCGACAACATCCTAAATGGGAACATGGTCCGTATACATCTAACATCACCTTCTAATTATTCTCCAATCAAATTATGACCTAGTAATATGACTTTCTGACCATTTTGAATAATTGTGCACCAATTTCTAAAGAATTGTACTAAACTTGATTAACCTTGATTAAGATAATTAATCTAAATTAAGAGATTAAGTAAAAATTCCATGAAACTTATTGAATATCTCATTATTGAAAATTAATTTTTGATATCTGCATCACCTAGTGACATCATCATATTGGGTGGCATCCATTAAGCCATAAATACATAAAATATCAAGATTATAGGTCTCCCATGCCTCTTTAATGCCTCTATATCCTAAATCATTATGAGGATATTTATGGATTTAATTCAAAATATTAGATAAATCCATGGCTATACATCTCAATATTGAGATGAACGGTCATGGTTAATCCTGGACTATTTTAAAAATTTATAAATAAAAGAGCCATGAACATCATTTTTAAGCTTGAATTGTGCAATGTTATAATGATAAATTGTCTCCACAACCCTTTGTGTTGATCATTATTTTTCATTAGCAACATTCATTTGATAGGATAGATTAGAGATTTCATCTACTTTGAGCCTAGGTTATGCAAATAATTATTGAGACATTGGAGGAGTTACCATCATTGTTGATGAAGATAAGAACTCTTGATCAAGGGAGAACATGCTTTTGAGCCACACTTGTATGGTGAATCCACTTGGGAAGGTAATCAATATTGATTTATTTCAATTATTTCTTTCTATCTTTTGTGATTCCCACATGAATATATAGGCTAATTTTTGTTATGTCTTTAATGCATTTTTCATGATTTCTTGACTAATGCTTGACTAAATTTATTTGTAATCATCTCTACATTTTTGCATGCTCGGTGGGACAAGACGCATCTCACATATGAAGGAGAGCATAAGGCAACTTTAAAATTTCAATTTGGATTCTTGAAACGCTTTCTAAGTGATTTTCTAATTTGGTTTGGCCATATTTTTATCTTCACAGGTTTACATAGGTAACCGCCAATGATTAGAGGAACTGTCGACAGTCATTTTCAAGCATCGATGATCAAGTGAAACCATCACCAATCAGGTATAATCATCACTGATCATTGTGTTTTTCTTAAAAACATAGACCCAAAATCTAATAGGCCATTTTTAAATGCTTGGTTTGGTGTTATATGGACTCCAATTTTTATGCATTTTTTTAAAAAAACCAAGTGTTTTCTCCTAAATTTTCATAATTTGATATTAGTTTAGCTTCAATTTTCAAATTTTTTCAAAAAATTTTGAAAATATTTTTAAAAGTTTCTAATTTAACACGTTTTCTTTCTTAAGTTTTTGATTTTGGGTCGATAGATTTTTACCCTTCAAGGTGGCTTATTTGTTTTGATAAATTAGCTTCAAAGCTAAAGAACATACTAAATTTTTATTTATGGGATCAATCTAAAGATTTGTTAAAACATGCTTTTTATACCTCTTTTAGATGTTTAAATTGAACTAAAAATATTTCTTTTGGTGCTTATGAAAACTTTTTAAGTTGTTTTCTTGCTCAAGTTTTGTGATTTTCATTCAAATTTCACAATTTACGGCCAAGGGCCAAAAGGAACATCACCAAGTCTTTGTTTTAATGCTTAAAATTGGACTCATTTTTAAAGTTTTTATACAATATATGATTAATTAATTGACTATAAAAAATAAGTTTCATGTGTGTATGTTCTTCCATTCATCTCCTTGAGGAAATTTTTGGAATAAAAAACACCATCCTTATTACAAACATGCCTAATCCAAGGCATAGAAAGAATGTCATTTAAAGCATTCTCCAAAAACTCTAAATAGTATTGGGTAATCTTGAGGTGACCATAAAGTCTTTCTATCTTATGTCATTTATTTTATGCAAACTTGGCTTGTGAGTGGGACTTCATTACCTCCTACATATTATATAGGGAAGCTTTGACCCGGGGTTTCATCTCTCAACATCAACTTCATCACCCCTAATAGGTTCAGAGGTTTGAATGGTTAAACCACCTTTTAGTGTTGGGGCTAAGCAATAGGACGTATATTCACTTCAGACATTGACTACACTAAGCAAGTGACATATTTAGTGGTTGAAAAAAGTACAAAACATTTTTGCAATAAGCCAAGTACCATGAACACCTAATTAAAGTGTGATTCTTTTGCATCATTTGTCATTAAATCCATTGTGTAATTGATCCATCTAGAAATGTTTAAAAATTTATAGTTTTTAGATCAGTCCCCATGTACTATGAAATTATTGTTGGTGCAAGGTGCACCTCAAGGTCAATGTCACCATATTATCATTTGAGAGAAGAGGGTGTAAAAACACTACTATATAATGTGAATTTACTTTATATTAACACTTAAAAATCCTTTCAAATGATGTATATAGATGGAATATAAAAATATCACATAACCTTGTCAGTCTAGACTTAAGATGATTGTTTTTGTCTTTATCATTAGCTTACTTGGTCTTGATTTGTGTCTAAAACTACTTGTTAACATAAATATCATAACCAAACACATTGTCCCCAAATTTTTTGAACAAGGGAGGCGTTACGATATCCAATTGAAAAATTTATCTTTTCATTGTTCAAATTTTTATCAAAAACTTTGTGTCATATCATCCACTTTGGCACAATTATGCTTCCCATTTGAGTCTAGATCATTTACCCAATTTTTTTAAGTCCCTCGTTTATAATTTGAATTCAAAATTAAACCTTTCTAAGTTCTAAGGGTTAGTGTGTTAAATTGGGTTTGTCATTTGCACACTAGACTTATTTTAACTTGGGTTCAATTTTCCATTTGGATTGAGGGCCATTTATTAGACTCAGAATCACATTATCAACTTGGTGGACTCAAGTCATCTTGTGTGTCACTCATGCTTTGAGTCCTAGAACATACTTTATCCTACTAGAACCATGTGGTGACATTATACTGCCCATTTGGTCCTAGCTTTGTACTTAGTGATTCATGTATGTTTTTACATCTTGAGTAGATTAGTTCATATTGTCTTCTTCATAATCTAGAGAGATTTCCTCTAATTTTATAGGATCAAATCCTTGAAGTTGAAAGTAACTTTTATATTATAGGTGTATCACAAATATCTAGGATTTGGTGTACTAGTTTTCACCTTGGATCTTTGAGTTACCTTACCCTCTTCCAATCTATACAATTTCAACTTTACCAAAATTTGAGTAAATTTGTGAACCAAATCTTCTAATTGTGTGTGGGTCTAAGCCACCCTCCTTTATAGTCTCTTTGGTACCTTAGTTATTTGTTTTAAAAAAACCAAAACATATCTTTTTTGAATGTTTACAAAACATTGATCCAAATCTATTCAAACGTAAAGAACAACTCTTTTTAGACACGACTCAAAAGTTCATTTGTAGTGGGGCTTCTTATGGCCTTAAATATAAGGATGAGAAATTTTATGATGGTCAAGATAACCCCATCATTTTTTATGACATCCCCACAATATTAGGATTTGAAGATGATTACAATGAATATCAACCCCAAGAAGATCAAGATGAAGCACTTCTTAGGTTGATAGGTTTAGGTGATAGACTACCTTCAGAATTTTCTATAGAACAATTACATTTCTTAGTTAGAGAAGGATAAAAATGATGACAAAAGCAATATTTTCAAAAATAGACATGCCTTCTTCTAACAAAGGAAAAGAAATACAAACAAAGTTAAAACCCACAAATCTAGATCTTCTAGCTAAGATCAAGATAATAAGTCAACGATATGTGGATCAGCTTGTCATGGACTTGACTGACTCATTAGTTTCCACTTCAATTCATAATTATGCTTTGAAAGAACAGGGAAATGTGGTCAAAAGTATGTAACAAACATTTGATGAGAACATAACCATAGTGGATCAAGGTAATCTAAACAAATAGTTAAAGTCATAAGAGATCTTACAAAATGTTCCATTTGACATGGAATATACATTATTCAATCATCAAGAACCTCTTATTACTTTAAAAAATAAAAAACCTAAACATTCAATTCAAATTGAGAAAATCCCTCAAGACAATTTGGCTAGTTCTTTCCAACCAACACAAAAATTGGTAAATAAACACATAACTTCCCAAAATTAACAAGGTAATAAATAACCAAATTTAGGGAATGTTTTATAATCCAAGAATAAAAAACCTATTTTATTGACTCAAGGAGCGAATCAAAACCAAGGCATAGATCGAAAGGTATACATTCCTTATAGACCTACACAAAATCAAGGGCACATTGTACCCCAATAACAACAAAATCAAGGGCACATTCCACCCCAACAACATTAAAATCTAGGGTACATTCCACCCCAATAGCAACAAAATAACGGAAACATGCCACCCCAACAACATCTTATCCAATCCAAAAATGCACCAAACATGCAAGAGTGGAATTCTATGATGGAAATTTTTCAAAGATTGGAGATAAATAATAGAATTAAAAAGTACAAATTTGATGAGATATGTACATATCCATTTGATTTATCTATTCTCCAAAACCCCTTTCCACCTCATTTTGAGGTACCCAAATTTGACAAGTACAAAGGGAAGGGAGATACACATGAGCACATACAGGCTTTCTTTGTCTTATGTTAAGAGATTGCTTATAGTAGTGATTACTTACTATGACAATTTTCATGAAGTTTAGTGGGGCAAGCTCTTGATTGGCTACTTAAACTACCCAAGGGATTAGTTCCAGATTGGAATGAATTATCAAATTTTTTTTTTAACCATTTCTCATATAACATAGAACATGAATTGACCATTGTTGACTTGTGCAAAGCCAAACAGTGTGATGGTGAAAGTTTTGCCACATATCTATAAAGGTAGAGAGCATTGGCAGGTTTCTTTCAACATAACTTGCCAAATAAATAGTTGGTTGATATATTTGCATAGAAATTACATCTTGAAGTCATGCATAATATATGGTTAGCTTGTCCTAACTCATTGTAATAAATTATTGATAAAGGAGTGCAGATTGAGAAGGCTCTTATTGCTAAAGGCCTTGTCAAGATTTTTGCATAGGGTCAAGCATCTAATCAAACTCAATCACTAGCTCAAATGGTTTTATAATACAAGCCTAAGGGCTTTAACAAAAATAAGAACATGGTTAGAAATGGGGTGATTGAAGTAAGGCATGTACAAATGCTATAGGCTTTGCCTCCCACAAATATACAATTAGATCCCCCAAATCCACCACTTAATTTGCAAATACAGCCTCCATGAAGGACATTTCATAACAATTTTAGATTCTTTAGCAAGTTAAGAGAACTAATTGAAATAGTGAAACAAAAGCTATTATTGCTAATCTGATTATATGGTCATTACCAAGGCCATTTCCTCAAGATCAAACAAAACTAAATTGGTTCAAAGAGAACAAATGGTGCAAATCCCATCATGTTGTTGGTCATGGTGTGTATCATTACATCCAATTACAACACATTATTGAAGAATTTATTGAAATTAGTGAATTGGAGATTAAGTTGGCCCCTAATTAGGACACAAATTAGGATATGGAAATTTATAAAGACCCCTTTCCTTGACATAATCCACCACCACCAAGAAATAATCAAAACCAAGGTTAGAATCAAGGATAGAGGTAGAATCAGAACCAACATCAGGGTCAAAATCATAATGAGCATAATCAAGATCATAATGCCCATACTAATAATGTGGCTTATAACAACATGCCATATGACTATAACAATACTATGGGGCACATTTTTTATACCCACATTGATATTGTTACTATGAAACCACATAGAAAATCCCATGTTCCTCATAGCATGAGACCCATCATTATAGGGTCAACACCCTCTCTCCCTAGTAATACCACATCAAGTTCGCATAATCATGTTGCAACTCCATTTACATGGGTTACTAATTCTGAACAATATAACCCTTCTTCTAATTATAAGGGCTCCTCATGGACTCAAAACTATATAAATTCAACTAGATGTCTGTGAGTTACCATCTAAGGCCCTTCGCCTTCCTCTTTTAATTACAATGCCTCTTTGCCACCTCTAGGTTGTGTAGTCGCAACTAAATGCCCATGAGTCACCATTTAGGGCCCTTTACCCACTTATTCCATGAATCCCAATGAATTTTTTTTCCAATGGTCCCAAAGCTAAATATTATGCCAACTAAGACTAAACCAACTCAATCCACAATATAATAACCTTATAATCTAGTAGACCAATTGAATAAAACCCCTACACAAATTTCCATATTAGAACTCTTGTAGACATCTAAAATCCATATAACTATTTTGAATAACATTTTGAAAGAATCTACTGTGCCTAATGATATAAACCCTGATCAGTTCTAGAACCTAGTTGGGCATTTGTCTTCATTTAGGCAAATCACATTTGACCAAAAAGACATGTCCAATCTGTTAAGCACAGAATACACTGAGAGGGGGGTGAATCAGTATATTATATATCTTATAAATATTTATTTTAACCAAATTCCACTTAATCAAACATTCAAGGTATGCAATAAAACTCAAACAATAAACATCCACATAAGATAGAGAGAGACACCAAATATAACATGGAAACCCAATGTGGGAAAAACCACAAAAAACAATCTCAAGTATATTAGTGAGAACAAACCCACAGGAGCACCATACCCCTTTGCCAAGTATCAACCTCAGCTACAATTCATGAGCACCAACCCACAGGAGCTTCAAACCCCTTTGCCAAGCACCAACCCAACTATCATTGATGAGCACCAACCCACATGAGCATCATCCACTTTGTGTAAACCACACACCTATCTCTCAATGTTGCTAAATCAACAAATGATAGTTCAATACAACATCTCTTTCCTCTCTCTCACCTTTGCTCTTCTAAGCTAGATACCTCTCACTCACATATTACAAATGGCTTCTCAAGACTTTATTTATAGCTTTCCAAATGACCTTTGGCCTTCCCCCTTTGTGACCTTTCAATCCTCATGGAAAATGGCACCAATCTTGGATGACCCTTCATATCCAAGCATTTGAAAAGTCATGTGGTGACCCTTCATGACTAAAAACGTCTTTCCCACTTTTGTCCTTATCTTTGGTGACTTTTCGTATTCCTCAAAGTGTCCTTTCATGAGAAATTTGCCCTTTACTCTTTTGTCTTCACTTGGTGACTCTTGGTATTCCCCAAGATGACTCTTCATGGGAAAATTTGTCCCATCCTTCTTTTGTCTTTATTCCATGACTCTTTGACTTCTCCATGGGCCCTTATTTTGTCTCATATGCAACTAAAAATATATTCATTAGTATTAAATAAATATTAACTCATATTAGCCAAGATAAACAATATTAAATGCAATGGGGCATTTATCATAAATAATGCTAAACCTTTGACATCAATGAAAATATTTCCAACAATCTCCCCCTTTGTCATTGATGGCAACCTCAATCCTAAAACTATCACATCTTGTCACCTGCACATACTGTCATCTGAAAGCATATAGTAACTCCTCCTTACTATAGCAACATGTACCTTTTTCTTATACCTATTTTTTGCACCTGTACCTATACCTATTATTCTCCCCCTTTGACATCAATGGCAAAGGGCCTACCTAGAGCTAACACTTAGCTCCCCCTCACTTGATGCTGAACCTCAATGGCAGGAAGTAAGGGAAGTTACTCCCAACTTCTCTCACAGATACTCAAATGTGTCTTTTGGTAGTGCCTTTGTAAAAATATTTGCAATCTGCTCTATAGTACTAATATATTCCAACTTAACATGTTGATCTGCAACCTGCTCTCTCAAAAAGTGATATCTAATGGGAATATGTTTTGTTCTTGAATGTATCACTAGATTTTTAAAAATATTTATGGCACTTGTGTTATCATAAAAAATGGAAATAGGTTCATCATACTTTACCTTGATATCTTCCAAAGTTTTCTTCATCTAAAGCACTTGAGTAAAACACAATACTGCTGCAATATATTCTGCTTCAGCTGTAGAAAGTGATACCAAGTTCTTCTTGCTTAGCCATGATACTAAGCTATCACCAAGGAAGAAAGCTCATCCACTTGTACTCTTTCTATTATCTAAGCACCCTACCTAATCTGAATCTGTATAAGCAACTAAAGTGAAATCTTTACCTGTGGGATACCATAATCCATAATCCAATGTCCCTTTGATATATCTAAATATTCTTTTCACCAACTGAACATGACTATCTCTTGGAGATGACTGATATCTTGCAACCATACCTATTGCATGCATGATGTCTGGTCTTGATGTTGTCAAATATAAAAGACTACCAATCATAGATCTATACAAAGATTGATCTGTAACAGGTGAATCTTCATCCTTGCTTACCTTATTTCCTATACACATAGGTGTGCCAACTAGTACACAATTCTCAAAACCAATTTTTTTCAACATTTCCTTGGCATATTTACTTTGAGATATAAAAATTCCTTTATTTGATTGAAATATTTGTAATCCTAAGAAAAATGATAATTCTCCAAGCATAGCCATCTCAAATTCTTTTTGCATTCTATCAGAAAATTCTTTTGTCATCTTTTCAATATTTCCTCCAAAAATGATATCATCAACATAAACCACAATAATCAATTGATGATCACCTTCTATTTTTTTCTTTTCAACAATTTTTCAACTCTTCTAAGGCACACATGAGTTCTCCTTCCATATTCACTTCGGCTTCATCCTCTTCTTCTTCTTGATCAACTATTCTTTTGCTTGCAGAGGCACCTTTATGATGGCCATCTTGTGCTTTCCTGATCTACCTTCAAGCTATAAAACTTTTCAAAAAGGAACATGCTCTGATACCAATTGTTAAGCATAGAATATACTGAGAGGGGGGGGGGTGAATCAGTATATTATATATCTTATAAATCTTTCCTTTAACCAAATTCCACTTAATCAAACATTTAAGATATGCAATAAAACTCAAATAATAAACA
This sequence comes from Torreya grandis, assembly GCA_037957365.1. NCBI lineage: Eukaryota > Viridiplantae > Streptophyta > Pinopsida > Cupressales > Taxaceae > Torreya > Torreya grandis. The sequence goes on from JARHVA010002015.1 coordinate 149,312, forward strand.
TCCACACAAGATAGAGAGAGACACCAGATATAACGTGGAAACCCAATGTGGAAAAAACCATGAAGAACAATCTCAAGTATATTAGTGAGAACAAACCCACAGGAGCACCATACCCCTTTTCCAAGTATCAACCTCAGCTATAATTCATGAGCACCAACCCACAGGAGCTTCAAACCCTTTTGCCGAGCACCAACCCAGCTATCATTCGTGAGCACCAACCCACATGAGCATCATCCACTTTGTGTAAACCACACACCTATCTCTCAATGTTTCTAAATCAACAAATGATAGTTCAATACAACATCTCTTTCCTCTCTCTCACCTTTGCTCTTCTAAGCTAGATACCTCTCACTCACATATTACAAATGGCTTCTCAAGCCTTTATTTATAGCTTTCCAACTAACCTTTGGCCTTCCCACTTTGTGACCTTTCAATCCTCATAGAAAATGGCACTAATCTTGGATGACCCTTCATATCCAAGCATTTGAGAAGTCATGTGGTGACCGTTCATGACCAAAAACATCTTTCCAACTTTTGTCCTTATCTTTGGTGACTTTTAGTATTCCTCAAAGTGTCCCTTCATGAGAAATTTTCCCTTTACTCTTTTGTCTTCACTTGGTGACTCTTGGTATTCCCCAAGATGACTCTTCATGGAAAATGCATCCCATCCTTCTTTTATCTTTATCCCATGACTCTTCAACTTCTCCATGGGCCCTTATTTTGTCTCATATGCAACCAAAAATATATTCGTTGATATTAAATAAATATTAACTCATATTAGCCAAGATAAACATTATTAAAGGCAATGGGGCTTTTATCATCAATAATGCTAAACCTTTGACATCAATGACAATATTTCCAACACACTCTTGGCCCAAACCACAATAACCCACTATACATTGAGATAATAATTATAGATCATAAGATCAAGTGGGTTCTTATAGATAATGGTTCAGGGTTGAATATCTTATCTCTTAAATTGGTATGATGATTGGGCTACATGGATAAAGACATTTAGCTACAAACTATTATAATCAAGGATTATGATAATGTCGAGAGGGAATATTCTAGTATAATTTGGTTACCAGTCATGGTTAGGTCTATTTACCATCACACATTATTCCATATTGTGGATATTAAAATTCATTATAAAATACTTCTTAGTCATCCTTGGATCCATGAAGTATAGGTAGTTCCATGCACTCTTCACAAGTGCCTTAAGTTTCCCCATGATGGGATCAAGGTTATTATTCCCACTGATCAATAGCCATATCAATATTGCAAACATATTGAAGCCAAGTTTCATAATTATAACTATTGCCTAGGTTATAAATTCATTGTGAAGAAGAATAAATCCATTGTTTCCCATCCATCTCCATCTAATTATATCGACCCTAGTGATCTAGGTTCCACTTTGGCCAATCCATTTCATGTAGCTCTTGCAAAATGAGTTGTTATTAAGGATGTGGGTATTTTTATGTACCATCTGAAGGACCTCGTCCATGTTGCAAAGTTTTTTGAATCCCCTAAATCATTTAGTAAGCCTAAAACTTCCAAGACTCCTAATGGACCCAACCAGATTTGATAGCCAAAGAAGAAATAGTGAAAACCACCTGTGGTTTTTATACCTATAATCATGCCAAAGAAAGATCAAGAGGATTTTATCGAGGGAGATTGGTTATATTTTAAAGGCCTTGTTGATTGATTTTAGAATCCAGAGTATCCTATCCCTAAGTAGATAATGGATCATCTTGATTATATAGGGAAAGGCCTGGCCCACAAACACAAGGAATATTAGAACCCTTACCAACTAGAGTTATCAATTGGAATCATGCTCTTGGATTTAAACCACCATAGGGTAACCTCATGAATTTTGATAGTGACTCTTCTAAAGTAACTAGTGATGAGACTCCTAGCAATGCCATAACATCCCATTATATCCTTTTCAACAAGCTTACTGACTCATATTTATTTGATTCAAATGCCATATTAACCATAATGCCTATTAGAGCTTCCCATCCTAAAGCAAAAACCCATCCTAGTGGTGCTTCCCTTCTTGAAGCAGGGCATTATATCTTTACCATTAGATCTTCCCATCCTGAAGCAAACCTTCATTGTTCTCTATGCCTTTGCCATCCTGAAATCATATATTAGGACCAATAAATTTTTTTCATATGTCTCGATGAGTTTCAAAATGAATAATTAATTGCAAAATACATGGTCCTACAAGATGGATTACCCATTGACGATCACAAATAGGGATTCAATTTTTCATTGGATCCTTCTGCCTACTTTGGATAGTAGGAAAACTTTCTTAGTCATAATAAAGAACAAACATTGAGATCTTTGGGTGAAAACTTCTTTGAAGTGTTCATCGATAAGGGAAAAAGTAAAGAAAAAGATAAGCCTTTGAGTGAAAACCTATTTTAGGCACTCTTACAAAAGATAGTTTGCTCATCCCCTCAGGACATAGAAGGTCTATCTATCCCAAGTTCCCTAGCTAGTACAAGCATCTCTTCAAAACAACACCAAACTTTTTAGCATCTTGCTCTTGAGTTTTTAATGGTTTTTACTACTTGGCCTTTACCTAAGATGGTTTATTCTGATTCATCATACTATCCAAAACTCTGGGAGGAACAAAAAGAAGATGTGGCAGAAGAAGATGATCATGATCATGCCTTGCCTACAATTCTAGAAGATGCATCCACACTTCTTATGGAGAACACTACAAAAGTGAACTTAGGAACCTATGAGGATCCCAAAATTATTTATCTTGGAGCTTCCCTTGTTGAATTAGAATGTGAACAAATTATATCCCACCTAAGGGATTATATTAACATATTTAAATGGGAATACTCTAAAATTCCAAGGCTAGACCCTAACTTGGTTGTGTATCACCTTGTTGTCCATCTTGATGCTAAACTAGTCAGGAAAAAATTGAGGAAGATACATCCATGCATCGCCTTATTGGTTAAAGATGAACTAGAAAAGTTAGGAGTAGTCTTTAATAGGCCATTGGATTACTCTGAATGGATCTCAAACATAGTCCTAGTGAATAAAAAGACCCTGAGTATACATATTTGTACTTATTTACAAGATATCAACAAGCATGCCCCAAAGATGATTTTCCTCTACCCAACATTGACATGATTATCGAATCAACTATTGGGTATGAGATGTTCTTAATGGATGGATTTTATGGATAAAATTAGATCAAGATAGCCCAAAAAGATCAACATAAGACTACATTCACCACTATGTGGGAAACATTCTGTTACTAAGTCATGCCATTTGGTTTGAATAACATTGGAGCCATTTATCAACATGTAATGATTGTCATCTTCTATGACATGATGCATGACATTGTAGAGGACTATGTTGATGATATTCAAGCAAAATCATGAACAAGAGCTAGACATCCTGATATTCTACAAAGAATATTTGAGAGGCTTCATGAATATAAAGTCCGCTTCAATCCTAAGAAATGTGTCTTTGGAGTCACATCAAGGAAATTTCTAGGTTTCATTATATCACAAAGAGGGATTGAAGTCAACCCTACCAATCTCAAGGCTATTTTGGATATTCCTCCACCAAATAATCTTAAATAGATGTGAATCCTATAAGGAAAAATCCAATATATATGTAGGTTCATTGCTCAATTAGTAGATAAGTGCCACCCATTTACCCATTTTTTGAAGAAAGGGGTAACATTTCAATGGGATGGAGATTGTCAGATAGCATTTTCAATGTTTAAAACATACTTGGCCAATCCACTAGTTTTAAGACTGCCAACACAGGGAAAACCACTACTTATATATATATATATATATATATATATATATATATATATATATATGTATATGTATATATATATATGTATATGTATATATATATATATATGTATATATATATATATATGTATATATATATATGTGTATATATATATATATATACATACATATATATATACATACATACATATATATATATATATATATATACATATACATATATATATACATATATATATATATACATATATATATATATATACATATATACATATATATATATATATATATACACATATATACATATATATATGTATATGTATATATATATATATATATATATATATATATATATAAGCAGTGGTTTTCCCTGTGTTGGCAGTCTTAAAACTAGTGGATTGGCCAAGTATGTTTTAAACTTCGAAAATTCTATATGACAATCTCCATCCCATTGAAATGTTACCCCTTTCTTTTATATATATATATATATATCAACCACAAAACATGCATTGAGGGTACTTTTGGCCGAACATGATGATCATTATAAAGAACACATTGTTTATTATTTAAGCTACACATTGGTGGCTTATGAACATAATTATATGCCTATTGAGAAGGCATATTTAGATATGGTGTTTTCTACTAAACAATTATGACATTATATGCTAAACAAAAAAACTATTTTCATCACTAAGATAGACCCTCTCAAGTTCCTCTTATCTAAATCAACTCTTCAAGGACATATGGCCAAATGGGTTATGCTCCTAAGTGAGTTTGACATTGAGTACTAGAATGAAAAGGCAATCAAAGGGCAAGTAATTACTGACCAACTTATAGAATCTCCTATTGAGGATACTCAACCTCTCAATTTTGACTTTCCAGATGATTCTATCATGATGATAAAAAAAGCATTACAGGCACTTGAATAGTGGATGCTCTATTTTGATGGCTCTTTCACATTCCACAGATCTAGATTTGTTGTATTATTGATTATACCATAGAGGAATTTGATTCCCAAAGCATTCCGTATACAATTTCATTGTACAAATAATATGACCAAGTATAAGGCATTGATTTTAGGGCTTTGTCTTGCTATACAGTGGGATATTCAAAGCTTAAAGCTCTATGTAGATTCATAGTTAATAATCAATCAGACCACTAATCAATATCAAACAAAAGATGACAAGATTATTTCTTATAAGCAAATTATATATAACCTCAAAACATATTTTAAATCTCTACAGTTTGAACAAGTTCTAAGAGCAAATAATAGATCCACCGATGTAATGGTGATGATTAGTTCCATGATTTAAAAGGTAGGTAATGCTAAAAAATATCAATTCTTGATTGACAATCTTCTTCAATTTGTTGTCCCCAAAAATAGCTTTCTCATTTTTGGGACAACATATGAACTATTTTGGTCTTGCGTGACCAAAATTGTCTCTCCCCTTTTCAAAATTTGTTCTGAGCCTTCTAATTCCTCATTTTTCAAGCTTTTTTAGTAAAGAGATTAGCATGTTAAATAGGTTCAAAGGCTTCTGCAAGTGAATCCAATCAAAAGAACTAGTTTCTAACACTTAGTCATTTTTAAAGATTGGTTCAATGCCTTGGTTCGATCAAAAATGTCCATCGGCAAGCATCTAAGCTAGGACTAAACCATTGAACCATTAAACCTTGAACCATTTTTGTTCAATAGGTTCAATGGGTTCAAAGGTTCAATGCCATCAGCAAGAGCTAAGCACATTTTTCAAAGGTTTAAAGTTCAACAGTTTCAAGGTTCCATGACTCTGAGCACTTTGCGAGTTTCAAAGGCTTGAACCATTGAACTATTTAACCTTGAACCATTTTGGTTCATAGATTCAATGGGTTCAATGGGTTAAATGTCCAAGGGGTTCAACGCACTTGGTTCAAAGATATCAAAGAGACTCAGTGAAATCAAAAGAATGAACCGATTGAATCGTTAAACCTTGAACTGCTTCAACAAGTTCAACAAGTTCACAGGTTTAAAGGTTCAAAGGCACCCTTAGTCAAGGAAAAGAGTGTGAAAAAGAAAAGGATGAGCAAAAAGTGATAAGTGTTGATGGTGGAAGTTTTCAATATGATGCGGTGGAAGATGCCATGTGTGCCTGGTAAGGATTGGTGGAAGCTAACAAGTGTCATCATCCACATATACCAGAAATGAGTCCAGACTATTTCTGTATGAGCTCCAATGAGTTAGGTAGATGCTTCCATGTGTCATGTCCTATTCTAGTAGAAGATTCCATGTGTCACTTGTTTGAAGTAGTGGAATGTGCCACGTGTCAAAGATGGAGCACTCTCAAATGCAGGGACACAGAGCCAAGGAAAGGTTTCCTTTGGACAAATTGTCTGAAGGAATTCCTTCAAATATTTTGTCCAAAAAAAATAAAAGAATGATAGTCCTCTAAAGAAATTAGAGCCTGAAGACCACTTGGAGGATCCTGAAGGGTAGGTACCCTTGTGGGGGGACACTCGACACTCAAAAATGTACCCTATTCAAGACCCCAAAGGGAAAGTTCCCTTTGGAAAGGGTCGAGCCTCAAAGTGCAACAGAAGCTACCATGTGTCACAAGCCAAAACATAGTCTCTACAAATTTCAAAGTAGTGAAACTCACCACATGTCCTGTCTTAGTGTAGTGGAAGCTTCCAAGTGTCTGCATATGCGCTTCCAGCCTCTAACAAGTTTCAAAGCTTATTCTAATAAGCTTATTTCAAAGCCATGGATGCTACCACATGTCCTCACCTATGCCACAGTGGAAAGAAGCCATAATAAGTGAGAAAGACACAAAGAAGTTGCTAAGGAGAATGACAAGCCTGTGAATGTCAAATTTAGGGTAACCGACTAGAGATTAACCTTCAAAAGATGAAAGACCTGTGGATGTCAAATTTGCAGTAATAAAGTGTTTGATTAATCTTTGTAGGCTTAGAAGGCATACCTAAATGCATTCAAAGACCTTAAGGCCAGGGCCAAAAGGAAGAAGAGACAAAGAGGGAAACTCAGTAGGAGTTATTTCTAGTAGGTGGAATAGTCCATCAGATAGGTATTTGGGGCCTGCCAACATTGAAAGCGTAGCCTGTTTATCCCCTTTGGTGTAAAGGCCACATGGACAGCTTTGTGGGTAGTAAATGATGGAATGAGTAATTCAATCTCAGGAGAAGACAATGGAGATGAATCAACATGCCACAGTTAAGGCAGCTGCCCTGCTCCAACATGACTCTCCCTGACAGAACCAAAAATGCATCCAAGGCATTAATGTGCAACATGGGTCGCTACATGGGACTAAGTTCCAAACCTCCCTTGGCCTCTATATAATGTCATCTCTTGTATCATTTTAAGGAGATATTTTTGATCATAGAAGTAAAACTCTACTCAAATTGAAAAGCGAATACTGAGACTTTGAGCTCAGATTATTGTTCATATTATTTTATCTAAATGAGAAAGCAAGTTATTTGTAGACTTTGTGCTATCATATTTTATATCATTTTAGAAGATTGTTTTTATTTCTATCTTCTGAATGTATTCTTGTTTATTTAATCTAACAAGAAAAATTAGTGGAAGTGATAAAGAAGGTGTCCTGAAGCTAGCTACTTTCAAACTTTGTGCTATCGTAGTTGTCTTCAGTGTGTGTTTATTTTCTATTTTTATGTAAAGGACCTTGGGATGAATTTGTGCCCCCATTAGTCTTCATATCTCACTCTTGGGTAGTCAAGGTGGAGACTTTGTGATACATCTTAGATTGATGGTTACTCTGTACTCTGTTATTAGTTACTTGTCACTACCAGAAAGATTCTTATTGTTTGCAAGAACAAGCACTTCTAAAAAAAGAGAAGTGCCTTCTATCATTTCACCAAGATTTCTACTATCCAGGAAGGGATCTGGCTCTTGGCTAAATGTTACTTTGAAAGAAGAGAAGTACCTTCACCAATCACCCATGATTTCTCTTTTGATCTGCGAGCATCATCTCTGAAAGAAGAGAGATGGATGGTTTATCCTACCCCTGTGTGTTATTTTCAGCACATATATATAATATATAACTCCTACATATTTATAGGGAACCTCCCATTGATGAGAGGAGAGATTTGTCTCTTATTGATGTAGTAAACCTACACATCTAGCTAACCAATTTCCCTATGCCGTGGTTGATAAGACCTATTTTTCTCACTAGTTAGCTGGTTGACAAAATATTCACCCAACAATTTTTGGTGACTCTGCTGGGGAAAAGCGCACTGTTTGAAGTCTCAAACTTCAAGCTGAAGCAGATCCTACTCTTTTTCATTTTTATTTTACAATTTGGTAACTCCATGTTATACTATAAGCCAAAAAACCTAAGGTTTTGTTGACCCTACTTTTTAGTTGGTGCAACAGAGTAATTTTGAGTTACTTCCTCCACAAGCTCACCTTCAACGAACTAGGAATCTTCTTCCTAGCCCTACCAGGTCACCAACACAAGGCAGAGCTTCTTTTTTTGCTGCCAGTAGAGATTTGTCTATCTATTCTCCACCTAAATTTGTGATCCCACTTTTACATAATCAAATCATGGCTCAAGGCCCCTAGGGTAACTCATTTGGCCCACTCAATTTGACTCCACCCCTGCATGAACGTCCATGCAATTTAAGGAAGAATTTCCCCAAATTTTTTAGTGATGGGAAAGTTCACCTTGATGAATATATTGTGGCCTTCAGCATAGCCTATGGCATAATATGAGTGGAATTTGAAGACATAATAGTCAGGCTACTTGTGGAGACACTACAAGGTGCTACTGCAGTCTGTTTCTACCATTTGCAAGCTAGATTAGTGACCGACTGAGATACACTCAAAGATAAATTTGAAGCCAAGTTCAAGCCTAAAAAAATGTGCATGCCTTGCTAGCCCAACTCACACAAATGAAAAAGGAGCCCCATGAACCTATGAGGGATTTCATTGTAGGTTAGACAAGCTAAGGCACATGATTCCTATGGTCACCGAGCCAACACCTCAGAATCTCAAGTGTTTCTTCATCAACTCACAGCTACCTGAAGTGAGTTTATTGTTGAGACGGTCTAGACACATAGACCTTGCTGTTACTTAAGACTTGGCTACTGAGGTAAAAGATGACCTTATCTTGGTAGGAAAGATAAGGAGAGACCCTAATAAAGGTAAATCCTCTTCATCTTCTGAATACTCACCTACAATCACCATTGACCCAATGATACAAAAACTAGTAACTGAAGTGCTAGCACTCAAAAATAAAATGGTGTAAGGGATGTCATCTGCTTTTGCATATAGAGATATGCCCAGGAGGACATTTCAGAATCAGGCGTACCAGGGCAATACTACTAGAAATCAAGGACAACAAAATTCCCTTCCTCCTCTATATAGGAACCTTACCCTTGAAGCACCTCTAAACAACTCAGTAGTTGGATATCTTGAAGTTGAATTGGATTTCTCATTTCAGCTTGAGTTAAATCCTAAAGATGAGGCTAATCTCTTCACTGAGGAAGAAAAAGAATTATCTAGTGACTCCCACATCAATTTTTTGAACTACCAGGATGAACCCAGAAGTGAAGGCAATGCAATTAAGGGATCATACATTGTATTCACCCAGTCCAACAATCAATTAGCTCAATCAGATGATAAGGAGAAAGTAAAGGAGTGACCTCAACTAGTAGTTTCAATTACTAAGCGGGGATCCACTCTTCCTTTCCAGCCAAAGGACCTGGTGATTTCAAGAAAGGTAAGTACCTCAAATGCCCCTATGCCTTCTACTTCAAATTCGTAGTCCAGTCCTCCCCCTTTCAAAAATCAAAAGGATGAATTCCCATCCTCTGCTTCTAGCTCATTCTGGGCATTTGACATAATTGACCATATAAAAAAAACCAAAATTTAAATGTCTGAATTTGAATTTTTGTGGTCCCATCATGAGAAATTAGATAAATTCATTCAGTGTGTGAAGAACCAAAATGCCCTTTTAAGACAAGCAATTCCCAAGGTGACTTATGATTCCCCCAAGAATTCACCCACTAGAAACAAGCTTGTCCTTACTCCCCATGCTACTCCTGGTAGGACTGAACCTTTTTATGTCTCATTGCTAATAAATGGACATCAGCTCAACAATTACATCATTGATTCTAGAGCTTTAGACAATGTCATGCCTGCTAAAGTTGATGAATCCCTTAACCTCACACTGACCAAGAATTTTTGTAGATGCTTTTCCATGGAGAACAAGCAAGTACCTCTACTAAGACAAATTAAAGATGCCCAATTTGTGTTTGCAGCGTTCCTAGACAAAAGAATCAAGATGACTGTCTTGGTAGCTGACGTCCCAGCATCATATGTCATCCTTCTTGGGCAAAATTTTTACAGGGATTTTGGTGGTGAATTGAGTATGGAATTATCTAAGGCAAGGATTCCAGTCAAAGGTATTATGAAGAGGTTGATCCCTAAGAAGGAAGTGAAATACGTGGTTACCTAGACCTCAGCACCTGAAGCTCAAACTCTATTTGAGTCTTCAGGCATGGGTAACTACTTTCTATCCATGGATGCAGTTCATGAGGCATCTGATGAAGCTCTTACAAGTAACAACTTAGAAATGCATTCAGCTGAAATAGTAGAAGAATTGATAGAGTGAAATGCAAGTGTGGAGGAATCTCCTCCTCTGAATGAAGAAGAATCCAAAGGAAAATTAAAATCTAATGAGGTATGAATTCTTGATATGATGGCAGCTACTCCTCCACAGATTTAGAAGCTAGGGTTGTGTTGATATCTCCTCAAGGAAATATTTTTTCTTCATCCTACAAGTTGAAGTTTAGCAACACTAATTACACAACTAAATATGAGTCATTATTGCTTGGATTGAGGGCTACTCGAGACAAAGGCATCAAGCTCCTTCATGCCAAAGGAGATGCCAAACTAGTGGTTTGTCAGGTAAAAAACCTATATCAAACCAAGAACAAAATATTGTGTCATTACCTCAATCTAGTCTGGGACCAAATTGAAAGCTTTGATGCTTTTAGCATCTCTACCATTCCTAGAGAATTCAATGACTAGGCAGATGCACTAGCTATTTTAGCTACTTTCTTGGTCTCCCACCTAGACTTCAAAGGAGATAGGTACACCATTGAGCTAGTCTTTCAACCAAGTGTGCCTGATAATGCCATTCATTGGCAAGTGTTCAACAATGACAACCAAATCATTGCCTTCTTGGAGCAAAAGGGTAGCTTTCAATGGCTGCATTTTGAAGGCAGTGAACTTCAAAATCTTGAACTAATCCCTGAATCAAGTTTAAACACAGATGAATAGTTCTTGCAACTTAAAGGGAATAAGATTCCCAAAAGCTTGGTTTCCCTTGAGAAACTATTTGACAAACATGACAGGTTTGTCAAATAATAACAAATGGATTCAAGCTCCTCTCAAGAGTTTGATCAAATAAATCTGGGAACCAAGGAAGATCCTACGATGGTGAACATTAGGAAATATTGTACTCCTGAGGAGAGGTTCAAGTTAACCACTTTGCTCAATCAATATAGGGATGTCTTAGCTTACTCCTATGATGACCTGAAGTCACTCTAGCCTGATGAAATTCGACATGACATCCCTCTCAAGGTTGATTCAACACCTTATAAGCAAAAGTCTAGGTAGTATAATCCAAAAATATCAAGTACCATTTTATCTGAGATACAAAAAATGCTAAATGCCAGGATAATCTTCCCAATCCATCATTCCACATGGATTGCCAATATAGTGCCAGTATGGAAGAAAAATGGTGAATTTTGCCTTTGTGTAGATTTTAGAAATTTGAATCAGGCATACTTGAAGGATAATTATCCTTTGCCAATCATGGATCAAGTGCTCTAAATAGTGATGGGATTGGAGGTGTTATCAATGCTAGATGGCTTCTCAAGATATAATCAGGTTGAAGTTTTGGAAGCATACTAGTATAAGACTACTTTCACCACACCTTGGGGCACGTTTGCATATAAAAAGATGCCTTTTAGCTTGATAAATATTGGTGCCACCTTCCAAAGAGCAATGGACCTTGCCTTTAAGGATGAGATGGGTAAGTTCATCATAGTTTATCTTGATGACTTGACTATATTTTCTAAGCATCACCCAGTTCATGTGAGCCATTTGCAACAAGTGTTAGAGCATTGCCACCAGAATGGCATTTCTTTAAACCCAAAGAAGTTAGTCTTTAAAGTAATAGAGGGGAAACTTCTCAAACACATTGTGTCAAAAGGGGGCATAAAGATTAACTTAGATAGATTCAAGTCTATCCAAGAGCTTACCCTACCCATAAGTAAGACTGTTGTTCACTCCTTTGAAAAGGTGAATTTCTTACAGAGGTTCATCCCTGAGTTTACTAAGAAGACTAGGCACATTATAGACATGATGAAGGGAAAAGCCACATTCAGATGGACTAAAGAAGGTAAGTCATCATTTGAGGATATCAAGACTGCCATTGCCCATGCCCCAATTTTATTTTGTCCAGACTATGACAAAGAGTTCACCATTTATAGTTATGCTTTAAAACACATGCTTTCAGCAATTTTGGTTCAACAGAATAAAGAAGGTATGGAATCTCCCATTTCTTTCATGAGCTATCCTCTCAAAGCTTATGAGATGAAGTACTCAAACATGGAGAAGCATGCTTATGTAGTGGTGAAGGCAGTGAAGCACTTTCGATTCTACATCTTAAATTCACACACTACTGCCTTGGTTCCTGACACCATGATCAAATCCATACTAACTCAGTAGGAGTTTGGGATGAAAAAAGGCAATTGGGTTGCAAAGATATAGGAGTTTGATATGGTCATCAAACCAACAAAGTTGGTGCATGGGAAGGGTCTATGATAACTAGTTGATGCTAACAAGCTAGGAGGAACAGAGCACAAAGAATTAGAGGTGGATGACACACCAACACTCCTCTTTGTCTCCACCATGAATGAGTTGTATTTAGGTATTGCTCATTTCCTTACTTATGGTGAGTGTCTTGCTCACCTATCTTATAAAGAAAGGAGAACCATCAAGTTGAAAGATGCAAATTTTGTCCTCTGGGACAACAACCTATACAAGAGGAGCCTTGATGGAGTGTTCTTTTACTGTGTGGACAAGAAGTAGCAAAGCCAACTTCTAAATTCCTTCCATAATTTGGCCTATGGAGGAAATTTTTATACTCCTGTGACTACCCATAAGATCCTATGGGCCAGGTATTATTGGCCAACTCTCTTTCAAGATGCATACAAGTGGGTTAGGGAGTGTGAACTATGCCAGCAATTCATCAGAAGAACCAAGTTAGCTGCCCTACCTATCAAGTCAGTGGTCATAGAGGAGCCATTATAGCAATGGGGAATTGACTTTATTGGAGCTATAAACCCATCTTCAAGTGCTAGACATGATTATGTCCTTACAGCAATAGACTACTTCAACAAAGAACTGTGATTCTAGATTGGAGATCAAGTCTTGCTATGCGACAAGAGAAGAGAACCAAAGGGGATGCATGGAAAGTTTGATTCCCTATGGAGGGGCCCTTTTACTATTCATTAGCTCAATGGTGAAATTTTTTAAGTTGTGGAGCTAAAAGCTTCAAAAGGATGCAAACATGGAGGTTGTTGAGTTGCAGAGCAACCAACGTCGGTCAGGCCAACTGACATCGGTCATATATAGTGAGTAGAACAACTGACATCAGTCAGGGATCAGCTGACGTCAGTCATCTCCAGGCAAATAGGGACCAATGCCGATCGCCTGTGCATTCTAGAACTGTTAGTTACATGAACTATTAGTTTGTTAAATGGCCAGTTTGCATGTAAAGACTAATTTTAGTCTTGGAGCTACATTTCTAATTATTATAATTAGAATTCTAATTATTTTTTATATGGGATCTATTTAAGAGACCCATGGGTTGTATTGTAAAGTGTGATAGATAGAGAGATCAAGGTTATCTCCTTTAGAGGGAAGAGAGCAAGGTTAACTCCTCATAGTGCCATAGTGCCAAGTGTGTATGATCAGGTAGATCTATGAGAGAGAAAGATCTAGTAGAAGATCCATAGGGGTGCTAGTTTAGAGAATCATAAGGACTTGGCGAGGCAAGGACAAGGGTTCTTATGGGTGTGTAAGATCTAGGTCGGTAGGTGTGCAAGGCCAGGTTGATCTGTAGGTTGTCCAAGATCAGGTTAGATCTACATGGTAAGTAAGGTCAGTTGATCTGTAGGTGTGTGTGTGTGTGTGTGTGTGTGTGTGTGTGTGTGTGTGTGTGTGTGTGTGTGTGTGTGTGTGTGTGTGTGTGTGTGTGTGTGTGTGTGTGTGTGTGCGAGGTCTAGGTTTGTAAGTGTGCAAAACTAGGTTGATTTGTAGGTGGTAGCAAGATCAGGGAGATCAACAACACAACAAGTAGCAAGATTAGGTGAGATCTACTTGGAGTATGTGGTGTACTCAGACTTGGATTATGTTGAGTACTTGGTACTGGCAATATTGTTACTGAATGGTGGACTGGCAGTATTGTTACTGACTGGTGGAGGTGAACAACAACTCTATGTTTGAGTTGTTTGTTGTGACCATAATTGAGAGAGTGAACTCTTGAAGGAGAATATCTATATGCCCTAGAGGTGTGGGAAGCCCTAGAGGTGTGGGAAGAGTGTGGCACTTCTTCATTGTATTTACTTCTGAAAGAGTATTAATACAATTGGGTATTGTCTCTCATATTCTGTGTTGTTTCTAATTTATAGTTACAATTTACTTCTAGTTAAATTTTGTGTTACTCTTAATCTTGACAAGTGGTGTCAGAGCTTTGTGAGCCCAGGTTCCTAATAGTTGGTATCAGAGTGAGGTTGCAGGTTCATCAGAGCCTAGTTCGGAGTAGGTTAGTGTTTGATTATAGGTCACTCTCAGGGGTTTTTGATTGAGTGGGAGTATAGCAATGGCAAAAGAAAGTACACTAAGAATAGAGGAATTCAAAATCAAGAATGATCAATTACAAAATTATGGAAAGAAAGAGCAGGTAAAGAAATATTGTTGGTCGATAGAAGATCAACATGAAGGAAATAAAGAAGCAGATGTTGCAGAGATTGTTGCATATGATGCTCTTGAATGTTTCTTGAATAAAGTAGAATCTTGGATTATAGATTCTGTTGCCTCTTTCCATGCAGCCTGAAATAGAGTATTTTTCCATGATTATGTCTGGGGAGACTTTGGAAATATTTATTTAGGGGTTGGTGAGCCTTGTCAAATTATTGGCAAAGGGGAAGTGCAGCTAAAATTATAGACGACCAACACATGGGTGTTGAAAGATGTCATGCAGGTCCCAGTCTTGAAGATGAGGCTAATTTCTTCAGGAAAATTGGGTGATGAGAGATGCATAGTAACTCTCATAGCGGATGCACTTGAATTAGCATGTGGTAATAAAGTAGGTACTCTTTATCTATCTACTTGTATTACTGATTCTCATTTTGTTGTAAAGATGTGGCTTTGTAGGCTTGGTCACATGAGTAAGAAGGGGATGCATGTTCTTAAGAGGAAGTCAGATGTGTTTAAGAAATTTAAGAATTGGAAAGCCTTGGTGTTCATGGAGGAGATGATAGACAGAGATCAGTGGAAGGGATTGAATAACTCTAATCAGGGCAGTTTGGAGAGGGTTTTGATCCAAAGAGAGCTCATAAGTAAAAAGTCATCACTCATAGGAAAACACAGTTATCGACGTCAATTAGGGGGAACTGATGTCGAACAGATAGGCACCAACATTGATCATGTGCAGACTGAATAAGTTAGTGGTGTCAGGTAGGTGGTGATCAATGTCAGTCAAGGAATTGACATCGGTGACTAGGTGGACACCGATGTCGGTCAGGGAACCGGTGTCGGCGATCAGGTGGATTCGACATCGGTTGGGTACAGACCAAGGTTGACAAAAAAACTGATTTTGGGTAGACAACAAGCTGTCAAAGGGTCTCAAATGCCCATGAGGAGGACTGAAAGTGTAAGTAAGCCTCAAATTCATTATTTTCCTTCTTTAGACCACTTGTTGCTCACTGATGGTCAAGAACCAAGAAGTTTTAAAGAAGTAGAGCAGGTAGAATCTAGAAAATAGTGGGAGCATGGCATGAATGAGGAATTTGATTCCTTGAATGAGAACCAAATGGGAGATTTGGTAGAGTTTCCAGTCGGAGAGAAATCACTGAAAGATGAATGGATTCCTTGGTTAAAGAAGAGAGAGAATGGACATGTGAGATGAAATTCCAGGGTATATGGTCTTGAGCAGGCTATAAGATAGTGGTACAGGTTTGACAAGTGTATGACAAAGCATGGCTTTAGTCAATGTAAATGTAACCATTGTGTTTATTTTACCAGGTTGGATAATGGTCACGACATTATCTTGTTACTGTATGTAGTGTGTATGCTTGTTACAGGGTCACACATGCAGGGAGTTGCTGAACTAAAGGTAAAGTTAGTTCAGTGGTGTGCCATGAAGGATTTGGGAGCAAAAAAATTCTTTGGTATGAGTATTCCTAGAGACAGGGAAGATAATAGGTTGATGTTGTCTCAAGATGATTGTGTGAATAAGGTAGTGAAGAGGTTCAAGATGTAGGATGCAGAATCAGTTAGCACACTTATGGATGGACAGTTCACAGAATAGTGTCCCCAATCACATGATGAGGTTAAGTACATGTGTACTAGACCTGAGTTTGTCCAAGCAGTGGGTGTTGTCAGTGAGTTTGTGGCCAATCCAAGAAAGAAGCACTGGAAAGCAGTTCAGTGGATTCTTAGGTATCTGAGAGGGACCAGAAGTAGGTATACATGTTATGCAAGGTCAAGGACTTCTCTACATGGGTTTGTAGATTCAGAGATGGCAAGGGACTTGGATGACAGGCGTAGCACCACAGGATGTGTGGTGGTTGGTCTTCAAGATTGAGCTTGAAGAGGGATACAAGCCAAGAAACAAATTAGATGATGTATAAGTATAGGTGTAGCTATTTATCTCCAAGTGGGAGATTGTTAAGTTGTGGAGCTAAAAGATTCACAGGGATGCAAACATGGAGGTTGCTGAGTTGCAAAGCAACTGACGTCAGTCAGGCCAACCGACGTCGAACATATATAATGAGTAGAGCAACTGACATCGGTTAGGGATCAGCTGACGTCGATCATCTCCAGGCAGATAGAGACCGACGTCAATCGCCTGTGCATTCTAGAACTGTTAGTTACACGAATAGTTAGTTTGTTGAATGGTCAATTTGTATGTAAAGAATAATTTTAGTCTTGGAGCTATGTTTCTAATTATTGTAATTAGAAGTCTAATTATTATTTGTATGGGATCTATTTAAGAGACCCATGGGCTATATTGTAAAGTGTGCTAGATAGAGAGAGCAAGGTTAGCTCCTTCAGAGGGAAGAGAGCAAGGTTAGCTCCTCATCGTGCCACAGTGCCAAGTGTGTATGATCAAGTAGATCTATGAGAGAGCAAGATCTGGTAAAAGATCTATAGAGGTGCTAGTTTGGAGAATCATAAGGACTTGGTGAGGCAAGGACAAGGGATCTTCTGGGTGTGTAAGATCTAAGTTGGTAGGTGTGCAAGGCCAAGTTGATCTACAGGTTGTGTAAGATCAGGTTAGATCTACATGGTAAGTAAGGTTGGTTGATCTACACTTGTGTGTGCGAGTTCTAGGTTTGCAGGTGTGCAAAACTAGGTTGATCTGTAGGTGGCAGCAAGATCAGGGAGATCAGCAACACAATAAGTAGCAAGATCAGGTGAGATCTACTTGGAGTACATGGTGTACTCAGACTTGGAGTACATTGAGTACTTGGTACTGGCAGTATTGTTACTGATTGGTGGAGGTGAACAACAACTCTGTGTTTGAGTTGTTTGTTGTGACTGTAATTGAGAGAGTGAACTCTTGAAGGAGAATATCTGTACACCCTAGAGGTATGGGAAGCCTTAGAGGTGTGGGAAGAGTGTGGCATCTCTTCATTGTATTTCCTTCTGGAAGAGTATTAATACAATTGGGTATTGTCTCTCATATTCTGTGTTGTTTCTGATTTCTAGTTACAATTTACTTCTGGTTAAATTTCGTGTTTAGTTGCTTGTACAAAAGTAATCAATTGTGCTCTTAATCTTGACAAGTGGTGTCAAAGCCTTGTGAGCCCGGGTTCCTAACAAAAATAGTTTGCTATTGAAGTATCAAGATGGAACTCTCTTTTCTCTGCCTCACAATGGGCATCATCTGAAGCACTTCAACTCTTGAAGTATTGGATGAGTTCTTTTGTACATATGTATATTTGTATAGTCTTTTGTTTCTATTTTTTTTGTGCTTTTTATTTTCATTTTTGGATCCTTTATTTTTGGGTAGCACAACTCCATAACCCAATGGCATACTTTAAGGCATTAGAGATTATGGTTTCTACTCCCCTCAACTGTTTAGAGTTTTCATTTGATGGAATTTCCCCAACTGGAGCCAGCTGTTGTCCCCAAAAATAGCTTTCTCATTTTTGTGACAATATATGAACTATTTTGGTCCTGCATGACCAAAATTGTCTCACCCATTTTCAAAATTTGTTATGAGCCTTCTAATTCCTCATTTTTCAAGCTTTTTCAGTAAAGGGATTAGTAAGTTCAACAGGTTCAAAGGCTTTTGCAAGTGAATCCAATCAAAAGAACCAGTTTCCAACACTTAGTCATTTTTTAAGATTGGTTCAATGCCTTGGCTCAATCAAAAATGTCCATCAGCAAGCATCTAAGCTAGGATTGAACCATTGAAACATTAAACCTTGAACCATTTTGGTTTAATAGGTTCAATGGGTTCAAAGGTTCAATGCCATCAACAAGAGCTAAGCGCATTTGTCAAATGTTTAAATTTCGATAGTTTCAAGGTTCCACGGCTTAAACTATTGAACCATTTAACCTTGAACAATTTTGTTTCATTAGTTCAATGGGTTCAACGTCTAAGTGGTTCAATGTACTTGGTTCAAAAATATCAAAGAGACTCAGCCAAATCAAAAGAATGAATTGATCAAACTGTTGAACCTTGAACTGCTTCAACAGGTTCAACGAGTTCACAGGTTCAAAGGTTCAAAGGAAGCCTCAGTCAAGGAAAGGAGTGTGCAAAAGAAAAGAATGAGCTGAAGGTGCCAAGTATCGACTGTGGAAGGTTTCAATATGATGTGGTGGAAGATGCCACATGTCCCTAGTAAGGATCGATGGAAGTTGACAAGTGTCATCATCCATGTATACCAAAAATGAGTCCTAACTATTTCTGTATGAGCTCCTATGAATTAGGTGGATGCTTCCACATGTCCTCACCTGTTCTGGTAGAATATGCCACATGTCACTTGTTCGAAGCAATGGAACATGCCATGTGTCAAAGACAGAGCACTCTCAAATGTAGGGACACAGAGCCAAGGAAAGGTTTCTTTCAGACAAATTATCCATAGGAATTTCTTTAGACATTTTGTCTAAAGGAAATAAAGGGACGATAGTCCTCTAAATAAATTAGAGCCTGAAGGCCACTTGAAGGATCTTGAAGGGTAGGTACCCTTGTGAGGGGACACTCGACACTCAAAAATGGACCCTGTTCAAGACCCTGAAGGGCATGTTCCCTTTGGGAAGGGTCGAGCCTCAAAGTGTAGCAAAAGCTACCAAGTGTCACAAGATAAAAAATAGTCTCTACCAATTTTGAAGTAGCAAAACTCACCACGTGTCCCGTCCCAGTGCAGTGGAAGCTGCCAAGTGTCTGCATCCGTGCTTCCAACCTCTAACAAGTTTCAAAGCTTATTCTAATAAGCTTATTTTAAAATCGTGGATGTCTCCACGTGTCCTCACTTGTATGATAGAGGAAATTAGCCATAGAAAGCAAGAAAGACACAAAGAAGTTGCTAAGGATAATGATAGGCCCATGAACATCAAATTTAGGGTGACTGACTAGCCATTAACCTTTAAAAGATGAAAGACTCACGGATGTCAAATTTGAAGCAATAAAGTGTCTAATTAATCTTTATAGGCTTAGAAGGTAGACCCAAATGCATTTAAATACCTTAAGGCCAGGGCCAAAAGGAAGAAGAGACAAAGAGGGAAACTCAGTAGGAGTTATTTCCAGTAGGTGGAATAGTCCACCAGGTAGGTATTTGGGGCCTGCCAACATTGAAAGCACAACCTATTTATCCCCTTTGGCGTAAAGGCCACATAGACAACTGCACAGGTAGTAAATGATGGAATGATTAATTCAAGCTTGAGAGAAGACAATGGAGATGAATCAACATGCCACACTTAAGGTAGTCGCCTTGCTCCAGCATGACTCTCCTTGATAGAACTAAAAATGCATCCAAGGCATTAATGCGTAGCATGGGTCACTCCATGGGACTAAGTGCTAAGCCTCTCTTGGCCTCTATATAATGTCATCTCTTGTATCATTTTAAGGAGGGATTTTTTATCATAGGAGCAAAACTCTGTCCAAATTGAAAGGTGAATACTGAGACTTTGAGCTCAGATTGTTGTTCATATTATTTTATCTGAATGAGAAAGCAAGTTATTTGTAGACTTTATGTTGTCATATCTTGTATCATTTTAGAAGATTGTTCTTATGTCTATCTTCTGAATGTATTCTTGTTTATTTAATCTAACAAGAAAAATTAGTGGAAGTGATAAGGAAGGTGTCCTGAAGCTAGCTACTTTCATACTTTGTGCTGTCGTAGTTGTCTTTAGTGTGTGTTTATTTTCTGTTTCTATGTAAAGGACCTTGGGATGACTTTGGCCCCCATTGTTCTTCATATCTCACTCTTGGGCAGTCAAGGTGGATACTTGTGCTACTTCTTAGATTGCTGGTTACTCTGTATTTTTTTATTAGTTACTTGTCACTACCAGAAAGATTCCTATTGTTTGCAAGAACAAGCACTTCTGAAAGAAGAGAAGTGCCTTCTATCATTTCACTAGGATTTTTACTATCCAAGAAGGGATCTGGATCTTGGCTGAATGTTACTTCTGAAAGAAGAGAATTACCTTCACCAATCACCCAAGATTTCTCCTTTGATCTGTGAGCATCATCTCTGAAAGAAGAGAGATGGATGGTTTATCCTAGCCCCGTGTGTTATTTTCAGCATATATATATATATATATATATATATATATATATATATATATATATATATATATATATATATATATATATATATAGCTCCTACGTATTTATAAGGAACCTCCCCTTGATGAGAGGAGAGATTTGTCCCCTGTTAATGTAGTAAACCTACACATCTGGCTGACCAATCTCCCTATATTGTGGTTGATAAGACCTATTTTACTCACCAATTAGCTGGTTGACAAAATATTCACCCAATACAACCTACACATATTATAACACATTTAAAAAGGGTATGCACCATTGTTGGTCCTAATCCCCCACCTAAGCTTCCATGGTACCAAGATTTTTATAACTATTTCCATAGTCATGTCTTCCCTATCAACCTTTCCAACAACCAATAGAAATTATTCTTTGATCACTTAGCACATTATACTCTCTTGGAAACATGTTTTATCATAAATGATATAATGGAATTCTTCTTAG
The DNA here is from genome assembly GCA_037957365.1 of Torreya grandis. NCBI lineage: Eukaryota > Viridiplantae > Streptophyta > Pinopsida > Cupressales > Taxaceae > Torreya > Torreya grandis. The sequence goes on from JARHVA010002015.1 coordinate 170,634, forward strand.
TTTTTTTATCTTTAAGAGAATCCAAGCTAGCTCTAAAGGAGGTTCATGAAGGATGTGTGGGGCCCACACCAATAATGTAGTCCTAGTAAATAAGCTCCTCAAAATAGGCTATTATTGGCCCAAAATGGAGACCAATGCTTGAAACTATGTGAAGAAGTGTGTTCCTTATCAAAAACATGGTAACTTGATACATGCACCTTATTTACCATTACAACCAATCACAACACCATGGTCATTCTCAACGTGGGGTCTCGATCTCATCAAGAAAATTAACCCAACATCTTCAATTGGCCATAAGCACATTTTAACTGCAATTGAGTAATTTACCAAGTGGATTGAGGCCATTCTTCTCACTTATGCTACCAAGAAGTAGATAGCCAAATTCATCCATTACCATATCATTTATCAATATGGCATCCTAGCGCTTATTATATCTGATAATGGAGGATCCTTTGTGAACCAAGATGTGAACTCTCTTTGTGTGAAATTTAAGATCAAGCACAAGAAATCAACCCCATATAATCCATAAGGAAATAGATAATTTGAGGTATTAAATAAAACCATTGTAGCCATCTTAAAGAATATTATCAATGATGTTGGCCATAATTAACACTTTCAACTCTTTCCTACCCTTTGGGCTTATAGAACTAATCCTCAAACCCCAACTGGAGCCACTCCATACACCCTTATTTTTGGCACTAAAGTTATTATCCCAATTGAGATTGAGATACCATCATTATGAATATCACTAGAGTATAATGAAGATGATGAATACTATAGAGTCTCACGGCTGCAAGAACCAAAACTTATTGATGGTAAGTGTTTGGATACCCTAGAAAACTTGTAGGCCTATTAGAATAGATTACAAACAAGATACAATAAACACATTCTCCCTTAAGAGTTTGAGATTGGTGATTTGGTCTTGAAAGAGAACCAAAAGAACATGAATGCTGAATGTAAAAAGAAAGGTAATTTTTAGCTTAATTGATTGGGATCATATGTTGTCATGATAAACTATGGATCAGGGGCATATAGACTAGCTAAAATTAATGGTGAATAACTTCAAGAGCCCATGAAAATCATACACCTTAAGAGGTTCTACGATGAATAGCTTCAAATAATTATCTACAAGACCCCAGACTTAGGGGTAACTTGTGCTAAATTAATTTTATCCCACCATTTTATCCTACCTTGAACACATTTTATACTACCTTAGCCCACTCTTCATGACTCCAGATAGTGAAGGTTTTGAATCATTGGCAATCTGAACACATTTTATCCTATCTTAGGCCATTCTCTTTGAGAACCATATCCTTTGAACCATTTCCCTTAAGAACCACATTCTTTGTTATATCTTGGGCATGTTGTAAGCTTGAATAGTTTTTATCCCTTGACCAATTATGATCCTGATTATGTCTCATGAACATTCTGAACATCTTCAATACCAGTTCTACAAAGCAATCCAACTAGGACAATATTTTTTAGTTTCTTCTACAGATAAGTGGACTCTGACACCTTCTCAATTCATAACCTTTGCCACACTGATACAAATAAATGAACCTATATAATTCTTTAGAGTTTCTTCATGTTGCACACTATTCTATATTACATTTTCTACTCTTTATAGGCACTTGTTATCTTATCAAGAACTTCACTCTCACCAATTTGTGAGCATGGGCCGTTACAACCAACTTAACTATTTTATTAGAACTTATACTCTTAGATGAGCATCTCCTTGACTAGATAGTCCTACCTTTTGCATATTTTATCCCAAAAACACCAAAAACATTGGAAATACTTTAAATATACCAAAACATCAGAACACGGTCCACAAAAGAACAAAAATATTGTCTCATGATTTTGTACGTTTGTACATTCCAATCCCATCACACTATGCTCTTATCATTTTTTTGAGCATAAATTATTCCACTAACTTTCCATATTACAAGCATTTTATCCTACTGATCTTCTGTTGAGTAGTTCATCTTGTCCCATGCACTTGCCATTTTGTAAGATCATTCTTTCTCATCCCATTAGCTTGTTATTTTCAAGACCATTCTCATTTGTATATCATATCTTCCATTTCTTATATAACATCAATCATGTTGGTCTAATCATCATTTTTATTCTATCTTATTTCTTGGGAGAACTACATTTGGCCTAAAGTTCATGTTGAAACATACATCTATAGAACTATGTAGGTAACGTCCACTTGTCTTGTACATCTGGAGTCAGCTTGGCCAACCCATTCCTTTTTATTCTCTTCCCTCATTTATCATGTCATTGATCCTTTTTAATTAGAGAACAAATTTTGTGTCATTATTTTTGTTATGTTGTGGTGGAAAGTAATGCCTCTACTACACGTGCATAAACAATTATTTTTAGACCACACTAGTATTTATACCTTACTCAGGTTTATGTGTTTATTTGAGTTTTTTTGGTGTTTTGTTGTGTTTTTTTGGTGTTTTTTGTGATTTCACAACTCTTCATTAATTTCTTCTCATTTTCTCATGTTTTGTACTTCTTGTCTTTTATGGTCTCATGTTTCTGCATATATTATTGCTTATTCTTATTGTGTTCATGAATATATTGTTAGGGTGTGGAGCTAAAAGCTTCACCCAGGTGCAAACATGGAGGAGGGTTGTAGTGTCACAGTCACCGATGTCGGTAGGCCACAATCAATGTCGAGCATGGGTCGACAGAAAGCAACTGACATCGGTAGGAGTTGGCCGACGTTGGTCACCTCCAGTCAGACAGGGACCAAAATCGGTCGCCTGTGCGGTTTCAAAACTGCTGTTGACGAACAATCAGTTAGTTGAACGGGTTATTTGCATGTAAAGACTAGTTTGAGTCTTTGAGCTACTTGTCTAATTATTGTATGCATGAGATATATATAATAGACTCATGGGATTTATTGTAAAGTGTAGAACTTGGAGAGTTCTTCCCATGGTAGAATCAAGTAGGATTCTTCATGTATGTAAGATCAGGTTTGATATGCAGGGTGTTGCAAGATCATGGTGGAGATCTACATGTGATAAGTAAGATCAGGTTGGTCTGTAGGGGTGTGTGTATGTGAGGGTCAAAAGGAGATCAGCGAGGGAGCAAGATCATGGTGAGATCTACTTAGAGTACTGGTTCGTACTTAGTTGTACTGGAAGTACAATGAGGTGAACAACAACTTGTGTTAGCTGTGTGTTGTGACCTATATTGAGAGAAGATTACTCTTGAGAGAAGATTACTGGGAGCCCTTGAGGAGTGGAAAGCCTCACAAAGGTGGAAGAAGAGTGTGATCTCTTTATTGTAATTTCCTTCTAATTGAGTTAAATACAATTGTGTGTTGCCTCTCATATTCTATGTTATTTCTCATTGATAGTTATTTGTTCTTTTGGTTATTTCCGCATGTTGAAGTTGCTTATACAAAGGTAATCATCTATGCTCTTAATTCTGACAAGTTGTATCAGAGCTTTGGGGAAATTTGGTCTTATCAAATGGTATCAGAGTGAGGTTGGACGGTCTCAGAGCAAGCTTGACTAGCAGGTGGTTTAGATCTGTTAAGTGTTTGTTGATTACAGGTTACTCGCAGGGGTTGTTGTTTGAGTGGGAGTATAGCAATGGAAAAAGAAGGTAAGTTGAGAATGGAGAAATTTAGACACAGGTGTAGCACCACAGGGTGTGTGGTGGGTTGTCTTCAAGTGGGAGCTTGGAGAGGGATACAAGCCAGGATGTAGAATAGACAAAGTACTGGTATAGGTATGGGTGCCACTATTTATCTCCAAGTGGGAGATTGTTAGGGTGTGGAGCTAAAAGCTTCACCTAGGTGCAAACATGGAGGAGGATTGCAGTGTCACAGTCACCGACATCGACAGGCCACAACCGACATCGGGCATGGGTCGATAGAAAGCAATTGACATCAGTAAGAGTTGACTGACATTGGTCACCTCCAGTCAGATAGGGACTAACGTCGGTCACCTGTGCAGTTCCAGAACTGCTGTTGATGAATAGTCAGTTAGTTAAACAGGTTGTTTGCATGTAAAGACTAGTTTGAGTCTTTGAGCCGCTTGTCTAATTATTGTATGCATGAGATCTATATAATAGACTCATGGGCTGTATTGTAAAGTGTAGAACTTGGAGAGTTCTTCCCATGGTAGAATCAAGTAGGATTCTTTCTGTATGTAAGATCATGTTTGATATGCAGGGTGTTGCAGGATCATGGTGGAGATCTACATGTGATAAGTAAGATCAGGTTGGTCTGTAGGGGTGTGTGTATGCGAGGGTCAAAAAGAGATCAGTGGGAGAGCAATATCCAAGGTGAAAACAATACATCAAGGAGCAAGATCATGGTGAGATCTACTTGGAGTACTGGTTCGTACTCAGTTATACTGGAAGTACAATGAGGTGAACAACAGCTTGTGTTAGCTGTGTGTTGTGCCCTGTATTGAGAGAAGATTACTCTTGAGGGAAGATTACTGGGAGCCCTTGAGGAGTGGAAAGCCTCACAGAGGTGGAAGAAGAGTGCGATCTCTTTATTGTAATTTCCTTCTAATTGAGTTGAATACAATTGTGTGTTGCCTCTCATATTTTTTTCTATTTCTCATTGATAGTTATTTGTTCTTCTGGTTATTTCTGCATGTTTAAGTTGCTTATACAAAGGTAATCATCTGTGCTCTTAATTTTGACAAGTTGTGTCAGAGCTTTGGGGAACTTTGGTCCTATCATATATTAATAAATTCACATGGATCTTGAATCTTTATATCTTGATCCTATGTTATTAAGTTATTCTTGGACCACTTTATTTATTTGATTGTTGTTGGTGTCTTTCTTTCTTTTTCCTCTTCTCTTTTTCTATGTTCAAGAACATCTTGATGGTCCACATAGATCTTGATTATTCATATCTTGATCTCATGTTGTCAAGTTGATTTTGTCTTATTTTTAAACATTTTTGTTCCTAATTAACTCTTTATTTTCCATATCTTGATTTTAAGTTAGGTTCATTTATGTTTATCTTTCCTTTTTATTTAAATGTTTTATAGTTGTAACTCTAGGTTTGGTCATTATTTACCATTATCCTTAGTTATAGATATTCACATTTGAACCAAATCCATGAAATTAGAACATAATGTCATTATAAGTCATTCATACTTATGATGCCTACTTTATTTTGATATAGACAACACTTTTGTGCTCAGATTCCAAGTTTTAACATCAACACAACTCTGATGAATGATTCTCAAGAACACTTTGCATAATCTAGAATCATGATATGAAAATAGGCATCTAGGTACTATGCATTTTATCACTTTGACTCTATGCTTAGACGTGCATCTCTTCACATATATCACAAGTATAATAAAAATTTGGTCAATTTTCTTCATCACTCAGTCCATTCTATCCCACTTCTTGGGAGAACTACATCAGCTTGAGGTCTTACTGGACTATGTAGGTAGTGATAAATTTTTATTGAGGTTAGATTGACTATCTTTCATTATTAAATTCATCTCTTTCATCACTTTATGAATTCTCGTATGCTAGGTTTTATATGGATTTATAAGCCATTACACCATCACATGTACATTTGTACCCGCTCGATTTAACCTCTCTTTTGGGTTATATCCTTGAGCTATTTTGCTTGCTAATTGCCCATGCTAAGGCACAACATCTAAACAACATCAAAATAAAATCATCTCTATAAGGGCAAACCTTTATTTATTCCTTATCAATGATCAAAATTTACCCTAATAGGGACAATTTTTTTATCACAATCAAATTTGCTCTACTAGAACACTTCTTATTATCTTATTTTTGGAGACCACATTCTTTTTTCCTCTAATTATAAGATCTCCACACTTTTTCCCATGATGGAAATGTTTTAGTGTGCAACTTGTCTTAAGATTGATCAATGTTGTAAGCAAAAAGCTTGTAATCTTAAATTAGGTACATTTAAAGTGTGTCCCTTACATTTATGAATTTTATCTTTCCTATTCCCCCCATCTTTGGGGCCTATTATACCTCTAGTTACATTTTTATCATTTATGGTGACCACATGTGCAAGTATTATCTCATCTAGATGTGATCTATTCCATGGATTAATCTCTCACTTTTTGAGAGTCCATCATTCTCTTTCATCCTAGTATGTCCTCTTAAGGGGGCATCATGGGTCATTTCCAATTTCTTCTTAACATCTCTTTTCTTTGAAAAGATGTTACTTCACTTGAATGTCTCAGTACACCTTCTCAAATAGAGGCAAAATGTAGACATGCAATTCCTAACACCATTTGTGTTGAAAATGTCAATTTTACTCAAATTGCACTCAAATACACATTTTAGGCTAAAATCCATAAAATGCACTAAATGGTTCAAGATTATCATTTACAAGTACCAATTTAGGCTAATGTATCCCTAAATGGGGCAATACATTTTATGGGATACCTAACTTTGATCAATTCATTTTGAGTCAAATTTATGATTTTGCCTTTTTGTGCTCTGGATCACTCTTTTCTTCTAATCTGTTAGTACACATCATGTACCTTCGTTATTTGGGGTCAGAAACATCCTAAATGGGAACACGATCCATATACATCTAACATCACCTTTTAATTCTTATCCAGTCAAATTATGACCCAATAATATGACTTTTTGACCATTATGATTAATTGTGTACCAATTTATAAAGAATTAAACTAAACTTGATTAACCTTGTTTAAGCTAATTAATCCAAATTAAGAGCTTAAGTAATAATTCCATGAAAATTATTGAATATCTCATTATTGAAAATTGATTGTTGATATCTGCATCACCTAGTGACATCATCATATGGGGTGGCATCCATTAAGCCATAAATGCATAAAATATCAAGATTATAGGTCTCACATGCCTCTTTAATGCCTCCCATGCCTCTTTAATGCCTCTTTATCCTAAATCATTATGAGTATATTTATGGATTTAATTCCAAATATTATATTAATCCATGACCACACATCTCAATCTTGAGATGGATGGTCATGGTTGATCCTAGACCATTTTGAAAATCTATAAATAAAAAATCCATGAACATCATTTTTAAGCTTGAATTGTACAATTTTATAATGCTAAATTGTCTTCACAACCCTTTGTGTTGATCATTGTTTTCCATTAGCAAGCTTCATTTGATAGGCTAGATTAGAGAATTCATTTATTCCGAACCTAGGTTATGCAAAGAATTCTTGAGACATTAGAGAAGTTACCACTATTGTTGATGAAGATAAGAAATCTTGATCAAGGGAGAACATGCTTTTAAACTGTACTTGTATGGTGAATCCACTTGGGAAGGTAATTGGTATTGCTTTCTTTCAATTATTTCTTGCTATCTTTTATAATTCCCACATGAATAGATAGGCTAAGTATTGTTATGTCTTTAATGCATTTTTCATGATTTCTTGACTAATGCTTGACTAAATTTCTTTGTAATCCTCTCTACAACATTAATTACACATGAAATAAGAAAAAAATAATAATGATCATGAGAATATCATGATGCTTTACAATATCTACTTGAAAAAATCTCCAAACTAAGGTTTTATAGTGTATCATAGTGGGTCATAGGTACCATTGTCAATATGTCAAGATGAATATCAAATAGCATGAAGGTCCTTATGGACACCATTCTCCCTTAACAAAATACATGGATGTTAATTCATTGTAATTGTGAAGTAAAGAAGGAAATTAGTTAAAATACAAGAGTATATATATGAAACTCTAAGATTTTAAATATGGAAAAATAAACTTAGCACTAAATAATGTATATTAAATGATCAAGGAACAAGTGGAAAAAATACACTACATAAGGTGCTTAGTAAGTCTTTACCAAGTTTTCAAGAATAAAACTAGCATTTTTAAGTACAACCATGCTCAATAAGGATCCCTTATGTGAGGTATAAAAAAATTATTAGATTGACTTATAAGAAAAAAGTGAGTAATGTGACTATATCTTTTTATTTTTCACTAAAAAACATTTAAAAATATATATATATTTGAAAAATAAATTTATGAAAAAACATTAATTTTCTAAATTTGTTAGCTCATGTTGGATGAGTGCAAATAATTAACAACTATTTTTTTGTGGGTGAATTACATGTGGTTAAAAAATTAGAGGTCTCTAGTTTGTAGGATTATTTCAAGTTGATCAATAATTAATAGTAACTATTTTGTATGAACTTTACAAGTGGATCCAAAATTAATTGTTGCTAGTTTTTAGGAATACTGCTAGTGGAAGCTAAAATTAGTTGGCTCTAATTTATAGATAAATTCTAGGTGGATATAGAATTAGAGGGCACTAGTTTTCAAATAATTGACATGTAAATTCATAATTAGTAGCACTAATTTATAGGTTGGTGCTAGATGTATCTTGAATTAATGAGCACTAGTTTGAATCTTAGGGTCAGTATGTAAAAGGAATAAAGTAATGCATAATAAGTTTAGAGGAAGCTAAGTGTAGCTAGAATAGTCTAATGAGGTGGTGTAAAAGTACCAAAATCTAATAAAAATAGCTTAGGTAGTGGGCTTCTAAAGTAAGGCCCAAATAAAATCACATATGTGGTGACTTAGAAGGAATAGAGGACACTGATGCTCAAAATTTCAACTTTTTTAAGATGTGAGATCACATAGAAATGGGACCAATAAAGGAGGTGTTTGTTCCCATTTGTACACCTCTCTAATCTGGGCTTGCACACTTGAAGAAAAATGGCAAACAATGATGAGAAACCCACTAGAATGTCATTGTAGATGGGGGAGGGTTTAGCATCAAGAGTGGACCAAGCTAAGAATATTATCGAGAAGCACCTAAAAAGGGTATGGTTATCTCCTTATTACTTTTGGCTCTATCTGAACCAAGGTGAGAGGACCTATGGGGGTAGCTTGCTCATATGGAGGGATTTTACAATTCAATCTCCATAGGGATTCTTGGTATAAGGAACATATATGATCAGAGCGTAACCAATTTTATACACTACACCCATGAATGGTTGTCATACAAAATGCACAAATGCTCTATGTGATACACAAGCTACTAAAGACATGAAATTGTGACTGTAATCTTCATGTTGAAGAATATTTAACAAAAAGAGACTAAATAAAGACTACAATGCTATAAATTAAAGCATAAACTGTAAACACATTTCAGATGTGCAAGATATTATGCATTTACAAGGTAAGTAACACTTATAATATGCAACAAATGTGTGTTATTTGCAAGGTAGGATAGGGTAAAACAAGTTTATAGTTAATTATAAAATGGAGGATGGCATGTTGGTGACTTCCAAATAGCCAAGTATCTAGTAGTATTTCATGGTAATGTTCCTTAGTAAATATGTAGAAAAGACTTCAAATACAAGACAATGATAAACACCAAATGATCCTTGAGAGACTAGGACATACATTGAAACTAGAATCTCAAATACTTTTTTTTGCTAAATTCATGAACCTAGGGTGCCCTTAAAAAGTATTTAACAACACATTTATAAATATAACTATAGAGAGGGATTTATAACCTAAGTACATGCTCAGAATGATAATCAATAATGAAAACAAAGTATTCAATTAGTAGAACTTGCAAAACATATTACTGCATTTCATTAGCAAAATACAATAGAGAACCACAAATGTTTTCCAGTGACTTGAAAAGAAATACTACAAACATCAACACTTTATAATGCTACCATGGGGATAAGCATGGTGAGATTGCTCTTTTGACAAGGGAGATATGAACATGCTATCAAATCTTGCTAATGGCTATATAGATGCAACCACCTTAGCAAGGGAGACAAAATATACACACAACATTTTTTTGTAGAACTTGGACTTGGAGAAGATGGATGCCTAAGATGACCTACATCAACCAAAAACCAACAATAAACTGAAATAGTAGATAAAGTCCATATTTATACATTTTAAAATTTGGAATCATGAGTCACAAATTACAAAAAATTCATAATAAATTTTTCTAGTCCCATTAAGAAACTTAGTTAGAAAATGCCTTTTTGCCATGCCTGAGATGTTCATCAATTTTCAAGACAAATAATTGTTTCAAATACATCTACAAGGAATGATGAGGACTTGGAACCTCCTATAGCATACCATTTGACATTTTGGCTAAAAAAAATGCCTTTCACATGATCTTAGAAGGAGGATATTTATTTGAGGAGCTAAATAGATTTTGTCTTGATGTGGAATAGCCTAAAGACCCCCTTGATCACTCACTTACACAGTTATAAGGAAAAAATAATTTGAAAGCCAATTTTTTTTTGTCTTTATGTGAAACTTATTTGAAAATGATTTCCTATTACTCCATTTTAAATTGTGTAAAATTTTGGACATGACATCTCCTCTTTGTGCATGCCAAGGAAAACCCATTACCTACAATGATGGCTCGAGAGTTGATCTAATTTGTGACATGAAACAAAAAATGATCTGCAATCATGATTTGGAAATATTTGATCTAAAATGGTAGTCAGATATTCATCTATGCTTCTACACATTGCCACATCCATGGAAAAGTGATCAATTTTAACTTTAGCCTGGACACTTGTCATCTCCTCATGTAATTTGGGTTCCTTTAAAAAATCTATTTTGGCTCGCACCATAGGATCTTTCTTGCCCAAGAAAAAATGAGTTTTATATCTTGAAATGAGATGCTCAAGCTATAATTAGTGGCACATATATGTGTCACTTATCATTTCTATATTTTCCTATGGGATCTTTGACTTTTCAACCTCAATTATGCACCATCAGATCTGGCTAGGGTGAACAAACATGCTTCATCAGATCATGATCTAAGAAGTGAGGCATGATTGGATGTTAATTTTTACCTAACCCCAAGGATATGCCACTTAGAAGCCCTATGGTATTTTTATATACATTACAGATAACCGATCCTACTTTGAGTACCCTCATGCCATGTGAAAACATCTCTCTTGATTTTGGGTCCTGTTAACTTGTCAACTACTAGCTCTCACCATTAGATCTTTATAACATGATAAAAATTTAAATCATGGCCCATGAGATCAACACTTGGAATCCCCATAATTATCCTAATTTCCTTTGATTATTTAGCTTTGATTACACACCATCAGATCATCCTACTCTGAACAAACATGATTCATTAGATCTATCTCCATTTCAAAACAAATGGCTAGTTCATGAGGTCTAAAATTGATGTTCATGCAATCATCCTAGACATTTGAATCCAAGTGGTTACTTGCCATGGCTTAAATTTGATGTTTATGTGCATATTAGAAGCATTTGAATTCCAATAGATAGTCCCTAAAACTTAAAGTTAATGTTTGCACACTTGTAAAAAAACATCCACAAGATTGTCACTTGTAATTCAAAAATATTTCTTCAAGGAATTCATTCCAAAATAATTTGATCTGTGTCTTTATCTTAGGCATTCTTTTTGGCTTTAACACTTATACTTTGGGATTTTCATTCAACATAATTATCCTAAAATAATTGAGACTTATCTCTTTGGAAGAATTTTCTCAGGCCTTTTATCTTGATCGGGATAATTGTTTCAGACATTTTGTTCAAAGTAATTTCCCCACATGAAATATTCTCTTACCCTTTTGTTGAAGGAATTAACACTTAGCTCCTTTTCCTTTGTCAAGACAATTATTTTTGACATTTTTTCCAAAATAATTTCCCCACAAAAATTAAACTTGGTCTCCCAAAGAATGCAATTATTTCAAACTTTTTGCTTAGGCAAAATGTTTGAAGGAAATGGACCTCTGCTCCATAACAACTTTGCTAAAATTACTTTTTAGGCCTTTTGAACACTACCTTCAAAATTTTTGTCAAGGGCACATGCCCTAAAGAATTTCCATTCAGCCTTTTGGAATGGTCCTTTGATTTCTTTAAAGTGCCCTTTAGACTTTATAAAAGTGTCCTTCAGAAGTTTTAAAAATGTCCGTCACCATCCAAACTTATTCTTTAGACTTTTTGTAGATGCCCTTTAGGAGTTTTACAAGGTAAAAATTCCTAAAGGAAATAATCCTTCAAAAAAAATTCTAAGGCAAAATGACCCTTTGAAAGTGCCCTTCAAAAAATTTGCAAGGGAAAAGTGCCCAAAGGAAATTATCCTTCATAAATTTTGTAAAGCCAAAATGACCCTTTGGGACTTTTTATAAGTACCTTTGGCCGAAGAAAATAAGTCCTTAGAATTATTTTGGGTTTTTTGTGTGAGGAAAATGCCTGAAGGGCAAGTTCCCTTCAATTTTTTTTCCATGGACAAAAAGTCTAAAACAAATAAGACTTAACACCATTCTCCAAAACAAAGGATTTCCTTTGATCTTTTTATGTAGGAAAAATACCCGAAGGGCAAGTGCCCTTCAGAATTTTTTCCATGGACTAAATGTTTAAAACAAATGACCCAAGATAAATGAAATATCCCTTCAGACCTTTTGTAAAACACTTTTCCCAAAAGAGACAAGACATTGAATTCCTTTGGAAATTTTGTAGAGGATGAAATGTCTGACAGAAATAAGTCTTGTAACCTTTTATCTGAGACAAAGAAACCTAAGACCTATTTCCATCGTATATTGCATTCATGAAAAAACCTAAAAAGTTTAAGGGAAAAACACCTTCACCAAGAAAAGACAAGATAAAGGACTTAACCAATTTTTACATGAACTTGACCTTCTAAAAGAACACTTTGAAATAGAATTTGGGTTAATGACTTAGAAATTTATACAAATAAGAGTCCAATTGCTTCAGTGCAATTTTGAGCACTAATAGGAGGATCATACAAGGCCATCAAGGCTAAATATGTACCTAAAATAAAGTATAAAAAATGACTCTAGCACTTTTTTTTTGGATTTCACATTGATTTTTTTAGTTTACAATTTTATTTAAAAAATAGAAAAAACAAAAAAATGATGATGCTTGCAAATGTTTTTAAATGCACAAAAAAAACTCAAACCTCTATTGATTGAGTATTAAAGCTCCATTTATGATAAAGTGGAAATTAAAATTAACTTTCATGGATATTCCAAATGTAATGGAATGGATGAAATGTCTTCAAAGAGATCTAAAATTAGTGAAACTATAGAGGACCCTCCAATGCAACTTTGTTAGAAAATTAAAAAAATGAATAAAATATTATTCCAAAGATGAAAATCATCAATGCAATGAAATAAAGCTTTAAAATGCTCTGATACCATGTTATAATATTATTATGAGCCCATGATATGTGAATAATGGTATTGGTTCTAGGATATGATTAAAAGTAACCTCATGACTATCACCCATGGTTTCATGTGCATACTTGTGAAACATTACAACAAAGAGATAAAGATATGACTAAGGTAGAATGAGTATTGTATATTAATAAAGCTCATATGTACATGAGGGAAATTTCCCTCCTTACACAAATAATATAATACAATAATATGATATAATGGATTACCTTCACCCATGCCCTTTAGCTTATTATATAGATAAGTAAGGAGGTTTAAGGTTGGAAGTAATCTCTATTTCTTAGGGAGATTAGCTCAAATTAGACAAACCCTAATTTGAGGATAACCACTAAAGATATTATTTTTTAAAAATAAAAAAAATATGAATGATGTGCACATAAAGGTGTCCTTATTCATAAAGAGTGCATCTTAGAATATATAAAAGTGCATTTCCTAATAAATACTAAAATTTTGGAGGGATATGTGGTTTGTAGTTTACAAAATACCCCCATTAGTTCTAGGGTTCATAGTATATTATTTATATGAAGTGCACCTTTTAATACACCTTATAATTCATCTATATTAGTTCTATCATTTTTATGATATTTTATGGCCTTTGGAAAACTATATGATTATTGTATACCCTTTTCTTGGAAAATTACACATTGTGTTTGTAGCTCTTTTATGAAATTTTGAGTAGTGTAATGGATTTTCACATTTGTATCATATTGGTGGCATGTTTACTTGGATGTACCCTATAATACCTTAGTATCCACTTATAAACCCTCCTCTATAGTTACCAAAATATCCTCTCTAGGTTCTTCCCCTATAGCCTCCTTAATATAGACACCCCATTTTGGCCACATCTATGTCTAAATCAGACTTTAGAGTGATTTCTACTAAATTATGGAAATTAAGCCTATAAATAATCAAAACACCAAAATTCCTCTACATATCAGATGAAAATACCTAGAATCATGTCGAGTCTTCTTTATTTGGGTATTACCCTATATGCAATGATAACCTCCCATAGATTCATCTCCAGTCAGGTTACGACCTAACAAACTGAAATTTTAGACTAATTAAGTGGGGAACTTAACAAAATTTTAGAAAAAGACAAAAAAAAATCAAATTTACTTAATTAATTAAACCTAACTAGTTGCTTAGTTAAATAATCCATGTATAATTACTAAATATCTAAAATTGGAAATTCAAAAATGCAAAATATCAAGCCTCTTCATCATTTTTTTGTGAGTTGTCAAGTACTCATAAAATACCACACAAATATCTAGATTCCTTAGTCACATTTATTAATTGAATAATATTAATTACATCTTTAACTCAATCTCCACCACACATCTCATTTATGATCCAAATTCCATAATGGATTGGTCTAACATATAAATAAGAGTGCCATCACTCTCTTTCAAGAAGCTTTTGTGTGTAAGATTATTATGCAAAAATGCCTTCAAGAATCTCTCAAGAAAATTTATAATGTCAAATTGATTGGAGAAGCTTCACATGTCAAGCCAAGCCAAGCCAAGCCAAAGTGATAAGGATAAATGATTCAAGGATCACCATTATTAAAGACTCTTTGAGCACATGATCGAGCACATCACTCCAAGACCAAATTTCAACTCTTGCTCACAAGGAAGGTGAATAATACTTGTTTTATCTTATTTTATTTTTTACTTGCATTACTCTCTTGATCCCCTAATTAACTAGGTTTGAGGTGTTATATCTCTATGTGTTTTTATTATATTTATCATATTAACATTTGACTAACCCCCTCTTATTTTCCTATGATACATAATGTCATTACTGGTGGAATAATACACCCCACAAACACTAATGGAGTGACTTGGTACTCTTAAAATCCAAAAACATCTCACTTAGGACCTTATTTTCACATTTTTGTAACATTTTCCATATTTTGATTGCTTGTGTTTTGATTTTTGTTCAATAAATGGTGATTGTGTCACTCAACTTCATCACTCAATAGCTTGAATCTAATGCTTGATAGTTTAGCTGCAATGATCAACTATTTGTCACTTTATAGGAGAGTTAGACACCATCACCATCACATGTCGATCATTACCATCAATTGTCACCTTATGTCATCACTTACCTTCACTATTTGACACCTACTATTGTTATTTGACACCTTACTACCATCATTAACACCATCACCATCTTGTCTTGAGTACCTTGTTATTGATCGATAACATCTTGCAATCAAATGACACCTCATTACCATCACCAACATTATTATTGTCAACCATTGACTAATTCACCATTGAATGATAACATCTTGATATCAACTAACACCTAATGTAATCAATCAACACCTTACTACCATAACCAACACCTATTATTATCACTCGACACCTTACTACCATTATCAACACCTATTATCATTATTCGACACCTTGCTCCCATCACTGACACCATTTCTATCTCATGTCAATTATCACCATCAGTTTAAACTTGATTTTATCACCCAATACTATCCTTATCCCCTACCATCTCCCAATACTATCCTACAGTTCTTTGGGTGACCCAAAAATGACCCTAAATTTCTTTCAAGTTTTTATTTATTTCTTCTTTTGCATTAGCTTGTGGTAAAAACCTCATAGCCTCCTCACAATTTCTTTAAAGGAACATTGACTTAGTGTTTCATATCCCCACATCATTCTAACACCATTCCATGATGGGGCATATAAATTGGGCACATGACACTATAATTGAACAATGGTTGAGTGTTTATCCTGATAATTATAAAAAAAATCTAGATTAGTTCATGTTAGACATCAAACTTCACTAAATAGTATATGATGAAGTCATTATGCAAAGGACTAGACCTTTACATAATAATCTAGTGAGTTTATATCTAATTGATTTGATACACCCTTTTATTAGCCAAACTTTGGACCTTTTATATCATTTCAAAAATTATATATTTTAGTAAACCATACTTCTCCACATAATATCCTACCAAATGTTGAGTTTTTAATCACTCCAAGTTCCTTGCCATGTAATAGTTATTAGAAGATAAGGGGATTAAAAAACCCTACCTACATGTTTGTTGATGCTTGGATTTGAACCCTTGAGGAAATGATCAATTTTCCTCGTCCAAGCAGCATAATGGAATCATCTCTCTTACTATGGGTGACAATTTTGTTGAGATGAGTCTATATATTAGGGGATAGCTCCCCTTGATGCACCTTGAAACTCTTTCTAAACTAAAAATTTTAAATGAAAAGGGAGAAATAAAACAAGTGGTAAAACAAGCAGTGATGCACCAATATTTGTTATATTCTTAAGACTGAATCCACTACTTAAAAATAAACAAGGGTGTTTCACACAAAGTCACAATAAAAACATTGCTACATCAGTATTTCATAAGTTAGATTTAGGAAGGTATTTGATGTTTAGGAGGGTGATGAATGATTATACAAAGAGAATACACATATACCACTTTTAATATGTTTATACACTTATTAAATAATGCTAATAGAGACTTGCAACATCATCTTTTTTGCACTAGTAAGTGAGCATAGATTGATATTCTAGAAAATAACTTTTTCACTAGTCATTATCAACAAGATTCAAACTTATACTCAATAGTTCAATGTGAAAAATGGTAAAATCACTTATATATTTCTTCAAGAGTTATAGTACAAATCTGGCTAGCGTTTTATCATAACAAGCAAAGGCTCCACAATGAATAGAATGAATACATATATATAGCCTTGAGAAAGATATAAATCAAAGGGAAGTCTAAAAATGATTCATACATGTGTCAACTTGAGAATGGAATAGTTACACTAAATTTTGTAAGATGTTTTATTTTTGGTTATGCCAACAAGATCAAGCTATTTTGAACTACGTTTTCCCATAAAAGGATCCATTGGATAAATTTTTTTTAGATGTTAACTATTATTTTTTGGCTCATTGAGCTATGAAATGGTTTAAAAACTCAAACCATCAACCTATCTATTTCCATTTTCTATGTAACCGATTCTTAAAATCTTACCATTTGTCATCTTCTCATCTATCTTTAGGTACCCACTCTCTTGTTTGAAAAGCAATGGCTATTATTTATAGCTTGAACTTGACATTCTATGGGCCATCACTCCTTTTTTTGAATCCTAATGACTAATTTCCATAGTTTAAACTTGAAATTTTGTGGGCCATCACTAAGGTATTTCTTTGGACTTCTTGTCCTCAACATTTGTCTTCATGATTTATCTTTTGCATGCTTTCAAACAATTTATTTGAAATATTTTAGGCTCTTTTTTCCCAAAGGAAATCTAATCCTCATGGATAATTCTTTCGAAGAGTCCCTTTAGACTTTATATTTTGGGATTTGCTTGGTCCTTTATGCTTTTTATAATTCTTGTGGACAAAATATCCAAAAGAAATAGACTTTGGCACCTCAAACAATTTATCTAAAAGAATTCCTTCAGATTTTCTTCTTATCTTCCTTTGTTTCTTTGAGATGACCCTTCAGTAAGTGAAAAAGACCTCTTCAAAAGGAAAACATATTCTTTGGATTTTGCTTGTGACCCTTTGGCAAAGTTGTAAATGTCCTTTCAAAATGAAAATACCTTTTGTATTTTTAAAATGGTCCACTTTATCTTAGAAACAATCCTTTGAACTTCTTAAAATGATCCTCCCCTTTGAAAAAGAACCCTTCGACACTTTTTCAATAGTTTATCTTCTCATAGACCTTCCTGCAGATGCCCTTTGTAAATGTGCCACATACCCTTCAAGATTTTGAAATGGTCCACTTGTGCCTCAGCTTCAATTCTATCGCATTTTTTATAAGGGACAATTTTTGTGGAATTTTTGTAAAGTGCCCTTCCTAAGAATGAAAATATCCTTTGAATTTTTGAAAAATTTCCCTTCAGACTTTTTGAAAAGCCCTTCAAACTTTTTTGAATGGCCCTTCAAGATTTTGGAAATGGTCCACTTTTCTATTTGAAAGAGTCCTTCACAAAGTTGTCACCTACCCTTTAAGAAAATTACTCTAGACAAAAAATCTGAAAGAATTTGATAAGGAATTTAGAAAAAATCTTGAAAGAAATATACTTAGCAAAGGACCAAAATAAACCTTCTAAAATAATTCATTGGTGAGGACTTAGCTAAAAGACTAAAGATATCAAAGGGAAAACACTTGGGTTTTTGCATACTAGACATAAACAAAGGTATAGACTCAAACACTTTTTACAAATAGGGGTGCCCAATTTTGGCCTAAAAGGCCAAAATTTAGTTAACAAATTGGTGGTTTACAGGGGTAGGATGCCTGTTATTCTGAATAGACCAGTAGCCTTATAATCCATTGGGCATGGAGTTAATTAATGCTTGAATATGGTTAACAAAGGACTTTACCAAAACATAAAGAAACACACCACACAACAATAATCAAGACCAAGCAAAGACAACATAAAACTAGACAAAGAAAAACTCACACCTATGCCTAAGCACTTAGGGAACATAGAGAAAGTAGGAAATTATGTACAAAGGAAAGGAAAACATTAGTAACAATGCTTCAAATATATCCCATTGACTGGGCTATGTAGCTCCTCTCCATCCAACCTTGAGAGTTAGAAAGTATTGTGTTGTTTTCACTTTGAGATCACATATGGGCCACTCCACAACGAATCAAACTTTGTGTTTTTTATAGGCTTGGCCCAATCTTCATCCCATTTCAAAATAATGTCTTATTTTTTGAAGCTCCTTGGCATGGACTTCTTGTCAAAATACCTCTTTGTTTATTGTTAGTGAGTAGTCATGGTGTGCATAGCTTGATCTCTTGTTTCCTCAAGCTCCATTAACTCACATAATCTGATCTTCATGCTATCACTCTCCATCAATTTTAGCCAATAGGTAAAATCTAAGGCTGGAAACTCAAGTGAGATAGGAAGTCTAGCTTCCTTTCCATACACAAGTGTATATGGTGAGTTCCTGATTGCTCTCTTTAGGATGATCCTATCAGTCCAAAGGGTTGTCTTCAACTTAGTGTGCCAAGTCCTTTTCTTCTCCTCCATAGTCCTCTTTATGATCTTGATTAAATTATTATTTGTGGACTCAGATAATCCATTCCCTTAGGGGTAATAATTGGAGGAGGTGTTGAGATAGATGCATTAATTCAAGGCCCATTCACTTGTCTTTGTTCCTAGAAAGGCTAATGCATTATCTGAGATGATTATTGAAGGAGCTCCAAATTTAGTTACTATACCTTTATAGAAGTCCAAGACTAAGTCTTAATTTTCCTCCTTAAGAGATACAACTTCCACCCATCTTGTAAAATAATCAGTGGTATTCAAAACCCACTTGTGACCAACACTAGAAAGAGGATTGATTAGACTTATGAAATCCAAACCTATATTGAATGAAGAGGCAAAGCAACTAGCCTTTGTTTGCCATCAAAAAGATCACACTTTTGGCATTTTCTTACACAAGCATGGGTGTCCTTGAATAGGTTGGGCTGAAAGTAACCAACTCTCATTATCTTGGTAGTTGTGGTTCTTGGAGCAAGGTGACCACCAACTGGTCCATCATGAAACTCATGCAATACTTTGTCATTCTAATCTAAATCAATACATCTCAACAAGACACCTAAAAAATATTTTATAAATAGTACTCCATCAACTAACACATATAGAATGGATTATATCCTAAAATACCTCCTTTTGGCCTTATCAAGACCTTGTGGACACTCACCAGTTTGAAGGAAATGAATCATGTCTTGTGTCTAACTCCTTGTGGCTGAAGGTACAACTATTGTAAGATCATCATGAAGTGCCAAAATAGTTTAATTTTTTTCTTTCAATTCTAAAACAAGATGCTCACATATTCTTTTTCCTTTTAATAACTTGGTTTTTTTGATATCCACATCATATTCCATCACTTTGGTGATCCAACCTGCCATTTTCTCACTCAAATCTTGATTTAACAAAAAATCTTTCACACTAGGATGAGGCAAAAAAATATGAATCTTATTATTAGATAACATATGTCTGAACTTATCTAATCTCCTTATAACTAAAAGTACTTATATCTCTACATATGTATATCTTATCTCATATCCTTCTAAACCTTGACTGAAAAAGGCAATAGGTTATTCCAGATTTTCATCATTAGCTTGAGGAAGCATGGAAAAGATTACCTCTTCATTCCTAAAAGTATATAGGTTAAAGTCCTTGAATAAGTTAGGACTTAAAAGAGTAGGGGCATGGGCAATGGCTTGCTTGATCTCTTCAAAACTTTCTTTTCTCCTTCCTATCCAAGTGAATATCTCATCTTTCCTTAGCATAGAAGTCAAGGGCTTGACCATGTTAGAAAAATAAAGAATTAACCTCGTAATTAAATTGATCTTATCAAATAAACTTTGTAAACCTTTCTTATGCTTAGGTAAAGACAATGCTAAAATATTATTCACTCTCTCTTGATCCATAGATAGACCTTTCTTGGAAATAATGTGGCCTAAGAGTTTGCCTTCATGAACAAGAAACACACACTTATTTAGGTTTAGAGATATGCCAAACTCTATACACCTCTCAAAAATATACCTTAGGTGATTCAAATGATCTTTTGCTTCCTTGGAGAATTTTGTTACATCATCTAGATAAACCAATATAATGTCATTGATTATTCCTTAGAAGGACATATCCATTGCATGTTGGAAAGTAGCTCCAGAATTTGAAAATTCAAATGGATTCTTCCTATAGGAATATGTGCCCTATTTGGTATTGAAGGTTGTCTTGTACTGGTCACTTTCTTTTACCAAAATCTGATTGTACCCAAAATAACCATCTAGGAGAGAAAACCTCTCACTACCTGCCACCACTTATAAAATTTTCTCCATAGAAGGGAGGGGATAATGATCTCTCAAAGATACTATATTTAGGTCCCTAAATTGTACACACAATCTTATCTCCCCATTCTTCTTTCTAACAGGGACTAAGTTGGCCAACCAAGAAGAATACTTGATAGGAAAGATGATTTTAGACTCAATCAACTTAGTGAGTTATTTTTTCATAAGTGGTTCAATCTTGGGATTGATTGGTATTTTTCTTTGTTTGATGAGTTTGGAATTTTAATCTATCTCTACAGTATGTTGAGCTAAGCTTGGGTCAAAAACCTTCAAATCACTATACTCCCATGCTAAAATATCACTAAACTCTTTGCATAGTTCAATGAAATCATGCTTCTCTTGACTAGTGCATACCTTTCCAAGTGCAAGTAGCTTATCTTTGAATATTTATACCCTTTAATATATTTATTTATTAGTTTACATGCTTACCTTCTCCTTCTTGATCTGGTCATCCTAATTGAATATGCTTTCAAGAGTCACTAGGCCTTTGGGAAGCTTGTTAGACTTTAGCTGGACAATCTTCCCTCCATATTGTTGTAATTTTGATTTATTCTTGGGATAAAACTTAACTTATTCCTATAGGAAAAATGATATTTTTTGGTCACTATAAAAAACCTACCAATTAGTGACATTATCTGGTATAGAAGGTCTCACAATCACCTTTAGATGAGGTTGATTCTTGTCTTCTCTTATGCCTTTTGGAACATCAAATTGAGCTCCAATTGTTGCTAGCTTAGCATCATGTTTGTTATCTTATCTTGAGATAGAATTGATGTTAAATTCCATGAAGTCTTATAAAAGGTCCAAAACTCTATGTTTATAGGACTTGAGCAAGGATTTCTTGGTCAAATTCTATCCTCTAACTTTATTGACAATGAGCTCACTATCACCAAAAAATTGTAATTATTTGACAACTCTTTTCCTTTCCCACTCTAGGCCATGAATGAGGGCATCATATTTAGCTACATTATAAGTATAATATAACTAAAACCTAAACCTTTGAAGGTGAAACCAACATAGCCCCACCACCTACCCAATCTTGCTTCTAGATCCATCAAGAAGAGCTACCACAAGCCATTCACATCTTAATTTGACTTCATCAAATGGAGAATTAAATAATCCTTCTCATGCATATAATATAACCCAAGACTATATTCTTCAATAAAATTGTAAGGATCATGCACACAGTTATCATCTCCCCACTCATCTAGGAATAAATCAAAAACTCCTTTAAGGGAAGATGATGGAGATTGATCAATGTGAAACTCCTCTTCATCAATGATAACATAATTAACATTTGATTCTTTAGGTGAATATGGTTCCAAGTGATATTTATGAATATTTTATAACTTAATCTTCACATTAGTGCCATACTTTGTTCTAAACACCGTGTAGGACTAGTTAGCCACCAAGTATCCACCAATTTTGGATGTGAAGTCTCTTAACAAGCAAAGAGTAAAATAAGGAGGTAAATCTGATACTGCCACATCATGAGGAATTGAAAAGGTAGGAAAATAATGAAGGATCGATTTCAAACCTTTCACAATACCTAAAGTCTTGGCTGGAGATCTATCCAATTGCATAACTCCTTTAGTCATTGGCTCATATCTGATGCCAAGTTTATTTGCTATGCATTTTGGCATAATTGATGTGCTTGCTCCACTATCTATGATGTAATTATGAACCAATAAATCAAAAATAATTATGTATAGGTATAAATTATGATTCTTCTCATCTTTCTTCACCTGAACATCTATAGATTGAGTTTCATTGACCAAAACTACATTGTCACTTCTAGATGGGCCAGCTTGTGTACCTAGTCTATCCAATTTATTTTGGAGCATATCTTTCTACCATAGTAATGATAGATAATCCCATAATGAGATGTTCATATGAATCTTATTCATCTATTCCACAACATTAATGGAAGGATTACTTACCTTGGGGTTCTCTTTATGAACATTTTCACCTTGTGATGTAACTTGTGGAGGTAGGGTTGTAACAACTATCTTAAAATTTAGAATCCTCTAATTTTATTATGATTTAGGAGATTAATTAGGTAATCCTCTCATTTTATTTGATTTATGAGACAAAATAGGTCCTTGATTGGTTCTCTGAACTTCTTCAATGACCATTTTATTTGATCTAGTGTTGGCAGCCACACTAGCATTCTAATTGATTGTATTCCCCACATAATTAATGGCACAAAACTCACCCTCCAAAGGATTCATGAGAGGAATCAATCTGAGGTTATCCATTTTCTATTCCAATTTGCATAGTTCCTTTAAAATTTGAAGTTTGGAAAGATCGGCTACCTTACATTACCATGCCTTGATTGTGCATCTCATTTGCATAAGCAACATGCTCTTGGCCTTGTTCAAAAGAAGAGTAATCAGGTTGTTCCTAGACCAAATTATTTTGAATGGGAAAAAAGGATTTTTAGGATGAGGTAACATTAGGATTTTAACTTTGATAAGGCTTAACATGGGTGATTTGGACTTATCCTTGATTATTGCCTTTAAAATGAGGTTTGTTTGTTTGTCCAAAATAATTGTAGGACTGATAAGGCGTATAGTTTTGGGATTGTTGACTTTTGAGATCAACCAATTCATTAGTAACACTTTTAAGTAGGATTTTGACTTCATGTATTTCATTGGTAGGGGCAATGTCATATTTTTCTTGACTAGGCAAATGACTTAAAGTGGGCAATGCACTTTGACTAGGAGAATGCAAATCAAGGAATAGTGGCATTGGAGGTCTATGAGCTATCTTTCCTATGTGGAAAAGATACTTCTCAACATTTATGGTGATTTCATAGGTAGCAAGAAATGTGTTTCCACCCATAGACTAAATCATCATGGCAATGTCACTATTCAAGGCTTTCAATTAGTACAAAAATGCATAATTTGTAATTGACCTCACAAGAATTTGGATTCTATCCCAAGTTTTTTGAAACCTAGTATTGAAATCCTACATGAATTCATGTGGTGCCCTCTTTATTGTGGTCATTTTCTTAGCAAGATATAGGTGATCACTTTTGTCCCCAAACCTATCAGTCAATAGGGTCCCTAAATCATCCCATAAGCCAATAGAATTTATAGGTAGGGTCCCATACCAGTCCAAAATGTTTCCTTTAAAAGACAACGCTAGCAACATAATAGATACATTTTATTGGGTGATATTGTGGATATTAAATTTTTTTGATATGTTCCTAATATTATCAATGGTATTAATTAGACAATCTCCACTAAAAATTGGGACACTTTTGAGAATAGATCCTAGAATTTGATCATATTTGGGAAAGTTACAAGGGAGATGCCCCATGGAAAGATGTAAAAGGTTATCTTATAGACATATTGGGAATATTAATATAGATGTTAGGATTAGTATGAAACAAAAATTTGGAAAGTTTAAATTCAAAATTTATTTTTTAGGGATGAGTGTTGACAAACCTGGACCTTTTCACTAAATATGGAGGTAATTCCACAAATGCAAAGTGTACACCTTTAGCATTAGACCTAGTGGTCACTTTTAGCATGGAAAGAAGGACTAATCATCAACTAAAGACTCTAAATTATCTAATGGATTTGCCAAGTACTAAATGTAAATGCTCCTTTTATGCAACTATGTCAAGACTAGCACCAATCTTGAATAATCTTCTAGGACTTAGTGTCCCATCGGGTGTGCCAAAAACTATTGACACTTAGATTTTAACCCTTTAGGAAATGATCAGTTTTCCTCATCCAAGCAGCATAATTGAATCATCTCTCTTACTGTGGGTGATAATTATATTGAGATGAGTCTCTAGATTAGGGGCTAGCTCCCCTTGATGCACCTTGAAACTCTTTCTAAACTAACAATTGTGAATGAAAATGGAGAAATAAAACAATTGGGAAAATAAGTGGTGATGTACCAATATTTGATATCCTCTTGAGACTAAAACCACTACTTAAAGATAAACAAGGGTATTTCACACAAAGTCACAACAAAGACATTTCTACATTAGTATTTCATAAGTTAGATTAAAGAAGGTATTTGACATTTAGGAGGGTGATGAATGATTCTACAAAGAGAATACACATATACCACTTCTAAGACATTTATACACTTAGTAAAGAATGCTAACAAAGACTTGAAACATCATATTTTTTATACATTGGTAAGTGACCATAGATTGTTATGCTAGAAAGTAACATTTTCACTAGTCATTATCAACAAGATTCAAACTTATACTCAATAGTATTATGTGAAAAATGACAAAATAACATGTATATTTCTTCAAGAGTTACAATACAAATCTAGCCAGAGTTTTATCATAACTAGTAGAGGCTCCTTAATGAATAGAATGAATACATATAAATAGATTTGAGAAAGAGATCGAGTAAAGGGAAGTCTAAAAATGATTTAGACATGTGTCAAATTGAGAATGAAACAGTTACACTATATTCTATAAGATGTTTTCTTTCAGTTATTCCAACAAGATCAAGATGCTCTAAACTATGCTTTGCCATAAAATGATCCATTGGTTATAACTTCATTTAGATCTTAACTATTCTTTGTTGGCTCATCAAGTTGTGTAATGGTGTAACAACTCAAACCATCAACATGTCTATTTCCATTTACTATGTAATTGATACTCAGAATCTTACCATTTATCATCTTCTCATTTGTCTTTAGGTGCCCACTCTCTTGTTTGATTAGCAATGGCTATTCCTTGTAGCTTGAACTTGACATTTTATGGGTTTTCACTCCTTTTTTTGAATCCCAACAACTAATTTTTGTAGTTTAAACTTGATGTTTTCTAAGTCATCACTCAGGTATTTCCTCAGACTTCTTGTCCTCATCATTTGTCTTTGGACTTTGTCTTCGACATTCTTTTAGATAATTTTTTTGAAAGATTTTGAGCCCTTTTTTCTCAAATAAAATCTATTCCTCATAGATAATTCTTCTGAAGAGTCCCTTCAAACTTTCTATTTTAGGATTTTCTTGGTCCTTTATGCCTTTTATAATTCCCATAGACTAAATGTCTGAAAGAAATGGACCTTGGCACCTCGAACAATTTCTTCTAAAAAAATCTTTGAACAATTTATCTGAAAGAATTCCTTTAAATTTTATGCTTGACTTCCTTTATTTCTTTGAGATGACCCTTCAACAAATGAAAAAGACCTCTTTGAAATGAAACCATACCCTTCAGCTTTTGCTTGTGACCCTTTGGAAAAGTTGTAAACATCCCTTCTGAAGTAAAATACATTTTAGATTTTTAAAATGGTCCACTTTATCTTATAAACAATCCTTTGGACTTCTTAAAATGATCTTCCCCTTTGAAAAGGAACCCTTAGACACTTTTGCAATAGTCTATCTTTCCATTAACCTTCCTATAAATACCCTTTGGAAAGGTGTCACATACCCTTTAGGATTTTAAAATGGTCCACTTGTCCCTCGGCTTCAATTATTTTGGTTTTTTTATAAGGGATAATTTCTATGGACTTTTTACAAAGTTCCCTTCACAAGAATGAAAATATGCTTTAGCTTTTTGAAAAACATCCCTTCAAACTTTTTGAAATTCCCTTTGGACTTTCTGGAATGGTCCTTCAAGATTTTGGAAATGGTCCACTTTCTTATTTGAAAGAGTCCTTCAGAAAGTTATCACCTACCCTTCGGGAAAATTACTTCAAAAAAAAATTCTGAAAGAATTCACCTAAGTAAAAGGCTTCAAACAAAAAGTCTGAAATAATTCAATAAGGACTTTAAAACAAAAGATCGAAAGAAATATACTTAGTGAAGGACCAAAACAAACATTTCAAAAGAATTCATTGGTGAGGACTTAGCCAAAATACTAAATAACAAAGATATCAAAGGGAAAACACTTAGGTTTTTGCATACTGGACATGAACAAAGGTATAGACTTAGACACTTTTTGCAAATAGGGGTGCCCAATTTTGGCCAAAAAGGCCAAAATTTGGTTTAAAATGCTCTCTTTAATTTTTATATTAACACTTAATTCCTTTCAATACTGGTAAATCTATGAAAATTTTGGTATAAGCTATGCACATTGTATCATTTAAAGGGTAGGACGTGCACTTAGGTGCTTTTTAAATTTCTTTTTCTAGTATGTATTTTTGGGTTTAAAATTATTTGTGTACCAAAGTCAAAATGAGTCAAAAAATTTAAAATAGGACGTGTTACACACCACTTTGAACCAAGAGGTATTACGCTATCTAAATCACTTAGAGCCTTTGCCTTAGCTTGAGATTTCAAAAGCCACCTTTTATGCCTTTTATTTAAAGAGGTGTTAGTATGCTACCTAATTTATTTTAAAATGTTTACCTTTGTTCAAAACCAAGTATGAACCCATTTATGTTCCTCTTTGTTCCAAAATTGTCATTATTATACCTATTTGAGTCTATGCCATTTCTCATTTAAAAATCCAAGTCTTTCAATATCTCATTCAAAATCTATCTTTTGAAGTTAAGATTTAAAATAATTGGTTTATGTTTGAGTCTTATTTACAATTTGGGCTTGAGTGGTTCACCTTTCTATCTTTAGATTATGTAACTTGGATGTATTTTAAGTTTGATTTTAAAATACCTTTTCCTAGAGACCAAGTCTTCTATTTTTTTCAAATTAGGATCCTTAGACTTGAGAGCGTTTCGAAATTCACATGCCTAGATCAAGTTTATTGCCAAGGACCTAGTTAAAAGTTTATTTGTGTCATGACCTATTTCATATGCCTAGATCAAATTCATTTCCAAAGAACCATTTTTTTCTAGACTAATTTCAATTTTCTTAGAATAAGTTTGTTTCCATGTCCAAATTTACCATGTTCAAATCTAGAACTTTTCCAAACATCAAGTATTTCAACCAACTTACAGAGTCATGCCAATTCAGGGTTTATTTTTAAACCCACATTCCAATCCAATCAGGGTCATTTTTTACCCATTTTATATCATGCTAATTAAAAAAATTGACCTAGACCTAGACCAAGTTCATTTCATAATCAAGACAAAGTTCAACACCATTTCTTATAGACTAAGACTACCCTCTTTGGGCTAATTTCCAAACCAAAGCCATGCCAATTTTCATATGCCAAGACCACCCTTCTTTGGGAAAATTAAAGTACCAAGTTTTCCATTTTAGGGTTAATTTTTATGATAATGGTAAAATAAGAAAAATCACAAACCCTAATCCTTTGCACAATGACTTCATCCTGTACTATCTACCAAATAATCATAAACTTGTAAGAAAACCTATTTTATACCCTATCCATATAAGTAAGGAAAAACAATTAGGTTGAAATTATCCTAAGTGATTCCTCTAGAATTCCAAAACCATTTCTAGGCCAAACTATCCTCTTAAATGCATCTTCTTACCTACCTTCTCCATCGGGTCAAAACGAAGGGTTTAGGAGGGTTTTGGCAGGTTTTGGCTCTTAGGGATAGTTAATAAAACTTGGAAATACAAATACTAAAAAAATTACACCAAGTTATGGGCCTCCTTCAACCATTCCTAGCTCCTTAGGTCACCATCCAATGTGTCTATACATGTGTGAGCTCTTAAAGTTAGCCTATTGAGCTCTTGAGTGCATCATAGATAGGTCTGAGGTAAAACAGGCCAAATTTGACCAACTTGTATAATATATCTAGAAAAAAATATTGTTGGGTAATTTATACCTTCCCCTAAAGGTCATAAAATAAACTATATAGTTCATATTACTTTAGAAGTGAAGGTGGTCCTCATTAGGGTATAATTCTAGTCTAGGCTTAATAGGCTTGACTATGCTCTAACTACCCATAACCACCTCTGAGTGGTTTCTCAAGACTATAGGGTCTCTTAAATGTGTTTTAATGATAAAAATAACTTTTTACACCTTTTTTTATTGTTCTAATAATTCCCAACACAACCTCTCAACATCCTTTCACCAAGTTAGTAGTTTAAACTGCCTGGGAGTGCCCTCTATTTGAGATAAAATAGAGAACATCTCCCTTATTTATCCTATCAAATTAAAGATATGGGAATATATTTTAGGTAAATATGACCCTATACACAAATTTTCATATTTATATCATACTCATAGACCCCTTACCACTCCAAAACTTTAAGATAGACTTTTCAAACCTAGTGACTATGCAGGGTTTAGAAGTGCCTATGTGTTGAAGCCTAAAACTCAGCCTCTATCTTATTTCATTACTCTAAGAATTAAAATAGGTGAATATAAATTTTTTTAAGGTAAACTCATACATTTTTAACACCCCATACCTCTTATAACTTCTCAAAGCTCACACCTTTCACTGTCCTACACTAGTCTATGGATTGTGTTGACTGTAGGTTGAGGTGTGAAATTTACCCTTGCTCTATTTATTTGGTCTGAAGACCTAAATAAATTTATAAAAACATTTTGAAGGTGATCCTATAATAATAAATTCATCATCACTCATTTTATTCTTCTCAATCCACCTTTTCCCACTTGATTAGGCCTAGTCTATCTTTAGGTACTTATCTCAGTTGAGATTGGAGTTTCCTGTAGGTGATGATTTCATGTTCAAACATGGAGATTCATGACCTAGGTCTTGCTTATATTCTCTAATCTCATATACTAGTTTTAAACATTCATATCATTCCTTAGGAATAATCCAACATCCAAATTTTCATGCTCTCAATTTATTATTAGTCTACAATCAGCATTTAGGTGCCATTTTGAGATCAAAAGGGGTTCCTGTAAGTGCTCACCAGTGTCATACCTTGTGCCTTAAATCCCTCAAATGATATTTGGGTCACTAGTGTAATTTATCATTAAAATAAATCCACCTATATTAAAGGTATGTTTCCATTATGTCATAGTGTATTGAAAGACCACTTGAGCTTAAAACACCATAGATTATATTGATAGTCTACAGTGAGAAAATGCTTGAGAGGGAGGCCTATCTATACTATAATCTTATGATCAAAAACTTAGTATTATATGTCAAATAATTGATCCTATGTATGTGATACATGGTTTAAACCATTAGGATAGCTTGTACTTCAAGATACTCTATCATGGGATGATTATTTGTGAGACAAGATCCCTATTTCAGAGATATTAAGGTAACATGTCTCTCTAGAAATTTTCTTAGATTGTGGTCAAGGTCTAAGGTCTATTTGACATATTGTGATGTTTAACAGTATAAAAATGGTACTCTCCATGATTTTATACCTCAATAATGTTTCATAAAAATTTAAACACCTACTATTCAACTTTGCTCAACTTTTATGGAAACTTCCTGTAGGTGCACATTTAGATACAGGAATGTGAAGGTAAGATATATGATTGTGTGTACCAAGCTAGTTTTCAAAACCAAATTTATCACATTTTAATGGTTTAATATTCAGTAATCACACCTTTGGATTCATCCTAACATATTTAAACCTCCTTATTTCATTACCATGACTGGTCAATGCTCTTTTTCACCTAATTGTAGGTGACTACTGTAAGGGAAACTGATTGTATGTGTATGTATTGGTCCCTTCACTCTACATAGAATGAAATTGAGACCAAAAATTTTAAATGAAAACTAAAAACCAAGAAATTTGAGAGTGGAAACAACATTCCACCTTTTTGTCTAAAGCCACTATAGGAAGGATGACTTTGTAATAGGTGAAACTTGGTTGGCAACTTCACTGGTGTTTCTCACTAGCACTATGGGATGTTCTACTTATATCTTGACATAAACACGTGAAAAACATGTTAATATTAATGTGAGAAGGATGATCATGTCTTAAATATCATGTAAACAACTATAATTACTCATACTAATCTAAATAAAGAAGGAAATTGAAGGGTTTGGGGAATGAGCATGCAAAAAA
This sequence comes from Torreya grandis, assembly GCA_037957365.1. NCBI lineage: Eukaryota > Viridiplantae > Streptophyta > Pinopsida > Cupressales > Taxaceae > Torreya > Torreya grandis. The sequence continues at coordinate 201,561 of JARHVA010002015.1, forward strand.
GAGCCACTAGCACTCTAAGAAATGGTTCATGAAGCTCAAGAAACCAAACTAATAAATATTTTCATGAATTTTTAGTATAAAAAGATTAGTTTCATCCCTCAAGATAATTTGATCCAACTCACCTCCTGTTATCCATACCAGATTGAAACTGGTTGACCATTTTTGCATGCAAAAGAGAGTGATGAAGAGATATAAGGGTTTTATGCCATTTTTGAGATATTCAAAGATGATTAAGAATAGAACTAAGTTGAGGGGACCTAAATTTTCACTCTAAAGCCTTCCACATGTGATAAATATTATGAATAAGTTGTATAACTACCCAAAATCATATAGAACTACCACTTCTTTATCGATCTTCTTGTCCTAATATTACACTTACATTTTGTCAATTTTAAAATAGTTTATCAGACATATTATAACATGGAGAACATTGAATATTATTTTGTAACACTTTTCCTCTATGGTAAAATATACTAGTCCCATAAATGACCCAAAAGTGGCCTTAGAATGACATAATACTATCTAAGACAAATATAACAAAGCTAAAGCATAATGTTGAACCTATTAAAACCATGGGACATATACAATAATTAATAGACCCCTATATCAAATTTAACTTGTATTATTATTAAGTTCTAACTATTTTTAAGACTAAAATTTAGCTTATATAGACCCTTATTTTGTCACCAAATCTTGCATGCTAGATGAGGTTGTTTAACACTACTCTAAGATTTGGGCAACATTGGCATATCTTTAGGCATATGGGTTTCCTATGGTAGAGGTAGACGTCCAAGTTTAAGGGTTATCTCCCTAGATTGAGTTTTGAATACTTATCACCTATACTAACCAATTTATTGGATGAAAAGGGATAGAAGTAGACATGAAATTAAGATAATCTAAGGGGGTGATACACTAGAAAGATCTCCATTAAACTACCATACCATTTCACTATCAAACACAACTTACAACACTAGTCTTAAAATATTAGATTTATCCAACATTATTATTTTAAACATGTATGAAAGAAAACTATTCAAATTAAGTAAAATTGAGATCATTTATAGACACTAAGTCTATTTTTACATTTTAAAATAGACCCATACAATGGACAACACTTCATGTGACCTGTCAGAGTGAAACATCAAACATGGAAAGATTGAGAGAAAGTAAGGATAGATATCAATCACTTGAATTTTCAATATACATCACTTCACATACTTAGAAAATATATTTTGTGAACTCAAAACTAGATTGCATATCTTATTTCAAAGGCAAAGTACAATATCAAACTAGAAAGGCTTTGCCATACTATGTGTGGATTTTTTTTACAAAAGCCAAAAACAGCTTGCATTTATAGAATGTGTGAGAGGAGAGATAAGGATGAAATTCAAGGGTCATAATTCCACATGTAAATGTATGAAAAATAATTACATTTTAGGATAATTAGGTGAATAATAGATTTATAAAAGGTCTTCTTGGAAAAATTTCCATCTAATGCTTGAAACTCTCCAAAACTAGTGTAAGGTCTTCAATTGGCCTTCTTAAAAACTACCTTCATCATAAAGCATCTTTTGACTACTGAAAACTAGAATAGGGAGAGTTGACACATGTTCTCTATCTTAGGGGGGTTATAAAAAATATTTAAAAATCATAAGATACATCACTGACTACTATCCATCTTATAGACACTTGTACTCACCATCTGTAGTCACCATCACTAGCCTTATAGGTCTATCTTCATATTTATCATCAAGATGGATTTCAGTTCCCAAACCAAATATAAGTAATAGGTGTTATGAAACTTGTATAAGACCCCTGTACCTTCCACTCCATTAGTTAAACCTTAAAAATGTCCAAAAACCAACCTCTCATTCTCTCACTTGGCAGTCACTCTCCTTTCTCACTATCTGCCAAAAATTGCCTGAGATGAATGACTTAGAAAAGATGTTTATATTCTTATCTAAGGTGAGAAATTGATTTAGGGAGTTATAATAAGTCTCTATAAACCTCCCCAAATGAATCTCACCTTTTCATTCTACTCTATACCTGTAACATAACAAATATTTACAAAAAACCATGTTTTAGGCCTGTTCGTACAAGGAAGGTACAAACCAATCATGTGTCATGGATCTTGAGAGAGTTATCCACAAGTTTAAAACCATTTATAGGCCAAATTACCCCTCCTAAATGAATATTATTACCTATCTTTTCCATTAGGTCAAAACCAAGGGTTTATGAGGGTTTTAGTAGGTTTTGACTCTTAGAGATAGTTCATAAAACTTGGACATTAAACTACCAAAAAATTCCAAAAAAAATTTTAGGGACCCCATTAAACCATCACCAACTCCTTGGGTCACCATGCAACATGTATGTATAGGTGTGAGCTATTGAAGATGTCTTATCAAGCACTTGAGTGCATTATAGATAGGTCTAAGGTGAAATAGGCCAAATATGACCAACTCATGTAGTCTATATACAAACCAAATGTTCTAACTCATCTTATATTTCCCATTGAATTATCCCAAGTGAATTGGAGTAGTCATATGGTCCTATAAAAGGAAGCTAGACCCTTGTAGGTATTAGGTCTAGTTCTAGGCCTATTAGGCATGACTATGTTTTAGTTGTTTATGACCACCACTAAGTGTCAATGCTACCTAAAAAGTTTTATCCAAAAATTTTCATGCTCAAAAAAAATTTCCACACCCTTATACAATGTTCCAAGGCTCCTAATATCATTCTATCCCTTATCTCACACCCTACTTGCAGTCTTTCCATGATGAGGAGCGCCTTCTATCCGAGACAAAATAGAGGGCACTCCACTGTAATATTAACCAAAACAATGTTATAAGAGGTACTATTAGGTCATTTAGGTTTTTTTACAAATTTTCATATCTAGATCACTTCTCTAGAGTCTTCAACACCACCAATTCCTAGGCAGACCTATATGATTGTGTATTGTGTAGGGTCTTGAGAAATTTCCAAGGTTGTGGCTATAAGTTGGTGTTCTTACCCTATTGCTTTATCTGATCATCACATGAAATTTAAACTATCACTATGAGAGTGATATCCACAAGTTAAACTCATTATATAACTCTTCCCACCTTCAAACCATCTTCTCTCACTAGCTTTGGTTAGTCTAAGTACTATGTGTAAACTATAGGTGGTATTTTTGGGAGAAGAAAGAACTACTATAAATGATGACCCCTATCACATCATTATTTATTACCTCTTTTTATTTATATTTATCTCTTTAATTTAGTATATAAATTTCATTAAAAACTATGATCATGCAGACTATGCTCTTAATTTCTATTGTCAACACACTGTATGTTACAGACTGACTATAGATACTCCATTTGAGAAACTTGGGGTCCTCCTATAGGTGAAGGATCATGTTTTAGACACTGATATCCATGAATTAGTTCCTTTATGAATTTATCAATATCACCTCACATTTTTTTAGGCTCATTCTTTTCTAGAGACCATGTGCTTACACTCAATTGCCTACTCCCAATGTAATGTGAATGTAGAGTCAAGCTGTAGGTAGCCATTTAGGAGATTTCAAGACTCCTGTAGGTGATCATCACTATATGATCACTATGTTTTAATTCCCTCAATCCTTTCTTTGGTCCACTAGTGTTATTTATTATCAAATTAGGTAATTTATCATGAAGGTATGCTTCTATTATGTTTTATTGTATTGAAAGGTCACTTGATCTTCAAAAGTACTGTAGATGACTGACAGTCTATAGTGAAGTTTTGATTGAAATGGAAATCAAAATTCATTACCTCCTCATATCCAATAAATCCATATTATACATAAAGGCATTGAAAATATGATTAGGATATATAATGGAGGCATGTAGAATTGTCTAGATCTCATTTCACCCTACTTTGGAAGGATCAAAAGTAAGGGCAAAATGTGATTCAGAGACATTGATGTAATATGTCTCTAAAGTAACTTTATTGACTATGGACATGTTTCTAAAGTATTCCCTATGGAGTTATAGATCTACCATTATCTCAAAGATATTATCCATGCTCCAAAACTTTAATGAAGGTTTCAAATAGGTCCCAACACCTTCATTTTAATGTTTCAAGCCCTTTGTGGAAGCTACTTGTAGGTGGATATCAGCTCACTAACTATGTATAGTGAAGAATTGGTTATCAAAACCAATATTAAACCATTTGAATAGTTAAAACTTTATTTTTCACACATTGAGAATTTTAATCACCCTAAAACATTCATGACTGATCATCATGACTATGCAAGACTCAATTCCACTTTACTGTAGGTGAATGTTTGTAGGAAAATTGACTATGTATAAAAAAGTCTAACTATGGCAAGTTTCTAGATGTTCATTCCATCAAGAGATTATTATGGGACCAAACCTCCTTGGGATAGACTAAAAATGCAATGAGAGGTAAACACAACATGTTACCTTTGTTTGAAACCACTAAAATAAAGAGAACCCTTTGTAATTGATGAAACCTATCTGTAGACTATGATGTAGTTTCCAACTAGAAAAATGAGGTGCTTATGATTTTATCCTTCATACCACTTATGCAAAATGATTTTATAATCACATGATAAAGGTATTTACACTCTCAAAAATCACATATAGTACTTATTTTATATGGACCAATCCAAATAGAGAGGAAACCTGAAGGGTACGGGAAAGTGTAGGAAAAAAATAGTGGTAGACCTTCTTAGTAATGGTTTATTAAGGAAAATCAACCAAAAATAAAAATCCTACCATGAATTTAAAGTATATAAGGATTAATATCATCCTCAAAAATCATTTGCCTCGACTCATCTCCTTATGTTTGTATCATGTAAAGACTGCTTAACCATTTTTGCTTGCAAAGGTGAGTGATAGAGAGATAGAATGGTGTTATGCCATTTTTGAGATATCCCAAGTTGTTTAATCATGGAATTTAGTTAAGGGGATATGAAGGGTGACTCTAAAGTTATTCCATGTGACAAATATGTTTCATAGGCTATAAAACAATTGAAACTTGCCTAAACTACCATCGATCTTCTTGTTTTGACATTTTACCTACATTTTGTCAGTTCTAAAATAGTTTCTCTAACATATTATGACATGGGGGACGTTGAAATACACTTTGGAACACTTTTACCTCTATGAAAACTATACTAGTTCCATGAATGACCTCAAAAGTGGCCTTAGAATTACATAAGACTATTTAAGATAAAAATGACAAAGCTAAAGCATAATATTGACCCTATTAAGGCCATGAGATACATACAAGACCATAGTATACCCCTATATCAACTTTTAAACTATATCAACTTGACCTAATTTTCCTTGTGGTTAAATTAGTCAACATTATTGGTGATTTCCTAGGGGTGGCAGGTCATCTATGCCAAAGACCATCAACCTAAGCCTATCCATTAGGCTAGAGAGTCACCTATACAAAAATTTGACAGTAAATTACCTTTGAAACCACACCAAACAAAAAAAAATAACACACCTAAGAAAGCACACATGTGTTCTAAAGAACACTTATGGAAAACACACATAATAGAAGTAAGGCACACCTATCTTAATATTTATAAGACCTCAAACATTTGAGGTGAAGAATAACTCACCATGCTTAAGCTAGGGTCAAAGATGGTACCTCTCACATCTTTTTTTCTCCATGAAAGCAACCTATCATATGGAACATGCTTGTCAAAAAATACTTGCTCATGTGGATGGTCAAAAGACTTACCATCCTTAGGTCTTCTTCTACCTTTAAGTCTTCTACTTTGAGATCTCAAAGATGTTCCATTTTTCCTCCCAAGGAGCTTGTTTGAAAATAAAATCTTCTTAAATTATACCATGTCCAATTTACACTCCTCAAACTAAAACTTAAGAGTGATCAAAGCTACCTCAAAATTACTTTCTTCACTATCATGATGTTCTTTATGTATGAGATCATCAAGCTTGTCTTCCTTCTGCTCTAACATATTAAAAAGTGACTCAACCTTTGGAAATTTCCCTTGAAAATAAATTTTTATTATCACCATAGTGATCTATCATGATTTTTAAACTATCATCATCATACATATGAATAAGGTAATTATCCTCAACACTTGTGGAAAAGAATGTTCAATGCTTACCTCAGATTTCTCATATGATCCCTCATAGATGATGTATGTTCCAAGATTATTTTGATCAAAGTAAGTGTATGGATCATATACATAAGTATTTTTAGTGGTTGAGTTCTGATGGTTACCTTTGCTCCATACCTTACTCTAAAGGCCAAGAATGACCAATCAGTTGAGAGGTAGCCTCCTATTTTGGATATGAAATCCCTTGAGAGGCATATAGAAAAGTGGGTAGACAAGTTAACAACCATAATTTCTTGAAGAATAAAGAATCTTGGACAATCATGAAGGAAAAATCTCAACCCTTTGACAAGTCCCACTAGCTTAGCTGGTATCCCATCAAGTTGAAGTACCCATTTATTATATGGTTCATACTTTAGACCCAATTTATCAGCTACAACCTTGAGCATTACTAAGGTACTAGCCTAACTATCTACTATGTAGTTATGAACAAGTTTATCACCAATAATAAGAGTGAGGTAAAAGGGTGGAGGATTTTTAGATTTAGTATAGGGTTCTAAAATGTGATTAGGATCATTAGTGAGAGAAAAATTACCATGATTTGATGGTTGAGGGCTAACATGAATTTTGGATAACTAATTTTGAAGGATCTCTTTTTGATCGGGCATGTGAAGGACATACCAAAGAAAAATATTAGATTTATAATTCTTCAAAGAGTCAATAATGTTTAGAATAGGATCACTCACCTTTTCTTGAGTCCTTGAAGGCAAATAAGTGTTTGGAGCTTGAGATATTGGATCACCTTGAGTAACCCTTCAAATATTCTGATTTGAAGGAGATTTAGAAGTTATGGGGATTCCCATACTTGTAATCATAATTTTTTGCCTTGTAGGAGGGATAATTGAACTTGCATGAACACCATTAACATCTCCTAGAGCCTTCCTCTTTGCTCTATTATTATCTACAATTGAATTACCTTGGTTGAGATTAAATGTATCTTCTATTATAAAATTTTCAAAGTTCACTCCTTGAGGCTGCCATCCTTTGTTTTAATTACATGAGAACTTCATCTTCTACTAATAGTTGAGGAGTTAATCCTCCTTGAGAAACCAAATCTTTCTCTCCACCTTCATTGGCATCCATGAATTGACCTTGCTTCCATTCCTCTCCTTGGAATAGATTATTATGCACTAGTACCATGGCTCTTGTATTGGAGATGGGAGTTGTATTATATGCACTAGTAGGCCTATTGAATTTAAGTTTTCATTGACCTCTAACTTAACTATATTATTGAGGTGGGAACCTATTTCCTTGTTGAGGATAGGGATATGGGTTTTGATTCATACCATACTATATATTAGGTTGCCTATTTTGAGCCTCTAAGGCTTGATATCTTGCCTTACAATCAATTATCTCTTATATCTTCTTAGGAGCAGTCCTTGACTTGTCATTTGCATTAGGAACTTAGGAAACACTTAGAGTATTAGTAGACATATTAGGTAGCATAAGCATAAAAAAATTTGGAGGTAACCTTCCAAATTGTATTAGGCCATTCTCAGCTCTAATGGCAAGGTCATATGATGTAGGTAAGGTGTAACCACCCATGGACTACAACATTGTGTCTATGTTAGTAAAAATAGACATTAGATATGTGGTAAACATAAATATAGTAGGTGGTATCATGGGAGGATGCATTTTATGCCAAGTCCTTTGGAATCTATCATTAAAATTATGTATTATCTCTTTAGGGGCTCTTTGAATCAAATTAAGCTAATGAATGAGTGACATGTGATCACTTTTGTCTTTAAACCTTGATGTCAATATCTCTCCAAAATTATCCCAAGTTGTGATATAACTTCCAGGAAATATCCTATATCAGTAAAGTGATTTCCCTCTAAGGGACATGATAAGGAGTCTAATAGCAATATTAACCTTAGTAATATTATGAAAGTTGCATAAGTTTGAGACATCCGTAATATGTTAACTAGGAGTGACATGACCTTCACCATTGAATGTGGGAACACTTTTGGTATCATTAAGGGGTATATCATCATATGTATTGAGATTGATGGGATTTTTAGTGTTAAAGGCTATGAAGGAATGCTGCCTAACCATGTTATCCTATAATTATTCTTCACTTTCTTGATCTTCTTGGATTGAAAATTCTTCTTGTTCCTCAAAATTAAAGATAGGTTGAGGATGTTGAACTTTAAGAGGAATTTTAGGTTGAGGAAGTGGGTTTATGGGATTGAGACCTATACTAGTAAATGACCTAGTAAAGACCATGAATTATGAACACAATAACTGATAAAATAATGGTCTACAACTAGATATTACCTTGAATGGAGTTTCCAAATACTGAGTAGAACACCATATGTAACTATGATGTTTTCAAGACCAACATTTACCTTGACAAGATGTCTTTGAGATAATGATCCCACTAGGCATGCCAAAAATAGTCAACAATTACCATTTTAGGCCCTCTTCCTTTGACCAGTGTTAGTAACTAAGTTATTTAACACCCAAGGATTACTATTATAGACCCTTTTATTTTGTCCTACATTAATAACCAAGCTTTGTATCAACTAAAGATTACCATTCTAAGCCATCTTCCTTTGGCCCATATTAACAACCAACTTCCACATCACTTAAAGATTACCATTCAAGGCCCTCTTATTTTGGCTTGCATTAGTAACCAAGCTCCATAATGCCTAAGAATTACCATTTTAGGCCCTTCCCCCTTTTATTTTAAATATGGGTGCACAATTATAACTAGACATATCATAGTTACCATCCTAACCTGCAACTAGTATTTGACAAGTCCATATTTGATGAACTTATTTACAAAGAGCCAATTATTGAATCAAAAGTCATTATTCATACATTTCCAAACATCCCCTACTTTAGGAAATATAAGATATTTTTTGATACACAATAGAGCCAATCATTACCTCTCTAAGAGCCATTATCTATTAAAGACCAAAATATGTTCAATTCTAATATTTTACAACCAAGTATAAGCTAAGGCTGAGACAACCAACCAATCCTTGATTTTTTTTTGAAACAGATATTTGTGATGAGTTAACCTATGATAAATCACCCTTTAACCATTTGCCTTTCTTTGAGGAGCCTTATTTTGACAAGCCAATCTCTGTAGGGTTTCCCTTCAACCATTGCCCTATCTTTGAAGAGCCTCACTTTGAAAATATAGTTTATATGGATTTGCCTATTGACCATTTCCCTTTTATTGAGGAGTCTCACTTTGAAAATTCATTTCTTGTTGAGTCACCCTTTGACTGTTACCCTATCTTTAAGGAGCCTCACTTTGACAAGCCAATCTCTGTGGAGTTTCTTGTTAATCATTTCCCTTTTATTGAGAAGCCTCACTTTGACAACCTAGTCTTTATTGAGTCCTTCTTAGAGGAGACTATTTTTTAAGATCCCATTGTTCAACCACAAGGCATTACTTGTCCAATACAAAGTATTAAAGATAACATCTTTACCACCACACTGGAAGAAGAATCAACATTAAAGTTAGGTTCTATTTTTGAATTAATATCAGATTTAACATCAAAAGTAGAATCAATGTTAGTCTCAACATTGGATTTAGAGTCCTTTGAGTCAAACTCAGATTCAAAATTAGAATATATTATCAGATGTTACAACATTGGTTACATACACTTAATATATTACTTTGAATATATTTATGACCCTTCCATAGTTTTTGAGGATGTTTACTTCAACATCAAGACAAGTTATCCTAGTATATTTTGTGAAGATTATGTTTCCTCTCACCATTACATTACCATTCCACTTTCCATTAACACCAACCAACCTAGCCATTATATTGACATTTCACCTTCCACAAGTGTTGATTGGGACTAACAAAATCACATGTTATTTAACTACATCCATGGTGACATACCAGTTGTAGAATATAGGGGAACCAAGACTGAATTCATGCAAAATAAGAAAACTCTCCTAGTGAAACCTTTTTAGAGGTGCTAGGAGACAATCAAAGTCCAAACTCAGTATCTTCTATTGAAACCTTATTTGAGATTTTATAAGAAAATTAAATTCAAAAGTCAATGTTCCTTAGTGAAACCTTCTTAGAGGCATTATGGGATAATCAAGACAAATTTATTGGTGAAAACCTCTTTGAGGTGCCAAAAAATAAGCATAATAATTCTTCATGACATGATGAATACATTATTTAAGATAAAATCAATACAACTTCCAATCTATAACATAATCAAATGGTAGCATTTCTCAGACCCAAAAAATAATGGTGGTCCTATCAAGATCATATTTATAATTCTTTTGCCTTGACACAACCAAAATTATGTCAAATCTAAAATAAGAAACATTGTGTGTGCCTAAAAATCCAAATATTCATTTATTACCCAACCATTATACATTCCATCATGATCCATTTATTCATTCCATACCTATATTACATTGCCAAATTAGAACTTTTATCCAATGCTTATCCCTATTTATCATCCCTGGCCATATTTTCGTTTACAGAGGCCACAAAGACATCTTACCTAAAAATTTGGAGGAAATAGAACCAAAAATCAAAAAATATCACAATAGCATTATTGGAATCCAGATAAATAGTAGGTTCTTGACAAATCAGCTATTGAGAATGGGTGTGGGATAATAATGTAAATAATTGACTATTCTAGTTGTAACATATATTGATCAAGATAAGCATCTCCACATCAATAGGAACAAAAAAATCATGCCTTGAAATTCATCTTGCCTTTCCATTTACCTTGCCTTACCATTATTTTATACCTTGACGTTTTCCTTAAAATTTACCTTGCCTTGTCATTTACCTCACCTTGTTATTTACCATACCTTATCATTATTTCTTACCTTTTTCCATATTCCTATTCACAAAATTGTTGTTACCTAGTTGCATTCACTATTGTAAGGTATAAATACATTGACTCGAGGTCCTTTAGTACTACATATGCAACACTCAATTTACATTCAAGTTATATTAGTCATGCCCTTAATCTACATTCTCACCATTTTGGGAGTTAGATGATTTTGTATCTCATAATCCTCCATTGAGTTGAGATACTAGAAAACCCCAAAACATTGGAAAAATTTATAAGATTACTCCATTGTAAGGTGAAACTACATTGACTTAAGGTCCTTTAGGACTATGTAGGATGTTCTCAATTTACATCGAGATCAGATTAGTTATCCATTTTTCCATGCTCTTTCCATTTTGCAAGTTATATTGTCATGTATCTCATAATTCTCCACTAAGTTGAGATACCAAAAAACTCTAAAAAATTAAAAACATTCCTCTACTATAGGGTCAAACTACATTGATTTGAGGTCCTTTAATACTATGTATGTAGTGCTCAATTTACATTGAGGTCACATCAGTCACCCCCTTTTTCCATACTCTCACCATTTTATGAGTTAGACCATTCTATATCTCATAATTCTCCATTGAGTTGAGATACCAAAAAGCCCTGAGACATTAGCAACATTTCCAAACATTCCTCCTCTATAGGGCATAAATACATTGACTTGAGGTCCTTAGAGACTATATAATTAGTGTTTAATCTACATTAAGTTCAGCTCAATCACCCCTTTTACCATGCTCTTAATTTTTTATGAGTTAGACCATTTTGTATCTCATAATCCTCCATTGAGTTGAGATACCATAAAATCCCAAAACATTGGAAACATTTCCAAGTATTATTCACTGTAGGGTGGAATTACATTGACTTGAGCTCCTTCAAGACTATGTAGGTAATGCTCAATTCACATTAAGGTCAGCTCAATCACCCCTTTTACCACACTCTTTCCATTTTATAAGTTACCTTCTCTTAATCCTCCATTGAATTGAGATATCAAAAAACCAAAAAACATTAGAAACATTTCCATACATTCTCCATTATAGGGCAGAACTACATTGACTTGAGGTCTTTCGAGACTATGTAAGAAGTGTTCAATTTACATTGATTCTAGCTTATTCACCCCTTTTTCCATGCTCTTTTTATTTTACAAGTAATTTTAGTAAAAACTCTTGACATTTTGAGAGTAACCTAACCAACACTCTCACCATTTTGCTAGTCATTTTTGTGTGTATTGTGCATTTAAAATTGATTCTCTACTATACCCTTAGTTTGTACCATGCTCTCATCATTTTCTAAATGGTATCTTGTCAATCTCTAATGATCTAAGATACCCCAAAAATTCCAAAAACATTCAAAAAATTCTAAAAAAAACCTAAAAATATTGAAAATAGTTTACAATCTCCATGTGAGATATAAAGCCATAAAAACCTAAACATTTGAAAATGAATTACAATCTCCTAGAGAGATATAAATCCCCAAAATCAAAAATCATTTATCTTATCCTAGACCTAGTCACCAATCCTCAATATGCTCTATAGGGTAAAATTCATGGTTGGTTTGAATTCACACTTTTTGTCCAATCTTATAGCTTTCACCATACTAGGGTAAAACCAAATCAAGCAACTTATACCATATATCTTATCCTTTCATGTCATTCCCTTATATATAGCCTTACTTGGGGGCATCATTTTTTATCCTTCTATTGAGCCTTCACATATAGGGATTGACTTGGTTAATGATTGGATGCTTTTTATTTATTTTATTTTAAAGCTTTGTGTGTGTTTGTTTTCTTAGTTATTTGTTTGCCTATTTATTTGCTTTCATTATTGTTCCTTAACTCGATGTCTATACATTCATTGGGTGATTCCTTATGCATTCTTTTTGAGTCTATACATATTCATACATCAACATTTCCGCATGGTTTTTATCATTGGCACATTGTTTTCAATTGTCTATTGGATTAGGAGTTAGTCCTTATGCACATTATGGCCAGGTCATCATGGTATTTTATATCATGATGCATACCATCATGTGCTATAACAAAAATCAGGATAGTAGATATTAAAAGAAATGCAATTGGAAGTACTTATCCTTGTTCACTTTGACATTTATCCCCTATTCCTTGATCAAATCAATTCATTGACCATTATGGTTGTATCAATGATAATAAGGATGAGCATATCTATATTATAAGGTATAGCTAAATCATCCATGTTGATCAATTCTTATTCTTCTATTCTATTCCTTATTCCATTTTTTCCTATTTATGGGTGAACTACATTAACCTAAGGTCTATTTAGACTATGCATGTAATGCTTAGATACATGACATATATCAAGTCAGTTTGACCATAATTATTTTTCCATCCCCATTGCTATCTTCTCATCATCTATTTCATCACTTTGCACATCCTCATGTGCCCAATTGTTTATGGCTTATTTAGTATTTTTTCATTAGATCATTTCACCTATGTTTGTGCCTACTCATATTTAATTTGTGTGATAGGTTATATCCTTGAGTTATGCTTGCCAATCCACCCTACTTGGGTAAAATTAATTTTATTCCACGACTAATCTACCTTGTTGGGGCACATCATTATATCATTAATTATAACCACCCTTAGGCAAATTAGTAGTTCAATCCATCCACCCTAATGGGGCATATCATTTTGCCATTGATTATGACCACTTTTGGACAAATCAATAATTCACCCCATATGCCTTGATGGGGGCATACCTATGCCATTGATTATAACCATCTTGGGGTAATCAGTGTCTCAACCTCCATTACTAATTATGACCACCTTTGGGCAAATCGGTATTCTAATGTGTGAAAACATCAACTCAATTATATTAATCTCATCCATGGGTTAATTTCATTCTTCTTCTTAATTCTTTTTGAAGGACCGTCTATCAATCATATGTTTCAACCACTCCCTCAAGGGGGCATCATAGGCTTCCCAAAAAAAATTTGGAGCATCATTCCTCAATCATTATCTTCTTTTTCTTCTTATCAAATTTTTCATTATTTAAAAATATGTTACTATGCCCATGTCTTGTATTTTCTATAAAGTAAGGGGAAAATATAGACACCACATTTAAGTTGCATCTATGTCTAAACCAGATTTTAGATTGATTTCTACAAAACTATACAAATTAAGCCTAAAAATTAATGAAACACCCAAATTCATCCACACATCAGATGAAAATACCTATAACCATGTTGAGGCTTCCTTATTTAGGGCATTAACCTGTATACAATGATTGCCTCCCATATATTCATCCCTAGTTAAGTTACAACCTAGAAAACTAACATTTTAGTCTAATTGAGTGGGGTACTTAACTAACTTTTATAAAACATCAAAAGACTAATCAAAATTAATTGATTAAACCCAATTAAGTGATTAATTAAATAATCCATGTGAAATTAATGAATATATAAAATTTTATATTCAAAAATGCAAAAATATCAAGCCTCTTCATCTTTGCTTTTGTGAGTTGTCAAGCACTCAAAAAATATCTCACAAATATTTAGATTTATGAGTCATATTTATTAATTGAAGAATATCAGTTACATATTCGACTCAATCTCCATGACACATTTCATTTGTGATCTAAAGGCCATAATGGATTGGCCTAACCTGTAAATAATATTGCCATCACTCTCTTTTAATAGGCTTTTGTGTATACAGTTATTCTGTAGGAATGCCTTAAATAATCTCTCAAGAATATTTATAATTCCAAATTGATTGGAAAAAATTCATATTCCAAGCTAAGCTAAGCCAAAGTGAGAAGGAGAAATGATGCATAAAAAACCATTGTTAAAGACTCTTTGAGCACATGACTGATCGCATCACTCCAAGGCCAACTTATAACTCCTATTTACAGGGAAGATGAAGAATACTTGTTTTATCTTCTTTTGTTTATTACTTGCATTGTTCTCTTGATCCCCCAATTATCTAGGCTTGAGGTGTTAGATCTCTATGTATTTTTATTTGATTTATCATACTAACATTTGACTAACCCGCTGTTGTATTCCTATGATACACTTAATACCCATTAAAGTATTGATTTGGTAGTCCCTAAGGTATTACACTTGTCTTAGGGGGAGATGATATTTATTATATGAATTGTAGCTAATATACTATATCTAGTGGTGGTTTGATGTAACCTAGTGTTTTTGTCAATATATGTTGACATATTCTCCCTATATACTATTTGAGATAATTCATTGTGTCCTTCCATGGGCACATGTGGTGATAATGATCGATGACCCAAAGGTATTAAAATACATTAGTTATTTATTATGTTTGAAAGGGCACATATTTTTATCATTTTAATCCCATGTCCTACAATACCACACCATACTATATGTATGTATGTATTTATGTGTGTGTGTGATTTCTGGGTTGCCAACAATATTCTAATATAATTTATCTAATCACTACCACTATTTGTGCCATCTCAAAGTGTGATAATTTTATCCTAGTGTGTCCTCCTATAAAACACATTATGTGCTAAATTATTAAAATCATGGCAAATTATAGTTGAGTGGAAGTTTTGTCTTCTCCTTTCATCTAGATTTAATGCTTTAATCTTAACTACACCAACTCCTGCGATAATTTTTCAAGCTTCATTTCACCACAGAATATTTTTATATTCTCCACAATAGGGCCTCTAATATTGATTCCATTATTAATAATTCATAAAATTTATAATATACCTTATTATCTATGGATTCCCTTAAATATGAGCCAATTACCGACACAAACCATTCCACTCTCTCTTTCTCATCCAATGGCTCCTTTAGTTTCTTCACTATGACCTTGAACTCTTTAGCCAAAATATTTGACTATCTCCCCTTATTTTTGTATTGATTATCTCATCTTTTTGACCCTATTAATTCAAACATATGTAATTGGACTTACTTTCATATACCACTTTGAAGTGTCATATCTACGTGTCCCCATGAAATAAATTAATTTAACATGTGGATTCATTATCCCATGACTACTCCTATATGAATCCAAGATGAATAGATCTTCTTCAAAATCATTTGTATCCTTAATAAATAGTGGTATTTTCAATCTAATATATACAATTTTTGGTGGATTCGATAAAGTTTTTCATCTTGCTTTGATTATTATTTTGATTTTTGTTTTAGTTGTTACTTATTGATTCGTTCTTTATTGGTATATAATTATTTCTAATATATCTTAATTATTTTACTATTGGATGTCTTCTTCCCTTATCCCTACTATATGCTTATCTATAATAATTCCTTTCTAATACTTGATATGAGTTTCTTATAGACTCATCACTATTATTTTTATAACAATTCCACACTTATTCTCTAATATATATCTCCTCACTTATTTTTTATTATTATCTATATGTGTCAAGTGGCACAAGTGATGGTATTTTGTCCAAGGGGTTCATATTATAAAGTGTTTTATTTTAGTATGGGGTTTGGCATGAAATGTATTTTATTATCTCATTTTATTCTTCATCCTCTCCTTTTCCTTCTAAATATTATACTTATTTTTTTCATCACTAATCAATTTTATTTATTTATCTTATAAATAACTAATATCTTATTTTTATTCTTCATTATCATTTTTTATTTATTATATATTATATTATACACTATCTTCCTTTTCCTTCTAAATATTATACTTATTTTTTTCATCACTAATCAATTTTATTTATTTATCTTATAAATAACTAATATCTTATTTTTATTCTTCATTATCATTTTTTATTTATTATATATTATATTATACAATATCTTCCTCCTTATCTTATATATTTTATACTATATTATATTTTACATTTTCTTTTGAGTTATCTGTTGCACTTTTTGCTATATTCTCTTCTTCTTATCCTCTCTCTACTAGCCTTAAAGGACTAGACTATCTTTCCCCTCTATCTTATGATCCTAAGGTAAAATCAACCTCCTTTTGTCATAATATCATTTCCATTTAATTTAAATATTTTCTCATTTCTTTCATTACTCTCATTTTCTCTGAGTTTAACTTATTCTAGCATACTTTCCTCAAAATTGGTTTCTTCACTTTGTCCTTTAGTGATATTTTTTAGAAGTCTCAGTTCTATATATTGTGTTTTTTCCATTTGATTTTGATAAATTATCTTCCCTATATAATTTTTAAAGATGTTATTGTTCCCCCAATTGTGACAAAAATTCTTGTTTAGTTATTTTATCTAGATCAATAATATTTTCACTAGTTAATGCTCTTGCAACATTCCCCATTTTTTTAAAAGTAAAATTTCTAACTCTTTATTATCTCTCTCTTATTTTTTTCTCTTTCCTCTTTTATATCTTAATTATTTCCTCCTCTAATAGTCTCATTTATTTTATAATCTCATTCCTTTTCTTATTTCGTGATAATATCTACTTTTATAATTATACTCTTACATCCTCTTCCATTTATCCCTCCCTATCTATCAGACCATATTTCCCATAGAACACATCCTTTTAGGTTCTCCCTTATTTATTTACACCATCCCTTAGGTTATTGGGCTAATAATTAAATTTACCATTGCTTATTTTCAATCCATTCTCCACAAAGAGTATGTAGATGAGATTTGGAACTTTTTATCATAACCTTCTTCTTGATCCATACAAAAACATAACCTTATTTGCATAAAAATTGATTCAAATTTATATTTACCAAATTATTATTAATGAGTATATAATTATTTTAACCCAATAATCAATGGCTCTTGTCCAAGGTTCATCTAGTGCTTTGAGTTTGTGGATTTTCTTAGATGCCCTATGGATCATATTTTTTACAAAAATATTATTATCTTTAATGGAATTTGATTGTATTTATATATAATAACGAATAAAATTTATAAATGTGCACCAAAACTCCCCAACCTATGCTATGAAAAAAATATGCTTTTACCTCTAAGTATGGATCTCCACTTCACTTAACTTTGAACTTAAAAATGTTCTGAGATTTTTTTATATCCATTAATTCTAGCTCCTAAAAGAGTAAAGGTACTCAATTTTGGATATCAACTAAGATTTAGGAAGTGCCAAAAAATGTTGATTTAAATAAAATATTATATATCGATTAGGGATCTATTTTACTTGACTAATTTTGATATTATACAAAGGGATGTAATTTAATGAACTTTGATAAATTAGTTATACTATATTTAATAATTGAGATAAGTGGTTCCTATATTACATACATATAAAACATAACACAAAATGTCCAACTCTAACTTATCTTTTATTCATATATTTTAATATCCATTACATTTTACCACACTCTTTAACATTTTATTTACTCTTCTCTCTCTCTCTCTCTCTCTCTCTCTCTCTCTCTCTCTCTCTCTCTCTCTCTCTCCTCTCTCTCTCTCTCTCTCTCTCTCTCTCTCTCTCTCTCTCTCTCTCTCTCTCTCTCTCTCTCTCTCTCTTACCTCAATATATTTCATTACATATAAAATACTCTCTCTATTACATTATCACTCTATCAAATATTCATATTTCCTTCTTCACCTTAAATTCACCTCTCATATTAAAAATGATCATTGTGTGGTATATGTACCACCTCAATACAGAAGGGAATGTATTTAAGACTAAAAACATGTTTCTAGGAAAAAATGATAATTTTTAAGATGTTGTGAAGCTCTATATGATACCAAAAAAGTTAGCCAAGAATATCACTTTATTCTATCTATTAGCATTAATAATTTCATGACATTTTTTAGGCCTCTATGATATGTAAGACTATATATATCATTGTATGTGAGACTGTATGTAACATTTTAAACAAATAATCTTGCCAAAAAATATGACTTGTGATAATGAAACCATGTAGGTACCATAGATTTTTCATATGGACTACCTCCATATGTTACAATAAAAAATGACATGTCTTTAGGACAAAAGGACATGTGCTTAGAATATGTCACAGAGCTCCATATGATACCACATTATTAGAGAATAAGAATTATTTGTTTTTTTAATATGTCAACATTATTGATGTCATGACATGTCTATGCCTTCCATGGTATGTAAAAATTCATGTATTACCTTGATAAATAATCTTGCTTACAAAATTTGACATTATGGTCATGCGATAATGTACCCTTCTAAAAGATCATAAATTTTCCATATAGACTCTAAATTGAGTGTTGATTTTAATTTTATAAGTTTTCTCAAAATGAACAAGATGTACCCATAAATTTTATATGGTTCATGATATATCTATAGTGAATACATATGGATGTTCACTTATTGTCTTGTGACAAAAATTGTATATCTTAAATTTTTTATGGAATTATTAAGATATAATGTGTTCAATAGAACTAATATATTTTGAATCATAAAAAATATACAATATTGTGTGCCAAATAATGAGAAAATAAACATTTGTCATGGTGATAATCATGGCATGCATTATCCACCATTGATCCTTCACATGTGAGACATTTCATAAAGTATTTTTAAAGTTAATTTTTAGATGTAAATACTTACCTTGTGTCACATTTTTCTACTTGGACATGTGTCAAGATATCAAATATAATATCTAATTGATTCAACCATATATAATTATATATCTTAGATTTTATCTTTTATGTGTGATCTTGAAACACTTGGAAGGTGAATTCTTTAATCTTACACATTAATTATATTTTTATTCCCTCTAGTAATGGGCATGAACCATGCATATTAATATTAAATAAGAATTAGAGACACAAGATTTTATAATGTATGAGAATGAAACTATGAAATTTAATGAATCTTGTAAGGAGGTGACTACACACAACTTGCAAGATTTATATTACTATAAAATTTAAAAGCCAAAATAGTTGTAAAGTGTGTTTTAGAATTGAAATTTAAGTAGAAATTAGTAGCATGGTTAATTAAATATTATCCCAAATATTTAATGTATGAATTTTTGAATAGAAATCAAAATTTTGAGTGAATTTTATCTCAAATGGATATTTGTGTGTAAATTTATACAAATCAATGAGGATTTTTTTAGGTATGTAAATTTAAAATTTCATATCATAGTAGTATAATTAATGGTTATTCAATGAACTTTGACTATTCCAATTTTATATCATTGTCTCTCCTTTATAATGATATTAGGCTCAATTATGAAAACACTTGCAATCATAAATTAGTATACGAGACCTTAAATTAAGACAATAAAATATAATTTGAATAAAGAATTATAAAGGTTAAAAATCATAAATTTAATATTCCATCTAAATATATATACTTTGATATGTCCTAAATATCAATATATTGAATCTTTTCATTCATACACTCATGCATATTCATATATATACAAAATACATGTGTATATATGTTTACATGTATAACCCCTATAATGCACATAATATCAGCATAGAAACTAAGTAAAAAATGAAAAAATTTATATTTTTATGTTGTGCATATTCATGCATTACATAAAAATATTCATGACTAGAAAGAAATATGACAATCATGTGAGAAAAAACCATAAAACATTAGGTGCTAGGTTGGACAAGGTCACACAAGTTAACACAACACAAGAGGTAGTAATTTTAAAAGATCATGGGACTATAAATAAAACCACACAAACATTTTATAAGATCACATTTCCTTTAAATCAGATATTAAATTAAAAAGAGTTATTGGGTTTTATTTTATAACATCCATCTCTTAGGGATGTCACTTAATTAAAATCCCCCTCACATGACCCAATCAACATTTAAATAGATTTGAAAATTAATATATTAGTAAAAATTTAAAAAAAATACTTAAATTTTTGAATCATTCCCCCTCCCCTCCACCTCTATGTGTGTGTGTGTGAGACTACATCCAATATCCACTATTCAATCCTTCTAATCTCCATCCTCTATATATCCAAACCCTAACATCATTATGGATCCATATATAAGGATTTATAATCCCAAGAAGTGAAATTTACACACTTTTTTCAAGGATAAAAAAAGGACAAGAGAGGATGGAAATGTTCCACCATAGCTTTCATTATCATCCTTTCATGGCCTCTTATATTGTATCTATGAGAGGTATCAAAAAATATTAGCATGTTTGCATAATTAGGGTTATTAGTAGAAATGTATTAAAGATTAGTTTTAGTTTTTAAAATTAGTTTCCTTTTATCAAATTGTAAAAAAATTCAAGGATTACCCTCAATTTTTTGGGTTGCAAACATGATTTAGTATTTTTTTCTTTTTGTTTTTTATAATGTCCCCAACTTGGGAAAAATATGGAAATAAGGGTTGACCAACAAACCCTATCTAATCCAAAACCCCTTCCTATGAATAATTTAAAAATATAAATTCAAATGAAAACATAATTATAAAAATAAAATCAATATTTATAAATTCCTCTACTAAACCCTAGGCAACTAGGGAAAAAATCAGATTTGATACTTCTAACCCTCCAAAAAATATGAAATGATTTTTATATTGCAACCACTAATTTTAGAATTTAAAATAGTCACCCAAAATCTGAAACTCAAAATTATGGAATTTATTATTGAAAAATATAGCATAAATTCATAAATTCACAACTTCCAAAAGACTTAGATTTACAATACAAATGATAGCTCAAAATGATACTAAAAATTGAAGATTTCAATCAAGACCAAATTCATAATTTTCCCACCATAGGGAGCAACCCAAAATCTACCTCAAAATTCCTAGCAAGGTTACCCAAGGTATAAATGGATGAAAATATCTTGGTAATGCTTCCAAAAATTATATAAAGATTATCTGATAATTTAGCTAATAATAACTAGTCAAAAACCCAATTTTCATAATGTTCAAGGGCTAAAAAATATTACAATAAATTTAAAATATTAACTAGGGTACAAAATCACCCTAAAGCATGTGTAAATCATTCTCCAACCAATTTTACATGTTTCCAAGCTATTCACCCCACTTGGAAACATTTGTTTTTGCCTTTTCTAAATTTTGATGAACAATGGTAGCTCCTAGATGATTTTTCCCATGGAAGAATGAGGGTTTTCATCCTAAATCTCTTGGCTTGAAGGTCTTCATCTTCAATTCCAAAGCTCAAGATTTTCTATGCTCAAAAATTTTAAATTCAAATCATGATACTATATGCATTTCAACAAGAACACTCAATTATTTTTATACTTCTCCCCAAGTGAAGCACCTAATTTGGGGGGAGATACATTTATTAATATTTTTCTAAATTATAAAAGAATGTCTTTTTATAATTTACTTACGTGGTTCAATATTCATGACACTTAAAAAAGCCCCAACTTAAGTTAAATTATAAAAATAAAGTAATTTTAGAATTTCAAAATCAAATGTTTCCCTTCTTTTTCTCTTCTTTCCTTAGCCCTTAGGAAACTAGGCAAGGCTAAAGGTCTTCAATAATGTCATGTCCAAAAGGGGGACATGGAATTTTTCCTTGATTTATTTTTAGGTGAAACTATGTTTTAGGTTTGGTTGTGGTATATAAAGTATGGGAAAGATCAAACCCCTCACATATACACCCCCAAAACACAAGTTAAAATGGGAGTCAACTTAGACAACCCCTAAAGGATTCCTTTGTACTCATGTCCCATACTTCATTAACAGGTCTTCTTAGGCCCTTTTCTTAATTACCTCTCTCTAACCCCTCATATCTAACTCAATTATCCCACTAGAGATACATTGTAACCTTCCTGAGTATCCACTTAGGCTCCCTCTCATATCTACTAGCCTTGCTAGAGTTTAAAACCTAGGCCCCTAACCTTTCACTACTAAATATTGAACAAACATGGCGCTCATAATATTCACCACACTAATTATTCACTATAACATAAGGTATATCCCTTGATTGTCTATGATTCTAAGTTAAACTACCAATATCTCAAAAAATAAAACCCTCCTTCCTAAGTACTAACACCCATCCATAACATAGCTCCTGTTGGCACAAAAAAAAATCTTGAGATTAGGTTGACATCTTCGCATAGCCTCACATCTAGACACTAAGCCTCCCTAGTTGTTGAAGTTATCCACCTATATAGATTCTAAGATACAAGGGTTTGGATCTTAGCTAAGTACCTCTCTACTAAAAGACCTCGTCCAAAGTTCTAAACCTAAGGTACAAACACTACACATTTTAGGTGGTAGGGCTTAACATAACTAACTCTCACTCCATACCCTTAGCACATAACTTGAACACAAAAAAATCACTAAAATGTTAAGTTCCTTATAATTAACCCTATTCACAAGAGTTTATAGATATATCCAACTCTATTTTTCTTTCCATCTAGTTTTCTAATCTCATTAAGCCCAACTCACCTCCCTACTTCTCTTGAGGTTTCAACCTCAGGCCCTTCAAATTTATCCCTCAAGGGCATGTAACATATGTTTTTATACATATCAAAAAATTATTAACACTAAAAATTCAAATATAAATATGTTAAAATTATAAAAATCCTACTTTTCCTTATGGAATAAATTTTACAAATAAATCACTAACATTTAAAATTACTCAACTATCACTCTCTCTCTCTCACACACACACACAAACTTACGTAATTTACACATATATGTGTATGTATATGCATGTGTTATTTTCTCATAAAAGAAATTAATGAACTACTATATGAACTTAAAAGTTGAAGATATTATTAAAATAATCTTAACCTTTTCTAAAATATTGGGCATATTAATTTATCTTAAACCAAATTGTCACTAGTTTAGTGACACTTTAAAAAATCATTTTCATAAGTATAATGGAAACATTAGACATTGATAAATTCTAAAATAATAACATAGAATAAATCTACCTTATCCAAATAAAACACCTCCATAATTTTTATCTAGATCAAAAAAATCTCGCATAAACCCACATTGAACAATTGATTACATAACATGATCCTAAGATTAACAACATATACAATGAATTCCTAAACTCACCATGACATAGATCCAAAATTAATTTAAAACAAATAAACATAAGAAAAATGACACTTGAATAAGGCCAAAACACTCTCCAACTCTATTAAAATAGAATTATACAAAAGATAGAGGTATGCATATGCACATTCAAATCCATTTAGCAAATACATGTGAGGTCACTTGTCACCCAACCATAAGACATTAATAGGCACTTAAGTCTATTCAACCCTAAAGAACAAGGGTTAAAATAAGCACATACCACCACATCAAAAATTTCACACACAAGGGTACAATAAGTTAATATTTAGTGAACAACCAACATAAGTATACCATGTTTAGAACAACAAATAATTTAAACATATAATAGATTATGTATATAATAAAAAACCCACAAAATCTAATTCAAAAAATATCACCATGGTAACTCTGAAGGTTATTTGCATGGGGGTAGAGATGTTCATCACCAAAATCCATTATATATCACCAATATCTCATTAATAATTCTAATTTCCTCAATATCTCACCACAACCTCAAAGTTACCTTGTATAACATGAAC
This sequence comes from Torreya grandis, assembly GCA_037957365.1. Lineage (NCBI taxonomy): Eukaryota > Viridiplantae > Streptophyta > Pinopsida > Cupressales > Taxaceae > Torreya > Torreya grandis. The sequence continues at coordinate 225,994 of JARHVA010002015.1, forward strand.
ATTGAGACCATGAATGGGTGGGAATTAGATCAAAACTTTCCCATACAAACCCCAAATTTGATCCCAACCAATAATAAGAGTTACCATGTAAATTATAACCTAAGCCCAAACACCTTATGTATCCACATCCTACACTCGCAACATAAAATCACAAAACTAGTCAAATTTTGATATCATAATGATTCACAATTTCATAAAATAAAACAAAAATGGCTAGAAAATAAAATAATTCACATCAATGCTTCACATGCCACAAACACATTGTTAGACATAGCATGAAAACTAGTTATAAAACTAGAAATAAAGTGCCCAAATAAGCATCAAGAAGGGTAAAACCAATAATATAAAGAAGAATAAAAATTCATTTCAAAACAAAATGAAGAATCGATTTGTAATTTCAAGGACTCATGGATAAAGGGTCTATCTCTATCTTTTTCAATTGTAATGGATTTATCTTCTATCTACTATTTTCTCCTTCCCAAAATGGTAAAATTCCTCATTTAGGAGAACTTTTTTTCTTTAATAAGCCTCCTTGCATGTACAAATCAATATGAAAATTTACACCTGAAAAATGGTGTGAAAAAATTGAAATCAATGAAATATCCTTATCTATAGAGATAAGGATAACAAAACTCTTGTGTAATAACTCATGAAAAATTTATAAATAATCCTTATATAAAATACAACACTAATATAAAGATTAATGGGGTCTAAACCATCACATATCCAATTAGATAAATAGATTGCATCACTACAATATATAACCCAAAATTTGAAATTCAACTATAAGAGGTTTAGCAGGTGAAAAACTTGGACATGGTAAGAGGTTATACATGACTATCTCACCTTGGAATGTTTTAAACAACTAATTTACTTGATGCCCTAAATCAATTCAAAACAACTCAAATATGAATAAACACCCATTAAAAATTAGGTTCAACCCACATGGCCTAAGCTTGGAAATTGTAGTTTTTATTGACCCTTAAAGACTATTTCTACTTCTTCAATTAAAAAATACTTGGAAGAAATCCACTCTCCACTTTGACTTAAACATTGATAGTCTAAAAAACCTTTTGTAATACCCCTTTTGCTGAGAACTAGAAAATGGAAAAAAAATCAATCATCTTCATCCTTTGATAAAGTGGGATCATTGACTTCTAACTCCATTATAACCCAAATAAATTATTTCTCTAATTCATTTAGTTTGTATAACTAATGGCTTAAACAAATTAGGCTAAAAATATACATACAATCAATTACCAACCATTTTGTATTTCTTGAACTCATCTATAGATATTTTTTTCAAAAATAGAAACTAATGGTAAAGTTTCATACTCATTACACCATACTTTCTTAACTAAGGTTTTCACTTAAGGAAAGTATGACACTATCCATAATAGAACAAAATCTAATAGTTCATAATATAAAATAACTACACATTCATATACATAGTTAACACCATGATTTGGGCTTATTGAAGGAAAAAACTTGAAGGAAAACCCACCCCTCTTACAAGGATTTGAAAACTCATTTTATTATATTTAAAAAAAATTCAAGTGTATTTTTGATTCAAGAATCAAATAAATCCTTTAAATTTAGTTCTCTATCTTAATAATGTTCTCTTGGTATATTATTAACTACATGCTCAACCAATTAACTCACTCCCACTAACTGACTTATTCTCTCATACATCAGGGTTATTCAAGTCATTACCCATTCTAACTTTAATCCTAACTTCAAACCTTCATATGTGAAAATACAACATGAGTTCATAGAAATTAATCCCAAAGCATAAAACAATCACCACGATCTATATTTATCTGAGAATTATAGAAACCAGATTTGGATATGTCACCCTACTAATGCATGTAATTATACAAACTTCACCATTCAATTGGATATTCAAAATATCCTAAAAATTTATTTAATTACTAAAAATTCATTAGTATGTCCTCAATTGATAACAAGTTAACCAAAATAAAATAATAAATGTTGTGTAGGAAGGTAATGAAGTTTGAATAGCCTTGATTATTGTTATCATTTGACTAGTTATATTTGTAGAAATAAAGTCTAAGAAGCTATACCATGTTATAAGTTTAGCTTAAATCATATTGATCTATATTAGATTTAAATATACAATACAATCAACATTGCCAACCCACTAGTCAAGAATAAAATACTATTAAAAGTATAGTTAAGAGATTGCTCTTGTAATGTACTAAACATAGATTAATTCCTCTAACAATTAATTTTATAAATAAATAAAATCTAAATTGATTTAATAGTTTCTATAGAACTATCACAATAATAAATTGTACTATCAATTTAAATTAACTAATCTTGTCAATACATTGACCTCAAAATTTAATTAAACTCATTAAGATAATGCAAGTATAAACTTAATCATTATAATTTTAATTACATAATATAAGGAATTAATTGACCTATCAATTTAATTATCTCCACTAAGTTAATGTAAATATGATTTAAATCATTTTCAATTTAATTAACAAATGCAATCAATAAATTGACCTTATAATTTAATTAACTTCACTAAGTGAAAGAATAATAATTTGAACACCTTAATTTATCTAAGCTAATGAAATTATTAATTAATTAGCTTAAAAATTTAAAATAATAAAAATTTGAACAACTCAATTTATCTAATATGATACAATTATCAACTTAATTAGCTTATGCATTCAACGAGCTATTAGTAAACTTATAAAGTAAATTAACTTCCTACTATTAACAATAATATTTTAATCTAATAATCCATAAATCCAAGTTTTGTGATCATAAGGAAATTTAAGAAAATGAAGATAATGAATTCTTTAAATATTCACAACCCTCTAAACCAAAATCAAACCTTGGTTCCCATTCGGATCTATCCCTTGTTGAGAAGCAATCCTTTAAAAGGATTAATATTTATAAAAATTTAATTATTGAGGAATATATGGATTTTACTTCTACAAGACTTTTGGAAATAATTACAAGTAGAATTTAGAAAGGTAGTGGTTGGAGAATTGGTTGGAAGAGGATTATAAGGGATTTTAGATATAAGTAATATACATTTTTAAATAAAATTTTGGTTAATGGTTTAATTTCATTCAAATGAGTAAAGGGATGGGATATTCAACATCATGGATGGTTCTTTAAAGGAAAGTTTTTGGATCTTTAACCTTGGAATTTTTTTTAGTGATTATGATATACAAAATGTCAATGAGATTTATGCTATGTTATATTCCTTGCCTTTTGAATATTGGAAGATGGAGATGTTTTAGTTAATTCAAAATGTTTTAGAGAAATTTTGTAAGCTTTATTCTATATCTTTAGGGAAGGATGTTTCTATAATTATGATCCAATTAGATCCTTATTTTAAAGGGACCACAATTCTCATCCTAAAATTTGATGGAAAATAAATAGTTCATATGGTATAATTTAAGGATTAGGGAAATATTTTATTTCGGTGTCGTGGACTTTGTCATACAACTATATCTTGTGTTATATCCATGAATGGATCCCCAAGTTCTTCTCATATTTGTAGGCCACAAACTACTACATCTTTGAGTAAGAATAAGGGTTATGACAAGCCAAAAATAAATACATTATTGATATATAAATGTTTGGGGAGGTCCTTTACTCAAAAAATTATTAGGGAAGTTTATTTGGATACTTTACAAGGGTTACATGTTTTTTATTCTTTTCTTGATATGCTTCCTAAACAAGGGGTGAGAAGGATAACCAATGAAGATAAATACCTAAATAAGATTGATGGTTAGATTCAATGTAAGGAAGGGGAGGATTTGAATCCTTCATAACAAAATAATGAAGGTGATATTTGCAATGATAATTCTATGAATATGACTAAGCTTGTTTTGGATCAAGTGAATACCCCTCCTATGGATTTAAAAAAAAAGGAAGAATATAGTCATGATCCTTGGGTTGAATAGGAGGACATTTTTAGAGAATAATATGTATCTTTTTTTAATCCAAATTTGAATATGTCTACTATGGAGAGTGATCATATTCACAAGAAAGGTTTGATAACCCATTCAAAATGTCCAATTTCTCAATCAAAGATGTTTTCTCCAGATTTATCTATCATAAACCCAAAAAAAGAAAATGGGTATAAATCCATTGGTGGAAAAGATTATATAGGACATATTGGAAGCTGTAAATTCTAGATCCCAAATGACTATAGTGGAAATGTTTTCCACTGGTATAAGGAAACCCCTAATATAATTTCTTTAATATTGGGGGATGTTCCCCCTTACTAATATCCTTGTAGATACTCATTAAGGTTTCTAATTTTGTATTATATTGGATATAGAATATTATTATTTAAATAGGAGTTGTGGAAGAATCACATTTATTAAATTTTTTTTACATTTGTCTCTTTTCTATAATTTTCATGTTATAAATGTTTACTTCACTATTGGAATTTTCTTAAGGCCTTCACATACAAAAAGAAAGAAAAATTGAGTAGTACAACATTTTCACAAGTGACCTCATAAAGTATGATGGTAAATTTTAAGTAATTTCCATTTATAATTAGGTGATCATAAATGGATAAAAATTATGTATTTTATAATCACTTTAAAGGACTTCTCATTATTGATTTTCAAAGTTAGTTGCAGACGTCATTACTAGGCATACTTGAGAGTTATTTTGATGTGATCATTTATAGTAAAGGAAATTTTTAAATACTTTATATTTCCAATTTAAAAATTATTTCATAATTATCTCTCTTTTTATTTTGGATAAATGAGGCTTTCAAAATGGGATAAGTTGTAATGAGGGTATTAATCATTGTGAACCTATCTCTCATTCTACTCTGAGAGACAACTAGGTTTTATATGATATTTTTTGAGAAGCAAGTTGGATAAATTTATTTAAGAAGATATGTGTATATGATGTTGAATTAGCATTATAATTCACTTATTATTTCAAGGATGGCATTTTAAATGTCAAGGGTTTATAAATTAGGGTTGATGAAGTTGTTTTATCAAGAGTTATGGGGTTATCAAGGATAGGTGAATGGTGGTTTATTGAAAAATCTAAAGGCATCCATTACAAAGAAACTTTCCTTAAAAAATAATAAAAGGTTATTAACATGGGCAATGTCATTCTAATATCTTCACTCTATCTTTTTTCCTCAAATATCTGAATTTGTACAATAATATTTGAATTGTGAAGGTCGATATTCTTTAATTTTTGGATATCAATTTAGGATTCTCTCTCACTTAAGACATAAAATTATTATTAATGTCCCCCTCATGTTATAATTTATTGAGATGACAACATTTGAGATTAAAAAAGATAATATTAATACACTAGCAAACTATGAGCTGATTAAAAGCTTAGTTTTAGATGTCTTAACAAGAAAGCATAGGACTATATCTTAGTAGGCCTTTTTTATGCTACTTCCTTCCCTAGGTCCTCTATTCTGGAAAAGTAAAAGGAAATTAGTTAAATTAGGTGATGGAGAGTTAAAATGGAAAGGATTTTCTATGGGTGAAGAGGTGTCTATAGCTAGGCTCCAAGTGGTTTCTTCTAAAATTTCAAAAAAGTTTGCTACGTTAGGTACCTCCCACTCTTAGTAATATTTTTAGGTAGGTCATTCTTATTCAAATAGAAGGGGAGGGAAAATGGAAAAATAAACTACATAAGTGTGAAAGTTATCTCTAAGGGGGATATAGGTATAGATGGGATAAATACAATAAATGAAGATAATTTACCTTTTAGCCTCCTTTGATGGTAGACAATAGAGCACATGTATAATCCCTTGGGAAATCAAGATGGCATAAGAGAATGAAGGAGCCTCTAGTATTTGTAGATGCCTCATCTTCTAACCTTTCATTATAAAAGGCATTGAATATTATTATTGGACAAAAAATATTATTTCATAATTATGTCATAACCTTGAGGAGGCTAAAATCAAGATCCTTCAAGATGTCGAATCAAATAATAAGGATATTTTACACCTTAATGCCTCTTTCAATCTGGCAAGGAATGTTTATTTTAAGACTTTTGGATGTTGGGAGCCTCCTAAGGTATATGATATCATTTTTAAGGAAAGGTGATGAAATTTCATGTTTAAAAGGGTTATAGATAATTGTATTCCCAAATTGACCTCCCTTGGGCTATTTGAAGAGGTTTATAAACTTGCATCTAAATATTATAAGAACCTTGTGTGTGAGGCCTATTTACATAACCTAATTTTTACTACATCTTCTTATTGGATCCCTGATACTTTAATTAGAGATATCCATATAAGATATTTTTTATCTTACAATTGGAATGAAAATAAATGTGAATAAGAAAATAAATTATATGAAATTCAAGAATACAAATGTCCACTCAATGTTAGGTGTGATCACCCAAGACCTTAAAACATCATTGAGAGTGTGAAGAAAACTATGAGTAATGAAACTCTTAGGTATTATACTTTTTTGGAAAGGAAAAATGTGATGAAATATATTTTTTGGTTTGGAATAGGTCTTCATGAAAAATGTTTACAACAATTTCTTGACTACATGGATGTTACTACTAGCCAAACGAAAGATGAGGGAACCACATTCACTAGCTAGTTTTCTCATTGATTTGACTCATATGATATTTTATTTTTGTATTAATCTATTTTATATTGGATTGGACTAAAATTTCAATTCTATACACTTTGGTATCCATTTTTTCATTGGAAAGTATATTATACTTTGAATGAGGATGAGTAATTAGAGAAGTGGAAAGAGGTGGAGAAAAACATGGGATTCCTTTCCCCTCATGATACTCCAAAAATACTCCTAAATTTAAGGGTGTTTGTGTAGAATAATTGATCAATTACACGTGATTAATTAGACCTTCCCTTATCAATTTCATGTGACTTTGAATTTTATAATTAGAGATTGATTTCACTCTGTGGGTATTCTGTTACAATATTTTATAAGGATTCGGGTTGGTTTTGTTAAACTTTTGATGAGTTTTTAATTAAAGTTTCAAGGTGGTCCACTATGAATATTTTAGTTTTAGTTATGATATCTCATATGGAAATGATTAACCTTTGGGAATGACTATGGATGTTGGTGTCCTCTTTGTGTGGATGTTGATTCCTTTGATAAATCATGTTCTTGAGATATTTCTTGGATGAGTTTTTAAAAAAATTGTTGATTTTAGGGTTTTGAATTTATTCTCATAATATGACTTCATTTTTTTCCAATACACGTTATGAAATATTTTGGTTTGGGTTTGGTAAAATAGCATCTAAATTTATTTTATGGCCTACAACACTAAAAAACATGTGATCTACTTTCTTTTAGTTGCAAAATATTTTTCGGTTTGGCTACAAATAGTTTTATACACATTTTTAGATAAGATATAAAAGTTGTATAATATGTGATGGATGTCACTTTTTAGGGAATTAGAAGTAATAAAAGTTATGGTCTACATATGATTATGGATGGATCTTTTTGGTATTTTATATGGATGAGATATGGAATCTATATCACCCTTATTAATTTATCCATTTTTTTAATATATTGTGGATGACCTATGTGATCAAGGAATTTGTATGTATAGGGGAAATTAATATAGTGTTAGTCAAGAAATCAAATCAAAACAAACACAGTAAGAACTAACACCTCTAACATTAGCACTCAAGGAACTAGAGAAATTTACAATTAACTAAAGTAAAACAAGAGATATTACCTTCCATGAGAGTAAGTGTTGTGAGTTTTCTATGGAATGATGTGTTAGGTTTTGTGCTCAAGAAATATCTATCAATGAAGCACCATTTCTCCACTTCTCCTCAGTACCTTGGTAATGTTGGTTGGATTTGGTTTGACTTGGTTTATGAAATGGGCATGGTAACACTACAATAAATATTTTTGGATGCATTTTGTCATAATAATATTGCACATAAAAATTATTTGTATGTATTTGAGCATAATAACTTTACACCAAGATATCTTAAATATCAATGGGTGAGGCCTTGTATTTATAGCTTCCAAAGTTAACTATAACCCAAGTGTAGTTAGGTTAGAATTAACCATAGTTAAGTTAAGGATAACCTTGGTTGAGTTAAGGAGGGGACATGTAATTAATATTTGGGATAGAGATCCCATTTATTAAGCATGGCTCTCTATTTCTAAATTTATTGCATTTAGGGAGATATTTTGATTTCCCTGACTTTGAGGATGATGATGTCATCATGACCTTATATTTGTTAAAATTTTCTTTTTGTAAAATTTGTTTTCACTAATTACACGTGGAAAATTCACTTAAGCATTTAATCTAGTTAATTAGTTGATTCATTCTACTTAGCATTTTAGCATTTTAGGAATTGTTTACGTGACTCACTTAATGAGTCCAAAGGCCAAACTACTAGTTGCTAGGTCATAAACAGACTAGAGATGAATCAATGAGAGGTCACTATTGTGTATAGGGTAATACCCTAAATAGGTATGCCTTAACATAATTTTGATCACTATGTTTGACGTGCTAATGAATTAGACATTTAATGATTTATAGGCTTAATTTACAATGTTTGGTAGAAATCAATCTGAAGTCTAGTTAGAAGCTAGTTGTGGCCATAATTTGGTGTATACAATTTACCCTTATTTGTGAAGGTGTTTCAAACTATAGGCATAGTAATATATTTTTAAATAATGAAAAAGTTATTAATGTTTAATTCCCAAGAAGTTGATGGATGAGCCCTGGATGAACCCTCAAGGGAGTGAATGACAAAAAGGGTCAGTGAGTGGTCCCTTGAAAAGAAGGAAATGATGCAACCTAAAGGTTAAAAGGGTGGAAAAACTGATTTGTCTAAAGGCAGTTATAATTAGTGGCATAGTGAGATGCCCTAATTGGGTAGATAAAAAGTATGATTTGCCAAAAGATGGTTATAATCATCAACCTAACGAGGTATAAAATAATGATTTTCCTAAAGGTGGTTATAATTATTAGCCCAAGGAAAAAGGCCCCTACAAGGTGGATAGAGATAATGATTTGTACAAATATTTATAATCATTAGCATAATGAAAACATACCCCAGTAAGGTAGGGAAATGGTAATGATTTACCTAAATGTGGTTATAATTATTAACATCTAGATAGATCAAAACACAATGATTTTCCCAAAGGTGGTTATAATCATTAGCACTATGGTTGGGGATAATATGGAAAATTGTAAAAAGGGGCTTACATGTTGAATCCATACTCATAGAGTAAGAGTAAGCCATTACAGAGGATAGGCATGAATTTGGGTTACATGATAATATGAAGATGCACATCCTAATTAGTAGGGATTAAAATTCATTTGTGATTTAAGTACTCTACATTTGGGTAATGTTTGGATAAATTATGAATTTATTAGGTGAACAAGGAAAAGTATCACAACATGATTTATTTTAAGATTAGCCAAACTAATTTTTGTTGTAGCACATGATAATATGCACCATGGTATAGAACACCATGATGACCTAGCTGTAATATGCATAAGGACTGCCAATTAATCCAAGAATCAAGTGAAAATAATGCACCAATGATAAAAACCATGATGATAGTGTTGATGTATGAATATGGATAGACTTAAGTATTATGCACAAGGAATCACCCAATGAATGCATACATACCAATTCAAGGCATAACAATGAAAGTAAACAAATAGGAAAACAAACAAATAAAACAAAACACTGAGAAATATAAACACCAATAAATACAAAATTTAACAAAACAAACTAAACTCAAACAAACATAAAAAATGGTTAATCATAATTTTAGTGCAAATATTAAATAAATTGTTTGTGCATGTGGAAGAAAAGTGTTACTCTTAGTAGCAAGGTGACCCATAAGCTAGACAATAACGATGCATGTATAACAAGGTAAAATAAATTGGCACAAGGTTTCCCCTAGGACATAGGGAAATAAAAACACAAATAAAGTGATAAGTATTACCCCTAAACTATAAGAGATAATCAAATAAACAAATAAAATGAGTGGAATAGAGGAAAAGGGGTAGCTAAGCTGAGTCTAGATGCACTAGGTAAGTGGATGTTGCCTACATATTTCCATGGATACAAGATCCAACATGAAATTTAAACCAAATGTAGTTCTCTCAATATATGAGATAGAATAAATTTGATGATAAGGAAACATGATTGCCGAATAGAGGAATATGGGAATGGTCTCACAAAATGGTTAGAGTATAAGAAAAGCTAGGGGCGTAGAAATACATTTACTTGAAATGAACAATGAACACAATGGTGACTCATAAAATGGAAAGAATGTTGGAAATGGTGGCTTGTAAAATATTGAGAATAATAAAATAGGGGAGGATGTTCCATAGTCATGAAAGTGTTAACACAAAAAAATTGTGGAAGTGTGAAGATATGGTTTAGGCTAAAACCACACCAAAATATAATGAGATCATAAAATGGCAAGTGCATAAATAACTCACAAAATGATAAAAGTGTGGGATGAAGCCAAGTGGTCATTAGTGTATTAAATTTGAATACATAATGCTCATAATATAAACTCATAAAATAGTAAAAGCATATGGATAAGGCCAATAAGGATGGGGAAACTAAAGAACAAGTGGTTAATTTTGAAATAGCTAGGAGTCATAGAATACTTGAGGAAAATAAGTGGTCAAAAATAAAATAAGGTATAGCCAAGCTAACCTAAGATACCCCATGTATCCAAGTGCTACCTACGTAGTCCATACAGACCTCAAGCTAATGTAGTTATCATATAAATGGGAGGAAAAGAGACCAAGGTGGTCTAGAAATAAATGGAACAAATAAGATGGCCCATCCTAGAAAATTTGGATGGCTTCATATATCATGTGGAGATTCTTAGCAAATTTTCATGATTTTGGGATTTTTAGGATTTTCTAGGTCTTTTACAAATGTTTTTAGAAAATTTGAATCATCTTAACTCAATCAATAATAACAAGATACTAAATGGTCTAACTTGTAAAATGGTGAGAGTGTGGTTGAAAGGGTGATTAAGTTGGCCTCAATGTAAAGTGAGCACTACTTACATAGTCTTATTAGGACATCAAGTAATTGTAGTTATGCCTTAAAGTAAAGGATTCAACTAGGTAGCATAAAGTTCATGAATTAGGTAAATGGCACAATATATCATAGGAATGGCAAGGTGGTGTAATAAGGCATGGTAAAGGTGTTACTCCTAATTTTCCCATAGGAAATTATAACTAGGGAACAATAACATGAATTAATTATATTAATTTTCTCAAAGGTGAACATAATTAGAGAACTAAACTAAGGTATAATTTGTCAACAATGAACATTACAATTGATAAACCACTATCATATTGGTCTGAGATACTACCTCTATGTGTATAATACTGAATCAACTACTCAAACTTTCATATGAATCCCTTAGTTCAATGTGCTTGAATAACCAATGGATTAGAACCAAGGTCCAAAGGGTAGGTTGGGAGGCTTAAAAAACTTTCATCAATAGTGAAGGTATGGTAGGAATGACATATGGTATGATACACTAATGGTATGATACAACATAAATGATCCTCATAGACAATACTTCAGGTATCTCAAGTGAAATAATTCTTGAGGTGTATGATGTTCATAGGATCATCAAGTTCATCTCCATCTGGTGTAGTGAGCCTGTATGCTCTAGAGCCATAATTTGAAATAATGGCATAGGGGCCTATCTAATTGGGATTGAACTTACTTTTCTACTTTTTATAGGTCGAGGTGTTTTTTTGGTTTTCCTTGAGGACAAGATCACCAAGATCAAACTCTCTATGTTTGGCACACTAGTTGTATTAACCACATAGCCTATTTTGATATGCTTGAAGGCTATTTACAATTTCCATGTAATTCTCATCTAGTAACTCTAAATATTATAGGAGATCTACTCTGTAATCTTCATCATCTAGGATATGTCTCAATGAGAAGGTAACTTGACCTCAATGGGAATAATGGCCTCAATTCCATAGACTAGGGAATATGGTATGGCTCCTATTGGAGTGTGATAATTAGTATAATATGCTGAAACAATGCATAATATTTATAGATGGTAATCATGGCCAACATCATTAATAATATTTTTAAGTATGTTGATAATGGTCTTATTGTATGCTTCTACTTGGCCATTACCTTATGGGTAATATGTGATGGAAAAATGTTGAGTAATGTTATACTTAGCATAGAGGTATTTGACATCCTTATTCTTAAATTATCTACCATTATTAGATATAATTTTGGATGGGATACCATAGTAGTAGAAGGGATGGTTGAAAATTTATTTGGAAATCTAGAAAATCTATTTTTTAGTCATGTAAGTGAGGGGTATAGCTTCAACCCACTTAGTGAAATATTCAGTAGCAGTAAGGATGTGCTTATGGACATCATATGAGGTGGGGTTAATATTCCCAATGATATTGAGTCCCCATGTTAAAAACAACCATTATGTAAACATTAGTTTTATTTTTCTAGATGGAGTATGAATCAAATTGGCATGCCTTTGACATTTGTCACACTTTTTGACATAAGAAAAAACATATGCTTCCATAGTTAGCTTATAATAACCATTACATAAGAGAATTTTGGCAAGGATGGCCATAGTGATGTGGGCTTCACATACTCCATGAACTTCCCTCAATGCTAATGTGGTTTCTACCAAAGTTAAACAATTAAGTAAATTTTCATTAAATCTTTTATGGTAAAGGGTTGGGCTAAGTAAGGTATAACAAGATTCTTGGTTTGTAAAGGCCTTTTATTATTTATGTGATAGGTATGGTGGCATGATGTGATCATGACGGTAGATATATAGGTCTAAATACCAAATAGAGTTGGGACCAATAATATCATAGATCATTTAAATAGTCAAAGGTTCATGAGTAGGTTCTAGAAGATGTTCAATGAGAAACTGATAATCAATATCTTTGTCTGTGTTATGGATCAGAGAACTAATGTTTTCCATGGCATCTATTTTCTTGTTACTATCTTGAGGTATGTGTTCAAACTGTATATTAGAAATATGTTGTTTGAGAGTGTCCACCATGGCCTTATATGGTACTAGTTTGTCATATTTAGTCTGAAAGAGGTTTTGTAACCTGATTGATGATTAACTCAGAATCACCATAAATCATGATATGCTAAAGATTCTATTGTAATTCAACCATGTTATTAGTATAAATAAAGATGATATGGAATGATTTGGGAATAAGATCCCCCTATGGTGTAATTCCATGAGATGTGAATGAACCATAAAAATTATTCTATTACTACTACTCAGGAGGTGTTTCTATGATGGCCATGATGGATTAACTTGGGAATTGAAAAGTAAGTGGTTCGGTTTCTGAAATGGGAGCTTCAACAAGCTAGTCTATAAGTAATTTTCCCTTTATAGCTTTATAATTGACTTAATCAATCTCTAACTCACTCAATAACATGATCCATTTATCCTTTCATCCTTGTAAAGTTTTTTGATATTATATACTTAAGCAGATCTACTTTAGCAATGACTATGGTCTTATTGTTAAGCATGTAATGATGCAAATTCTATGTTGTAAATATCATAACTGAGTAATATTTTTCTATTGAGATATATTTGTGCTCATATATAACCAGTGTATAACTTAGTTAATATAAATTTCTTTCCCATTCTCATCATGCTGAGCTAAAAATGCCCCCAGGGATTTATCAGTGGTAGATAGGTACAGTAAAAATAGCCTTCCTAGCATTGGTGGTAATAAAATAGGTGGATTAACAAGATATTCCTTCAAGTGTTGAAAGGCTTTCTAGTATTATTCATCCCAAATAGATGTAACACCCTTCTTTAAAAATTGAGTGAAAGGATGGAATCTATTAGCCAACTATAAAATGAAGCATCTGATAGACTAGATTTTACCCTACAAACTATGCAACTACTTCAAAGTAGAAGGTGGTAGCATCTTGGTAATGGATTATACCTGAGTAGGATCAACTTAAATGCTTTGGTGAGAGACAATAAAGCCTAAAAATTTTCTTGAAGTGACACTAAAGATGCACTTCTTAGGATTTAGTTAAACTTTATACTCATAAAGAATTTCAAATATCCTTCATAGTATCATTGGATGGTCTATACAGGTCTTTGATTTACCCAATATGTATTCAACATATTCTTTGACAATATCATGCATCATGCCATGAAATATTTTGGGCATATCTCTTTGATATGTGGCCCCATAATTATTGAGGCTAAATGACATAACCTAATAGCAAAATATTCCCTAAGGAGTTGTGAATGTTGTCTTATGTTGGTCTTCTATCATAATCCTGATCTAATTATATCCTAAAAATCCATCCATCAGGGAAAGCATTTCATACCCAGATGTGGAGTCAACTATTATGTTGATATTCAATAGAAGAAATTCATCTCTGAGGTAGGCCTTGTTGATTGGTGAAATCAATGCAAATTTTGATTCTTTCTGGCTATTTACTAACAAGCACAGTGTTTGAGATCCACTCTAAATAGTCTATCAATCTGATGCATCTCACTTCTAAGAATTATTTCAACTCTTTATTTACCAATAAAATAATATGAGGATGCATTTTATGTAGTTTTTATTTCAAAAGTTTGGAATTAGGATATACAACATGGTGGTGTACAACCAAGATGAGGTCAAAACCTAGCATGTTTGAATAGGCCCAATCAAAATGTCCACAAATTCTCTTAAAAGGGTTGTAAAAACTTCATGCTCTTCTTTAGTTAGGGATGTGCCTAATTTGATCCACTGGGTTATTTATATTTCTAATGTTTACTTCCATAGTATATTCTACTAGGAGAGCTGAGCCATCTTCCAAAATGGTTGGTAAGGACGTGAATTAGCCTACAATATCAAAGTATATTAGTCAGACTAGTTATTTAATCTCTCCTAAACAAGATGAATCTGAATCCCCTAATGGTAATAATGGCCATGTCACAAATACTATAAGAAATTCTTGGGCAATTTGATCAAAGGCATGTTGTTTTATAGAACTGAACTCAGACCCAAAATTAAGTTCATTGTTAGTGGTCTCTTGAGATTCATTAAAGGAAAGGTGAACAACCTCATCTAGTGACACTTGAAACAAGTTTTCACTAAAAGACTAGCCTTTCTCTTTACTTTTACCTTGGTTCAAAATCACCCCAAATAGGTTTTTATTTTGGGACCTCAATGTTTTATTCTTTTATTTTTGGCTAAGGGTGTTGACTTTCATATTATCTTCTACTAGGAGAGTCTAACCATCCTCCAAAATGGCTGGCAAGGATTTGAATTAGCCTATGATAGGAAAGTCCTCTGGTTGGGATGGTTCTTCAAGCTCTCCTAAATAGGATGAATCTAAATCTCCCAATGGTAGTAATGACCATGTCATAAATACTATAGTAAATTCTTGGGTAATTTAATCGAAGGTATGTTATTCTTCTAAGCTGAACTTGGACCCAAAATCAAGTTCACCATTAGTGGTCTCCTAAGCTTCATTCAAGGATAAGTGAACACCCTCATCAATTGGTACCTAAAATAAATTTTCACTAAAAGACTAGACTTTCTCTTTACTTTTACCTTGGTCTAAAAGTGCCTCAAATATTTTTTAACTTTGGGACCTTAATGTTTTATTCATTTTTTTTTGGCTAAGGGTGTTCACCCACTCTCCAAATTATGTTTCATGATCTAGTTTAATAGAAAACCCTTTTTTTTGGTCTCCCAATGGAACATTGTCTCTTAAGCCTAAAAAATCACAAAAAGCCTCATCATTATCAAACTCATCTACATTTACTTTGGATTCTCATTGGTCCCAGTCTATAAGTTGAGGATGATAAAGAGGGAGCGTGAAATGTCATATTACTAAGGTAATGGTATAAATAGTATGTGGGTCAAATAGTTTGGTACTGGAAAGGTCTTTGTATATGTTATGATCAGACTCTACTTCACTATCAACATCATCATCACTATTTGTTGGTGTTGGATCATGAATAAGATACATCACCCCTAGGAGGTTTAAATCTGAGACCATAAGTTATTTTGTATCTGGTCATAGAAATGGGTTTGAGAGTACCCTACTAATTTGGCCCCAAGCTTCCTCTTTCATAGGATTGATTATCCATGATCTTTTTAGGGATGGGATATTTCACACTTTTGTAGCAATCAACTAATTTGTCATTGTATCGATAGGAATCATCATTGGCTAGTGGGTCTTATTCTTAGATAGAAATTAGTTTTAAAATAATAGGTGTTGGGCTATAAAACTTGATTTTTCCCTTCCATTACCATTCCTTGCAAGTGAGTTTAGCTTTAGGTCTTCCATAGGACTTGGGGTTCTATGGAATCTTGGCAATGTGGAATATATCATGGTTCAAATACTCTCTTGGACCTTTTTCAAAATGGTAAAATGGTTAGAAATTTCATGAGGAGGCATATGTGAAGATGAGGCAAAGCTAACAAGTTATATACAATTAGCCTCTAGTAATTTGAAAAGTATCTCTTTGTATTTGTCCTTAAGAACTTGATCTAGGCCAAAGTTATAGTTGTAACTTTAATATTCTACCTCCAAATGCTTGCAATGTCCATATGGTTGTCGATATCCATGGATAGTTACCTCCATGCCTAAATGAGGAAACTTGATACATTGGTGAAATGTTAAAGGAATTACATGAATTTCATGTATCCATGGTCTACCTAAAATAAAATTTTAGGATAGGTCTAGGTCTAGCACATGGTAGAGTGTATCATGGATCAAAATCCAAATGATCACTAGCAAGCTTATGGTTCCTTTTCATTCCCATTTTTCATTATCGTAGGCTTTGATAATAATAGTTTCCAACTATAGGTCAGTTGTTGTATTTCCCAAATGCTTGATGCACTTTAGAGACATAATATTTAGGCCTAATCCATTGTCTATGAAAACTCATTTAACTTTGTTCCACGTGATGACAAATTTAATGTATAATGAGTTGTTATGAAGAGGGCCAAGGGATGACATATCGCTTTAGTTGAAGGTCAACTATTGGTCTAGGGCTAAATGTCTAACCAAATCTTAAAAAATTTCTAGGGTTATATCATTTGGAATGTGAGATTATCCTAAGAGTTATGTTAGGATATTCTTGTGGATAGTAGATGTACACGACAAATCTAGAATAGAGATTTATGTGGGTGTATTTTGGAGTTGTTCCACAATGTTATATGTCTTTTACTTAATAGTGGTAAATGGCTTGTTCTTAGCCAATATAGTGGGTTAAATTTGTTCATTAGTAGGAGGTTGTGGGCTTGGATTGGTAATCTTAGGCCATTGATTTATGATTGCATAATTGGGATTGGATATAAGACCATTGTTGCTAGAAAATGAGGGTGATGAGATAGAGAGGATACTTATTAATTGTCAGTGCACTTGGTTATGGTCACAAGATAATGAAGATTTATCAACATAAGGTCCTAAAATAGTATCCTTAGTTGTTGTTGTGCTTGGCTATAGTCATAGTTTAAGGAAGGATTACTAGCATAGGTAGATTGATTGGTATTATTAGGCAATGGTCATGGTATATTGGCACTTGGTCTAGTATTAATGGTAATGGTGGAAACATGCCCACCCAAAATATAACCTAAAACTTTATTTTAGTCATATGCAACTATTTGGTAAGTTTGTTGGTTGTTGGGATCATTTTGGCCTTGGTTCGTCCCATTTGGTTGACATTGGTTGTTGTTGATTTTGTTGCAACTATTAATGATATTGATTTTTTATGGCCCTTATGTTATTTTTTTTAATTAACATTATTATGTTATGGTAAAGGATTTTGGTAAATACACAAATTTTGATGAGAAGTAGATGCTCTATTATCCAACTATATTTCCCCATTTTATAACATATTTTGAATAAGGTGCTTCAGCTACACATAAAGTGTATAGAGTGTCTATGAACATGATGGTATTCATAGAACTCATGCTATTTGTACTAGTATGGCCTTTGGGATAACATTTTGGAATCAACCAGTTAATCATATTGGTCATGGCTAGTTTTTGAAACACTACTTTGATAGGTTCACTAAGGTATATGAATACTCTAAGAGTGGGTCTTCTTTTTAGACGAGAGATTTGAAAAAGTGGTTGTTATGGCATATGAGGTACCGGTCTAGGTTGTTGTATAGGCTATGCTTACTAAATGGTCTATTAATAGGGAATAAACTACATTTTTGGCATGAATTGAGTAGATGGTGTTTGTACCATTTATACATGGTGCAACTTAGTTAATCCATTACCAATAATATTATTTTTGTGGTTATATGGTTTGTATTTTTCATAGTTGTTAGCTTGAGTTGGTGTAGATGCTTGCACTTGTATTAGATTAGGGTTCTAACTTGGGCCTATATTTTGGGTTTGGATTTTAAACTAATTTAAGGAGGTTAACTTGATAATCCCTTTGTTGATAAAGTCTTTTTCAATATGTAAACCTTTGTCAATAATATCCTTAAAGGTATGTGTACACTAAAGCTCTACATGATAAGATATCTCACTATGCAAATTTTTAGTAAACATAAAATCCAATTATTTATATGGTAAGTTATGGGTAAAATGACTAGTAAGCACTGTAAGTTATGGGTAAAATGACTAGTAAGCACTCTCCATCTCTGTAAGTAGCTAAAAAAGCTCTCACCAACTTTTTGATTAGCCTAAGTGAAATCAACCAATGAAATCTCATGATTGATATTACAAGAGAAATGTTGCACATATTTTTTTGATATATCATCAAAATTAGATACTAATTTTTTTGACAACTTGAGGAATCACTCCAAAGCCTGTCTAATTAGACTTCAAGGAAATATGAGTAATTAAATGTCACTATAGGCCACTAGTTGGTAAGTGACAAATAACTCTATTAAATGTTCCTTAGGGTCTCCTTTACCATTATACTTGTAAATTTTTAGTTTTTCATAACCTAGAGGAAATGGTATCTGAATATACTCCATGTTAAATAGGTATGAACACACATCATCTAACCTGAATATACTGGTATGATTCCTTATTTGAATGATAATAATTGCATCCTTCATTTATTATAGTTATTGAGAGAATAAATTGGAGGGTACATTTGGCTAAGGTGGTGGTTGGGTATTAAAATGTGGATCACCTTTACCAAGATATAATATAGGAATGATTTATTATGGAATGTTGGTTTGATGGGTGAATCGATCAGGAATATGCATCCATAGATTGGGATGTGGTCATTGAAATTGCATGCATTATGGGTAGATATTTTGGTTTGGATTTGGTATATCTCCTTAGGTGTGAGGGAACTAGGGTTGAGATGGAAGGATATGGATATTTAAACTATTCTATGCCCACTAAGATTGATTAGGGACTTGCTATTGACTAGTCAAACTTGGCTGAATAAAGAGGACTTATTGTTAACCAAGGCCCTGTCTTTGAATTTGTGGCACTTTTTGAGTAAAAGGAAATTTCTTCCTAATAGGTAATTATTGGACATTGGTACCTCTTTGTTGCACAAAAACTTGTTTTTGTGAACTATATGTTTATTTATCATTTAGAATTTATATTTGACTAATAGATATACATTATTGATTATACAATGTTTACGATTGTAGAGGTGCATTGGTTTGTGACTATTGAGGTACATTTATCACTACCTATTAAGGTGAAACATTTATTATCACCTATTGAGGTGGTGTAGTGTCTACCTCTGATATAGTGGTAAATTGAAATATGATTATTATCATGTAATATTATCCATCACCTATTGAGGTGGGATAACATTCATCACTTATTGCTAAGGCAAAATATTGGTCAACACCTGATTAATTATCCCTTATTATTGTGTACTTAAATAAGTAGCTAGTTGAGGATTGGGAGTAATTTATTGTGGTTGAGAAGTAGGCATTATTGTCCCTAACTATTAAGAAACACTCATGGTATTGGTAAGAGGCACTTGTTATTGAGGGTTATTTGTTGGGGAGTTTACTTTACCTTGGCCTAGATTGGAAGACCCTTACATGTTATTTATCATATATGGTAAATTATCTTGAGTGGAAGCCATAGTTACTTATTCAATGAGAGGGAAATTGGACATGTCACCTATTTAATTACTTTGGGAAAATGGGTATATACCTATATTATCTTAACTTATCAAATCAACTAGTACTTATGTTAAAGGAGTTAACTCTATAAGTGGAACATTCGATATGGCCATGGCATTGAAATTTTACACTAGGTTTAAATAAGTTTGATATGCTTGTTAAATTTATGTGGATTGGTCCCCCATGGGAACTTTTCATCTTTAAAGCATATTTGAGTCTTGGTATGAAACTTGCATTAGTGATTGAGGATAACTAGTAGAGGCATGTTCAGTAGTTTGAGTATAAGGCACATTTTTTGACACTCTAACTGACTAAGTAGTTTTTCATGGGGGAAGCCTATTGGAAAACTAGCCCCTACTTCCATGGATCTAACTAAAACCTCATCATTATTTTTAATAAAGTGATGATCAAACAAGTATGAGTCATATGTTGATGGCATGGTTATGTAGTATGGTTGGACTTGGACTTATTCTACAACCTATGGCACACTATAGAGATATTATGTTATTTGCTCTTGGTCTTGTTCTAAATATGGAGGTGTGTTATCCAAGTAGTGTGATAATGAATCTTGACTTTGTTCCACATATTGAATAATGTAAGGAGGATAGGGATCTATCTCATAAACTACATCATTGACATATAAGTCTTGAACAAAGTTATCATTTGTGACCATGTTATTGCAATTTAGATTGTACATGGTTCCACTATGTGTGTAATGAGGCATATATATATATTAATGACTAAAATTTCATGAATAATTTTTTTATATTTCTACAAACTCTTAAAATGTAATCTAAATGGCACATGGTCCAAACTTAATATAAATGGTAAACTTGGTTTAGATTTAGCCTAGGAATGGAGTTGTTCTCCAAATTTTGCAATGATAAACTTGGTCTAAAAAGTTCTCATAGTCTATTTTCAAATGTCTCACATAAATGGTCAAGTGAAATATAAATTTGAATGCCAATCTTTGTAAAATATTCTTTAAACAACTCTAATCTAGGTCCAAAAATAAAAAAGGTTGTTAGGTCTTTGGGAACAAATCACAAATCTAGGCTCAAAACAACTAGGTATAAAATAAAAGGTAAAATTATAGGACTTTTATAAACATGAAACATAATCTAGACTTGAAATAAATCTATGTCTAAGAACGAAAGACAAAATGATAGGTCTTTTGGAAACACAACACAAAATCTAGACTTGGAATAAACTAGGTTGAGGTAAAAATGGCAAGATAATTAATCTAACAATTTGAAAGACTTATACTCAAAACAAGGCATAAAAATTCAAACAAAAATTTGAATTTTTGATAAAAAGGCATTTGGAATCTATGCATATTCATAAAAATGATTGGGAAAATCAATTCCAAGTAGGCAAAAATAATGACAAGGAGTGAAACATTCAATAACAAGTGATGAGAAAACTAATCATACTTAAGGTTGTACTCATATAAAGAGTTTTGACCTTAGTTACAATCAATAAAAGAGACATGAGTCATATAGATAATATCTCTTCCAAAATCTAAGCACAAAATATCTTCAATGTGAGCAAGGAATTAGGCCAAGTTGCATAATCCAAAAGTGAGAGGTAAACATCTAAGCCAAAATTAAGTGACGCATAGTCATGAACCAATCAATTTTTGAATTTGAACTTCATAAGACCAATTTTGAACTTGGTTTAAAAAGACTTATTTTTAAAAATATAAAAATATAGACCAAAATGAAAAACATTAGGTACTAGTTTTAGACCAAAAAGACATACGTAGTTTCAAACTTAATTTAGGCACAAGGCAAAATGTTTTAAAACAAAATGAGCAACATAACAATGCTATCTTGTTCAAAAGGTATGACAAATGATTTGTTTCAAAAAAATCTAAGGCAAATACTTGGAATGAAATTGGAAACATAACAACGGCCATTTCAAACAAGTGACACAAAGAAAAAAAAGTTTAGAAAATGATTAAGGCAAAGTGTGGCATCAAATGGATGACATAACACCTCTTTAGGCAAAAGTGGTGTATAAAGATGTGGTTTATTCATGACTCATTTTAGATGTGGTTTTTACATTTGTTTTTTATAAAAAAATAATTTTTTACTCAAAAATAATGAAAGTAAAAGGAAAAAGACTAAAAAACACCTAAGTGTATCATCCTATTCTTAAAAACTGACAAGGTGGCATCATATCATCAAATTTCATCTATATAATTTTTATTGAGAGGAAATAAATTGTTAATACAAAAATTTAGATGTGCATGAAAATTAGGGTGTTAGGCCCCTTCTTTTCTCAAGATTTTATATGACAACATGGAACTATAAGTGGGTTTTGTTTAAAACTATAAGTTTCATCCATTCTAGATGATCCCAAGTGTGGTTAACATTAGAGATGCAATCACATCAATTGAGTTCATATCAACTATATTACTATGAAGGGGTATATTCATTTGTATAGTGACTCCATTCATATACTTATTAATAGAGTCTCTTGGTTAGCTAGACTTGACTCAAGTTTTTGTTATAATCAGAGAGGCTAACTACTCAACCCCTTGGTAATCATAGTATCATGTGCCCTAATTTATATACCCTACTATAGAGTAGGGTTGAAACCATTATGGGAAATGAAATTATAGGTCAACACTTCCATAAAAAACTTATGGGAAGGTGATGAAATCCCACCCACAAGCCAAGATGCAAGAAATAAATATGGAAGGACTTTAAGGTCATTTTAAGATCACCCAAATCATTCAGATCTTGGGGAGTACCTCAGTGACATTCCTTATATGCTTGTAAAATTTGAGAAAAATAAATGGATGAAGTGCTTTTGAGTCACTCAATTTACCTAAAGGGGATGGGGGAGATCATATGCACTTAGGCTATTTTGTACAAACACACAACAACCAAACAAAATAATAAATAAGCAAGCTCTTAAGAGCACTTAGTCTAAGTTTGTGTTCATTTTTTAAAAACTCAAGTAAAATGTGATGTGAAATTTATCCCCTTGGCTTCATTTTTTGATTTGTGAATTTTAAAAAACAAAAAAAAAGAGACTAAATAATTTTTAAGCACCAAATATAAATGTGATTTGAAGATGTAAAGTGCAAAAACTTTTTTCCTTGGTCTTTAGGTCTTGCAAAAAGTGTTAGCAGGTTTTTTGTTGCTTTACAAAAGTGATATACTTACAAGTTCACTCAAAAACATACGAAATCACCTCTCTAGAATGATTTCATAGTTATGTAGGAAACTACAAACTATCAAATTATTTTGTTATAAAAACATAGTAAAAAATTAAATTCTTAAAACTCATAGTGAGTAATTTCATGGGTTTTGAATGATTTCACAACACATTTTGATGATTTTTCTACTTTGATAGATAAATTTATAGTTTAGGTAGATAATTTTGCACTTCAAGTGATAATTTCATAGTTTAGGTAGCAATTTCATAATTTTAGGAAACCTAAAACAAAACACACAAGGACTCTTTTATAGCTTTACAATGATTTTATAATTAGCAAAATGATTTCTCTGCTCTACAAGATGAATTCACAGCTAGGGAAAATGAATTTATAGCCTAAAAATGTGAATTCATTGCCTAAGAATGTGATTTCACTACTGAAGACAATGATTTGCTATTGGAAATGATGAATTCACAAATATGAACCAATTTTGTGGTTAGTTTAAAAAATCAAATAAAAACACCCTTTTTCCTATAGAATTATTTCATTGTTTGCTTGACAATTTTGCCATTTCATATCTTGATTTCATAGTTTCATAGGGCTAAGGCTAAATTAGAGTAATTTTGAAATTTTATAAAATGAATTCATAGATTTGGTTGACAATTTCATATTTTACCTAATTGGATTTGTAATTACGTAGTCATAAATTATGACTACGCAATCATAAGAAAAAATGGAAAAGTTAGCAAAAAATCAAATTAGACTATATAATAAAATATTCTTAGCTCTAAAAGGCTCCCAAGATACTTCATTCATGCTTATGGGGTGTGTGGTCCCATCAGGTTTGCCATTATGATAAAAAATAACTTTGACATAGAGGGGAGATTAGTATAGTGTTAGTCAAGAAATCAAATCAAAACAAACACACTAAGAACTAACACCTCTAGCCTTGACACTTAAGGAGTTAGATAAACTCACAATTAACTAACAAAATGAAATAAAAATAAGATATCTTACCTTCCATAAGATCTAGTGTTGTGAGTTGGCCATGGAATGATGTGCTCAGTTGTGTGTTCAAGAAATCTTTGTCAACGAAGCTCCATTTATACACTTCTCCTTGGCACCTTGGTAATATTAGTTGGATTTGGATTGGTTTGGTTTATGAAATGGGCATGGTAACACTACAATGAAAAAATTTAGACGTATTTTGGAAAAATAATATTACACATAAAAAATATTTGTATGTATTTGAGCATAATAACTTTACACCAAAATATCTTAAAAATTAATGGGTGAGGGCTTCTATTTATAGCCTCCAAAGGTAACTCTAACCCAAGTGTAGTTAGGTTATAATTAACCATGATTTAGTTCAAAATAACCTTAGGTGAGTTAAGGATAACCCTAGTTGAGTTAAAAAGAGGACATGTAATTAATATTTGGGATAGAAATCCCATTTATTAAGCATGTCTCTCCATTTCTAAATTTATTGCATTTAGGGAGATATTTTGAATTCCTTGACTTTGAGGATGATGATGTCATCATTACCTCATATTTATTGAAATTTCATTTTTGTAAAATTCATTTTCACTAATTTCACATGGAAAATTCATTTAATCATTTAATTTGGTTTAATTAGTTGATTTATTCTACTTATCATTTTAGCATTTTATGAATTATTTAGGTGCCCCACTTAATGGGTTTGAAGGCCAAACTACCAGTTGCTAATTCACAAAGAGACCATAGATGAATTAGTGAGAGGTTATTATTACATATAGGGTAATACCCTAAATAGGGATGCCTCAAAATGATTCTAAGCATTAATGTCTGATGTATAAAAAAAATTAGGATGTTTAATTATTCTTAGGCTTAATTTGCAATGTTCAGTACAAATCAATCTGAAGTCCAGTTGGAAGCTAGTTGTGGCCATAATTAGGTGTCTACAACCTACTCTTTCCTATGGAAGACTCTTCACATTTTTTACTAAGAGGATCTACCTAGTATATATAAGAAAGTTTTTGTTAAGGATGTTTTTTGGGGAAATTTTAGAAACTCTTATTTTCACAAATGATGATTTTTTACTTTTCAAATATGATCTCAAACTTATGGCCTTTTGCATGTTTGTAAGATTTAAATTAAATTTGGTTTTGTTTGGGTGTTTCCCTTGAGGTATCACATCTAAATTTGCTCTGGATAGTTTTTACATTATTTTATATTCTTTAAATCTTATTTTGATTAATGAAAAGGGCAAGGGACCATATAACTCTATTTGACCAATCAAAACCAAAAATAATCTACTAAGTTATATTAAAGTTGACCTCTTATTTAATATAAATGTTATACTATGCTTATAAAATAATTTATCTCATATAAATTACCAACATATCTTCTATCAATTTTATATATTCTATTAAGCTAATAAAATAATTAATATTCTATCAATTAACAATATTATATTGTTACTTATAAAATTAATTAAACTTCTATCAATTAACAACATTCTAATAGTTATTTTTTTTTGTAAAGCTTATAAAATTAATCTATATTCTATCAATTAACATCATTTTATTCATCTTATAAATTTAATTGATCTTCTATCAATTAACAAAAACATACTATTATTCATAAAATTAACTAAACTTCTTGTAATTGGAATAAATTGAATATGTAACAAGAGTTTGACAAAGAGATGGAAATAGAACAACATGTTACTTATGGGATTCATACATGCCTAAATCCACTATATGATTTCTTGGTTTGTGTGAGATAAATATAAAAAGGATAATAAATGTGCTATAAAATAATAATTAAAGTAATCTATTGAGTAATACAATAAAGAAACAGTAATACGATACATATAGTATTCTAGTAATGATTATTGGAAAGGAGACGTTGAAGTGAAATTATGATTTATAAGTGAATGATTTTTTTCAATAATTGAATATGATTTGAAAAGGAATATTTTTGGTTTAGAACTGAAATATTATTATTTTGAAATGAAATATAACCCTAAACATATAAATCAGTGAACCTAAACATATAAACATATTGTGAGGAATAAATCAAAGATCTAGAGAATTCTGAAACAAGGTGGGATTACTAATTTCATTGAGATAATTAAAGGGTATGATGCTCATATCTATATATAATTTTATAAATTTATAGGCATGATCATAGAGGGGACAAAAATTTACAAATCAAAATGAGACAAGGAGGAGGACATGGAGGCTTTCCTAAAAGGAAATGAGACATTGATTGAATAAATGAATTTCAAGGGGGGATATTTAAGATATTATATCCTTATATCATAGAGTGAGTTTATAAGGTATGTAATCCTTGAATGGATATTCAAATTTGTGTTCTATTATCATTTTTCATACCTAAACCATTTTAGGTATAACAATTTGATCAATATCATGTTTTCCCTATTATTATCCTTAAAAAATCTTGTGATTGATTTCAAACGTAAAAAAACCTTCATTCCCTTACATCAAACTTTAATTTACTCATTTTTTATCATTTAATATCTTAAGCCATTGGGACTTCCCCTATGATTAAAGTTGTTGATATTTTCCCTGGTGATGATTTTTATAAACCTTCTACTATTTTTTTTTTGGCGGGTGAGGAATAAGACCTCAAAAAACATTAATCTATTTTTATTTAGATCCCTACTAAATATAACCCCTCTATTTAAAAGGGTAAAAGGTCTGGTCTAACTAAGGAACCTTGTATTAATGAGTAACTTATTTCTAACTAGGTGATAACTCTAAAGATTCCTTTAACCATGATTATTTCAATCATAAATCTAATAATGAAGGGATGGATGGATGGCATTGAATACTTGAGTGAACATACACCCTATGAGAAAACAATGAATTTTTTTGAGCATGAGTGTGCTCAAGATATTGAAAATATAAAGGTTGAAAATATTATTTATGAAAGCACATAAGATATAACTCAATAAAATATTAATTCTTCTGTTAGTTATGTATAAATCCATAATGGAGTTATGAAATGGCTTATGAGGGATAACAAGAACTTAAAGGAGATAGTGAAA
Source organism: Torreya grandis (assembly GCA_037957365.1). Lineage (NCBI taxonomy): Eukaryota > Viridiplantae > Streptophyta > Pinopsida > Cupressales > Taxaceae > Torreya > Torreya grandis. The sequence goes on from JARHVA010002015.1 coordinate 253,310, forward strand.
CAAATTCAAATTTAAATAAGTGGAGGATACCTCTAAAGAAGTTATCAATATAAACATTCATGGGAGATGTCTAATATGATGAATAAGCTACATGATAAGGTTGTTATTTCAGAAGAAAAGGTGGATCAGTTATAAAATGATAAGCATAAGATTAAAGATTGCCTCCAAGACATTATTCAGTTGGGCAGGATGGCTATTAATAATTATGCTATAAATATCAACATGTTGAAGGAAGATTTTCTGACAAAGAAAGAGGATAATATGGGATAAAAATCTAGAAAAATGTTGAAAGGTCAAGAAAAAGGTAAGAAGGTTGAGGTGGAAGTGGTGGATTTAGACAATATTAATAATTTCATTAACATCATGGATAATGAGTGAGAGGTGATCTTAGCTCTTATTGGTGACTAATAGTTCTTCCCTTTTACTATTTGTTGAAGCTATTGTTTATCTTAGGTGTAATTTTGGCTTGGTTTTTTTCTTATTGTTCTTCTTTTTTTTTAGATATTTTTAAAAGGGTAGGGACCCTTTCAAAACCCACCTTTTACCTATAATATAAAAAAATAACTAACCTAATAGTATATAAACTTAAGAAAAATTTCACCTTGCAATCAAGTTGTCATAATATAAAACTCCTAAATTACATCAAAGTTATACCAACTTGTTTCTAAGTTTATCTGACTAAGGTGGAAATGGAAAATAGATCCACAATCCAAAATAGATGATGCATGTTTTCTTGAGTATCCCTTTTTGGTTCAATTCTTAGAACAACCCAGAGAGAGGGATATAAGTATAGGCATGATGATGACTTTAGATTATATGAGAAACACAACTAGTTTCATAAAGGAGAAACGCAGTGGATGAGTAGATTATAAATAATGAGTAATATATTAATGCAATTATCACCACACAAACTAGACCATAAAACATTAAATGATTGATAAATAATTCAATATGATAGAAATGAGTGTCAAAATGTTGAATAAGTAGTAATGGAAGCCAAATGGATGCATATAAACAAAATTTTAGGGTGTGATATAGATAGAAATAGTTGTTTATATGCATTAAAAACCTAAACAAGTTATTTAATGGTCATAAATAAGAAAGAGTGGCCATACTATGGATTTATGGAAAAGAAAGTGGCTAGGTCATGGGTTCTACCAAAAATTCATGGTAAAGCCATAAAAAGGCTGAATGGAGGACTAAATAAATAGATTTTTCTCTTTGAGTCCTTCCTAGACGTACTTTTCATCTATGGGTGCAATAGGTGGCATAGGGAGCATATGATTATAGACCTATGAATTAGTAATACATATTTTCCAAGGTATAATTAGCCAAGGTTTGTAATAACACATGGTTTTAAAGTACCTATAATCCATAAAAATTTGAAGAGAATAGAAAACATTACTAAAATTCCCTATGATGGATGGTGATGAATGAATTATAAGTTATTTCAATCCATAAAGTCAAACTCCATGTTCTTACTTTGGCACCTACAAAAAGACAAAGAAGGCTTATTTTCCAATATGATCCAAGATCGCATTATACAAAGTGTTAACTCTAGTGTTCTCTAATAGAGATATGTGGTAAATTTATATATCCTTACAATGAGAAATTAATTCATAGGACTCATAAAAATTTGGAACAACTCAGTGTTAAATACATTCTAAACCCAATAAGTTGGGAGATGGTCAAGAGTGAGTAAAAGAATAATTACACATAATACCTACCCAACCCATGAGCATCAATCAAGACTCCAATATTTATTGATACTTAGTCATATTTTTATTATCATTAATTATAAATAAACTAGACTTGATGATCTTGTGTTATAGGAGTCATCAATAGTCTAAGAATTGGAAGGTATTGAGTTTTCTCAACTAAAACCATCAATATAAATCACCAGAGTGATGGAACATGATGAGGGTCAATAACTAAAGAGGTGGATGATGAAATAATATCTTAGTAGTGAAAATAATGGAAAAGTAGTGTAATGGGAGACCTTTAATGCATAAATTTCCTAATCATAGAGAAAAGATAAACTCCAAAAGGGGGTCTTAGTAAAAAGGTCACAAGGAGTAGAGGAAAACATAAGGAATTTAAGTAGACCAAGAAAGGTGATACTAATATCCAAAATATTGAAAACCAATTGCATTGACCTATAGGAGTAGAAGAAGAGAGGATTTATTATAATATCATGAAGGATAGACTAAAACAAATTAGAGGTAATTAATGCTAGGAAGAGGAAAAAACATTGTTGACAAAAGGTGCCTTAAAATGGGAATAGCCCAGAGAAAAGCTCAAGAAATCAAAATAATTCCTCAAAAATGATATCCTAAATGAGACAAAAATTAAACCAAAAAATTGAATGGGGTAAATAAGGAAGAGTCAAGCTCAAAGAAGTAAACATGAATATAGATTTGACTAAGTCTAATGGCATCCAAAAGTAGGTAACTCTAAGCACTAATACATAAACTACTATAGGGATCAAAGCTGACAGACCAATTATCAATTGAGGTGAAGTCCAAAATGGATGAGAAAATCTAGGGGAGATCAAGACTCAAAATGAGTGCTAAAATAGAGTGCAACTTGAACTTGAAGGGTGGTCAATGCTAAAATGGGGATCCCCATTCCTTAGATAGTGAAACTGACTTCACTATTACATCCTAAATGGGATAAAACCCCCACATAATAGTTTTTAAAGTTTTATGATAAATAAAAAAGCCAAATTAAGTGGGGGCCCACCAAAAAGGGGAGGGTAAGTCAATGGATAAATAAAACTAGAAGGAAAATTTTACATTTATTTACACCATGAGACTTGTGAAACGAGATCCCAAAAATCTTGACCTTATGTGAAAGTAATGACCAATAGGGAGTGGAGCTATGCCATGATAAGTCAATGGATAAATAAAACTAGAAGGAAAATTTTACATTTATTTACACCATGAGACTTGTGAAATGAGATCCCAAAAATCTTGATCTTATGTGAAAGTAATGACCAATAGGGAGTGGAGTTATGCCATGATTATCATGATAAGTGATGCAAACTCCAAAAAAAATAAATTTAGATTTTCTCACAAATTTAGGGTTGGCCAATGGCATTTTAGCTCATTTTGATGAATATCACTCATGAAATTCATCAAAAGAGTTGCCATTTTTTTGTGGAAATGAGATAGGTAATTTTACTATGATTGTTTGTCAAGCTGATAGAAAATAAATGAGAAAATACAACCCTTATGGGTTTATTTTCTCCATTTTCATGGGTTTATAGAGAAACACATACTAGTATCATAGGTTCCCCTTAAAACTTATGGCCTAGCCATAGAAGGCCACAAATACACAAAAACATTTTTTTTCATATTTGCATAGTTTTGTTTTATATAAATTTTAATTAATATGGAAATTAACCCTAATTAATATAAATTGAATAAAATAATTTTGAGTGTTGCAAATGAACTTTTGACAAGTAGAATGAAAGAAAATGATTGAATTCCATAATGTATAGAATATTGAAAGAATATTAAATATGAATTTAAAAGAGAAATTAGTTATTTTTACCTTAGATGTAATTGTGTTGATTGATATAAGGAAGAAAAAATAAAATAGGAACCAAATTTTCAAGTCCCCAAAAATTAAATCTAAAATTGAAGGATAATATTAACCAACTAGGGTAGGATCTATTACTATTATTTTACCTATAGGTCTATTATTATTATTTTACCTATAGGTTGATTCTATCCTTGGAAAAAAATGAGGATATGATCACATGTGACAACTAGAATTAGGTTTGTATGTGCATATTTGACCTTTATAATAATGCATAATGCTTTCAAATAGCTTGTCCAATGTTGAAAACCTAATAAGGCTCAATTATTAAAAATATTAAAATAGAAAAAGGTGGAGTATAATTGGAATGAGCTTACCCAAATCACCCCCATGATGACTAAATGGTTCCTACTATCCAATATTACAAGGATGGAAATCAATCCCACATAATCTCCCACTTAGAGTGTTTTGTGCAATTGTGCTCCTTTGGCTATATGAGTTCATCTTTGGATGACTTGAATACTTGATCATGATTTGCTCTAGGATAGATAAATTAGGATTTTGACTTGGGCGAGGAATGCTTTCAGTGATCATAATAATAATTAGGAAGAATAGGGAACTTTTTCTCAATGTGCAATAGTGTAAATAAACATTTGTATTTAAATTTTCAAGTGGTAGAATAAGATATTTGAATGTGACTTTATAGAAATTCAAAATGGGAAACCAAACACTAGGAATCTTTAAAAAATGAATTGTAAAACTAACCATTAGAAGAATAAATGACATGATCAAATCATAAGAATAGATCCTACTGCTACTATTTCCCCTATTGTTCAATTTTGTCCTTTAGGTAAACATATGAAGTTTAGATATGGGTTTATCTATATAGATGGTTAAGGGTGTTTTTAGGATTGAGAACATTTTTTTAGGTGATGGATAACAATTTATAAATTATAATAGGTCCAATAAGGGATTAGGGTATAATAAGGTGAAAAAATAGGTACTTATTAAGTGTACAAGTTAATTAAAGTGAAAAAAATCCAAAATTAGTATGATCAAGTATTTATGACTAGATTTGGGTGTCTACAAGTTTTTCATTTATTTTAGAGACTAAAAATTATCATGTTGATGTGATGATACCTAAGGAGATAAAGGTTATAAATAGGATTGACATTTATCATTGTAGTTATCCAAGTTTTAGGATGCAATGAAATAAAAGTCACTACGAGTTCAAACTAAGGTGTTTAAATAAGAGAGGTACCCAACTAGCTAGTTAAGGGGAATAATTACTACCACTAATGAACCAAGCCATTTTTATATGAGTAGGATTGTAGATACTAATTCACATATCCTCATAAATTTATAATAGATATTTGATTAATGCATTGGTGCTAACATGAAACCTTAACCGTCATGTCTTCTAGCATGGCCTAACCTAGAGGTTGTGTTTTCACAAGAGGATGTTTATTAGCTATATGTAATGGAATTTTAAAAAATTAAAATACAAGTTCCTACAAAATAGGATATGGGAGAAGTGTGTTGGTTTCTTTGTGAACCAACCATAATGACCAACACTCATGTGGTGGAGATCACACGCCACTCCACTAAAGTCCCATACATCAAAGTAGTCATAAAAGGGGTAACACTTGAAAATATATACTATGGATAGAATACAATAATACTCTCACTAAAATATAATAAGATTGTGGAGAGTGTCGAGAGAGGATAAAAATATACATAGGGTGAGTTAAACCTCAAAGAATATTTTAATATTTGGATAGAGTGTGATGACAAGGCTCAGGATGGATAGCCAACACCACTCTAATTTTATCATGGCTATATGAGAGTATGTCCCCATGTTGAGTGATATTAGTGACTAGATTAGATCAATACCTAAGAATACTAGCATATTCCTCATGGGAATCAAGGTGGAGAGGCAGATGCCTATCGTAGATAACTACTTTGGAGATACATTACAGGTGACATACATATAATATTTTTACATCATTATAGTATGATATGAGAATAAGGAGTTAGCGACACTAATAAGGGCCACACAACTCCATATACCATATGTTCCTACCTAAACCTAGTGTTAATGGACTTAAGCTAGAGAGGATGATGAAACCAACCTAAAAAAGGATGAGCCCAAAAGGAGTGGGGATTAGTGCAGATCATGTAGGCCATAAAAGCTACATATATAGGCCCAATAATATTCAAGGAAATTATGAGTATTGTGGCTAATATTTTCACTAAATTTTTCTAAAATATGGGTCCCCAAATAAAGGCTAATATAAGGGGGCCACCTCTAGTGATCCTACTAAAACTATTAGGTAAATTGTATCAAAATTCTAATAATATATCTTTATTTAGTTAAAATTTATATTTTATATGTTGAGCTAACATATTTCATTTGATGTGCATAGATCTAATCCCATCATGGATGGTTCCTCATGTGAGAGAGATTCAGACAAAGATCTTATGGGAGAACAATATTTCAAGACCAAGAGAGTAGGATGACCCAATTTATAATTCACATATATGGGCATAACCTCACATGCACTATTAGTATTTTACACCATGACATAACTAATGCAGGCCTAACTATAGATGAGAGTGAAAATCTAGGCCCAAGAACTAAGGTAGCTACAATAAAAGAGAGACGTGGCTCGATAAGTAGACATCAAATCTCTTTATGAAAGGCTATATGCATTAGAGTGGTATATCATATGTGATCTTTATCTATAGAGGGTGATATATATACATTGAGATCATCCTTGGCATAGGGTGATTTACCCTCATAAGAAAAACCGTAAATATATATCAAGTGATAGGCTAATTTATATTTTGTATATATTCACATGTTTGGTAGCTTTAGGGCCTATGAGTCTAGGCCATTTGAATCCATGTGGTGTACCTAGAGAGACATATCTTCTATCACAATTATCATATATGCATTCCTTGTTATTATTAAATATGTGTATGATATAGGTGTTTAATGTACCTTTCATGTTTTTAGACTTATAGTGCATGTGATTAACATATAATATGATAATAATGAACTCATGAGAAACTATACACACACATTTGACACATATTTAATAGTGAGATAAATAGAAGAGATATACTACACCACCATAGGAGGGGATCCTAGAGTGGGCCCTTAAAATGGCCCTCAGATGTGAAATGTCTTAAGGAAAAACCCATTAATCAAGTGCATGATGGCATCACCCTGAATGGTGGAGATATGGTATGTATCATTCTTCAAGATCTCAATGATAATAAAGGTTCCAAACCACTTAAAATCTAGTTTGTCTTTATTTATGTACTCCTTGTCAATAATGATTATCATATCTTTGATGTGAAAGGGATAAGGTTCAACCAATTTCTCAAAATAGCAGTGTTATCATCTTTTATAAACATGGGTTTTCTCCAAATAAATTATATGATGCTCATCCAACTACTCTAACTTATCTAAATAGGAAACATGATCCTCCTTATAAGATAAATATCTCAATCTCTTAACCCATAGAGATGGGAAAAGTTACCTGAGAGTAAGAATAACATTAAATCCATAAAATACTAAGTATAGGGTTACCCTTGTGGTAGTGAAAAAAATTATATGATATACCCAAAGAGTGGGATATAACATAAGGTTCAAATATTATCTAGAGTTAAAAATTTAGAGGACAATATTTGTAAGAGCCTTTTTGGAAGATTTAATTTGACCAGTACACTATGGGTAATAGACAGAGTAAAATTACAACTTATAAAAAAATATTAGTCAATTCACACATATTGGTGCTTTAAAATCATAATCCATCATCAATAATGACTACTTAATGAATAAAAACAATTAGATGAGTTCATTTAGGATAAATTTAGTGACTATGCACCCATACATGTTCTAATGGGCATGGCCTTAATATAATTAGTAAAGTAGTTATTGGCAAGATGAACCAATGGTGGCTATCTGATGAAGTGTACTTGAATTCATTGATTAATTTGAGACCCCAAGATAAAAAGGCTAAGAGGCCAAAATAGACTGTAATGAACGAATAGGGGAATTGATTGCATCCCAAATAAGCTAGAAAAGATTCTAGTTTTTAGGATATTATATGACTTTATTAAAAAGAGTGGTCTAATAGTGACCCATCATGATAGTACATTAAGTGGTGGCCTCCCAAATAGGGGGAAAACTATAGGTTCTACCTTGAGCCTCCTTAAGATAAAAATAATTATTCTTAGGGATGGTACAATGCATGAACACATTGTCAAGACTCTATTGAATAGGATCCCTCTAATGATGATATATTGTATGGAATGCTTATGGATATTATAGTTATTATAATAAAAATCATCTTTAGGATAATATTTGTCCTATTTATAACATACAATATCTCTAAACAATGCCAAATTTTAAATTCCATAACATATAACATTTCATTTAGAAAATAATCATCAGTAGGATTTTGAGAGATACTATTCAACATGAAGTCAATGAGTTGCTTGGTTATATATAAATCTTGCTTGAGTTTTTGATTGAAAATTTGGAGCTCACACTCATGAATAGGCATGATATACTTTATTGTCTTACCTATAAGTGTTATCTTACTAAGAAGGTAATATAGTGGGCTAGATTGGACAATAACATTAGTCATTTTCACAAAGCATGGAGTGTCTAATATTTTTTTTTAAGGAAAAGAGTGAGGCATTTCATCTCAATGTTTTCATAGTTGATCTTGAATTCAAATATGTGTTAATGATGTAAAAAATGTATCTCTACCTTTAACATCCTTTTAGGCCATTATACCCCTAATTGAACAATAAATGACATAGTTATAGAAAATGAATTATTATCCTTCAATTGACACCATTAGAATTGGATGATAATGAATCACACACTTCAACTCCTTGAATGAAACATGAACCTTAAGAGACCATATAAGAGATCATTATTACAAATATGAGAGGTGAGGGGTATATATTTCTATAAATAACCCTCAAGATATGATCTTAGGAAGTTGGCCTTTCCTAAAAATGACTAAATTATTTTAAGGTTATAAGGGGAAGGCATTTTAAATATCACTCATTTTTTTTGGATCCACTTCAATGTCTTGCTAAGAGAATAGGAACCAAGATGATTTCTATAAAAGACACTAAAAAATGCAATTTTTTGGATTAAGTCTAATTGAGAAATCATAGAGCCATTTTAAGTTGAGTCTAATATCTTAAACATGTTCATCCCACCTAATGGATTTTCCTAATTGGTCATCCACATATATTCCCACAATATTTTGGATGAGGCCATCTAAAATTTATAAGTGTAACTAACATTATTTACACCATAAAGAATGATGTCATGATAAAACATACCCTAGGTGGTGGTAAATGTCATCATGTGCTGATTATAGGCTACAATCCATACTTATCTATACCCAAAGAATCCATCCATTAGTTAAAGCATCTCAAAACAAGTAGTGAAATATATAATTAGGTTGATCAAAGTGGAAATAAATTTATCCTTTGAGTAACATAAATTAAGATTACAAAATTCAATGTAGAAATACATTGTCCAATTCTTCAACATATGGACATTGTTATAAACCCATTGTGTATAATTAACAACTTTTTAAATTTCACACATATGAGTTTCTCAATATTTTCCTTAAATAATTAGGAGACCCAATGAGTCATGGGTTTCTTATTTTTGTGAAATGGATTTGCACCATTGGTCACCACAAGGTTGTGAACCAAGATACCAGGATCCATTCCCTTTATGTCTATATTTTCTCATGTGTTGAACTTAAACAATAGGGAAATAAGTATCTCTCTTTTTTTATTATAAATTTTGACATTGATTTTAACCATTTTGGCCTTAAACTGGTGCCTAGGTTAATACCACCAAATATCATTATAGCCATGGAGTTTCCATCCTAAAAAAACCCAAGGGAAAGAGGGAGATATTCATCAAGATCTTCACATCAAACACTATCACCTAGATAGTGGGAACACTATGGGTAGAGTTGTGAGAGAATATAGATATTTTCAAGCATAATTGGTAAAGAGGGTGAAGGCAATCCTAATGAGAAGCCTTCATAAGTTTCTTATTAAACTTCCTCTCATTAAAAACATTTTGTGCTTCAAGGTAGATGAATTGAAATTCAAGGTTATTACATGTAGCCACTAATTCCTTAGGTAAGGTATTTATAGTGTTGATGTTGGTAGGGATGATTCTAAAATTTTAAGATAGATAAAATTCAGAATAAGAGGGTAAATTAACATATATATTCCAATGGAGTGAATATCCAATGGAGTGAATATCCAATTAGAAATCAAGGAGAGACACTAGGTGATGGAGTGCACATTACTTGACCTACCTAATATTAATAAGTGGTCACTTACGAAGATAAATTAGTCTCATAGTTAGTAGGATCAAACTTGTCATCCTTGAAAAGGAAATATTAATCAATAATCACATGTGTGGAAATATCTAAATATTCATCAAAGGGATTAAACTTGACAAATAACCAATCCCATTGATCAAGGTCAGCATACATGACATGAATCTTACCTTCATGTTCAAATTGGACTAATTAGAAAGTATTTGCATCAAAAAATTTCATAGTAGTTATCCAGGAATGACCAAGGATCTTATTGTATGATAAGTCAAAATTTGACACATAGAAATAAATCCAAACCCACTTGCATCCACATTTGACCTAAAACTTCACATTTACACAGGATAAAAAATGTCTTTGTTGAAACTAACATAATTTTGGTGAGACTCATTAAAATTTTTGTGACTAATTCCTAGTGCATCAAATACCTACAAAGGTATGATGTTTAGATAAAAATCCTCATAGACAATGCATCACTGTATGTAATGAGTGTCAACAAAGGTATTGATATAGAGAGGTAATTGAACTCTCTTAGTGATAATTTAAGCTTCAATGAAGTAAGAAGGACCAAATCTAGGACCAAGGAAAGTTATAGAGTGGATTACGTGAAGATAATCTCAGACAAAATCCATACTAGTGCATTGCTAAGGGGACTAAGATAATCAAATATGAACATCCTTTACTTAATGAAAAGGTGAAGAAGGTCCTAGATGGAGATCTTGAGGGAAAGATATTGTATATCTACTATAATAGATTATGTTCAAACCCTAGCCTAAGGATAAATAATGCATTGAAATTTAAACCTGGCTTGTTATGACCCTACTAGGTTCAAATTATAAATTTACACCAAATTTTTTTTGAAAAATAATTAAGATCAACTATCTACTTTTTTTTGTAATCTTATTATTTATATGCCATTCACATTCATTACTCTATTATTAATAATATGAAAGCAATCAAATTTAGTAATATTATTTTACATAATAATCCACTAATTAAGCATATAACACAATATTATTTTAGCCTATAAATGGGTCTCAATGGTGTAGAAATAGTAAACATATGCAAAAATAAATTATTTAGAATTAAAGGTACAACACAAGAATAAATGAATGCCAAAGTGTGATAAAGCATATACATCCATTGTTATAGTACAACATGTTAAATAATAAATGTACATGGTTTCCAATATTCAATGATGTGTAAGTTAATTAGATATAATAATATCAAAATTACCAAAATACAATAGAGATTCAATGAAACAACTCACGAAATCATTATAGTAGGAATGAGTATGTATCAGGATCCATTCAAATCTATATGTAGAGAGGGAGAGCATCATCTGGACACTTTACCTTAAACCATACACCAATATTATCTTATACACCTACCTAATAGGAATGGACCTTACCTTCACTAAGAGTAGATAATGATAATTCAAGTATACATAACCATCAAAAAATCATATGTGAAAGTGTAAGCACTATTGCCAGCTAGTCATACATATCTTGGGTACACTTCTATCTTTTATGACCTCAAAAAACCATGTAAACTAGAAATTATTGTGGACTAAAAATGTATACAACTATAACATTAATATTTCCAAAGAATTTTATATTATTATTATATATCAAAATATGGATCATAGTCCACATAAACCATACTCTCTGCTATAACATACTGTTATTATTTTCCATATTTTTAACTGATGATGAGTGACTTTGGTTAGGTTCCATGATTTTCACTTGTCACCCCCTTAAAAATAAGGACTATTTATTAATACAACAATACTCAACAAAATCATAAAAAGGTCTCACAACTAGTATATACAAGGGGAATACAATCAAAATTTCAAGTCAGGGTTCTCAATACAATAAATACAAAATTTCATAAGTTCATTAATTTTTCATAACTCAAAATTTATTCACTATTATATTTATGCATAATAAGATATAGATTCCAACCATCTCAAAATATAATTCTAACCATAGTACAACCTCATTTATTTTTAAGTAAACATAGCTGGTTAAAACATAAAACATGTATTCATGCCCAAACCGTGGTCAATTGAATTTTTAAGAATATTGAAACCCACACTTTTACTACTATTAATAAGTTTGTTATGGGTCTAGATTAGGCTAGAATATAAATGTATTAACCTCTTATAATCATATGGGTGGAGGTGTACTCACACTCACATGTTTATGAAAGGTTAATGGACTCTAAATCCAAAATCCAATTAAATCAACTCTACTTAAATCCAAATAAACCCAATAACCATTAATTAGAATAATTGTATTATTTTAAAATGTTCATTTCACTCAAAAAACTAACCTACATCCATTTAGACTCAAAATTATATATAATAAGATAAGCATAACATACTCCCAAGTAATCATATTAATTACGCTTTTTATTATAACCCTTTATCTATATATGTGGTAGTCAGACTATATTTTTTTGTTCAGTAAACAAGATTAAAACTACCAAATGGTAAGTTCCTTGAAATCCATTTTCAAATTTAAATAAATATGTACAATAAAACACTAGGATATAATACAAGATATTAAGCTATTAATCAATGATTTAAAGCCAAACATTGGATTTGAATACAAGATATACAACTATTAAACAATAATGTACAGCGAAAAACTAGGTTTAAAAATAAGATGTTAAATTGTTAAACAACAATATACATCCAATCAATAGATTTAAAAACAAGATGTTAAGTTGTTAAACAATAATGTACAACCAAATCAATAGGTTTGAAAAGAAGATGTTATTCTACAACCAAGAATAACATTTTCCATTACCAATAAGATCATTTAACAACTCCTTAAAATATGAATAACCTTATCAAAGTAAATTTATAGATTTTGTTATTCAATATTTTAGGTATAACCGTGTATATGAATATTATGACAATTTATCATATCAAAAGTATAGATGTAATAAAACTATCATAATATGTGTATTAGATATTTTAAGGATAAGTATATTATTTAGCTCAAACAATACAATACAAAATAACCTTATGCTTTGCATTACATTTGTGTAAGATTATAAAATATGTTGGTTCTTCAATAACATGCTACAATATCTTAGTGTCATCATTCTACATCACACTACATGCATTTTATCTTTCCATAAGTTGTTAGTTAATAATAAGTGGTAAATATTCATGTTATAGCCCATTTATTAATGGTTCTTAGGGATTCTATAGGTAAACCCTTCTCTTTTTACAACCAATAGAATAATAAATCTCAGCATATATAAATTTTTTTAAACCCTTAAATGGTGATCAAATCAGAGCAATGTAAGCATTTTCAACTCACAACATAATAAAAAGTAGGTAAATAACGAAAATAAGAAAAAAATATTCAACACAATAGTCTATGGGATTGTAGAATCTATTTACAATTGGTAATATCAATCTACCCAACACAATCAGTGTATAAAAACAAAAAAGGTTCATACAAATTTCTAAATCCATGGTTACTTGCCTAGTAAAGCTTCCTTACTGGTTTTTCATTCTAAAAGATTGTGCCATCAAGATTTCTTTTCCCTCCCCCTTCTCTTCACTTTTTGTATTGTGTCCTTCTTTAGTTTTTCCCTTGTTTTTTAATTCCAAAACCCCATCATAACCACCATCATAACCACCAAAGAGTGGTTTTAATAAACATATTATCACCTAATTCTACTACCAACAAAGTTGGTAAATAATTAAAACACAATACAACCTTCAAAAGATTTGTTGACCCCAAAAATAGTCTAAGTCCCAAAATACCAATGCATGTAGGTGCACATCAGGTGATGGATGATAAACGTTAATAGACAAGGAGTGGTGTGCATAATATAAACCAATTCTCTATGCACACACCCAAAAAATACCAGTAAGACAATAAAAAGCCATCCAAAAACATGCTGACATGTGTTAAACAACAAAATGGTAGGATAAAAACAAGCAACCACATGGACCCATGAATTGTATATGAATTATAGGGGAATAAGAGGGAAGTAATGGCTAACAAGAGATCCATTTAGATAGTTATGAGGAAATAGTATAAAATGATAAGGTAGTTAGACTCAATGCAATCTAGCATTCAAATGGGAAAGAATGGGAAATGCATTAACTTTATGGTAGTTGAAATTGATATGTCCAACCAAAAATACCTCATTGAAGATAAATAAAATAGGAGGATCATCAAAACATAGTAGTGTGGTAGATAATCAAGAGTAGAAAATGAGGACAATAACATGAGGGAATAGATAGAATTACCCTGGGAAGAACTACCATTAAAATATATTAGGGATGTGTGTGTGTGTGTGTGTGTGTGTGACATACACACACACACACACACACACACACACACACACACACACACACACACACACACACACACACACACACACACACACACACACACACACACACACACACACACACACACACACACACACACACACACACACACACATACATACACACACACACACACACACATATGTATGTATATATGTATGTATGTATGTATGTATATATGTATGTATGTATGTATGTATGTATGTATGTATATATATATATATATATGTATGTATGTATGTATGTATGTATGTATGTATGTATGTATGTATGTATGTATATACATATATATAGTTGTTTTACAAGGATAATAGTAGTCTACCTTACTTAAGGTAAAAAATAGTGTTATTTTTAATACTATGTAGCCATGTATGGATAAGCAAGTTCATAATGAAATAAGTATTGTTTAAGTATATAAATAGTGTCATGGTTGAGAAATTGTTTATGCACTCTTCTTCATTTAGTATGTTATAAGTTATTATGGTAACAAATAGGAATAAATCCACCAATTGACATGTAATCTCTTAACCTAGATAAGTCCCATCTAATGCAACTAACCTAACATATCTTGGTTCCCTATCTCTATGTCTTAGGTGAGTGCACAAGGCTTCCTTACATGATATGTCATCATAAGAGCTAGTTTAATACATGTTAGAAGTGAGAATGGCATGATACACTTGGGACTTGAAAGATATACTAGGAATATCTTGGTTCCATTACCAGGATAAGTTGAATTTTTTTGTTGATATGAGAAGTAAAATATACAAGGAAATTTAGTAATGGTTGGCTACATATTTTGTGCATCTAAGTGACATGAAATAAAAGGGGTAAGGAAAGGGCATGATCAATAATGAATAAGTAGGTAAGCTTTGGTATGGAGATCTTGAATGAATGAAAAAAATTAGGAGGCATAGATATGATGAGAATCAATAAAGGGTAATGATCAAATTGGATCCTTGGTAAGGGAGGAAGACAAACTCAGGAGGTGTTATAAGGACCCACAGAGAATAAGAAAGGCATGAGGATAGATATCACATAGAGTAAATACACTCAAGGGGATAATTTAGAGCACCTTAAAGTTGAGTTGAAATCTATAAGAATAAATTAGGGCACCTGTAGGTGAGGAAACATGGAAATAAGCTCCTAGAGGGATGCTAGTTTTCCCCTTCCCAAAGTGCCTTCTCATATGTCCCATTTTAATTCAAAAGAATTGGAAGAATATTTATATGATCCCTTGAATTTATGGGAAATAATTATATTTATTGAATATGGGAAGGAAGTAACCCCACCCAAATATGTGTTGTCTAAACCACCATTTGGACCAGTGGTAACTCAACCAGTATGGACACTACAATAGCCAAGAACACATGGTTTGACATCCATAGGAGGGGCCTCGACCCCTCAAGTAGTTAGATGAACTTGTTAAAGAGTTATTTTAACATAATTTATAAGAAGTGGTGGGACTTTAACACTAGTAGGAATAGGTTAGCCCTTGGGTGTGTTCCAGGGAAACATACCCATAGCATAAGCCCCATTTGTATTAATTTAGCACACTACCTAGACACCAATTGTACCAATGATCAAACAATAAATTTACTATAACATTGGTTTTAGTTTTTTTGAATATCATGGATTAGATAATGTTATGAAACTTTCATAAATGTAAACTTTTCTAGAGAGCCAAGGGGGTAACCTGCTAGAGTAGGAGCATTAGTTTACCACTACCTTAAAATAGCATGTATAGACCTAGTAACATAAGCTAGACCTAACCCAGGAAATTATGGATTATGAATTTTTAAAGGAGGTATTCCTTAAAGCATTTAATATTCTTGAATTTGAGTAATAAATTATTTTCATTCTCAAAGACATCGAATAGGAGTATATGAAGAGTGTTCAAGCCTATAATGTTAGGTTTTAAAAATTGATAACAAATCTCTCACATGTTATTCACCCCTAAAACATGCCCAATAGTTTTTTATAGGGATGGTTATACCTATTTGGTGTACCTTCTCCATGATAACATTCATTAAACATGAAGAAACACTAAAAGTAGTGATAATGGCCAAAGATGTTGGCACAATAGACACATGGGTTATTCTGGCCATGGAGGTGCAAGTCATAGTAATGGAATCACTACTAAAGCATATTATAGTTAATTAGGAACCTAGATCATATGTTGGTTTATGGTTTGTTGATTATGTTAGTGCCTAAAATTACACTAAAATAATTGGGCCCTTATCAAGTACAAATTCCTAAACCCTCAACCCAATTCCTACTTTCAAAATGTTCACGTTAAAGGTCAAGTTCATGTGAAAATTAACTAAGTGTTAATCTGGTCTTTACTTAGTGTGTTTTAAGCCTTAGGTTCTTTGAGTTTTTTGTCATGACATTTTACCTGATGGAAATACATCTTCAGGATTTTTTGTTTGTATAAAAAGTTCAAAGACTTATTTCTGTTGGGAAAATTGTCTGCAACAAAAAACTTGATAAAGTCTATTTGTTCTAAGTAAAACATATTTCCCTATTTCTTTTAGTCATTTCTTTCAAGAATTTTCCCTTGAAAAATCTTTGAAGGGTCATTTTACCTTTGCAAAATTCCCAAAGGGCCTTTCCTTCTAGGCATTTTGCCCTTACAAAATATTCAAAGGGTCATTTTTCTTTTGTAGAATCCTGAAGGGTCTTTTCTTTTGGGTATTTTACCCTTGCAAAATCTCCAAAGGGTCATTTTACCTTTGCATAATCCCTAAAGGGTTATTTATTTTGGACATTTTGCCATTGAAAAATATTCACAGGGTCATTTTACATTTATATAATCCTTGAAGGGTCATTTTTTAAGGTATTTTGACCTTGCAAATTTTTTGAAGGGAACTTTCAAAAAGCCCAAAGGGCACTTACCCTTTGGAAAAAGTGCATAGGTCTGATTTATTTGGTAAAAAAGCTAAGTCTAATTAATTTGGGAAAATTCAAAAGATTAATTTCTTTAGGGAAATTATTTCAAATAAAATGTCTGAAATAATTGTCCTGACAAAGATGAAGGGCCAAAGACTCATTTCGATCAGGGAAATTACCCACGACAAAAATCCCAAAGGAATTAATTCTGTCAAATTTTTTATCTATGACAAAAGGTTCAAATGTACTCAATATTTTAGGGAGATTATTATGGGGATAAAAGAAATAAAAGTCCCAAATAGGAATGTCAAATATAGAAGTTGCTCAAAATAAAAGTCCCGACATAAAAAGGCTAAAAACTAAGAATTCTTGAAAAATAATTATCCTAATGAAATTGATGCCAAGACAAAAATCCCAAAATAATTATCATGGGACAATTGTGTTAAATACATAGAAACTAAAGACAAAAGGATCAAGAAAATTCTTCTAAAGAACAAAGGGCTGATGAAAGCAAGCATTGTAAACTAGGAATTTGATGATGAAGGGGAGATTAGTATTGTGTTAGTGCATAAATCAAATCAAAATCACACTAAACTAACACCTTTATACCTAGTTACTAGGGTGAGATTAATAAAAAAATTAAATGAAAATCACAACTAAAAATTTAGGAAAAACAAGAATCTTTCACCTTCCTTGGATGCTCCAAATGCTTTTGTTGTAGTGGCTTACTCGGTTTGTGCTCATGAAGTTTGCATCAATGGAAGTTTGGCTACCTCCATCTCTCTTTGGCACCTTATGTCTTTGGCTTGAATTGGATCAATATTTGGACATTATAACACTAATTTTCTAAATCTTTGGAATCAATTTATCATTATAACTTTGACATGTGAGAGCTTAAAATTCAATAGGCAAGACCTCCTATTTATAGATTTTTGGAATGGTTTGAGTATCAACCATGATCATCCATCTCAAGATTGAGATGTGTGGCCATGAATAAATAAAAATATGAAATTGATTCTAAAAATATCCCCATTACTATTTAGGGTAAAGGGGCAATGAATAGGCATGGAGGGTCTTAATGAGGCATGGGAGACCCATAATCTTGATATTTTATGTATTTATGGCTTATGGATGCTACCCCATATGATGATATTACCTGATGATGTAGTTAATAGAAATCAATTTACAATAAATATTTATTCAACAAGTTCCATATAAAATTAGCCTAAAACATGATTGGTCAAATTTGGTACAAATTTTGGCTTTTGGTGCACAAATTAGTTAAAGTGTCTTGTTATTGGTCCAAAATTTGATTGGATTTGAATTGGAAGTCAATGTCAGATGCATTAGATCTGTTATCCTATTTAGGATGTTACCAACACCAAATAACAAAGGTACGTGTCTCATGAAATATATTTGATAGAAAATAGCAATGCAGAGCACCCAAGTGTAAAATTATCATTTTAACTCAAAATGACCTAATCAAAGTTAGTTGGCCTATAAATTGCATTACCCCATTTAATGATACTCTAGCCAAAATCAAAACTTGAATATATCAATTTCAACTCATTTAATGCATTTTAGTGTTTTTACTTGATGAAAATTAGTCAAAAGACTAGTTGGAGGTTATTAGTGGCCAAATTTAGGTGTCTATAGTTTGCCCCTATTTGCAAAGGCACTGTAAGCTATAAGCATAGTAACATATTCTAAAAGAGTGAAAAGGTCATATATGCCTATAACTTCAATGATGATGAACTAACTGCATGATGCCCCCTTGAGGGAATGCTTAGCACAAGGAAAGGTTGGCAAGTGGTCCCTCGAAAGAAAGAATGGAGATGAGGGGACCAAAGAAATAGAAAATGATGGGATGAGAACACAATGATATTGAAAAATTATTAAAAATCATTTAAAATTCAAGTGGGATGGTGTACAATGGTTTACCCAAATGTATTTATAAGCATTGTACCTTGATAATGGCAACGTGGTATGATAACACAATTATTTGCCCAAAAGTAGTTATAATCATTAAGCAGATGGAGCTGCTCCAGTTAGGAAAAACAAATAGGATAAAAACATGCCCCTATATGGGTAGAAAAATTAAAGTGGTGAAAACATAATGATTTACCTAAAGGTAGTTATAATCATTAAAAAATACAAGTGGGATGGTGTGCAATGATTTGCCCATAGGTGGTTATAATCATTGGACCCTGATTATGACAAACATTATTGATCAATTGATTGATGATGGTAAGTTAACATAGAGGGTAATGATGAATTAGAACAACCTACTAGTAGGTAGATGTTCATCTAAACTAACAAAATTTGAAATTCTTTCATCTTTAATTATTCTATTTGAGATATGATTGGGATTGAATCAAGATGTTGGTGTTGAAGAGATGTCGATACTGCCATTGCAGAATAGAATTATTGAAGTTGATTTTTATTATATCACGTGTCATTAGGAATCATGGTATAACATCATGAAGACTTGGCCAAAATATGCATAAGGACTGAATCTTGAAATTCAATACTCAATAGAAAATAATGCACCAATGATAAAAAAATCATGATTTCAATGTTGGTAGATGAATATGGATGGATTCAAGTATAAGTGTGCACAAATAATCACCCAATGAATATCTAAAGGAATAGCTAGCCTTTTTATTCTTGATCCACCTACTCAAATTGATTGGACACATAGTCCAAACATTGATTAACACATGCATGATCACATATCTTCACTTAGTGGGCAATGATGGAGCCAAAGGGCCAATTTTTGCATTCTTAAACCACTCTTAAGTGATTGAGCACTTAGATCTATTCATGATATTACTTTTGGTTTAGCACATACCCAACATTATCCAACATCACTTAACATTCTAATAGGTTTTGTATTAGTTCACATAGCTGGTGAGGTGTATTCATTCTTTTCTCTTCCTCTCTTTTTACCTAGCTTTTGTACATTCTTATTTTATACATAGCATGTCTAGTAAGAACTGATCTACTCTTTGTTTTTATCTTGTAGATTTACACTTCATGATGTGCTCTCTCTACATAGACTAAGTCAAGGTAATAGTGCTAAAAGCAACAAATAGGAAGACAAACAAAAAAATTACTAAAAACAAACAAATAAACAATGTAATAGAAACCATACGAACATTTCCCCTAGAAATTAGGTGATAACTTAACAAACAAACAAAATGGGAGAATAAAAGAAAAGGAAGGGGGTGGTTAATCTATCTCTAGATGCACTAGGTAAGTGGATGGTACCTACATAGTCCATGGATGTAAAATCTAACAAAAATTTCAGGCCAAATGTAGTTCTTTCAAGAAATGGGAAGAAAATGAAAACTAATAAAAAAAACAAAATGGATGTGATAAAAGAAAAGGAATGGTCTTGAAAAATGACAAGTGCATGGGATAAAAGGCCAAAAAGGATGGAGAAACTAAGTGACAAGTGATTTGCTTGTAACTTACTAAGGGTTCCCATAATACTTAAGGCAAAGAAGTGTTCAATGTTTTTGGTTTTTTCTAACAGTTTTACAAAATAAAAATTTGGATTTTTTAGAGTATCTCAACTTGATAAAGAATGAAAAGATACTAAATGGTGTAAGCTCACAAAATGATGAGAGTTTTACTTATATTTCTCACAAAATGATGAGAGTGTGGCTTAGGTTGCTCAAAAAATGGCAAGAGCATGGCTTAGGTTGCTCATAAAATGGTGAGAGTGTGGTAGAAATGGTGACTAAGTTAACCTCAATAAGTATTGAGTGCTATCTACATAGTCCCATAGTAGGACCTCAAATCACTATTGTTCTACCCTATAGTGGAGGAATTTGACTAGTGTAGTAGTCAATTTAAACAAAATAGGCACAGTTGGTATAAAGGCATAGTATGACATATGAAATGGCAAGTTGGTATATCAAGGCTCCATAAACAAATATTGCCCCTAGTTTGCCCATAGGTGGTTATAACTATGACACAATGACTTATATCAATGGTACTAATCTGCCCATAGGTATTATAATTAGTAGCAAGACTAGTGATAAGAAAAGAACAAAAAATGAAGGATGTAACTACCAAAACTTCTATCATACTGGTCTAAAATATTATCTCTATCTAGAATGCTTGAAACAACTACTAAAATTGATCAGACTCATTAGTGCTGAAAAAGTGTAACCAATGGAAAAACCAAGGTCAAACAGGCTAGGTAGATAGGATTCAAAATATGGTTAGTCGATAGAATGGAATGGTAAAATAGATAAGTAATAGGCTTAAGAGGAATGATAAGAATGACATTTGTACAAAGAATAATAGTGATAAAATGGCTCAACTAAAATGATCCTTATAGACAATACACCATAACACTTAATCATAGTACCACTTGAGGTGAATAATATTCATCAACATAGGAAGTTAATCTCCATCTAGTGTGGTGAGCCTGTATGCTTCTAATCCATCATCTGTAGTAATGATGAAAGGCCCCATCCATTTTGGTTTGAATTTACCTTTATGCTTCTTCTTGACAGTGGTATTCTTTTGGTTTTTTTAAAGAACAATATCACCAAGTTTAAATGTTCTATGCTTGACATGGTGATTGTAGTCACCTTTGGTCAGTTCTAATATGCCTAAAGATTATTGAGCATATTTGTGCATTTTTCATCAAATAGGTCTCGATCTTGTAGGTGAGCTACTTGATAATTGTGATCATCTAAGACATGCTTCAAAGATATGCGTAGTGAAGGCAACTCAACTTCAATGGGAAGGATGGATTATGTACCATAAATAAGTGAATATGGAGTGGTTATTATGGGGTATGATGATTGGTATGGTATGCCCAAAGGGTACATAATATTTGAAGGTGCCAATCATAACTAGCATCATTGATAGTCTTTTTGAGAATATTGATAATGGTTTTATTCGATACTTCATCTTGGCCATTACCTTGAGGGTAATATGTTGTATAAAAATATTGTGTGATGTTATATTCAACACATAAATTATTGACATCCTTGTTCTTAAATGATCCTCCATTATTAGATATAATGTTATAAGGGATATTGTAGCATCAAATGAGATGGTTGAAGATGACCTTAGAAATTTGCTTTCTAATCATGTAAGTGAGGGATATAGATTCAACCCACTTAGTGAAATATTCAGTGGTGGTAAGGATATGTTTATGTCCATCAAATTAAGTGGGATTGATCTTACCAATGAGGTCAAGGCTCCATGTAGAAAATGGACATGGTGTCAACATTGGTTTCAAAGTCTTAGTTGGGGCATGAATCAAATTGGCATGTCATTGACATTTGTCACACTTATTTACATATGCAGATGCATCTATATCCATTATGGGCTAATAATAACTAGTATACAAGATATTTTTGGATTAAATGGCCCCACTTGAGTGAGATCCACTTACCCCTTTGTGAACTTCCCATAATGCTAGTGTAGATTTTGCTGAAGTTAAATAAAAAAGCAGAGTTCCATCAAAACTATGGTGATAAAGGGTTAAGCTAAGTAGAGTATAACAAGTGGAGTGATGGATAAAATATTTGGTTTATTTTTTGGATAGGTTAGGTGGTATAACTTGGTTATGAATATATTTATAAAGGCCCGAATACCAAATAGAATTAAGACCAACAATATCACAAATCATTACCACAGTTGAAGGTTCATGAGTTGGTATGACCAAATTATCGATAAGGAACTAATACTCTCTATATTTATCTATTTTTTGAATTAGAAAGATAATAGTAGCCATGGCATCTACAATTCTATCACTAGCCCTTAGTATATGCTCAAACTAGATGTCAGTAATTTGTTGCTTGAGAGTGTCGACTATGGCTTTATATGAAACCAACTTATCATCTTTGGTCTAAAAATGGTTTGTAATATGATTGATGATTAATTGAGAATAACCATAAACCTTTAGATGAGATATATTTCATTTTACCACTTGGTGAAGCCCTACAACAAGTGTTTCATATTCATCCATGTTATTGTTACAAGATCTTGAATGACTTAGGGATTAGATACCATTATGGTGTAATAAATAAGAGGCCTTCCCCTGATCCATGTGAGGTGAATGATCCATCAAAATATAGCTTCCAATATTTCTCTTTAAGTGGTGTGTCAATGATGGTCATTATAGATTTATCAAGAAATTGGAAAGTGAGTGGCTCTATGTCTGCAAGGGGTGCTTCAACAAGTTGATCTGTACGAATTTGTCCATTGAATACCCTTTGATTGACATAATCTATGTAAAAATCACTAATAATCATGATCCACTTGGAAATTATACATTTTAAAGATATTTTAGATAGTAGATACTTGAGCAGATCTACTTTTGAAATGACCATGGTCTTATTGTTCAACATGTAGTGTCATAGTTTTTGAGTTGTGAAGATCATGGCTAGACAGACTTTTTCAATAGGTGTATATTTGTGTTAATACATGACTAATGTATAAATTAATTAGTACACTACATGATATTTTCCTTTATCATCATGTTGAGCTAGAAGTGCCCTTAAGGCACTATCTATAGCTGATAGGTATAATAAAAATGGTTTTCCTGGTATAGGTGTAATGAAAAAAGCATATTTACTAGGTAATATTTTAGCTACTTGGCATTGATTATCCTAATGGAATACAAATATCTTCATTATAATATGTGTAAATGTATGACACTTGTTTTCTAACTGAGATATGAAGCATCAGATTGACTGAATCTTTCCCTACAAACTATGGAGTTGCTTCAAATTGGTTGGTGGTGGTATTTCATTTATAGCATGGACTTTGGATGGATCAACTTCAGTGCCTCTGCAAGACACAATGAAGCCAAGTAATTTACCTGAGGTTACTCCAAACACATATTTATTTGGATTGAGTCTAACTTTATACTCCTATAGTCTTTCAAATATCTTATGTAGCACTGTTGAATGGTTGGGCCTAGTCTTGCAATTTCCTAACATGTCATCAACATAGTCTTCAAAAATATCATGGAATATGATAGTCATGGCCCTTTGATATGTAGCTCTAACATTATTAATACCAAATTACATTACTTTATATAAAAATTTTTCCCTTGTAGTGGTGAATGTAACTTTATGTTGATCTTATGGTGTTATTCTGATCTGGTTATATCATGAAAAGCCATCCATGAGTGAAAACATTTCATAACCCATTGTGGAGTCAATGATCATGTCAATATTAGGCAATAGAAAGTCATCCTTTGGGAAAGCTTTGTTTATGTCTCAAAAATTAGTACAAATTCTTATTCCTTTAGGCTTTTTGCTAATAGGTACAACATTAGATATCCATTTTGAGTAGTCAATAGATTAGATACATCCTACTTCTATGAGCTTTCCCAACTCTTTATTTACAAAGATAATAATATGAGTGTTCATCTTATGCAACTTTTGTTACTATTTTGGCATCATAATTGACCATAAGGTGGTGCAGAACCAAGGTGGGGTCTAAACTTGACATTTCAAAATAAGCCCATACAAGGATATCTATAAATTCTCTCAACAGAGCTTTAAATACTTCAAGTTCCTCCTTAGTGAGGGATGCACCTCATTTTATCCATTTTGGGTTTGATGGAGTCCTGATGTTTACCTCTATTGTTTACCTCTATTATATCTTCAACTAGAAGGGTCAAGCCATCTTCTAAGATAATAGGCAAAGACTTGAACTATTGGACTATATTAGGGTCCTCTATTAGGACTTGCTCTTTAACTTATCCTAGGCATGATGAATATGAATCACCCAATGGGAGATATGTCCATGTGACAAAAATAGTTGGAAATTCTTAAAGAATTTGATCAAACACTTGTTACTCAAAACTGAACTCAGATCCATATGTAAGTTCATCATTGGTGGTCTCTTGGTCTAAATTTGAAGAAGAATGAACAACCATATCTAATGGTGCATCAAACAAGTTGTCACCACTAGACTAGCCTTTATCTTTACTTTTTCCCTAGTCAAAAAGTGACTCAAAGAGATTTTCACTTGGGGACCTTAATGTTTTATTTATTTATTTTTGGCTAAGGGTGTTCACCCACTCTCCACAATAGCATTTAGGATCTAATGTAATTGAGAATCCTAATTTATGATCTCCCAATGAAATTTTGTCTCTAAGGTCTAAAAAGTCACAGAATACCTCATCGTTCTAAAACTCATCAATCAAAAAATTAGATTCTTGTTGGTCCCAATCTATCAGTTGGTGATAGTATAATAGCAATGGGTTGTGATGAATGACAAGGGTAAGGGTATAAATGACATTATTATTGAATAGGTTAGTCTCAGCTAGGTTATTAAAGGTTAGGCTATGATTTGACTCTACTTGACTATCGATATCATCATCAATAGCCACCAATGATAGAACTTGAATAATATATGTGGGGTCACCCCCAGGTGGTTTAAATCCAAGTCCATAAGGTCTTTTGTACTTAGTCATATAAATTGGCTCAATTTTTCCTTGTTGATTTGGTTTGAGGCCTCTTCCTTCATAATCTTAATGTTCCATGATCCTATTGGGAATGGGATACTTGGTGTTTTTGTAACAATAAACCAATTTGTCATTGTATAACCATGATTCATCTCCTTTGAGAGGGTCTTGTTCTTGGCCAGATGCTAGTATGAACATGATTGGTCCTAGATTATGAAGTTTATCTTTACCTTTTCATTTCCAATGCATGTGTGGGGTGAATTTAGGTATTCCAAAGGTCTTGGGATCCTAAGTAAGATTATAAATTTAAAAGGTATCATGGGTCAATACTCCCCTGGGCCATTAGCTAAAATGGTAAAATGATTGGAAGTTTTAGAAGGTGGCATGTGGGAAAGGGAATCTAAGGTATTAGGATATATGAAATTATCCTCTAGATAATCAATAAGTATGGCCTTTCCTTTATCCTACTTGGAACTTGTATTCATGCCGAATTGGTAATGATAGATTTGAAACTCAGCCTCAAGATGTTTGCAATGCTCATATGGGTGAAAATCTCTTAGAATATTTACTTCCATCCCTGAGTGGGAAAACTTGATACACTAGTGCAGTGTTGATGGGACTACATGAATCTCATGTAGCCAAGGCCTACCTAGAAGCATGTTATATGATAACTCAAGATCAAGCACATGACAAAGTGTATCATGGGTCAAAGTCCCAATGATAACTAGTAAGTTAATGGTTCCTTGAGATTCTCTCTTTTGATTATCATAGGCTTTGATAGTTATCATTTCTAGTTGGAGATCTACCATTGTGTACCCAAGAAGTTTGATGAGCTTTAGAAACACTATGTTGAATCCTAATCCATTATCTATAAGGACATGTTTCACTTTATGCCACTTTATATAAACTTATATATATATAATGGATTATTATGGAGTGGGCCAAGGGAAGACATATCACTTTGGTTGAATGTGACTTGTTGGGATGGATCTAGGTGTCCAACTAAAGCTTGAAATTTATCAAGGGATATGTCACTGGCCATAGTGGATTGGGTTAAAAATTCATTCAAAATGTTCTTGTGGATTCTTGAGATTAAAAACAAATCTAAAATAGAGATCTATGATGGTTTTTTCTACAATTGTTCCACAATATCAAACTTTTTGTCTTGGTCAATGGTGAATGGTTTATTTTAAGACTGAATGGTTGGTTAGATAACAGACAGTGGTAGATGGTTTTGGGCCTGGGATAGTAATCTTTGACCTTTGAGTTGTGATTACATAATCAAGATTAGATGTTGGACCATGATTGCTAACAAATTTTAATAATGGTGTGGGATTAGATAGGACAAGTCTCGGTTGCCAGTGCACTTGTATGTGGTCACGTGGTAAGGGTGAGTTATCAATATAAGGTTTAAAAGTGGAAGTCCCAATTTGTTGTTTTGATTGTGTGAAATCCTAGGTCAAAGAAAGATTATCCATGTAATTTGGTTGAGTGGTATTGATTATCAATGGTCTATATTGATTAGTGCTCGGCCTAAGATTAATGGAGATGGTATTAATGCTACCCCCTGCAATATGACCTACAACCTTATTGTAGTCATGTGAAACTACATGGTAGGTTCGTTGGTTATTACCATTCTAACCTTAGTTTTATCAATTGTTTTGATGTTGTGGGTTATGTTATTGATTCTACTAGTTTGGCCTTTGATTTTGATATTAGTGATTTTATTGTTGCACTGATTGGTGTTGTTATTATTATTAATGTTATTGTTGATTATTATGTTTTTGTTAGGTGTTATGTTGGGGAGAGAGGTTTTGATTGGAGGTAGAAACACCATTATCCAATGTTCTCTCCCCATTCTCCAACATATTTTCAATCAAATGCTTGATTTGTATATATCTTTGTAAATTATGCCCATTGACTTGATGATATTTATAGAATTCATTTTCATGGTACCAATCAGGATAAAGAATGCCTTGTGGATAATGCTTTGATATAGGCCAACTAATCAGATTAGCAGCGGTAAGTTTATGAAATACAAACTCAATAAGCTCTCCTAGGTCACTAAAGATATGATGAGTAGGTGTAATTATTCTCAAAGGAAGGGTTACAATGGTAAAGGTTACTACATTTTTTGCATAGGTCTTGGTTGTTATGCTTGCGGAATTTGTTGGAGAGGTTGTCTAGTAGGAGTAAGCTGAAAAGGTGGTGTAGATGATGTTTATACTATTTGGACATGATGTGAATCAGTTAATCCATTGTCCACAACATTCCTATTGTGGTTGAATTATTTTGGTTTATCTTGGTTATTGGCCTGTGTTGGTTGTGATGCTTGCACTTGGATTGGATGTTGGTTTTGTCCACTTTCCTAATTGGTACCTTGATTCTGATTAGTTGAAGTAAGCTTGATGATCCCTTTATTAATAAAGGCTTGCTCAATCAATAATATTTTATCGATGATCTCCTTGAAAGTATGTGCACATTATAGTTTTAGATGATAAGTTATCTTAATATGCAAATTTTTAGTAAACACAATGGCTAATTGTTTATCTGGTAAACTATGGGTGAATCGACTTGCAAGGGCTCTTCATCATTATAGATAATGTGAAAAACTCTCACTGGATTTTTATTTTGCTTGTTTCAAGTTAACCAATAAAATCTCATGTTTGAGATTATAGGCAAAGTGTGGCACAAACTTATCAAAAAGATCATCAAAATATGTTACTAAATTATTGAAAAACTTTAAGAACCAATCCAAGGCTTATCTAGCCAAGCTCCATGGAAACAATAACAAAAGGTATATATCATTATATGCCACTAATTGACATGTGACAAAAAAATCAATTAAATGGGACTTATGGTCACCTTTCCCTTTATATTTGTTGAATTTTGATGGTTCGTATCTTGGAGGAAATGGTATCTATAATTACTCCATGTTGAATGGATAAGAACACACATCATCCAACTTAAAATTTTTAGTTTATTTCCCAGCTTGAATGGCAGCAATTACATCCTTCATCTATTGTAATTCTTGGGCTAGGAAACTAGAGGGAACATTGGTCTGAGGGAGAACATTGGCCTGGGTAGATGGTTGAGAGGTCATAAGTGGGACACTTTAACTGGGGTATGATGGAGATATCTATTGGGGTATGTTGGTTTAGATGGTAAATGGACCAATAATATTCATACATGGATTAGGATGTATTTGAAATTACACATTTAGTTGTGCGATATTCTGGTTTGGATTGGCAAAAAAAGTTTGACTTGGAGGATTTTTTGGTTGGGATGGAGGTATATAACTATATTGTACTTGTTATTGTTTAAAAATGACATGTTGTAGACTAATCAAACCTTGTTTTTGAGTGAAAACTTGTGAACCAAGACCTCAAGTCTCTGAACTTGTGGCACATTTTGAACCAATTGTTGCCTAGTAGGTACTTGAGAAAAATGAGAGCCTCCTTGTTACACAAATATTTATTGGAAAGTGAATGAATATTAAAGATTTGACATCTATCACTTACCAATATTTACACATAATTGGCTAGTCATCATTTGGTTTTAGATTGGTACACTAGTTTAGGACTAAAAAGGTATGTTTGCCACTACCTGATGAGGTATAACATTAGTTGCCCCTTATTGAGGTGGTAATATATTCAGCCTATGTTGTGTTGGTATACTAGATTGTGCTTGTTTTTGTGTAATACTACTCATCACTTTTTTAGGAGGAGTACGATTCATCACATTTTTATATTGAGGTATGACATTGGTTGTTGGTTTACTACCTAATCCTATTGGTTGCACACTTGATGAAGTAGTTGATTGAGGTTGGGATGTAGAAACTCCTCCCTGATTTTGAGAACCACTTACAAGGTTAATGAAAGACACATTTTGTTGGATATCTATTGGCATATGAACACTACTTTGGTGTGGATTGGACATTACTTGCACATTGTCTACTATATTTTGGTCACTATGCTGAATATAAGTAGAAGAAAGTTCTTCAATTATTTGGGTATGAAATAATTTGTCAACTAAAGTGTTCTACATGAGTGGGTCTAAAATTTGATTGTCTGGACCAATTAACTCTATCAAAACTCCTATTTAAAGAACTAAGTAAATAAGATGTTTTCTCACCATGGTCATTTAATTAAAATTGTGCATGAGATTTAGGTAGGTTTGATATGCCATATGCATTTGGTTAAAGTGGTCTTCTATGAGTTTTTTTCCTTTTTTAGGCATATTAGGGTCCTGATATGTTGCTTGGACTAGAGCTAAAGGATTGATAAAAGAAGCGTATTGATCATAAATTATGTTGTGGGGCATTCTTACTAGGCTCGGTAAATTCTCATGGGTGAAGTATGTCAGCAACTTGGCCCCTACCTCCATGGATCAAACTAAAATCTCATCTTTTTTCTCCAATAAATTATGCTCAAATAAAAATGGATCATATGTGAAAGGCGTATTAGTAAATCATGGCTATTGAGGAATTAGTTTGTCAGTTATGGGTATTGTAGCTAGATATTGTGTGGTTTGTTCTTGGTCTTATTCTGGATAAGGTGGTGTATTAACTAAATAGTTATCCAATGAATCTTGGATTTATTCCCCTAATTGAGTATTATAAGAGGGATAAGGATCCATATCATAAGCAATATTATCTGTGTAAGGGTCTTGCACCATTTTTTCCAATGAAACCACATTACTAATCCTTGGATTGTACATGAGTCCACTACGAGTGTAGGAGTACATTTTGGGATCCATAGTCAATGATTTGAGACAAATAGAGGTATTCAAACTCTAAAAAAACATTATCTAAAAAGATGATGTTCAAACTTGGTCTAGATTCGTCAAAAGGATCAAAAGGTTTATGCAAAGATTTGTGATAACACAAGCTAACATTAAGTGTCTAATGTTACACATCTTACACAAAAGATGAAGTAAATGAACTGAAAATAAAAATTCCAAATGCTAAGGTCGAAGTGTTTCAAATCAATCTAATATAAGAAATTAAAAGTTTCTAGGTCTTTTAGCCAAAACACAACATTAAAAGCTAGGCTCAAACAAGGCATGTGTTAGGACTCTTGGCCAAATAGCATCAAAAAATAGACTTTAAAATAGATAATTTTTTTAATCTAACAGATTTGAAACACTTCTAATAAACACTAGGCATTTGATTCTTGGACATGGACTTGATCAAATAGGTATAAGGTATGAAATAAAAGGCACTTTAGAGATAGTTTGTTTTCTCACAAATAATGGTCTAAAACTTTGTTTTTTTGAAAAATAAGCTAGACAAAAGTGAACAATGTAACTATGCTAGACAAAGGTTCACAAAGGTACACTCAAATTAGTTTGAAAATGTGGGAACAAATTTTAACTCTATACAAGAGGGCCTATGAAACAATATCTAAAATGTTTTGGGTAGCGTAACTACATTAAACTACTCAAAAGATGTGACAAAATTCTTGTTTCAAAAACTCTCTAAGGTAAAGATAGTTTCACACACATTTGACAACATAACACTACCTTTCTCAACTCGAAATTCTATAGTGCATAGACTCAAAGTGTAAGTATTTAGCACAAAATGATTTAAGTCTATCAAGTTGTGATAATGATCATGATTCTTAAATGGCCTTCAACCCAAATTATAAATTGAACCTAAGTTCCCTCAAGTTAGTGAAAATGGTGAATCCACTTAACACATCAACCCTATGAACTTATGAAGGTGAAATTTTAAATTTAGATTATAAATGAAGGACTTAAACAAACTTTGGCAAAGGTCTAGACTCAATTAGGTAGCATAACTATGCCAAAGTGGATGATATGACTCCAAGTTTTGATGAAATTTGAACAAGGAAAATTAATGATTCATGCGGTCAATATAACACCTCTTTGTTTAAATAAAAATGAGGACTATGTGTTTTGGTTTGTATCATTTGTTCACACCAATTTTTAACTAAAAAAAAAACTTTAATCTAGGACAAAACTAACTAATTAATCACTCTTAGATCTTAAATTGACAAGTTTGCTTGGTATTGTTTGAATCCATCAATATACGTCATTTGAGAGAATTTTAAGTGTTCATCCAAAATTAAATGTGCATTATATAGTAGGGTTTTTACACCCCCTTCTCTCAAATGATAGTACTATGACATAGACCTTGAGGCACACCTTGCACCAATAATACTTTTGTGGCAAGTGGGGATTTGTCTAATATCTATAAGTTTTAAAACATCTCTAGAGAGATCAATTGCACAATGAATTTCATGTTAAACAATTCAAAATAAAAGATTAAATTTTTGACCCGCATCACTTGGCTTATTGCAAAAAAGTATGTTCTTTTTTGTAACCACTACATCCTATTGTTCACTCAGTGTAGTACGATATCCAATTATGTAAATTATGTTCCATGTGCACTCCAAAACTAGAAGGTGGTTTGACTAATCAAACCTTTGATTCTAGTGGGATCAATTTGAATTTAGTGCCAATAGATGAAACCTTGGGTCAAATCTTCCCTAAAAAAATCATGGGAGGGTATGAAGTCCCCCTCACAAGCCAAGATGAAATGAAATAAAAAACATAAAAAGAAAGAATTTAAGTTCATTTTCAAGATCACCCAAACTATGATTATTTTTTGGGGAGTGCTTTAGATGATATTATTTCTATGCCTTGGACTAAGATTTTTACAAATAAGGAAAACACTTTTGATTTCAAAGGTTCCCTAAAGAGGACAAGTGGAAGAGCATACACATAACATCATTTTCCTTTGCCAAACAAAAATCTAGATTAAAAAACTATTAAATACAAAAACTTGGAAGGATTATTTCATTTTTAAGCCCCAAATTGAAATATTGAGTGGTGTTCTTCTTGACCCTTTGGTTTTAAGTTGTAACTTTGAAATCATAATCACAAAACTTGACCAATAAAGCACCTTAAATATATTCTTTAAACACCAAAATGAAGGATTCATAATCCATTTTAAACTTTAAAAAGATGTTTAAAGAGCATGATGTAACAATTTTTAAGTTTTACCTTCAATAAAAAGGTTAGTATGTCCTTTAGCTTTGAAGCACATTTAGTTTTGAAACAAGAAACTTTAAAATAGAAGGTCGTTGCCTACTTGTCTACCCTTAAGGCGTCACCCAAAAACCAAATGTATTAGGTTAGAAAATGTTAGAAAAAATATAAAGAAAATATTTTTTTAAAAAATTAAATATATTAACACCTATAAAAAACAAATTATAAGGTTAAAAATAAAATATAACACATAACACATAAAAGCCTGCACATAAAACATAAAAACCTGCAGTCAATACTTTTAACATAACTTTTAAAATATAGATCAGTTTACCACAAAATTTTGAAAGGTTTTCAATAAATATAGGGAAAATGTATTTAAAATATTTTAGGTCCAAAAAGTAAATGAAAAAAAAGTTATTAACTTTGTTCTAACCATTTTTACCAAAAAAATAAAAAATAGAAAGTGACAGTCACTAAAATAGCTATAAATTCTAAAATATAAATAATATTTTTGTGAAATTTTTAGAAAATATAAATGACATATTTATATATATTTATAAAAAAAATTAGACAAAAATATTAAATAAATAATAAGTTATAAATTATTTATTGGCCATTTTTACTCAAAGCAAAAACACCAAAAAAAGAGTTAAAACTATGAAATACAAAAAAGTTTGTGGGTTTCACTTTCATGAAGATGGTCTCACTGGGCATGCCATTATGTGAAATAGGAATTTGAATATGAAGGGGAGATTAGTATTGTGTTAGCGGATAAATCAAATCAAAATCACACTAAACTAACACCTTCATGCCTAGTTACTAGGGTGAGCTTAATAACAAAAATAAATGAAAAACACAACTAAAAAGTAAAGAAAAACAAGATTCTTTCACCTTCCTTAGATGTTCCATATGATTTTATTGTAGTGGCTTACTCATTTTGTTCTCATAAAATTTGAATCAATGGAAGCTTGGCTAGCTCCATCTCTCCTTGGCACCTTGTGTGTTTGGCTTGGCTTGGCTCAATATTTGGACATTATAACACTAATTTGCATGAAGCTTTGGAATAAATTTAGAATTATATCTTTGTCATTTGAGAGCTTAAAATTCAATAGGCAAGGCCTCATATTTATAAAATTTTGAAATCTTTTGAGGATCAACCATGATCATCCATCTCAAGATTGAGATGTGTGGCCATGAATAAATCCAAATATGAAATTCATTTTACAAATATCCCCATTAATATTTGGGATAAAAGGGCATTGAATAGGCATGGAGGGTCTTAATGAGGCATGGGAGACCCATAATCTTGATATTTTATGTATTTATGGCTTATGGATGCCACCCCATATGATGATGTCACCTGATGATGTAGTTAATGAAAATCAATTTTCAATAAAAATTTACTCAAAAAGTTCTAAAAAAATTAAATTAATGCCCTAATCTAGTTTAATTAGCCTAAAACACGATCAATCAACTTTGATGCAAATTTTGGCTCTTGGTGCACAAATTAATCAAATTGGTCAAAATGTCTTGTTATTGGTCTAAAATTTGACTGGATTAGAATTAGAAGTCAATGTTAGATGCATTGGATCTTTTACCCCATTTAGAATGTTACCAACACCAAATAACAAAGGTACATGTCTTTTGCAAGAGATTTGATAGAAAAGAGCAATCTAGAGCACCCAAGTGCAAAATTATTATTTTGACTCAAAATGATATGATCAAAGTTAGCTAGCCCATAAATTGCATTTCCCCATTTAATGATACTCAAGCCAAAATCGGCACTTGAATATATCAATTTCAACTCATTTAATGCATTTTAGTGTTTTTAGGCCAAATTATGCACTTTGGTGGAAATTGGTCAAAATCCTGGTTGGAGGTTATCAGTGGCTAGATTTAGGTGTCTACAAGATTGCTAAAGATAAGATCTGATAAGCAAAGTCCCGATGAAATTTTTGAATTTGCATAGTCGATAGGCTCATAGGCATCATTGATAGGCATGTAGACATCAACTTAAGCTATATAAACTAGCCATTGGGGTTCAAATGCTCCAAGATAAATCCATGAGAAACAATTTTAGGCCCTTTGAAATAATCATTTGAGTTAAAATAGAGGTAGATCTAATTGTGAATGTTAACACAAAGTAGAATGATCCAATAGTGCATGATCAAAGCTGAAAGAGTCAAATGAACCCAGGACTAGTGTAATCATGAAAAGTGTTAAACTCATGGGGCATGATTAAAATTTTGAGCATGTTCTAAAGATATAATGATGTGAGTAGATAGTTGACATTTTAATAGGGATCCATATCTAGCGAGACGCTACCACATGGCATGATAGTGTTTTATGAAATAAATACTATTTTCAAGGGACATAAAAATTCCATGGGGATACCAAGTGGCATAACCTCGAGCCTAAGTGATATTAGTATTTAATGATGTTCCACCCCTCAGTTCATGATTTGATGGAACATGTTCACCCACCCAAACAAGATTCGATGGTAGGTAAAGATTCAAAGTAGTCTAAGGTCTCCATTCAGATATGAGGAGGACAAGTGTCAAGATCTTAGTGAGAAATTAATCAAATCAATATTTCTCAATCAATTGTGTATCCAACAAATTAATGATGTGAATGAGAGTGGACTTTTCAAAGGAAAAAAATAAATATAACCTAAGTTTTGCTTTCTTCATCTGCTTTGCTTGTCCGATCTCCACCATAGGAAAGTATTTTAGGATTACCAAATCAAAGTGGGACACTCCAAGTAATATCTTCAAGTAACCATGAATTAATAATATTCTAAAGCCATCATCACAAGGTAATGGACTTTATTTGGCATGCACATGAGAAAGGCAGTTGTCCAGAAGATTTTAGATTTGCCATTGATTAATAGAAAAACATCTCTAGGTGGTTCCAAATAATGACAAAGTCTATTTGGCTCCTCAAACAAATATTCTCTTTCTATCTCATGTGGAAGGCATCTCCCACCATGAAATCAAAGGATATGCTTCATGTCTTCATCATTTCTTGTAGAGGAAATGTAGCACTCATTTTCCTTATAGTTCCATGAAGATTTCAAATGTGTCAAGGAATATTTTCTAGCTAGATTAATGGGATTTTTGCACTTAAAATTTTGAAATGGGTAGAAAATGTATAAATAGAAGACTTTTGTTTTATTTAAGAAGTTGGTTGACTATTGTGTTGGTCATTATGGTCATTTTTATTAGTCATTGTCATTTTAAGTATAAGCTCTTCCATATTTTGGGATCACTGTTGTGTGTGATTTGTCTCTTTTTCTAAGGTGGTTACATTTGTACAACCATTATCAAGCTCTAATATCATCTCTATATGTCTCCCTTATCCAACATGGAAAAAATACACCATGCTTGTCTTAATGACAATATTTTGAAACATTGATCTATTTAAGGTTTCTTTTCAAGTTAATAAAAATGCTTATGGTTCATTTTTATTTCCTATTGGTGAAGTGTAGCAATATGTTTTACAAGTTTTACTGATTGGATATTTGGGTTTATATTCATTACTGGTTGCCATTTTGAGCATGGGTTTAGGTTATAAATCCATCTCTATAGTTTAACTTGGAAGTATGTTGTTGAATAACTTGTTAGGTCACCTTAGGTTTATGGATCTGACAGGGAAAATATTCTAAAATCTTAGTTTTAGTATATGTTATAATCTTTTAGTGATTATTTAGCATTTGCTTCATCTTGTATTTAATTTTTCCCTACATCTTTGCTAAGGATAATGTTGTGAATATTTTAAGATCCCTTGCTGATTGAAAAATCTCCAACACACCACCATGTCATTCCTATCTATTATTATCTAAATCATCCTACCCTATCCCAACCTACAAATAATAAACCCTTTGCATATCTTAAGTGTTATTTACTTATAGATCCATAAACATTTTATATTTAACGTGTGTTTGCATTTTGTGCTTTGAAGCCCAATATTGCAATGTTTTATTTAGCCCCTATGTTGTTTAAGATCCTTTTGAATGAAGATTAAATTCACTTTTATATCTATCCTCTATAGCTTATATCTATCCTAGAACATTTTTTCATTCCAGTGACAACCTTTACTA
The DNA here is from genome assembly GCA_037957365.1 of Torreya grandis. Classification (NCBI taxonomy): domain Eukaryota; kingdom Viridiplantae; phylum Streptophyta; class Pinopsida; order Cupressales; family Taxaceae; genus Torreya; species Torreya grandis. The sequence continues at coordinate 290,074 of JARHVA010002015.1, forward strand.
GGTGGAGTGAGCAAGTTTGGTTGTGTTCTAGTCAAATTTGTGTCTTTTTGCACTGATAATCTCCATGGAGGTTGAATTACAGAATCTTTCCATGTGAGCAAGCTATCTTATAGGTCTTCTTACCTTGGTTTAGGTAGATCTAAAAGCATCAAGGAGCTAACCATACCCTTTGTAGGTGCCTTTTAGTCATTTTCTACATTCGGTCTAATCTTGATGCCAAATGCTTCCCTAGCTATAATGCCATTCTAGTGGGTTTTTCATCTTTATTTATCATTTTCTTCAAGTTTGTAAGGCTGAATGTACAAGGTGTGCAATTGGGAACCAACAGTTTAAAATGTGGAGGGGTGTAACCAAAATAATTTCCCTCAAAATAGAATATAAGTTATGTTGAATCCCTATAAAAATTTTCATGAGGGATGTGATGTGCATAATTTACCACTTCTTCAATGCATGACCCCAAAAAAAGTATCCATGTTTTTTAATCTTTGTGATAAGTCCTCTCATAACATTATAGAGTAACATGTGATAGGTTATTTTGAGGAGGTGAAAGACGTAGACCTAAGATAGGAAATCATAAGGCCAACCTATCAAGGATATGATGGTTAACCTACTTAGAATTACAACATATCTATCACACAACATGGTAACTATGTGAAACATTAAGTGAATAGAGGTTGAGGATAAAAATGGTTCCCACCATGCTTATTTTACAAGTGTGGGTTGAAATAACATGACCAACGTGACTACCCTTACTATCCCACATGTTCCTACTATCAGAAAGAACATAGGGTCAAAGAATGTATTTATTTATATACAAAGCTTATAGGCCAAGGGACTAAGAAATGATGAAATAATAATACTATTCCCAAAGTGAAAAAATTGGTGCATGCACCCTTGATTTGCATATAACATTTCCCCAAGATGAGAAACCATAGCCTGCACTATGCATTACCATTTTTGATAATGTATGGTAATAAAATATATTGTTCAATGTCTTGAATTTCATTTAGCATCTCCATGAATAATTTTTTTTAGATATTTAATAAGAGGAGATGACTTAGGAGGATCTCCAATATCTTGATCATTAGATGAATAAATTGATAGAGGTAGCTAACCTCTTTTTTACTAACCATATAGTCCTTATGCTTAGAGTATTACTAGTCAACTATACAATAGAAGGTTTAATTAATATAACACTACCTAGAATCATGAGAGCTTAGAAAAAAACATGCCATTTTGGATATAGGATATGATCAAGAGTTGTTCATAGATTTAGACATAAATGAATGGTTTGTTTATGATGTATTGATTGATATAATTTTGTAGGTCAATGTCCTTATAGGAATGAATAGAGATCAATGGGACTCATGATGTTTCAACCTTCACCCCATGTATTTTTCATGGTATAAAACACCCAAGCACACCCTTTTTGGGTATTAATTAATTTTTACATCATGGTCTTGAATGTCAATCTCTACACAAAATTTTAGGTGATTGATTTGGAAGACAAAGATACTTACCCAAACTTGCTTCATAGGCCATGGTGTTATGCCAACCATATGGACATTTTCTTAAATTAGAGGTACATGATCATCAAAAAGAATATCCAATGTGTATTAATTTCACTATCCATGAATAAGGGTTCCCATTATGTTGAGAATATTGAAGTAGCATAGGACTTCAACCACATTTGAAACATCACATCCTATAAAATGAGAAACATGGCAGCACCTGAAGACACTTCACTAAACTAATATGATGGCTAGATTACCTTTGAGATAATGAGTGTTAATTATGATTTTTAGGTACATGAATCATATGAAGAGGTTACCTATGGTTATAGTATAGTTTACTTTAACTTTATTCTTGATTCCTTATAGGAACCCGTTTGTGTCCCATAGAAACTATCAAAATAAAGCGACCAAGAATGTGGCACAAAATAGAGAAGGTGGTCAACCATGAAGTAGATGTCATATAAGAAAGCCACTCCATGTATTCAAGGTGAAAGTATATGCACTACACACACAAAACTAATGCCTTTATTTATTTCATCCATTAAACTCACATGTCAATGTAAGTTAGACGTCATGTGCATCTATGGTAAAGAGGGTACCACATGTATGTTATGGAACTCAATAATGAGATAGGGGACATGAAAATGTGACTTATATAAATTATAAAATTGATGCTTATGTATATGTTAGAAATAAACATTTGGATGTTAAATAATACACTCAACATAATAGTTTCAATAGCTCCATAGTTCTTAGGCATCTCACAATTTATCAATTTCTATCAACCTGGGTCACAAAGGAGTCTAGGTCTATAAGGTAATAAGGTACTTTATTCCAAGATGTAGTAAGTATTTTTAAGAAATTTTATTTTATTAATTTAATCTATTAGGACCCATGTGTGATATTTTCATGTAGACATTAATAAGATACACTCACCTCTTGATATCTAGTTGAGTAAGTCGAGTGGGGACTTTACTTTGAGAGTCATAACCACTAGACATCGAAGTATCTTTGATGAGGTTGGGATGGATATTAAATATAAAAATACACTTTTCACCACCCAAAAAATATGGATGTATGTCTATTGGGAACTAAGTTGAAGATAAACATTATGTTGGAGGACCAAGCATAACTTTTAGTGTGGGGTATGTAGGTGGTGCCCCAAAAGGGGGAAATATGGCATCTATAAAAATTCATCAAGAAGGAGAAGCAAGAAGAAGTTTTTAGGAGTTGAATAGAGGAATGGAATACACATAAATGAGATAACATGTATAAGGAATTATCATGTTGAGAAAGCTAAGGGTTAAACAAGAAGGGATAGGTGATGAGATCAAAAATGGAGAATGACAATCAAATGGTCATCCAATAAATTAAGTGAAAATTAGTTGTGGCTAGATAAAAATATAGGAAAATATGAAATATTTAAGGCCTTATCTAAATTAATTAATGTTGGATCTAAGTGGTATGAGAATTGAATTAACAAGGGAAGGACATTCATATAGGGGATTGAGGTGTGAATATGGCATGATACCTGTCACCATTTTCAAACTCTCAAAGTGTGACTCATCTAGTATTCCCTAAGAACATCAAAAATATGTGATAGACTTTGAGGATGGATAGTTTCTAACCTATAGACTAGATCAGCTGTTGACTTTCTCATTTTTGATATAAATATGGACACTTAGTCCATGACACAAGTTGTTACAAGAAGTTATGATGAGAAATGGAAGTGATCATAAAGATATCAAATGAGAAGATAATGAAGGGAGATAAGAAGGTTATGGTTGTGAGGAGAAGCTAAGAGGATTAGAGGGTAGAGGAAAACAAGTTTTAAGGTCAAGATCTAAATATTATGAGTAGGAGAGCATAAATCCAATAAGCTAGAAGTCAAACACATATTTTTATTCATGTGAAATGGTGAGTCAATGATGCTGCAAATGTTTGAATCCTATCTCTTTGAGATTTCATAATAAAATCAAGAACCTTCAGGTATCAGAGGAAAGGTTAAAGAGATTTTTGGTAAAGTGAAGCATAAAGATGGAAGATGAATTTGAGAGGAGTCATGTCCCTTCATCAATCATGGATGGGTATAGGCTAGGAAGTGTAAGATAAGTTACAAAAATCTTGGTGAAGACCCATGCATGAAGACATCCTAAATTAAAATAAGAAGTAGTTGAATAATGGTGAGCATATTTTTACACCAATGAAAATTGGTGATGTCATAGGCCTAGTATACATGTGGTGGATTGGTGCACCTAGAGGATGGTGTGACTTCAAAGAGAATATCTAATGGAAAGGTAAGGAAAGGAGACAAAGGGTTTATGCACTACTAAAATGTGTAGTGTTTATCTAGGCTCATCTCAAGATTAGAGGAAGTCATGAAAACACCTAGTATGGTGGAGAAGCTTAGTATGTATCCCTTAATATTTTTAGGTTCACTCAAAAAATAGAGCAGATCACCAATAGTGATAATCAACTAGATGAAGTTCACTCATCTAAATATGAAATTCATGGATTTTCAAGGCATGAAATAATTATCAAGAAACTGAGCCTCTTTTTTGAGCTATCATGCATGCCAATGAATGAACAAGGGCACATGGGTGACTAATAATCTATGCAAGAGGAAGGTGTTGATATGGCAAGGAGTTCCATTAAGTGAATGGGACCTACGAACAGAAGTCATGCTCCCTAGGATAAATAAGTTGGTGTCATCTTGGAGGAGACTCAATAAGATATTAAAGGAAGATAATAACCTTTAAAATGTAGAGGACAAGGTGGTACCCCATGCCTTAACAAGATCATGTCTCTATAATATAGGTCTTGAGATAGTGAACATAATTTAGAGTGCACATTCTTAGAAGAGGGATGATAACAGATCCAAGGAAGTGGGATACCAAGGGTAAGTTGGAGAAAAATATTAGGAGAAGCACATAAGTTTATACTATCCACCTTAATAATAAAAAGTGTCTCATGAGAATCCACATAGAAAAGGATTTACAAAATGTGTGTATCCATATGAAATAGTTGATTATGGTACAAATTTATGGGTATAAGTATTACATAGGGAAAGAAAACAAAGAGATGGATTGGTTATCTAGGGATGGAGAATTGATTTAGTGTGGGGTGATGTTGACCCCAAAATTTGATAAATTCCCAAAGGACCAATGTACATAAGTGCACATCAATAAAAATAAAACTAGTACTAATATTTGAGAAGTGGTGCATGTAATCCAAACCAATACCCTATGTACACACTTGAAATAGACTAATTGGATAAGTGGTAGCCAAATATAACCATGTTGATGTGTGTTAAATTACAAAATGGTAGGATCCAAATAAATAACCATGTGGATGCAATAATTGTAATGAGAATTGCATGGGAGGAAGTTATAAGTAATGGTTGACTAGAGATCATGTTAGATAGTTATGAGGTAATGAAAAAAATTAGTGAGGTAGCTAGCCTCAAGCCAAGCTAACATTTAAATGGAGAATATTAGCAAATGCATTAACTTATAGTATATGTAATTGATCTTTCTCACCAAAAAAAACACTAAAGATAAATAAAATAAGATGGGAATCATAATATAGTGGGATGGTAGATAAGAAAGAGTATAAAATGAGGATGATAATAAAAGGGAATAGATTGAATTAACTTGATAATAACTATTATTATAATGTATTAAGGAAATATATAGTTATTTTTTAGGGATAATAATACTCTACAATACTTAACAAAAAAATAGTGTTGATTGTAATGTTGTGTATAAGTCTATGGAAAAGCTAGTTCTTAATCAACTAGGTATTGTTAAATTCTAAAAATAGTGTCATGGTTGTGCAATAGTTTATGTACCCTTCTTCATTTAGTATATTAATTCCTAGAAGTTATTATGGAAATGGAGTAGGAATAAATCCACTAGCTAATGTGTAATATCCTAACCTAGATGAGTCCCGCCTCACATCTGACCTATCTTGGTTCCCTCTTTATGTGCTTCATTTGAGTGTGTAACGTCTCCTTGCATGATATGTTAATGCACGAGCTAATTTTATACATGTTGTATGGAATATATGGCATGATGTGATCATGAATTACAAACTAGAGTAATAACAAGGTTATAAGCCTTAGTAAGATATTATATATATTTATGCTCTTTGAATTTCATAATAATGGTGTTGGTGGAATTAAAAATGGTTATGCAACTTAAAAACAAGGGTTTCATAGACATTCATAATGAAAAAAGTCAAAGATGAACTAATAAACTATCAACAAACCACAATGATAAAATAAAATGACATTATCACAAGAATTGACATGTTATTTGACTCAAACTCTAAAACACATAAATATCCAATATTCACCATTCAATATGGTCAAATACTCATTGAAATAATATTTGCATCTAATATTCTTATGAACAACCAAACATCACTCATAATAAATGCACATATATATGATACCAATATTAGACTAAAAAATAAATATAAGCAATCAAAATGATGTAACACCTCTCTCTCTCTCTCTCTCTCTCCTCTCTCTCTCTCTCTCTCTCTCTCTCCTCTCTCTCTTCTCTCTCTCTCTTCTCTCTCTCTCTCTCTCTCTCTCTCTTCTCTCTCTCTCTCTCTCTCTCTCTCTCTCTCTCTCTCTCTCCTCTCTCTCTCTCTCTCTGTGTCTGTGTGTGTGTGTGCGTGTGTGCGTTGTGTGTGTGTGTGTGTGTGTGTGTGTGTGTGTGTGTGTGAGAGAGAGAGAGAGAGTGTGTGTGTGATTATTCTTTGTGGGCTCTATGTAATCCAATTTGTCATGATTTATCACCCTCTCCCCTGTGATGTTCTTCTTATATACTACTATATGAAGGTAAAATTATCTTGCATCCACCTTAGACATAGAGAAGGTATTTATTCCATTTATATCAATATAACTATAAAATTAACTAACAAGAAATTATATAAATACCATTGTGTCATCCATGCCAAAATGTATAAAAATTAACCACAAACATAGATGGAAATAGATATTCATAATGTAAAAATATAGAAATATAAATAAAATAATCACAATATAATACATTTGATTATTCCACACAAATTAGTAATCTAACTAATCAATAGTCTATATATTTAAAATAGTTTTTTTTTTTTTTAAGGATAGGTAAGGAAGTAACATCCTCCTAAATTTAAATAGGTCATCTTGATGACATTATTATAAATGAAACGTGTCTTGAAATGTTATAAGTTCAACAAAATATATCAATCAAATAAATAAGGAAATAACTTATGAAATTACTCACGATCCTCCTAAATGGCACTATTTTCATAATATTGGTCCCATTGGACCTAAAATTTATCCATTTTTCTATTATGCAAGTTGAGCTTTGGTGTTTTAAAATATTTTAGTCCTATTGGACTTTATATTGAGCCACTACTTTATTTGTGCAAGCTATGGTTACCAAGCATTTAACCAATTGGTAACAACATTCAATAATGCTTCCTTATCTTAATGAATATGAATGTTATAACTTTGCACTATCTTTGTTTAATATGGTTTTCCATGGTAATTATATTGAACAATCGTACTATTTTCTTGCAAACTATAACACCATTTTTTTATTTCACAAAGATATACAACTTCATAATATGCTAATATTTTTTTATATTACTATTCCTAATCACTTAGCTTACAACTCCACTATCATTTCCATTCATGTTTGGTTGATGATGAGAAACCTACAATAGAAATACTTACCTAGTTCTCATCAACCTTCAAGCATTAAGGATGCTCATAGCTAAAAGGTAGTTAAAATAAGGCATACATTCTAATAATCATCACATAAACCACATTTATAATGACAAAAATATACTCCTTTTACAATTTATAACAACCACTTTCCAATCCATAACATAAACATATCTGGAAAGATTTAATCATGAAAATGAAAAATCATAGTCTCAAATGCCATTTATAATTTTATGCTTTGTCTACTAATTTGGACTCCTATAGACAAGGTTACTATAATCAATTGATTATTATTATTATTATTATTATTATTATTATTATTATTATTATTATTATTATTATTATTATTATTATTATTATTATTATTATTATTATTATTATTATTATTAGTAGTAGTAGTAGTAGTAGTAGTAGTAGTAGTAGTAGTAGTAGTAGTAGTAGTAGTACTACTACTACTACTACTACTACTACTACTATGAAGTAGTTTTATATAAATGAAAGAATAATTTTAATAGGTGGTTGCCTACTTGCACCATTATCTAAGTAATATTAATCTCTTATATAACCTTATTATGTTATAGACTTGTAGGTAGTTGAACCAAATTCTTATAGGTCTGTAGTATTTCATTATATTTGAAGAAAATACAACTACTATGGTTGATTATGTTATAATTTTAATAAGTATATAAGAAACAACCCTAGGGTCATTATAGTATAAGAAATAACTTGCCAAAACATAAATATCATAATTATTCTTAGCCCATTTATCATTTCCAATAAACTATTACCACTAAATTTTTTTATAACAATGCTTATTTGAAGTCACAATTATATGACAACATACAACCTTCAATTGCAATCCTAATCACAATAATAAATAAATCTCAGTTTACAATCTCAATAAAAATTATCACAATCACAAGAGAAACATCACAACATCATAATACCTCCAAAAAGGTTTAAATCCATCAATGAAGACATAATAACATATTACCTCTAAAAAATTTTAGAATCACAAGAAAAGACCATATATCAACCATTTGGTGTCACATTCACATGGATGAAACATACATTCATGAAATGGTATCACAATCACAAAGGTGAAGCATACATCAACCTATTAATTTCTTAATTACAAAAATGAAAATATCAATAACATAAGCACAAAAAATGTATACATCCATTTTAAGGTACCATTCTTTACCAAAACAAAGGTATCTTTAGCATTATGCCTTCAATTACAACCAATCAAAAGAAAGAAACAACAACATATTTTTTCTCAAGGACTTCAATTGTTTAACAAATTAAATCCTAACATACTACAATTAAATAGAGTCAAAATCATGAGATTGAAGCATACAAACTCTATTTAATGTCACAAACCATTAAATGATATCATATTCATGTGAAAACATCAAACAATCACCAAATAGAATTATAACAACTAGATAAGACATACTACCACTTTTAAAAATAAAACATTAAATTAATAAAAATCTCCACCAACTGAATACCACAAATTTAAGGCACACAACCACCAAAATAGTACCATATAGTTATGACCATTTCATTACCTATAGGTCCATAGCCATTTAATTATTAAATTAATTAATTTGATTCTAAAATCAACATGCCTAGATGACATAAATTCCTTAAAATATGAATGCACACACTTACAAACATTTTGTCGAACCTAGATATATTTTCCTTTACATTTATTTTACAGGAAAGAGTTTTATTTTGTGAAGATACAATTCATATTAGGCTGAGTGTAACTTAGTTGTATAGGTTATCATAGATAGCTCAAATAAACCTCTATTTTTATTTAAATCATTTCTATGAATTCAAATTAATTTTGTACCTACATAATTGAGGTAATGTGTATCTTAATATTTATGCAAGTATAAACTGGATAGGTTTGTCTATCACTTTTATAGACTAGCGAGTGAGAGTGGGATCTCAAACCAAAGCTTATAAAGGCATAAGACTTTTTCCCCTACTTAACTCATGTAATTTCAAAAGCATGAAATGAAATGTGTTTACTTTCATCTACGTAGACCAATCTAACATATTTAATATGTTATGAACATACAAGTTTATATAAAACATATATTTTCAAAATGAAACCCTTCACTATAAATTCTAATAGAATTATTAAAAATGTATTTTAACAAGATATGGTTTTACCCTACCTCTAGACCCCAAACTATTTACCAAATTGGTAGGAGTTTACCTATGGATTCAATAACAAAGACAATAACCAACTTTGAGTTTATGTATTTGTTCACATAAAATATCAATGTCAAAAACCCCAACATCAAACCCTAGCTAGTGGGTTTTAATAAAATTTTCATTCTTTTTAAAATATTTTAGGTATAAATACATAACTATAGATGAAGATATTCTCAGCTCAAAAAAGAACCATAAGTAGTAACCGCCTATATTTCAATGGAATTTTACTATAATTTTTTTATCATTAATTCTTAGGTTCACTTAGTTTATAAACATTATATTACTATTTTTATTTACCATACCAAAAGTAATTGATAAACTTTGAGTTACTATAGACATTAATTCCACATAATCATGTTGAATGTAACAATTAGTTCCTTTAGGGTTTAATGATATAACAATACATAATAATAATTTGGAGTATAATATCCAATGTATATCACTATAACTCAGCATCAACAAAAAATTACAATGAACTAAAATACCATGTAAGCATAATAACTCAATTTCAGCTATAAATTGCATCCAAATACTCTATCATGTGTACAATATTTGTATATCCATAAGTGATATCAAATTCTCAGCAATCCAATAACATAGTCACCACACATAAAATAATTTTAGACTCTCACCTTAGAAAGGGTAATGACAATGATATAATACAAGAGTATAAAACCATAATATTCTCATTTATCAATGGATAATATCAATAATGAATAGTTTATCACATATTTTATTAGATTGTAAATTTATCCTAGAATAAGGTAAGTTAATAGAGCAAGACTTGTTATGACAATAAACATACAAGGTTTTTATACAAGATCCATAACAATGGTAGGTAGTTCTATTGGTTCACTAATCATGGATACCATTATAATAAGTGATCTAATTAAATATTACATTCATATAACAATATTAGAGGCATATAATAGTTAATAATTGTATTTTACAATGATAAAATGTAATTCTACCAGATATAGTGATCAACTAAGGATCAGAGTCCTTATTAATTTTCAATTTTTAAAATTACAATCCATAGTAATGGTTCTCTATACAAGAGGTAATAAATACAACTCAAAAAATACAACAATAAGAGACTCATATGCCCTAAGGAAAAAAAGTTCCACAAATCCATTTCTATACTTGACACTTTGGCTTGAGTTAATATTGTCTCATATTTTGTATCAAAGAATAAGTTATTGATTTATATAAGGAGAACCATAGAATATCATAGGTATAGTTCTATGGTTATCCACCCTCCCCCCTCCACTTATTTTAACAACTGTAATTCATTTATACAATCCCAAATGCACTAAGAATGTACTCTAGGATTTTTCCATTTTCCCATATAAGGGACTTTCTTTAATAACTTAATAGAAAACTTCCCTATGTGGTATTGGTTAAATGGATTTATATTTACATTAACCAATGCAAGATCCATACTCTTCCTATTTTTCACCTAGGAATTTCATTTGCCAACACTACTAGACTCATAAGGTCTTATAATTTGACCTTTGCTCTGATACCACATGTTATAACCCTACTAGGTTCAACTTAAAAATTTACACAATTTTTTATTTGGAAAAGTAATTAAGATTAAATGTCTACTTTATTTCTTAATCTTATAATTTATACACCATTTAGATTCGTTACTCTGTTATTAATAATATGAAAGTAACCAAATACAGTAATTGTATTTTACACAATAATTCATTGATTAAGCATATAACCAATTATTATTTTAGCCCATAAATGGGTCTTAATGGTGAATAAGTTGTAATAATATGTAGTGGTCCATTATTTAGAATTAAAGGTACAACACAATAATAAATGAATCATAATGTATGCTAAATCATCTATTATTATTATATATAACCATTATTAAGGTAGAATATGTTAAATAATTAATGTATATGGTTTATAACAACAAATGTTGTGTAATCCACTTAAATACAATAATATCAAAAGTACCACAGTATAATAAATATTTAATAAAATAGCTCATCAAATCAGTATAGTAGCCATGAGTATGTATCAAGATTGGTTCAAATTTAGTTAAATATAAAATGTATCAATACAACATGTTAAATAATGAATGTACATGGTTTCCAATAGCAAATATTGTATGAGTCACTTAAATATAATAATATCAAAATTACCATAGCACAATAGAGCTTTAATGAAATAACTCATGAAATTAGTATAGTATCCATTAGTATGTATTAAGATCGATTCAAATTTAGTTGTAGAGAGGGAAACATCATCTAGCCACTTTGTCTTCAACCATAAACCAATGGTCTCCCACACACCTCCCCATTGGCAGTGGCCCTTCCTTTTAATAAGGGGTAGATAATGATAATGCAAGTATCCATAACCATCCAAGAATCATACAAAAGTACAATCATTATTACATGTAGCCAATCATACATACCCTTGATACATCTAAATTTGTTATGGCCTCAATCAGACATGTAAACTAGAAAGTAATTTGAATTGATAATGTATAAATATATAACATGAATTTGGCCAAGGCATTTTATAGTAATATCATATTTCAAAATCTAGTCATAACACATGTCAACCATACTCTCTACTATAACATATTGTTACCAATTCTTGTCTTGTTATTGATGACAAGTGACTATGGTTGTGCTCATTATCTATCACTCATCACCCTTTAAAAAAGAGTACTATTTATTAATATAACAATACTCAACATAAATCATAAAAAAGGTTTCACAACTAGTCCATACAAGGAGAATATAATCAAAATGTCAAGTTGGAGTTCTCAATACAACAAATACAAATTTTCATAAGTTCATCCTTAATTTTTACATAACTTAGAATTCCTTCTCTATTCCATTTATGCATCATAATATATAGTTTCCAACTATCTCATAATATAATTTTAACCATAGTAAATCCTCATTTGTTTTTAAGTAAACATAGCTGGCTAAAACACATAATAGTTATTCATGCCCAAACTATGGTCAATCAAAATTTGAAGAATATAAAAACCCATACATTTAATATTATTAATAACTTTGATACAAGTATATATTAGGTCAAAATATAAATGTATTAACCTCTTATAAGCCTATGAGTGGAGGTGTACTCATACCCACAAGTTTATGAGAGGTTAATGGACTCTAAATCCCAAATCTAATTAAATCAACTATAAATAAATATAAATAAACCCAATCACCATTAATGAAAATAATTCTATTATTTGAAAACATTAATTTCCATCAATAAAGTAACCTACAATTGTGTATACTAAGAATTACAAACAACAATCAAAGCACAACATACTTCCATGAAATTATATTAATTAATATTTTTGTTATAACCCTTTATCTATATACATGGTATTCAAAATGTATTCTTTCATTTAATAAACAATATTACAATGATCTAATGGTAAGTTACTTGAAATCCATTTTTAGGTTTAAACAATAATGTATAGTAAAACACTAGGTTTGAATACAAGATATTGTGTTATTAATCAATAATGTACAACTAAACACTAAGTTTGAATACTATGTTTGAAAATAAAATGTTAATTTTTTAAACAATAGTTTAAATCAAATCAATAGGTTTTAAAACAATATATTAAGCTGTCAAACAATAATATACAACCAATTAATAGGTTTGAAAATAAGATGTTAAGCTACAACGGGGAATAACATTATCCATCACCATTATAATCATTTAACAACTCCTTAAAACATGAATAACCTTATCAAAGTAAATTTTTGGTTTATATTATTCAAAATTTTAAGTATAATAGTGTAAATCCATTTTATGATGGTTTTATCACAACAAAACTACAACTGTAATAAAATTGTCATAATATGTGTATTAGATATTTCATAGATAAGTAGATTGAAATAACTCAAACAAACAATACAAAATAACCCTACGTTTTACATTATAGCTATGTAGGATTCTAAAAAGTGTTGGTTCTTCAATAACATGCTACAATAACTTAGTATCATCACTTTACATCATGCTATAGGCATTTTGTCTTTCTATAAGTTCTTATTTAACCATAAGTGGTAAATCTTCATGTTATGGCCCATTTATTATGGATGTTAGTGTTTCTATAGGTAAACCCTTCTCTTTTTACAACCAATGGTATAATAAATCTTAGCATATGTAAATAAAAATCCTTAATATTATTGAAACCCTTATATGGTGATTAAATCATAGCCATTGGCATTTTTTTATCTCACAACATAATAACATGCAAGTAAATAACCAAAATAATAAAAAATTACACCACAAAATAGTTTATGGGCTTCTATAATTTATTTACACTTGGTAATATTGATATACCTAAGATAAAGTAGCTTATAAAAAAAGCTTCATATAACTTTCAAATTGTATAGTTACTTTCTTGTTAAAGCTTATGTACTAGTTTTCCTTACAAAATGTTGCACCCCTAATCTTTCTTTTTCCTTCCCCTTCTCTCCACTTATTGTGTTGTGTCGTCATTTGATTTTTAATTTGAATTTTAAATATTATATTCCCATAATCAATCCTAATTATAATCCTTCATGTACCAATGTTTTCTCATGCAAATCCCCCACTAATGCCCTTCAAAATAGACTTGAACAATAGATTTAAGGGTTAAACTAGGGTTTCACTCACAATTCCATCACAAAATTTATACTCCAAATTTTTTGACTTTGAATTTCAAATAAAAACTTAAATGATATTTCATTTTCCCTCAATGTATTTTAGCATGTCTATATTACTCAAGGATAATGAAACCAAAGCATGGCAACCACCAAAAAGTGGTTTTAATAACATATTACCATCTATGCATGTCACCAACAAAGTTGGTAAATAATTAAAACACATTATAACTTCCATAAGGTTTATAATCTTATTAATATACTTGTATATATATGTTATTGGTGTTTCATAATAATGGTGCAGGGGAAATAAAACAAGGTTATACCACTGTAGACATTATAATTTCATACCTTTAGGGATGATTATTTAGATGGCATAGGTATTATTATATTTAAATCCCTAAATGAACCCTATCCTAAAGTTTGGATTATTTACCATTTACTAATCCCAGTAAATGATCTTTACTCTTACCCCTTTACCATTCCCCAATCTCCTAAAACCAATTATAACATATGAATCTACCCATATAACCAATTCACCCCATATGGAATCATTACAAACAAACTCCACCTGTTCCTGACCTATTCTCATACACAGTTGCAATAAAGGATCCATTTTGGGTGAATCAGTGATGATTATCTTGTGATCAGTACTGATTCTCTAGACTAGCATCGATCCATAAATACACAGCCTACGTTTTCATTCAAGATGGAACCAAAACATTGAGAGCCTCAAATTGTTGCCTATATTCCTAGAGACTTTGATGACATTTTTACCAGCATTCTATTATATTTTTAACTCATTCAGTCACATCCTATGTGTAATCATAATTGTTACCTGTACTTGTGGAAGAAGACCATTCTATTCATGATCAATCAAAAGGTAAGTACTACATTTTAATTTTATCATTATATTTAAATCATTAATTATTTAGCTATCCATTTAATCAGTAAAACATTAATATAAACCTTTTTTATCTATTAAATCTATTTCTTTCATCAAATATGCCCCATTTTATGTTCTCTATTTATTAAATTTAGACACAAAGAATTGATGCCAATTCATTCTGAATCAGCACTGATTCTATCAATCAGCACTGATCTTATCAGGATCAGCATCAATTTGTTGTGTTTAATTAACAATATCTAAAACCTTATCTTAATCTTTCATTTTTAATCCTTTTGTTGATTACTCTTGTTTAAACATGGCTTTCTCCCTATAGATGACTCTACCTGGTTTAGTCCATGTTGTGACTAGCATTAGCGATCTCCCTATAGTATCTCATCCTTTATTTTCAAGTTAAAGTGACATATCCTTTGAGTTATCCCTTTGTGGCATCATCTATGTACCCTAACATGAATATTATGAAGAATCATTAGCTCTTATTCAATATGATGTAAATTTTGCTTCTACTTACTAGGAAGAATACTTTATTTACATCACTAAATTAATCAAGGAGGAAACTCTAAATTATCACTATTATCACATCATTTATTTATTTATAATTTCTTACATTTTTATTTCACTTAATTGAATAAATAGTGGACTGACATCCATCTAAGGAAGTGTACCACTTTTTGGAATTGATCTTTGATTAGGCAATCCACCTATCTCTTTATTAATCCATTTTTGTCAAGTTTTCACATGAGTGCAGGTTAGCCTTCCCAGCCAAAAAGGAGTTCTCACTATTTATGGATTCAAGTGGTGCATAATGTCTTCCAATACATGGGTACCTACATAAAACCTTTTATTTCAAGTTTTTAGTAAGTCACGTTTTAATTTAAAAGAAAATAAAAAACTACGTAAACATATTTGGCATGCCCAGTGGAACATTGAGGTCTCACTTTTTTTTGTTAAAATTCCTTTCTAAATTTGTTTATCTCTTTTCCTCTCTTCTATGTGTTGCATTTATCCAAATAAAATCAATATTGTATTTTTTCCTTTTTAAAGGTTAAAACAATTTGCATTCATTTTGCTTATTTAGTTTACTCACATAGAATAATCTAGATGGTAAAATTATCGTAACTATCAATTTCATCACACACAAGCCAAACCACATTCATAAAATAAACTCATCAAAAAACTTGACATAAGGGAACTGATGGGGATTCATCACCTCATGGAAACCTTCTTCCCATAAATCCCACTTGGATTTCACTATCGAGGGGAAGACCAACTCAGTTATTTAGCTAAGTATATTCTCTAGTCTATTAGTATATTCTAGCTATGCACCCAACACCCTTATGCTATGGTGTGTGAAGTGAGGGGGTAGGCTCCAAAACCAATCTAAGTGTTGGTACCAACACAAAAATCATTGAGTGCCAAAACACAACCTGATACCATCCTTAGATTTCCATTTATTAAGACCCTTGATATCCTTCTTTTTTATTTTTTCTACAATTTAAAGTTAATAAAGTAAAATCTTTTAGGATTGAATTTAATGTGTGTATCTTTTCATCCTCATTTAAAAATGAGATCATCACAAATAATCTTTTGTGTGCTTTATATTTCTTATTTTTTAATCGTTACATGTTTTTAACGTGATAGTAGTCACAAAATAAAATTGAAGCCCCATCTTTGATTTTGTCTATGGAGAATTCACCTAGCCCCCCTACTTTTCTTGAGTCCACAAGAGAAGGCATCCCTTAGTACTCTACCTAGGGAAATCTTGAATTTGCCATCATACTTGATAGAAATCCCATAGACCTTAACCATCATCTCACCTCTAAATCCATTCACATCCTAGTATCTCCCCATACATATTTCTTTCAACATCTAAATGACATGCCCTTTGAGGAGGGTGAAGGGTTCACCAATGCCATGGTGACCTCTCATAATCATCCCCCTCCTACTAGTTCTGATACCATTGTGACACAACCCTTAGGTAACCCACCTCTAGTGGCGTCTAGTACTCCATCACTAACCATTAATCCAACTCAAAATGTTACCACTACTTAGCCTATAGTTACTCAACCAATTACTACCTCACACCAGAACCTCGTCATATCAATACCATATATACTTCTATCAATTCTAACTAGCATGCCCTTAAACACCCTAATGTAACCATTACAATAGGCTCTTATGAGTTAGCCACCTCAATAATATATATCCTTGACCACTCAATATATAGAACCTACATAGGCTATCAAGTCTATGCACATCCCTTTGTAGGGTCCATAATATGTGGTAGCCTCTCAACCCATTATAACCACATCAATTGGTTATACATTATCATAGGATTTTTCCATGTCATTATCTACATATCAACTCCTACAGCAAAACATTTTGGGAGGAATCCTTCAACATCACATCCAACCTGATCTCATGAGCATCCTTATGAATAAGATGGCTCACTTGGAAGCTTTTACCTCCAGGAAAAAGAACATGCTCACCTATGAATAGATTTGTAATGATCCTATCAACCTAATAGTTCATATTAGACCTTATCCTCCATAATGGGAATTCCCTAAGTTTACCAAATTCCAAAATAAGGAGGACCCACAACATCTATAAGTTTTTTGACATGCTTATTACCTCATAGTGCATGATGATGCACTCCTTAGGACATTCCCTATGACACTAGCTAGACCTACCCTAGATTGGTACAACTCAATCCCCCAACATTCCCTCTTTTCATTTGGGAAGCTAGCTCAAATATTACTATAACATTTTTCCATAAATATAGCAAGAAAAATTACCATTACGGACCTTTATGCCATCTAGAAATTTGATGATGAGTCTGTTGCTGACTTTGTATCTAGATAGAGAAGTTTAATCAACCAACTCACTTTCTCTCTTTCATAGCTTGAGTTAATCAAATTATTTATGAGAGCATGTGCCAAACACATTTCATCAACATTATGGGCATAGTCCTTTAAAAATTTTGATGAGGCCTTTTCAAGGGCCTGCAAGTTTGAAATTAGAGCCCTCAAAGAAGGGAAGGTCAAACTACAAAACAAGAACTTTAAATCTAAACCCTCTAAAGGGAATCTTAGTAACAACAATAATAAAACTAAAGGGGATGTCAATGTTGTATTTGTGAAGTTAACTCCATCTCAAACTAAAATCCAATCCAATCCCTCCACTTCATAGGCATAACCTCAAAAGCCATTAACACACTTTTCCCCCAAGTCAATATACCCCTCTAAGAGAATCCTATGCATCTATTTTAGATGAACTCCTAAAGGCTTCTCTTGTCAAACTCCCTCCTATTATACCTCTTAACAAATCATATCCTAAACCTAGTTGGTTTAGATAAAATGAATTATATAATTTTCACCACATGATAGGCCATGATGTCAGTAGATATCATTATTTAAAAGTATTAATTCAAAATCTTATAGATCAGGGAGAATTAAAATTATACAATCCTAATGCTCTCATGAACCAATCTATAGATATATTCGAGCAACATTTCCTAAATCATAACTCTACATCAAATTCCATACAAGCTAAATTAGGATCCACATCTGAACATGATACCCATGTAATTGACATCATCCACGACTAGCTTCTACCTAAAGAAGTTTTTAATGACCTTATCCTTGATCTCCTCATGGGAGACACTTTTGACCATCCAAACCAAATCAAGACATCCTAAGAAATTCTTCTAATATGTCAAATCTCATTATTTGGGACCCATTAAAGGAATCCATATCTAAAGACACTCAAGAACCAAAATAAGAAAATCCTATTAAAAAAACATTTGTATTGACATTCTACAATATTCCATTCCTCACACTATTTTAATCCCTGCATCTAGTATACATGTTCCTATTAGCTTGTTACTCCTTGAGAAAATTGTTGAACCTCAAACTATCTCTGGATTAGCTCCCCCCATTGCTAAAGAGACATTAAATCATATATAAAACAAGGGGAAAGTTTTAAATACTAGAAACAAGAATATAGGAGCACCACAGGGAAAATCTTTGTAACATCCTCATTTTAGGATTGAATTACCTAAAGAGGACATCCTCATAACCCTATAAAAGATAAGAAAAAGGAAATGACTATTTCCCCCTATTAAGACTAGAGCATCTATACTAGGGCCCCATTATTCAACCAAACTAAAAACTACTATTATAAAATCTACCACCAAAACACAAGTGCCATCACAACAAAATATCCCCACTGTGGTCATGCCAATCCATAATCCCTTAAACCCCTATTACCCACTTGGTTTATGAGTAAAAAATTACCATCAACATAAAATACCTGCCATAAGGACTATCCAAGTAACTAGCTCAAGAGGCCAAGGTTTGAGGCCACATACCTCTTCTCCACCAACACCCTAAAGAATGAAAAAGTTGATTCAGGACCCATTAAAGGGATCTTATTCTAAAATCCTTGATCAACTTATCCAAACCTCTTCAAGCAGACTATTACCTATAAAACCTATCAACCCTCATAGTCAAAAGCTATCATGGTATAGATAAAATAGGTCATGAATATACCATCAAATAGCTAGGCATGGCACAAAGAGTTATAACACATTAAAGGTCATAGTCCAAAATATATTAGACAAAGATGATCTCTTAACAGAACAACCAAACCATACATATCCCCTTATAATTCCATCTACCATAAAAAATAGCATGTCAGAGTAAGCTATTAAGGAGGATAGAACCACTAATTATGTTTAGCACCACTCTCTCCCCCATGTGAGGATGACTCTAATATCACAATGAATCCCCTTCTGTTCTAGATAGATGTGGTTCATATAGCCACATAACCCCAAGCATAGTTTCATAACACCCATAATCATGAGAAAACTAAAGTAACTATCACTAAAGCACTAGAAACTATTAAAAGTAGTCTAACCACACCTACCTCTAAACCTAAGGTATCCATTTTAATAAAGGCACAAAATAATAATGCTTTATAACTTATACAAATATCTATCCTAAGGAAATTACATCAACTACTAGTCAAGATGTCCTTATATGAACTTGTCTAAAACTCTTCATAACACTGTGAAGCCATGATAAGAGCCTTACAGGCTACAAAAATACAAATATATGAAACCCAACCATTATTAACCTTCATTACATCACTCTAAAATCCTTTGTCTACCATGTTTCATGATTTAGAGATACCACCTTTACATCCAGATGATCAGGATCCCACCTTGTTTATCACTACCCAAATAGATCAAACTTGGATTAAAAGAGTCATGATAGATAACAACATTAGTATAAATAGTATCTCTTCACATGCTTTCAAACAACTTCAGCTACCTGAGATAGTGGTAACCCAATCACCTACCATCCTATGAGCCTTTAATGACACCATTTACCCTATGTTAAGAATGATAGTACTTCACATTTAGGCAAGCACATGAGTTCTCCTTAAATTATTCTATGTTATTGAAGGAGAATTCTCATATAATATTATCTTAAGATGTCCTTAGATACATGTTATGCACTGTGTCCCTTCAATATTACATCAATGTATTAAGTTTAAGCATGAGGGAAAAATCCGTTACATCCCAGTTGATCCCCATCCCTTTAAAACCTACAACCTCACCTTTTGACCTAATGAGGTCCTAATCCCTCTATAAAGTTCTACCCTACCCCCATCAAATGAAGCATCTACTAGAACAACCATTCCTACATCAAGACTAGGTAAGGAGACCATTAATTCTACCTTCCAACAACTTTCAATTAGAGATTACTAATTATTAACTCTTAATAACCTCCCTACACTACAAGAATATGGACACCTCGATAAACAACCAGCTTATTTTTTGAATTTGGGGGAAACTGTGCCCTTTGGCCCACCATTTATTTACACCCATATAATTTATAGAAAAATTAACTAGCCTTCCATGGGCAAGTTAAACCTTCACATCCAACTTCTCATTTATTGATAAACCCTATTTCATAGAAACATACCTATAATGATGTGCCTGAGAAGGTTTTGGTATGGGACATTTTGAATAGGGCCTACACAAAGTTATATTAGGGAAGTTTAGAAAACACCATGAGAAAAATAGCCTTGGATTCAACAAAAACCCTAAATCCTCCTCAAAGTTTACTTTTCCCCCATCCATGAAGAGGATACACCATCCTTACCATCTGATACCCCTTCTTCAATAGATAGTGTCATATCTATTCCATCTAACTTTTTTTTAGTTAATGCCATTTTCATTGGACCTCTCGTCTATCATTGAGACAGTGAAGTCTGCACTATTTATCTATCCTACCTTGATATGATAGGGTAGGATTCTCCCACCATCCTTATTCTCTAGTGCTAGGATGATGAGTCGATCTTAACTCATTTAGGCACTAAAAACTCCCATCTACATAAATACCTCCCATCATAACTTCTATTATTTTGAATTAGGCCACTATTAACATTAATATAGGGTCCCTAGAGACTTCATGCATCATTAAAGTCAATAAATCCTTAGATCCTTAGGAGTATCAGGACTTTACTACATTTCTATCTGATCATAGTGAGGCATTCACTTGGTCCTATAGTGATATGCCTGGTATCGATCCTACCATCATTATCCATAATACTGTTACATTTCTTGATGCTAAGCCTATTAAGCATGAGCTCTGGAAAATGTATCCTCATGTTGTACTCTTAGTCAAAGAAAAGTTACAATGCCTCTTATTTGTTTATTTTATCCAACCCATCGATTACCCTCAATGGGTATCTAACATCATCCCTATAATGAAGCCTACAAGGGGACTTTACCTTTGTACTAACTTTTGAGACCTCAATCTCACTTATCCAAAGGATGAATTCCCCCTCCCCAATATTGATTAATTAGTCAATACAATCATATCCCTATCACACTAGAATACCAACATAACACTTCATTCACTACTCCTTAGGGGACTTTCTATTATCATGTTCTGCCTTTTGGCCTAAAGAATGTAGGAACCACCTATCAAAGAGCCATGACCTATATTTTTCATAACATTATCCATAAGATTGTGGAGGATTATGTAGATGACCTCTTTGGTAAATTGATGATACAAAAAAATCACCTTTCTATTATAAAGGTTATTTTTGATTGCCTAAACCAATTTTGCATCCATTTAAACTCTAAGAAATGTTTTTTTGGAGTATTGATAGGTAAACTCCTATGATTTATTATTTCCATTTGTGGGATAGATTTTGACCTTGATAAAATCAAATCCATCTTTAAAATGTCACCTCCAACTAATCTCAAATAGCTTCATAGTTTACAAGGTAAATCATAATCTATTCATCACTTTATATCCCAGTTATCTAATCATTGTCAACCCTTCTATCACCTTTTAAGAAAGGATATCCATTTTAAATGGGATTATAGTTGTAAATAGGATTTTTAAGCTCTTAATAACTACCTTATCTCACCACCAGTCTTCACCCCTCTAAAATAAGGACAACCATTCTTCTTATATATTTCTGCTACTAACCATGCCCTTAGAGTTATGTTGGCCCATCATGATGATCAACATAAAGAGTAGGAGTATACTACATTATTCATACACTTGTTGAATATGAGACATGTTATTCTCATATCAATTTTTTTTGCTTTTCTCTTATTTTTGTCTCTACTAAGTTACGGCATTATCTCCTTAATCATAAAACTTATGTTTTTACAAGCACTGATCCTCTAAAATTCATGCACTCTAAGCCTTACTAGAATCAGTGAATGGCCAAGTGTCTTATACTCTTGGTAGAATTTGATGTATATTTTATCCATCAAAATTTAGTTAAAGTTCAAATTATTATTGATCAGCTTATTGAGGCACCTCTTCTTGATAGTCAACCTATTAACTATGAATTTCTAGACAAATCTATAGGCTTCACATCTCAACTAGATTAAAAATATCAAATGAGTCTCTTCTTTGATGGATCCAAATGTGAACATGGTGGAGGAGATGGAATTATCTTAATTCCTCCTAGGGGCATCTATCCCTCTGTCCTTGAAACTAGATTTTGACTACACTAATAACATGGTAGAATATGAGGCTTTAATCATAGGTCTCCAAACTATTTTAGCCTTAGGTATTAAAATTCTCAATATTTATGGTTATTTTTATCTCATGGTTAACTAAATCAAAGGTATCTACTAGTGTAATAATGATACTCTTCAAAAGTATAAAATCTTAGCCGATTAGTTGTTAGTTGCCTTTGAGCATTTTACTATCTAAGCCACCCCTCATTCAACCAACAAATTTATAGATACCATGGCCTCCCTAGCCTCTTTTATCTGATATTCATCTTAGTAATCAAATTTATTTATCCTTATTCATAAGATTAATCAATCCTCTTTTACCAAAATTGACCTCCCATCCATCCACAGTGTGGAGCAGAATCTATCAGATCTTTGGTATTCCTAGATATTTGATTATCTATCTAGGGGCATTCTTCCTCTAGGCCTATGTAGAAATGCTAAAAAATCATTTCAAAATCATGTCACCCATTTTATCATACTATGGGTTTTCCTTTATAAATGTGGTTTTGATGGCATTCTTCTTCATTGTCTTCAAAATCATAAAGCTACACTTGCTATTAAGGAAGCTCATGATGGATCACGTGGAAGACACTTTAATAGTCGTGTTATCACTAAAATAATCTTATGGTTTGGCTATTATTATCCCACTTTAAATAAATATTTTTATGAGTACATTAAGAAATGTGTCAAATGTAAGCAACATGCTAACTTATCCCATATCCCTAGCCAAGCCTTACAAGTCGTTCAAGACTTTTGACATTTCTCTTAGTGGGGGCTTAATCTTATAAGACAAATCAATCCTAAATCATCCCAATGTCATAGGTTTATATTTACCACCACTAAGTACTTTACTAAGTGGGTAGAGGTTATCCCCCTTATCTTAACCAAATAAAATAAAATCATTGAATTCATTACTCAACATATCATTTGTCACTTTGGCATTCTTCATAAGATCATCATAGATAATGGAAAATAATTTAAGAATAAAAAGGTTCAAGAGCTCTATGATTATTTTAACTTTAAGCTCAATTTTTCCTTGCCTTATTATCCCCAAGATAATGGTTAGGCCGAGGCATCCAATAAGACTCTATTCAGGATCTTAACCAAAGTAGTCAATGAAGCAGGCAAAAATTGGCACTTGCATGTTCCCTATGCCTTATGGGCTTATCAAACTAGTATTTGAACCCCTATAGGCACTACACCTTTTTCCCTAGTCTATGGTACTGAATTTGTACTTCCTCTTGAATTTTAAATTTTATTCCTTCACATCTCCCTAAAGGATATCATTTGTGATAATGATTTTCATCAGGAGAGACTAGCCTAACTCAAACTCTTAGATAAGCATCGCTTGGTTTCCCTTAACCATCTACATGTATATCATGAATGAATCAAATGTGATTATAATAAACATTTAAAGAAACATGGATTTAACATTGGTGATCTTGTTTTAAAATAAAATAAACATGTAACTAATATGGAAAAAAGAAAAAGGGGAAAATTTCCTCCAAATTGGCTTAGACCATATATCATAACCCATAAATATGGATATGGGGTATATCATTTGGCTTCTCTTGATGGAAAATTAGAGTGAAAACCTCTTGATTCCTTACACTTTCATCCTTTCTAATGTTAATAAATCCTAATCACTTTGGTCAACCTAGTTTAGTATCTAATTTTCATATCCGTCTTACTCTTATACCCAATAATGATATCTAGAGACATGTGGTTATCTGGAAAATTTTCCTATTATTAATCTTAACTATTAATACCCTAGCTCTATTCATATCATGCTCTATTTGGATAAGCTTCACCTATTATGGGAAGGAGCTCCAAATCATCATCCCCTAAAATCCCTCCCTATCACTAAATCCCTTTTAAAAATATATGTGTTTTATCTTATGTATTAAAGCTTTAGGAAATTATCCTAGGATAACTAAGGCTAATCCATAAAATCAAAAATGCTTTGGGATGAAAAATCAAAATTAAAATATCTATAAAATCAAAATCAAATCAAAGTGAATAGACTTCTCCCTTGAAAGACAGCTATATTAAATCCACAAAATCTAGAAAACCATATCACAAGCACAGACTGATCCCTTCAAGGATAGTTATTTCAAAAATGCATATTTTAATATATAGACCACTCTCTTAAAGGATGGCTATCATGTGTAAATAATCTTTGGAAATCTTCCCATACTGATTAGATTTCTTAATCTGATAGACTTTTCACATTGATCAGTCTACATGGTTGACACATTAGGATTCTCGATTAACCCTTAATATTGGGTATGTAAGATGGAAACACCTTATTATTATAATCCATTTCTTATCACACCCTAAAAGCAAATAAATTAGATCCTAAACTTAGTTAACCTAACTTTTTTAGGACTTTTATTATCACTAAGTTTTGGATGCATGTGCATCGATTTTAAATAGTTTTCCATGGGCAATGGTACAAGCCTATAACAACCAATAAGTCTTTTGTAAATTGAATTAATTAACAAAATACCATCCATATCAACAAATGTCCAAATCCAATTTTGTAAACAATTAGCATAATCTATTAATCCATTAATCCATAAACTATTAAAATCATAATCCATAATCATGATCTGTGATATATAATCCATAATCCAAATAATAAATTTTAAATAAATCAACACATTGTCTAAAATCCATAATCAAATAATATCACCATCTATAAACCTATAACTAAATCCATAAATAATCAAAAAATCATAGTCTAATTAAACCATAAGCATAATCATATCCATGTTAATCATAAATTCTTTTTAATCTATCACATCCATATCCATGAATCATCTATAATACAAAGCACAATCCATACAACATTTCATAATTTAAAAACTCATAATCATTATAATTTAATATAATCGATAACAATTAAACCATCACATGTAAAAACCCATAATATAATCACATTCATATCCATAAGCATAATAATCCATTAATCACATAATCCATAAATAACATAATAAATCCATCTATAATCCATAACTCAATAATCACATAATCCATGAACAACATAATAATTCATAAATCTATAATCCATAATTTTACATAATCTATTAAAAAATGTAAGTATCCATAAATAGCATACTCCATAACATCCATAAAACATAGTAATCCATCTATAAGAATAATCATCCATCTATCCATCAAGAAACACTTAATCTATAAACATGAAATATATATATATATATATATATCAAAAATCAATGAACATCATGACATTTCTATACATGTCGATGGCTTTTTGGATAGTATAAAAAAATAGATATACATCAAACTACTATGTAGACTCCAATATACTCAAGTGGATACTTGATATATCTCCATCCCCATCCCTACCTCCATCTCCATCCATATCCCTCCTCCATGTGACACTCCCCATGCTAACAATACCTATGTAAGTATGCCTTAAGGACTTTCCCTATGTTGTTCTATAGGTCGCATAGTGGGGAGTCTCTGGTAGTTGATCTAGAATAATATGTTTATAATAACTTAGCTCTAATGCTAGATCCCTATATTGATCCATGTTTAGCCCCAACATCTCCCCAATCACCTGTACTGAAGCCTACCACTCCTCCATCCTCCTCCTTAGCATCTCCAACTCTGATTTATACCTATCATGTTCCTCCACTACCATATCATTAATCAAATGTAATGAATCAAAACCAACCTATAAAGTACCCATCTACACCTATACTATATCCCATTCCACATGTGTTATAGCTATATCCCCTTATGTTGTTGTTAGTTGTCCATCTAAATAGGCACATGGATCCCACAGTATGTCTCTCTCCATAATCAGCTTACCCACATCTATCTCCTCTTCCTCTACCTCCTCCTCATCTCCCCAAACCTCTCCCCTAACTACCTCATTACCTATCTCATCCCTAGTCTCCTCTCCCATCTCTTCAAAATCAAAATCCCTTTCCTCCTCCTCTGCATCCTCCATCTCCTCATCCTCTCCCCTATCATTATCGCACTACCCTATCCTGTTGTACCCCCAACTTATCTACCCCCACAAACTATATATGTAGGAATGCATCCTAAATCCTCTACATCATCCCTTACTGGCACCCCATCCTCCTCCACCAAGACATCTCCCATTATCGATCTTGGCAACTGTCACTCCATCTCATCCCACCTATATACATGTAGGTCTCATGGGATGTCCTATAATAGACCAAACAATCACCACACTTAGAAAAAATGGATGTACTCTCACTAATCCCTCCTCCTCCCTATCACCCATCACTCCCTCCATATCCTTGACATCTCTACATCCATCCTTGACCACTCAAAAAATAAAAAATAGGGCCTCTAGATTATAGTTATAGTCCTCAACCCCTCCAATACTCCCCTGTAGTAATCTAGATCTCTAACAATTCCATTTATAAATCCATGTGATAGATCAGCCTTCCACCATAATAAGGCCACATTGTAGTCAGCATCATACCACCATATTCATAGGGTACCTATGGGCCACACTATCTGAATGTGCTCATAAGCCCAACACTATACTATCATTATCACATCTAATCCATATCTCCTTTGGGTAATCTAACCTAGATCTCCCTATATATCTACACTAGTAGAGTGGGTTCCCATACAAAAATAGTATGATGATCTAGTATATCTACAATAACTCTAGTCAACCCCCCTGGAAATCTCCCTCTCCTGAATCTGGGAGTGCATAGCAAGAAGTCACCAACATTATCATCATCAACATGCCTCTCACTATTATGTCTACATATTAAAATAGCCCAAAAGTAAAACCACCAATAATAAATCTAATCTCATTTGCATCATCACCATATAGGCACTCAAGGTCATGTCTCACCCTACTCATCCATAGGTACTATCGATGTCCCTGTATCATAAGTTGTAATATCCTATAAATGTCCTCCTCAATAATGGTCATCTCATCGGTCAACAACTAAAAATTCTTGGTAGAGATATCCCATTGTTGTATTAGTGCCACTAGTAATCTAGTGTCTTAGTGGATGCATTGGTAGTGATGCATCCCTCCCAAACCTATGGCCTCTAAGTGAACCTAGTCATCATTATTTAGTCAACTCATAGATCCTTTAATAATGGCAACACTTGATCTCATAATCATAATAACCCCTATGCCTATCATTAATATCTCCTATCAACCTAAAAATATTTTAAAACTAAGTATACCCAAAACCCTTCCCACTTGGTGAGAATCAATGTTGATTCCTTACAATTGGCATTATTATCCTATATCGACATTATTTCATGAAACGACATCAATTCCCTATGAATCATCATCGATTCATTATGGAATCGATACCAATTCCACCATGACATCTCTAAAAACCTAACCTATCCCTAGACCTTAAAAATCATAAAAATCTTTAAAAATTCAAAAAAAATTCAAAAAATTAATAAAATACATGACCTACCTCATCATGGGAACATCAACTCCATCATGAACCACTATTTCTATATGCTATATGATATCATATCACTCTCATCATTTGAGCTATGAAGTATCATTTTGGGTTTCTTAGATTACAAATGATCTCTTTTATGAATCAAAATTGCTTTTATACCCAACCTCAAATCGATGTTGACCCATTTTGGATCGATGCCATTTGACTGGATCATTTTCAATTCAATTAGAATTGATGTCAATTGGTCCCTTTTTTGCACTACTTGTACTCTCACATACATCCAGTCTTGTTCCTTATCTATTCTTAGTTCCTTACCATATTTACCCTATTATTCAACTTATACCATTTCAAGTTTGTGGATTTCAACCCCCTGAAGGTTTCATAACCTGCATAAGGCTTGTACTCTTTTGGGTATCTCCCTTTAGTGGATCTTGAGAGTACATTCTCCCTTAAGAATAGTTGTCTAAAGGTAGTCTGCACAATATTTATCACACTGGATGCTTTGGTCATCTAATCCTATCACTTATTCTCTTGTCCACCTTAGTTAAGCCCACCTATATGTAGTTGTGGCATTTGGTTATAGGATTTGCCTTAGGGATCTATGCTTGTATTATCTTCCATCTTGCTAGTGTAAAGTATACACTTCATGTTATGCATTCACATTTATTAGAGATTATCTATTAATTATTTATCCATCCCATTCATTTTTCAAACCCATTTCCCTCTCCTTATCCTCCACTAGCTCTTAGTTTGAGGAGGGATACCTCTTCACATAAACTTGGGGAAGTGAACCCTTCATAGTTTTTGTTTCATGATATGTATCCCATACTACATAAAAAGGGTTAAATGTAAAGACTATAATTCCATACCCCTAGGGATGATTATTTAGATGTCATAGGTCTTATTATATTTAAATCCCTAAATGAACCCTATCTTAAAGTTTAGATTATTTACCATTTACCAAGCCTGGTAAATAACCTTTACTCTTACCCCTTTACCATTCCCCAACCTCTTAAAACCAATTATAACCTAAGAATCTACCTATATAACCAATTCACCCCATATGAAATTGTTACAAATAAACTCCACCCTTTCTTGACCTATTCTTATCCATGGTTACAACAAAGGCTTCATTTTAGGTGAATCAGTGATGATTCTCTCGTAATTGGCATCGATTCTCCAAATCAACATCGATCCATAACTATGTAGCCTATGTTTTCATTCAACTGGAACCAAAACATTTAGATCCTCAAATTATTGTCTATATTCTTGGACACTTTGATGATATTTGTACTAGCATTCTACTAGATTTTTAGCTCATTCAGTTGCATCCTCTGTATAACTAGAACTGCTACCTATGCTTGTAAAAGAAGACCATTTTGTTCATGACTGATCAAAAGGTAAGTATTAAATTTTAATTTTATCATTATCTTTAAATCATTAATTGTTTAGCTATTCATTTAATTACTAAAACATTAATATCAGCCTTCATTATTTATTAAATCCATTTCTTTCATCAAATCTACCCCACTTTCTATTCTCTATTTATTAAACTCAGCCATAAAGAATCAACACTAATTCATTTTGAATCAGCACTGATCTTATCAAGATCAACATCAATCTATTGTGTTTAATACACAAATTTTGAAACCTTATTTTAAGCTTCCATTTCCAATCTTTTTGTTAATTACTCTCGTTTAAACATGGCTTTCTCCCTATAGATGACTCTACGTGGTTTAATCCATGACATGACCAACATTATCGATCTCCATATAGTCTCTCAACCTTTATTTGTAGATCAAAGTGACATAACCTTTGAGTTAGCCCTCAGTGCCATTGTCTATGCACCCTCCCATGAATCTTATGAAGAATCATTATCTCTTACTCAAGATGATGTAGATTTTGCTTTTACCTATTGGAAAGAATAATTTATTTATATTTTTGAATTAATCTAGGAGAAAAATCTTAATTAGCACTATTATTGCATCATTTATCTATTTGTAATTTCTTGTGTTTTTATTTTTCTTAATTGTATAAATAGTGGAATGACATACATCTAAAGAAGTTTACCACTTCCTATAACTGATCTCTAATCAAGTAGTCCACCCATCTCTTTATTAATCCATTTTTGTCAAGTTTTCACATGTGTCCAGGTTAGCCTTCCTAGCCAAAAAGGAGTTCTCACTATTGTTGGATTTAAGTGATGCACAATGTCTTCCAATCCACAAGTACCTACATAAACCCTTTTATTTCAAGTTTTTAATAAGTCATATTTTAATTTAAAATAAAATTAAAAACTACTTAAACAACCACTTAATAGCAAAGGTTTCAAATACATTCATAATACACACAATCAAAGATGAATTGATAAATTGTCAACAAACCACAAAGATAAAATTAATCAACACTATCACAGGAATTAATTTTTAATTAACTCTAACTCTAAAATAAATGAAAATATAATATTCACCAATTCAATCTAGTCAAAAACTTAGTACAATAGTATTACCATCTAATATTTTCATGAGAAAAAAACATCACACATAATAATATAAGACTAAAAAAAAATAAGCAATCAAAGGTAGGTAACTTGTGTGTGTGTGTGTGTGTGTGTGTGTGTGTGTGTGTGTGTGTGTGTGTGTGTGTGTGTGTGTGTGTGTGTGTGTGTGTGTGTGTGTGTGTGTGTGTGTGTGTGTGTGTGTGTGTGTGTGTGTGTGTGTGTGATGTATTTTGGTAGGGTCTATTTACTTCTAATTATCATGATCTATCACCCTCTCCCCTATGATGTTTTCCATCTATAATACTTTATGAGGGTAAAATTATCTTGCATTCACCTCAGACATGGAGAATATTTTTATTCCATTTATATCAATATAGCTATAAAATTAACTAAAAATAAATTATATAAATACCACTATCTCATCCATGCCAAAATGTATAAAAATTAACCACAAGAATACCTTTTATGTTGAATAGATGTACTTGAAATAGAGATTCATAATGGAAAAATGCAACAATGTAAATAAAAAAATTACAACATAATACATCTGATTATTCCTCAAAAATTAGTAATCTAACTATATGTTTAAAATAGGTTTTATTTTTTAGGATAGGTCAATATGAACATGAATTGTTAATGTTCTTCACCTACATCTTAAACCAAAGGTATATCACATCTAGTGTCTCCAACATGGTTAGTTTCCAAACCTAAGCATATGTTGATAAAGAACTTATGGATAGAGTTAGCAATGTCTATAAAAGAAACAAGAATTCAACCATGAAATTTCACTTTTTCCTCAAATGATGACAAAGAGTAATGATTGAAAGAAGAGGGATAATGATAATGTGAACAATGGGAAATGCTCATAGATTTATTCTTCTTATTTTGCTTCTTCTTCTCCTTATCATGATCAAGAAGATGGTCCTTGAATATGTAAAATTTATAGTTAGGATCCACAAGGGAGTTTCTTGAGGAGGATAGGCCTTAGTTACTTCACTATATTTATGAGTGAAACATTCCTTGTAATAATATCCCTTAATTTGGTGAAGCCTACACTAAAAAGATCATAGGTATTCTAGATCTTCCTCCTATCCTTACCCTTTTCATAATCATTTTTACTCAAAGTGTTGACTTGTCAAAGATCCTTTTTTTCCTTCTTTGTTGATGGAGAATTAATCTCACCATTATCACTCATACTAATATTTTTATCCCAATGGGAGGATATCTTATGGATAGGATAAGTCCAAACACTAGCTTGGACCTAAAGACTTCAATCCTCAAAAAAAAATGGTAGCAACCTCATCATAACAAGTAGGCCCATTCTTGATAAATTCAAGGAGAAACTCATGCATCAATGCTCAAGTGAACATAGAAGAGTCAGTCATCACTAGACATTTTCTTATAAAAGTGAATAGTTTAATGCCATTTGCATACAAATTTAAAAGTTTGACTTACCTTTATACTAAATCATAGAGATGAGTGACAGGATGCTAAGATTTAACATTATGTAGATATCAAATAACTAGATTAAATCATTCAAGATAATCTGAAAGCTAAAGAGATAATCAATAGTTAACTTCTAAAACCAAGCCAAGGCATCACCTAAAATATACAAGTAAAGAGCTTGAGCATCATCTCATTATCATGTTCATAATCAATACATGTCATTATGAATGAAGTGATATGATCTAAAGTAATAGTGTCTTGATTACCAATTAACTTAGGGAGTATAGGAAAATGAATAAGAAATAAAATAATTCACACATGAGGGGCCATAAGACTCCTACATATATATTCATAATAATGACTAATGGTTGGGAGCTAGAAACCACATGCATAGGCATCACAAGGGTCTATGTACTTCCTATAATAGTTGGGTATACATATCCATGGGTTAGAATATCATTCAAGTGAGTAATCTAACCTAAATAGGCTTCTAGAGGATCATGACTAATATAATGGACATGATGAACAACACATTAAAGAGGATCCACATATTAAAGAGGATCCTCATCGGTCCTCTTAGTGAAAGTAGTCTAGGAGGGGAATAAGGTTCATTACATGGTTGATAAATATTTTAGGCATCCCATGGATCCCTATTTCTTAGATGGTAATTTAAATTAGTATGACTAGTAAAAACCTTGAGGGAAGGGTTAATAGGAGTGGATGGGATCTCACAGTTTGAGTGTTAGAGGTCTATGGTAGGATCTTAATGTAGAATCACACCTAGAAAATATGAAGGTGATGAAGGTTGAAGTAGTATCACTTAAATATAATTTGGTTTTATCTCAACCAAAAGATACAAAATGTGTATGGATCCTATTTGAAGATAATGCTTAACATAAACACTAATGGTTGAGAAGCATCTATGATAACCTCCATGATTACACATAGTTCCTTATAAATCTATTATGAGAGAATATTATCCTATGAACAAGTGGGGAAATTTTGAGTGGTCCTAAGTAAAATGTAATATATATCATTAATGGAAATATTATAAGTTTTAAATGATAACAAGCTCTTTATTGGTTATACAACTCCCAAACTTTTTTGATATCAATGCCAATTATGTGTGCATTATATTTATAAGTGGAGATTATTATTCATATTCAATTATCCCTCTATTATAAAATAATAGATAATTCATATGCTCAAGTCATCTCATGATATTCACCCTGAATATGCTAAAGATACCTTCCCAAGGGATGGAGGTGAGACATTTACACTAAGAGAAAATAAAAAATGGGAAGGCAATATAAGAAGCAAACTATAAGAAAACTATAGGTAGGACATGTAAAAGCTAAAGTAGGACCAAACATATAAATACAAATCCAACCAAGAGATAAATATATGAGTTTTGTGGCCATGCATTGATTTTTTGAATAAATTTGTAATATAATAGAAATGAATTCACAAGTTTGTAGGAAAATCCTTGGATTGCATAAAATAGATAAAAATATATATGAAATTGGGATGAAAAGGGCATAAAATTTGGAAAATTATTAAGATAAATGATAATGAAAATTTTGGGGTCTCACTAAGTTGAAAGATCCTAAAATTAAGAAAATGATAGAGACAAATAAGAATGGAACTTATGAGGCCTCACTGCTTTGACAGAAACTAGATATGTAATAGGGGTTTAGAAAAGGGATGGAGATAAAAAAACCTAATACATATGAGATTCACTATAATAATAATTCCAATACATAGGTTAAAGGTTTATATTAGATAATTATTAAAAGGACAATAACTATGTTAGAAACAAATAATGAGACTAATCAACTAAGAAATAAAAGAAAAGAACAATAGCAAAATACATCTAGTATTCTATAAATGATTAATATAAAAGAGATGTTGAAATGAAAGAGAAAATTATAAAGGAATGATTGTTGTTTTAGTAATGAAATACAATTTATATAGGAAAACCTAGTGTTTTATGATTTATAAATGAAATGTAACCCTAAGCATATAAATCAACTAACCTAATAATATATAAAATTAAGAAAAACTCCACCATGTAATCAAGGTTTCCTCATATAAAAATCATAAAATTATGTCTAAGTTACGCCAACCTAATTATAAGTGTGTTCAATTGAGTTGTAAATGGTGAAGGATCATCAATCTAAAACACATGGTGTGTGATTCCTTAAATAAGCCCTTTCTAGTTCAGTGCTCAAAATGACCCAAAGGGAGGGAGAGAAGCATAGGGAAAATGATGATTTTAAATCATATGAGCAACATCAATGGTGTCATGGATGGGAAACACAATGGATGAGTATATCAAAAATAATGAGTACCACAACAATGCAATAATACCAATCATGACAGTGTAA
Source organism: Torreya grandis (assembly GCA_037957365.1). Taxonomy (NCBI): domain Eukaryota; kingdom Viridiplantae; phylum Streptophyta; class Pinopsida; order Cupressales; family Taxaceae; genus Torreya; species Torreya grandis. The sequence goes on from JARHVA010002015.1 coordinate 324,934, forward strand.
AAATACAATGAATGATTGAATCTAATAAAAATTAGTGGAACATTGATCAAGAAGTGGTAATGGAGGCCAAATGGATTCATATGGCTCTTAGAAATATCAATAGGTCATTAAAAAATCATAAATGGTAAAGTGTGACTAGGTGGTAAAGTACAACTAAGTCGAAGGTTTCTACAAAAATAGGTAGCCAAGCCATTATCTTTCCAAAAAACTCATGGTAAGGGAATAGAAAGGTGTAATGAAAGGTTAAATAGATTATTTTCTCTATCCAAGATCTTTTCTAGTGTACTTGTCATCTAGGGGTGCAATAGGTGGCATAAGGAGTTAAATTATAATAATTGGGATTTAAGAAACTGGAAATGAGCACTAATTTTCTATCAATTAACAGCATTCTAGTATTAAATATAAAATTAATTAAATTTATATCAAAGAAAAACATTTTATTAAGATTATAAAATTAGTTAGTTAGAGAGTGTTTTGAGTGAATCAAGGACTTGGCTAAATCATTTAACTCAGTAGTATATAAGCATCATTTTAAATAATGTACTGAAATAGAAGATTTTAAGGGGTATATAGGAGTCGACCAATAACATATATCCTCATTATTCAGTTTGGAGGTGAGTGAGTGGGAAAATTTATCTATAATTATTATTTTAGAGAATAAGGTACAAATAAGAAGGAAGGACAAGTTGGTAAAAGGACTAGGATGAAAACTCATAGGCTAGTAGTGGAACACTTAGAGGTAGGGGATTTTTTAGCATGAAAGAATTCATGATGACTATATAATTTTTGTATATTAATAAATAGAGTCATTAATAAATATATTTTTAATAATTATACATTTGAGCACTAAATAAATTAGAACATCCTTATCGTATATGTTTTAGTGAGGTAAATTAGGGGATAAATAGATGGTATTAGATTATGTTATTTTCTTGTATAGTTTCTTAATCCTCATAAGAGGATATTATACTTGAACTAATGACTCTAGAGTTATAACAAGAGACTTTTAGATATTATTGTGAGATTGACATGAATAAAATGTGTGAAGAATAATAGTGTTTAAAGTATATGATACTTTGAATTATTAGTGATGAAGAGGGATTTTGGTTGTAAAAGATGGGATGATGGTCGTAGAACATTGAAAATGGACTTTGCATATTGTTAATGTATTTAATTATTCTTACACTCTTGTATGGTTTTGGGATGCACTTCTAATATTTTATTGTAAAAATATGGATATACATTAATTTTGTGCATAGTTATCCATATTCTATTAATAAAGAAGATTATCAACTAGGTAACTAACTTAATTGACTTTGGTTATTAATAGGAAAAGCATTACTTTAAATAAGACTTATTCTAAAAGTATTCTTGAAATAAGTCTTGTTCTCCAAGTAATCTACTCTCCAAACCTGATCATACTCTTTTTCTTTTATATATATAAGAGTAAAGAGGGCTAGTGGGGAAGGTAACATTATGGAAGAGAGTTAATAATATTATAATGGAAATTTTTTGAAAGAGTTATTAATCTAAAAAGGTAGTAATGCTACTTGGAATAAATTTGTGTATTATTTTTCTTTAATTTTTCATTAGATTTATTTATTGCCTATATTTTGGGTGTTTATTTTATGGTAGCTAAAATGATTCTAGATAATATAAATATATGATAATTTAATAGGGTATCAGAGCTATAAGAGTTTCACTTCTTGCATTGTGGTTCTATAGAGCATACAAAACTTTTATTTTTGTGTCCACAATAAGTATAATTTTCAAATCTATTATTTTATTTTTTCTATATGTTGAGTTTAAAGCCTATATTTTAGTGGCCTACTGAAAATAGCCAATCTTATGCTCTTACATTGCCCTTAGGGGATCTTGGTTGATCAGAATTTGGTTAATGTAGTAAGGTACTAAAGGTCTAGGAGAAAACCAAAATTTCTTTGTTTGAATGAAAATTTTACTATAAGAATGTTATTGGCCTCTACAACAAACTGTCATTTTGTGTCAAGTGTTGATTCATCCTTTGTACAATAATTTTGGAATACCTCAAGAATTGTTTAAAGGTATAAATAATTTTTTGGACCTAAAAATTCACCTAAAGTCATATTTTTTCCTCTAAAAAAATTGTCTTTTAAGTCATGTTAATTCAATGTGTGTATGGTGTTTTTAGTGACCATAAAATGTGTGCTAAAATAAAAAAATTTGGGTCAAGTTAATTTTTTGCAAGCAGGTATATCAGGTATTTTTAATCACTTTTATATTATACTAATATTTATGATTCCCTACCATTTTCAAAATATTCTAAGTTTTTAGACATATTTTATTTTTCAGTAGAAATTCTCTAGGTTAGAAATTTTATTGTGGTATTTTTAAATTTCAAAAAAATCTATTATTATCAACTAAGTTGACTCATTGTTAATTTTGAAGTGAGGGGAATCCCATAAAAATTTATGCCTCAGATAACATTGTACATAGACTTTATCTTCCATGAACCTCATGGTATATCTAAAGTACCTAGGATTAATTTCTGTTTTTCCAATAGGAAGCCATCGGTCATTTGAGATTGTTTTGCACAAACAAATAATTAGCCATGGGAAGTTACTTTCTACATAGATCAAAGATGGGATAATGTGGATAAGGATATGTTGGAACCCTATTTAGTCAGTTCCCTTTAGGCATGTTCACTATTAATGCCTAGGATTAGTATATCAAATAGCCTACATATCAAACGCACCCTTGGTTAGTAGTTTCAAAGAAATATTGGGTAAGTTTGACATACATACACATTGTTGTAGTATTCATGTTTATTTTAACTTTAGTATTCCTATTTTGGGTTTAATTTTAAAATAGTATAGTGAAAGGGTAGTGTAGAGGGAATTTTTAGAAAACATAAAATTGGATACATCAAGACAACTCAAAAAATATGCTATCAATGCCAAAAAAAATAATTTTTGCTATTTCCAAGCTAGAAAGGTTATATTATATTAAAAAAATTCAAATAAATTCTTATCACAAGATAAAAAAACTAAGACTAATTATGACTAAAAAATGTGATATCAAAATGATATAATTCACATTATGAGATAAATAATATTACAAATAACTCTCTTGCATTACATAATTCCCTAATGGGTTGTAATTTATGACATGCTCTCTCACCATTATATGACTATTGAGAAGGGGATAGATATGTATTTATAGATATTGAAGTCTCTCATAAATATAAGTAGCTCACCTACAATCATAAATGCAAGTGGTTACATAAATTCAAGTGGTTGCATAGTTTTTGTTGATGGACAACTCAGACTTTAGTAAAAGTTGTCATGTGGGTGTACAACTTGGACTTTAGTGCAAGTTACATTTACAAATAATAAAACCTAGGAAAACTAGCCTAAGTAAACTCAATAATTAAAGTGTAACTATAAATTTGGATGAACTTCCCCACCTTAGGTGTAACTTCAGGAGTGTGTATAAAACATGAGGCTAAACCTCTAAAATGGGTCTTTGCACGAGGTCTAATGACATACCCATGTGTAATGTATATAAAAATAATATTATAAAAAAGAGATGCACCACAAGGATCTCACCTAAATACTAATAAAAAATAAAATATTTACTAAAAATTAATGAGATGCACATCAAAGATCTCAACCAAAAAAGTTATACACAACACCCCCATTAATGTTAAATTAGGTGAGGTGGATGAAAATTATCAAAACAATGAGATGTTAATGGGAAAATCATGGCATGGTTCCTGAATTACACCAATGGTAATCAAGATGGCATAAAATCAAGAGATATTTTGTAAGGATTTCACTTTTGGTGCTAGGAAATTTGATGCATGGATCCAAGATACACCAAAAATTTGAACAGATGTTAGGGATGTGAGAAATATCTCACCATAAAAATTAGTCTATATTTTGAAGAAGCCACCATAAAATGATATTTTCTATAGGAATAAAAAATTATTAGGTAGTATGAATGGTGTGTGGAATACACAAATAAATGGTTGAATATACACACTAATATAGTCTAGGTAAGGAATGTTTATAAAGCCACCATAATCGATCATCGATCCATCTCAAAAGAACATGGATGATGGAATAATATGGATACATGTGATTTTTGTGATGCTCATAAATGGTATATGTAAGTAAATTCCTATATCAAATTTAGAAATCTCATTTCTAAGTGAATCTAATTATGTATTAGGACTCAGATCCCTGACATAATAAAACTAAAGTCTCTCATGTTTGATTGAAGGAAAATGTATGATAAACCTTAAAAAATAAATCTTAGGTATATCATGCCTAAGTGAAGGGCCAGGTCTCTCATTCTTGATATAATGTGATTATGGTTCAGGACTCCCATGCCTAAGTATAGTGTTTGAACAAATATCTAATGAAGAGCTTAGATTCCCAGATGTAATAGGGATGTTTTGCTTGATGTATTTTATGTTATAGGTAAAATAATTTAGAGGGGGTGAATCAATGATCCTAAATAATCCAAATTCAATTCTAATATTTACAAATACCTAACTAGTTACCATAGTCGTTCATGAATCATACATATTATTCATAGCAATAAGTAAGAGAGATAATACAAGATCAGTCATATAACACATGGCATACATGGGAAACCCTCTTGGGGAATAAAACCCATTGGAACTTGAAATTAGACTACTGTCTTATAATAAAAATATCTAATTTAGACCATCTACAAATGATCAAGGTAATACAATCCCCATTTCGTGAGAATCTAATCCCACAAGGTACTACCACACCTGTCTAGCTGAGCTACAACAATAACTAAACCTTTTATCAAGTTTCACCTTATAAGAGGATGAAACCATATTAGATTTTGAGCTTCCAAAACAACACCTATGAACACATCCACCTTTGAACTGATGTCTACAACACTTGATGATGGACCTCTACTTATCACTCTTTCTCTTTCACTCACACTCAATCTGAAAGATCACTATTCAACTAAAAAAATTATGACCAATAGGTCATACAAATATTATTCAATATATTATACTCTTCTTCACATTCTCAAGGAACTCTACCCCTCCTTTTCTCCACAAAACACACACTAACCTCTCTCAAAATTTCTCTGAAGTCTCTCATGTGAAGTCTAGAACCCATCATCTTTGGTTCCACTATTTATAGATAAATCTTTGATAATCACTACCTTGGTCAGAAATTAGGCATGAATTATCCCTTAATAAATCTCTCACATGAAGACACATCTCAATACAATCTTCATAGTTTGGCCATAACAACTATGGGTTACCCTTAAGTAGTTACACCTTTCAATAACACCTTTATAGCTCTTATAGGTCTCATGGAGACCTATTCACCCATTTATCACTCCTTGAGAAAAAAATAACACATGAACACTTTAAAGTACATTAATCCACCCCTTATTTCCCCTTCGACATCCTCAAAATATCACAATCAACTTAGCCCACTTCTACGTATGCTCAAACAACTCAAACACTAACCAGGTGCACACAATCATGATGAACAAACACATAATCAACTTCTTAAGAATTTTTCATACTCAAGTTAGATTCATCACACCTCAAAAATCCAAAAATATCATCCTTATAGAGTATAAAATATTTTCCAACAGCTAATTCATCATGAGACATTGAAATTGCATCAATACAAGCTCAAAAATCCTTCTTAGGTCACTTGCAAAACAAGCATGAACACATAGTTAAATTCTAAGCCCAATATATTTGATTTTACTCACTTTCATATCTTCAAATCAATTTCAATAGATTCACCATGGATTCCTCTACATATTTTATTTTTACTACATGATCAAATTTGTATTATATCAAAAGATATGCCCAAAGACTAGACACCAGTTTTTGCCTATGTTAAATTCAATATTTGAATAGCAATGGTCACAGTTAACCTTTAAACACAATACTTTAATCTCATGAAATATTATATTAGATAAAATAAACACCATCAATCATGATTGATCTTTAACATATAGGAACCAATTCTTAGATGTTAAACTTTAGTGTTGTTGACCTCATCTTGTGTAATCTTGAAATGTTGACTTAACATGGTCCATTGATCTCTATGGATCAGCCAGGTCTTTAATGATCAACACTCACCATTGATCAAAGTCTAAAAATGACCACTTGTCATTGGATCATTATTTTATGCCTTTACTTAGTCATTAAACATCATGTACCTATCCTCATCTCACTGCTTCTTGACTCCTTGGAGCAATGTACATTGTTGATCTTGCTCAAGATTTAACACTTTCAAAAATGACTATGGATACCCTTTAAATATACATGAGTATCCATTTTTTCACCTCAATAACTTCTTTTGCACTTTGATGCAGGATCTCAAATTTGGATTAGATGATCTCCTTACATAGGAAAATCTAACCATGTAATATGATGTTCCTAGAACCCTTGTGCATGCAAGATATATCATCATTAAAGTGCCTTCTAAAAATATTTTTTCATAGAGCCAACCATATAAAAACCTATTTAAGAGGCCAAATTTGATCATCCATAATTTTTTTGTGATTCAATGCATGATTGGAATTTAGTACAAATCAACTATGTTTAAAAGTAAATAAACCCATATGATCAATTTCTCTTGACACCTTCACACATGTAAGATATAACACCATCAAAAATCTCACTTATCTCTTTTTGCCTCATTGCAAATTAGGCTATGGAAAAACAAATTCAAACTACATGGAAGCCCAACTTTGCATATGCATATCTTTTGATGCACTACATTGCATGATCTAGAAATTAGTGCAAATAAACTAGGTTAAAAATTTAAGATAATCATTTTATATTATCACCAAAAAACATGTGAATTTTTACCTCATCAACATGATTACTTAGTTATTTTTGGCCACATTGCAAATTTGGCTATGGAAAAACAATGAATTCTAAATAATAATCCAACTTTGCACCGTCATAACTTTGATCTCACTTTGATGCATGACTTGAGATCTGGCACATAATAACTAGGGACTAATATTATCACAACCATATGACCAACTCCCCTTGAGTCATTACCACAAGGTAATGGTGATGTCATTAACCTACCTACTTAAATTTTTTGCCACTAGCTTAAAGTGTCTAGATGAAAACTATGATCAACCAGATGAATTCCACTTATTCACATAAGCTCTCCAAGCATAGATAACATCTTAGGGACCCATTTCACATGCTCAATAATCCATACTCATCCCTAAATATCTCTATCCATGTCAACATTTAAGATCAACCAATCATACTTCAATCATACAAGAACAAGGACATTGTACACTTTATCATTGTCACATAGAATATCAAGGATTTTCATCCACTCAAAAAGACACCTCCATGAAAACATCATGAAATAAAAAAGACAAATCTTTAAAAATATCCCCCTTTGTCATTTATGTCAACACCCATAAATATAGCAATATATATCTCATATTCTCTCTGTTCAAAGCAGTCCCACAATAGGAACTTTCTCCCCAATAAGATCTTTCTCCCCCTTGACACAATGACAAAGTGGGCACAAAATAATCTTGAGGACATAAAAAAACTATCAAATAGGAAAGGACCATCTTAGAAAGATGATACAAACTCCCCTTACCTTGAGCCAACCTATTCTTGTCTTGATGACTTCCTCTTGCTCCATGCCAACACTTTTATTCAACTAAACACTGCAATCACTAAAAAAAGAACACACAAAATAACTAAAATCTGATGTAACTCACCAAGAAACATCTGAGAGGTACTCCCCCTAATAACTCTGAACAATTACACCTTTTGAGCATCTTTAGATCTTCACACCATGAAGAACCAACATATAGGCTTATCATCTTTCTTTATCAAGACACTTCCATGACCACCAACTATGCATCTATACTATACAAAATAGGAAATATGCACTAAACTAAACTGAGAATATACATTGAAATACTCATACCTTTCTCTTTTGGAGAGACTGAGTAAAAATCGCTCTTCTTCAAATTAGGCTTGATTAACCTCCTTTAATCCCTACCTAATACTTGCAGAGCCAAAAAATTTTAGTAGACACATCTTCAAGACCTAAAAATCCATATCTAGAACACTCTCATATTCCCCCTCAATCACACCAATTTTTTGCATACTTCCTTCACAAACCTACTAGCCAATTAGCCTTCCATATTGATAAAAAGTTGAATAACTTGAGAACCACAAACCTTCAACTCTTTTTGAAGCTTGATTTAACCACCCATTTGGCCCATTAAACAAATTAATAAGCCTTATACCTCAAATAATAATGCAAACCACTTTTCTAGTATAGCCAAAAAAACCTAGAATCTCAAAATAAGTAGGGTCAACAAACCTCCTTCTAGTCAACACACACCTCTAAAACTACTTACACACCTAGAAACACCCATCATACACTTCCAGACCAATATTTGAGCTTTCATACCTTTGGTAACCCATACATCTTATAACCCATTTTAGGCCTTCTTGCCCTTAAACCTAGAACTGAGAAAATTGAGAGCACTAAAAAAAACTTCAATTGGCACAAAGCATACCTTCAAACCAAAAAGCACTTGGATCATATCAAAAATAAATTCATAGAAATTTATAAGCACCAAAAACTTCTTGACATTGAAAAATAAGTTATTATGCCACTTGGAATCACCAATCTGACCCTATAAATTATTCCAACTAAAAGACACCACATCAACACTTTCTTCTCCACTTGAAAGGAGTCTCTTAAGAAGCATAGATAGAGACACCTTCTATATGTCAATGATCTAAAAAAACTCGTCATATTCCATATCCTCCTTGATCATCCGAGACTTTTATTTATTCTTTTTCTTTAGCTTAGGAGAAACAACTTCCTCATCCACTACAACATTTTCCTTTTCTTATATGATTGAATTGACAATACATGAAGACAACACAGATTCATTACATTCTTTTTTATCTAAAAAAATCTTCCTTATATCTTATAACCTCATCATTAGGCACAAAAAATTGATGTCCTTTATATGATACATGTTCATCAATAATAGGATGTTCACTTGGATCCATACATATCTCAGGACTAGATTCAATCTACACCTTGGTCTTCTCTTTGAGCTTGATCTCTTCATTCTCAACATGAGTAGACAATGAGACCTCTTGGTAATCTTCAACTACTAAATCATTATCCACCATAGCAAAAAAATTACGTGGACTTATAATCTCATCATGATTCACACTTTTCACCTTTGGCTTCCATGTGTTAATTTTCCTTCTTTCTTGAACTTTAGGAGACTGATTAAATCTACTTTATCTTGTAGGACTTTGCTTGCAAAACCTAGCAATGTGACATATCTATTCACAATTGTATCACACCATACCTTTTTTGATAAATTTATCTTGCCTTACCTTATTTAGATAGAAATTTTCAATGTGTCATATGTCATGACAAATAGAATAACCTCCCCTTTTTGAAGAGGACTCACCTTGTCTAATCTTATGTGGATAATGGTTTTCAAAGTGTCCCAAATCAAGATAGTTAAAGCACTTGATTATATTCACATACTTTTATTGATGACCCCCATCATAGTCCAATGCAAATTCATTTCTAATAGGTCTCTTGCACTCTCTATCCCTATGATCAAATTGATTACATATATAATGATAACCATTCAATATTACATACCTCATGGCATTTGGCTGTCTAATCTAATTTATCTTTATTCTTCAAGCACCTTCAATTCTTTTTTGATGATTTTTCTTCAAAGTATGATTGTCTTGATTAACATTAGTCTTCATCTTGTCTTGAGTAACATTCTTTTTTTATTCTTCATATCTAGTACCAGTTTATCACTAGCATTCTATTGACCACTCAAAATATTGTGTAGATCACATGAGCTCTTTTCAAGTCTCATAAATGTCTTCACCTTAATACCTTTCTTTTCTAACTAAAATTTCAAAGACTCATTTTTAGAAACATACCTTAATCATTCATTTTCTTTAGCTTTGAGGCTTGTAGATAGAATTTCCAATTGACAACTAAGATATTTGATCATATCTTCACACTCCTTGGTGTCTTCATTTAATCTTATATCATACATATTGAATTATTTCTCATAGTCCTTGAATTTATATTTCAGCTTATTATTTATCTTCTTCTCAATCTTTAGTTCTTCAATAGCATTCATCAAAATATTCTCATAGTCTACCTCGGCATCATCTGAATCACTCCAAGTACACTCCTTTTTATGTGAGAAACTTCCTTCCTTAGACATGAATACGGATTCATCTTTAGTAGGACCATCATCTTCATGATCATTTTATAAGTCACTATCTTTACTCTCATCTAATGAGCTGCAATCTTCTTTGGTGTAAATACTCTTCTTATTCTTGAAGGACCTCTTCTTATTGTTATACTCTCTAAAACCTTTCTTTTTGTATGTCTTCTTTTCAAATCATAACCTTCTCCATACTCTTCATCATGTTTCTTCTCATGCTTATGAGGGCACTTCTAATAAAAATGTCCTATCTCTCCATAGTTGAAACATTTAAGGGGTAGTTTACCCTTATACTTCCCTAAGCTAGTGTTTAATTTCCTAATAATCAAAGCAGTTAGTTCATCATCATCAAAATTAGATATGTAATCCTATTTGGATTTATTACCTTAGAATTTATTCTTAGGATTCATCTTTGTTTTTAATATTAATTCCTTATTTGGTGGTATATTATCATTCTTCCTCATCTCATAGGTAGTAAGGGTGCCATGCAATTGATCCATCTTCAACTAATTAAGATCATGATTCTCTTCTATAGAAGATACTTTTAGATCAAACTTAAGGGAAAGAGACCTTAATGCCTTTTGAACAATAGTGGTCTCTTCAAGATTCTCTCCAAGACCTCTGATGATGTTCACAATATCATTAACTCTCTATATAAAGGATGCCACAATGTATTCTTCATTCATCTTGAGACTTTCAAATTGCCTTCTATGAGCCTGTAACTTATCAATATTAACCTTTGATTCTCCTTCAAAAATAATCTTCAATTTATCCCATATTTCATTGGTATAAGTGCAATGAATTACTTTGGTTCACTAAATTTTTGTAAGACCACAAGTGATGGCATTCATTGCCTTAGAGTTATTCTCAAAGAGCTTCTTGTCTACAATACTAGATGGAGGAATAACAAAAGCAACATAACCATCCAAAAATGATTTCCATATATCAAATCCTAGGGACATAATTTAGGTATTCATCCTAACACTCCAAAAAGCATAATTAGATCCATTGAACATTGGCTCTTGCTTAGTAGAGAAACCACCTTGCATATTCTGACTATCCATTGTACCTTGGATCACCTTCAAGCTATTAAGCCTTTACTAAAGGACCTCACTCTTATACCAATTATTAGAGGTACAATCACTGAGAAGGGAGGTAAATCAATGAGTCCAAACAATCCAGATTCAATTATGATCTTTAAAAATACTTAACCAATTAACACAAGCATTCATGAATCATACATATCATTCATAGCAATAAGAAATAAAGATAATGTAAAATCAATCACATAACACATGAAATACATGGGAAACCCTCTTGGGGAATAAAACACACTAGAACCTAAAATTGGACTACTATCCTATAATAACAAGATCAAATTTAGACCATCTATAAATGATCAAGGAACTATAATCCCTATTTAGTGAGACTCCAATCCCACAATGTTCTACCACACCTAGCTAGTTGAACTACAACAAAAAATAGACCTTTTAGAAAGTTCCACCTTGTAAGGAGGTTGAAACCACCTTAGATGTTGAGCTACCACAACAACACCTATGAACACATCCACATTTGAAATGATGTCTACAATACCTGATGATGGACCTGTGTTTATCACTCCTTCACTCACACTCAATCTGTAAGAGCACTATTTAGCCAACAAAATTATGACTAATAGGTCATACAAATAGTCCTCAATCTATTATACTCTTCAACACATCTTAGGGAACTCTACCCCTTCTTCATTCCATAAAAAACACACTATCCTCTCTCAAAAATTCTCCCAAGTCTCTCATGCAAATTCTAGAACCCATCATATTTGGTTCTACTATTTATAGAGAAATCTTTGATAATTATTACCTTAGTCAGCCATTAGGCATGTCATATTCATTAAAAAATCTCTCACATGAAGACATGGCTTAATACAATATCCATAGGTCAGCCATAACAGCTATGGGTCACCCTTAAGCATCTACACCTTTTAATAAGGCCCTTGTAGCTCTTATAGGTATCATGGAGACCTATTCACCCATTTAGCACTCCCTCAATCAAAAAAAGAACACATTACCACTTTCAAGTACATTTATCCACTACTTATGTCCCCTTCAACATCCTCAAAATATCATAGTCAACTTAGCTCAACTCTACATATGCTCAAACAACTCAAACACTGACCAAGTGCACACAATCAACTTATTAAGCATTATTCATACTCAAAATAGATTTATCACACCTCTAAAATCCACACAGAGCATATTCATGGAGTCTAATTTCAAATTGAGCATATACATGGAGTAGACTTTCAAATTGCCTTCTGCGAGTCTGTAACTTATCAATATTAACCTGTGATTCTCCTTCAAAAATAATCTTCAATTTAACCCACATTTCATTGGTATAAGTGCAATGAATTACTTTGGTTCACTAAATTTTTGTAAGATCACAAGTGATGGCATTCATTGCCTTAGAGTTATTCTCAAACAACTTCTTATCTACAATACTAGATGGAGGAATAACAAAAGCAACATAACCATCGAAAAATGATTGCCATATATCAAATCCTAGGGACATAATTTAGGTATTCATCCTAACACTCCAAAAATCATAATTAGATCCATTGAACATTGGTTCTTGCTTAGTAGAGAAACCACCTTGCATATTATGACTATCCATTGTACTTTGGATCACCTTCAAGTTATTAAGCCTTTACTAAAGGACCTCACTCTTATACCAATTATTAGAGGTACAATCACTGAGAGGGGAGGTGAATCAGTGAGTCCAGATAATCCAACTTCAATTGTGATCTTTAAAAATACTTAACCAATTAACACAATCATTCATGAATCATACATATCATTCATAGCAATAAGAAATAAAGATAATGTAAAATCAATCACATAACACATGAATACATGGGAAACCCTCTTGGGGAATAAAACCCACTAGAACCTAAAATTGGACTACTATCCTATAATAACAAGATCAAATTTAGACCATCTATAAATGATCAAGGAACTATAATCCCTATTTAGCGAGACTCCAATCCCACAAGGTTCTACCACACCTAGCTAGTTGAACTACAACAACAAGTAGACCTTTTAGCAAGTTCCACCTTTAAACGAGGTTGAAACCACCTTAGATGTTGAGCTACCACAACAACACCTATGAACACATCCACATTTGAAATGATGTCTACAATACCTGATGATGGACCTGTGCTTATTACTCTTTCTCCTTCACTCACACTCAATCTACAAGAGCACTATTTAGCCATAAAAAATATGACTAATAGGTCATACAAATAGTCCTCAATCTATTATACTCTTCAACACATCTTAGGGAACTCTACCCCTCCTTCATTCCATAAAAAACACACTATCCTCTCTCAAAAATTCTCCCAAGTCTCTCAGGCAAATTCTAGAACCCATCATCTTTGGTTCTACTATTTATAGAGAAATCTTTGATAATTATTACCTTGGCCAGCCATTAGGCATGTCATATCCATTAAAAAATCTCTCACATGAAGACATGGCTAAATACAATATTCATAGGTCAGCCATAGCAGCTATGGGTCACCCTTAAGCATCTACACCTTTTAATAAGGCCTTTGTAGCTCTTATAGGTATCATGGAGACCTATTCACCCATTTAGCACTCCTCAATCAAAACAAGAACACATTACCACTTTCAAGTACATTGATCCACTCCTTATGTCCCCTTCAACATCCTCAAAATATCATAGTCATCTTAGCTTACCTCTACATATGCTCAAACAACTCAAACACTGACCAAGTGCACACAGTCAACTTCTTAAGCATTATTCATACTCAAAATAGATTTATCACACCTCTAAAATCCACACAGAGCATATTCATGGAGTCTACTTTCAAATTGAGCATATTCATGGAGTAGACTTTCAAATTGCCTTTTATGAGTCTGTAACTTATCAATATTAACCTTTGATTCTCCTTCAAAAATAATCTTCAATTTATCCCATATTTCATTGGTATAAGTGCAATGAATTACTTTGGTTCACTAAATTTTTATAAGGCCATAAGTGATGGCATTCATTGCCTTAGAGTTATTCTCAAATAGCTTCTTGTCTACAATACTAGATGGAGGAATAACAAGAGCAACATAACCATCCAAAAATGATTGCCATATATCAAATCCTAGGGACATAATTTAGGTATTCATCCTAACACTCCAAAAAACATAATTATATCCATTGAACATTGGTTCTTGCTTAGTAGAGAAACCACCTTGCATATTATGACTATCCATTGTACCTTGGATCACCTTCAAGCTATTAAGCCTTTACTAAAGGACCTCACTCTTATACCAATTATTAGAGGTACAATCACTGAGAGGGGAGGTGAATCAATGATTCTAGATAATCCAACTTCAATTGTGATCTTTAAAAATACTTAACCAATTAACACAAGCATTCATGAATCATACATATCATTCATAGCAATAAGAAATAAAGATAATGTAAAATCAATCACATAACACATGAAATACATTGGAAACCCTCTTGGGGAATAAAACCCACTAGAACCTAAAATTGGAATACTATCCTATAATAACAAGATCAAATTTAGACCATCTATAAATGATCAAGGAACTATAATCCCTATTTAGTGAGACTCCAATCCCACAATGTTCTACCACACCTAGCTAGTTGAACTACAACAACAAATAGACCTTTTAGCAAGTTCCACCTTGTAAGGAGGTTGAAACCACCTTAGATGTTGAGCTACCACAACAACACCTATGAGCACATCCACATTTGAAATGATGTCTACAATACCTAATGATGGACCTGTGCTTATCACTCTTTCTCCTTCACTCACACTCAATCTGCAAGAGCACTATTTAGCCAAAAAAATTATGACTAATAGGTCATACAAATAGTCCTCAATCTATTATACTCTTCAACACATCTTAGGGAACTCTACCCCTCCTTCATTCCATAAAAAACACACTATCCTCTCTCAAACATTCTCCCAAGTCTCTCATGCAAATTCTAGAACCCATCATATTTGGTTCTACTATTTATAGAGAAATCTTTGATAATTATTACCTTAGTCAGCCATTAGGCATGTCATATCCATTAAAAAATATCTCACATGAAGACATGGCTTAATACAATATTCATAGGTTAGCCATAGCAGCTATGGGTCACCCTTAAGCATCTACACCTTTTAATAAGGCCCTTGTAGCTCTTATAGGTATCATGGAGACCTATTCACCCATTTAGCACTCCTCAATCAAAACAAGAACACATTACCACTTTCAAGTACATTGATCCACTCCTTATGTCCCCTTCAACATCCTCAAAATATCATAGTCAACTTAGCTCACCTCTACATATGCTCAAACAACTCAAACACTTACCAAGTGCACACAGTCAACTTCTTAAGCATTATTCATACTCAAAATAGATTTATCACACCTCTAAAATCCACATAGAGCATATTCATGGAGTCTACTTTCAAATTTATCATATTCATGGAGTAGACTTTCAAATTGCCTTCTATGAGTCTGTAACTTATCAATATTAACCTTTGATTCTCCTTCAAAAATAATCTTCAATTTATCCCATATTTCATTGGTATAAGTGCAATGAATTACTTTGGTTCACTAAATTTTTGTAAGACCACAAGTGATGGCATTCATTGCCTTAGAGTTATTCTCAAACAACTTCTTGTCTACAATACTAGATGGAGAAATAACAAGAGCAACATAACCATCCAAAAATGATTGCCATATATCAAATCCTAGGGACATAATTTAGGTATTCATCCTAACACTCCAAAAAGCATAATTAGATCCATTGAACATTGGTTCTTGCTTAGTAGAGAAACCACCTTGCATATTAGGACTATCCATTGTACCTTGGATCACCTTCAAGCTATTAAGCCTTTACTAAAGGACCTCACTCTTATACCAATTATTAGAGGTATAATCACTGAGAGGGGAGGTGAATCAATGAGTCCAAATAATTTAGCTTGTTAAGTTGTGGAGCTAAAAGCTTCACCAATGAGCGAATGCAAAAGTTGCAGGAATCACACATTCACCAACGATGGTTAGGAATGGACCAGAGGCTACCGGCGTTGGTTGTGGATCAGCCGACGTCAGTCACAAGCAGACTGGCAGGGACCGACGTCGGTCACTTGTGCGTCCAGAATCTATTTTCATGGATAGAATAGATTATTTGCATGATAAGTTTAGTTGTTAGTTGTAAGTCCGCATTTTTATTTTTGGCAGGACTGTTTTAAGCTTTTGATTAGGAGGTGTATCTAATGGTTGTGAATGCATTGCTCATGATCCCTAATCTTATATAATAGGGATAGATCCTCATATCTTATTGTATTGTGTGAGTAGCAGTAGTACAAGAATTGTATATGTGTATCAATCCAAGTGTTGGAGTTGATTGTAATTGAGAGAGATAACTCTTGAGGGAAAGAGATCTGTATATCTGAGAGGTGTGAGAAGAAAGTGTGATTTTTTTCATTGTATTTCCTTCTAGAAGAGTTTAATACAAGTTTTCAGGGTGGTTTCTTGTATCTCTTATTCTTTGCTATTTCTAATTCTAATTACTTATCATTCTGGTTTAATTCCATGTTTAGTTGCTTTCACATAGTAATCAAGTTTGTTGGTTGATCCCCAACAAGTGGTATCAGAGCAGTTTGATGTTCTAGATTTTCTAACAAGTGGTATCAGAGCTCAGGTTGACTAACAGGTGTTTCAGATCTGGTTAGTGTTTTTTGATTACAGGTCACTCACAGGGGTTTCTGTTTGAGTGGGAGAAGCAATGGCAGAAGAAAGTAAACTGAGAATGAAGAATTTCAATGGCAAAAATTACCAATTATGGAGAATGCAGATAGAAGATTATCTATATCAGAAAGATCTATACTTACCGTTAGGTGGGGTTTCAAAGAATCCCATAGACATGAAAGATGAAGAATGGGAAGTTCTTGATAAAAAGGCTCTTGGATCTATAAAATTGAGTCTGGCATCTACTGTGATATCTAATTTATCACAGGCAAAGTCAACAGTAGAGTTAATTACTACTTTAGGAAATTTATATGAAAAACCCTCAGCTTCAAATAAGGTATATCTTATGAAGCAGCTATTTAATTTGCAAATACAGGAAGGTGGATCTGTATCTAATCATCTAAATGATTTCCATGGAATTGTAAATCAATTAAATTCAGTCAAAATAGTGTTTGATGATGAAATTAAAGCTCTATTAATCTTATGCTCTTTACCTAAAAGCTGGCATAGCTTGGTAATAGTAGTTAGTAATACTGCATCTGCTTCAAATATTTTAAAAGTAGATGATGTTAGTGTAATCTTGAATGAAGAAATTTTCAAGAAAAGCACAGAGGAAACATCAGGGAATGCTTTAAGTTTTAAAAGCAGGGGAAGGCAAAAAGAGAAGGGCAATCATCAGAGATCAAGGTCTAAGTCAAAGATGAGAGGTAGATCCAAATCCAAAAATGACAGGAAGATAGCCTGCTGGAATTGTGGAAAGATAGGGCATATAAGCAAAGATTGCTAGTCAAAACCTAAAGAAGAGAATCAGCATGAAGGTAAAGAAGAAGCAAAAGTTGAAGGTATTATTGCACAAGATGCTCTTATATTCTCTTTGCATAATAATATAGAATCTTGGGTTTTAGATTCTGGTGCCTCTTTTCATGCAACCCCAAATAGAGAATATTTCAATGACTATGTCCATGGAGATTTTGGAATAGTTTATTTAGGGGATGATGAGCCTTGTAAAATTATTGGCAAAGGAAAAGTGCAGCTGAAAATGCAGAATAGAAACACATGGGTGTTGAGAGATGTCATGCATGTACCCAGCTTGAAGAGGAATCTGATTTTTGCAGGAAAGTTGGGGGATGAGGGTTGTACAATAACTCTCATATCTGAATCTTGGAAAGTTACCAAAGGTGCACTTGTATTAGCCAGAGGTAAGAGAGTAGGTACTCTCTATTTATGTAATTGTATTACTGATAATTCTCCTTCTGTATTATCTACTTCAGATATAGATGCAAAGTTGTGGCACCAGAGACTTCGCCACATGAGTGAGAAGAGAATGTCCATTCTTAAGTCAAAAGGTAAACTTTCAGATTTGAAAAGCATAGATCTAGATTTTTGTGAGCACTATATTTTTGAGAAATAGAAGAGAGTGAGTTTTCTCAAGACTGGGTCAACAAAGAAGAAGCACAAGTTGGAGCTTGTTCACACAGACATGTGGGGACCAGCTCAAGTTGCTTCTATTGGAGGATCACAGTACTATGTTTCTTTCATAGATGATGCTACAAGAAAGGTATGGGTTTATTGTATAAGGAATAAATCTGATGTTTTTGACACTTTTAAGATGTGGAAAGCTTTAGTTGAGAATGAAACAGGCAAGAGATTGAAGTGTCTTAGATCTGACAATGCTGGTGAGTTCTGTAGCTATAAGTTCAACTGGTATTGTTATATGCATGGAATACATAGGCAAAGGATGGTTCCAAGGACACCTCAACAAAATGGAGTTGCTAAAAGGATGAACAAAACAATAATGGAGCATGCACAATGTATGAGGTTGCATGTTGGTTTGACCTTACAATTTTGAGCAGAAGCTGTAGATACTACAGTTTACCTGATTAAAGAGGACCCTCTATAGCTTTGGATGATGGAATTCTAGAAGAGGCTTGGATAGGTAAAAAGGTAGATCTTTCATTTCTCAGAGTTTTTGGTTCTGAAGCTTTTCTGCACATTGATAAGGAAAATAGAAAGAAGCTGGATGCTAAGTCTATGAGGTGCACATTTATTGGTTATGGCTCTGATGATTTCGGATTTCAGTTTTGGAATCTAGGAACTAACAAAATAATTAGGAGCCATGATTTTTTCAATGAAAAAGTGATGTATAGTGATCAGCTCAAGAAGCTGAACAATTCTAAGCAGAGCAATATTGAATTGGATGAGGTGATGATCCAAAATGAGCTCGTGGGAAAGAATAATCACAGACAAGAAAACACAGAGACCGACGTCAGTCAGGCAGGAATTGACATCAGCAAAATAAGAACCGACGTCAGTCAGATAGTGACCGATGTCAGTCAGGAAGGAACTGGTGTCGGTCATGTGGAATCGACGTCGGTTAGTTATAGGCCTGGAGGTGACCGAGGTTGGTCACTGTCAGAGAATTTGGGTGGACAGCGTGTTGTGAATGAGTCTCAGATGCCCATCAGGAGGTTAGAAAGGGTAAGTAAACCTCCAATTTGATATTCCCCTTTATTATTTTGTTTATTGCTTACTGATAGTGGAGAACCAGAGAGTTTTGATGAAGCAATACAGGTGGAATCTAAGAATCAATGGGAGCTAAGCATGAATGAGGAGATTGATTCCTTGAAAGAGAACCAAACATGGGATTTGGTTGAGTTGCCAGTGGGTAAGAGGACACTAAAAAATAGATGGATCTACAGGTTAAAGGAAGGTGAGAATGGACAGATGAGATATAAGGCCAGGTTGGTAGTGAAAGGATTTGCACAAAAACCAGGTATTGATTTTGATGAGATTTTTTCTCTTGTTGTTAAAATGACTTCTATACGGACTGTATTGTCCTTAGTTGCTATTGAGGATTTGCATCTTGAGCAACTTGATGTTAAGATAGCGTTTCTTCATATAGATTTGGATGAAGAAATATATATGGATCATCCGAAAGGATTTGACGTCAAAGGTAAGGAGAAGCTAGTGTGTAGATTGAAGAAAAGCTTGTATGGTCTCAAGCAAGCTCCTAGACAATGGTATTTGAAGTTTGACAGGTTTATGACTGAGCATGGCTATAGTAGATGTCAATCTGACCATTGTGTGTATTTTAAGAGATTGGATAATGGTAGATATATTATCCTATTGTTGTATGTAGATGATATGCTGGTTGCAGGTTCACACATGTAGGATATTTTTGAGCTTAAGGTGAAATTAGGTCACACATTTGCCATGAAGGATTTGGGAGCAGCAAAGAAAATCCTTGGCATGAGTATTAAGAGAGATAGGAAAAATCACAGGTTGATTTTGTCTCAAGAGGATTATGTGGACAATGTGTTGAAATGGTTCAATATGTAGGATGCAAAACCAGTAAGCACACCTATCGCTGGACACTTCAAGTTGAGTAAAGAATAGTGTCTTAATTCACATGATGAGGTAGAGTACATGAGTAGAGTTCTATATGCTTCTGCAATTGGAAGCTTAATGTATGCAATGGTATGTACTAGACCGGATATTGCCCAAGCAATGGGAGTTGTCAGTAAGTATATGGCCAATCCAAGGAAGGAACACTAAAAAGCAGTACAGTGGATTCATAGATATCTGAGAGGGACCAGTAGTAGGCATTTATGCTATGGAGGATCAAACACTTCTCTACATGGTTATGTAGATTCGGATATGGCAGGTGATTTAGATGGTAGAAGCAGCACCACAGGATATGTTTTCACTGTTGGTGGAACGGCGGTTAGCTAGATTTCAAAGTTGCAGAAGGTTGTTGCCTTGTCAACTACAGAAGCAGAATACATTACAGTCATAGAGGCTAGCAAAGAGATGATATGGATGACACGGTTCATGGAAGAGCTAGGAAAGGAGCAAGAGAGTTGCAGATTATACAGTGATAGTCAGAGTGCAATTCATTTGGCTAAGAATTCAGCCTTCTATTTAAGAACCAAACATATACAGCTTAGGTACCACTTCATTAGACAGGTATTGGAGGATGGTGAGTTGAAGCTGGAGAAGATCCATACAGATAAGAACCCTACTGATATGTTAACCAAGTCGGTAACAAAGGAAAAGTTGAATCTTCATTCAACTTTTGTTGGTCTTCATGATTGAGTTTGAAGATAGAGAAGCTAGAAGATGTTGTTGTACAGGTATTGGTGCAACTGTTTATCTCCAAGTGGGAGATTGTTAAGTTGTGGAGCTAAAAGCTTCACCAATGAGTGAATGCAAAAGTTGCAAGAATCACACAGTCACCGACGATGGTCAGGAATGGACCAGAGGCTGCCGGCGTCTGTTGTGGATCGGTTGACGTCAGTCATAGGCAGACTGGCAGGGACCGACGTCGGTCACCTGTGCGTCCAGAATATATTTTCATGGACAAAACAGATTGTTTGCATGATAAGTTTAGCTGTTAGTTGTAAGTCCACATTTCTATTTTTGGAAAGACTATTTTAAGCCTTTGATTAAGAGGTGTATCTAATGGTTGTGAATGCATTACTCATGATCCCTAATCTTATATAATAGGGATAGATCTTCATATCTTATTGTATTGTGTAAGTAGCAGCAGTACAAGAATTGTATATGTGTATCAATCCAAGTGTTGGAGTTGATTGTAATTGAGAGAGAGAACTCTTGAGGGAAAGAGATCTGGACATCTGAGAGGTGTGAGAAGAAAGTGTGATTTTCTTCATTGTATTTCCTTCTGGAAGAGTTTAATACAAGTTTTCAGGGTGGTTTCTTGTATCTCTTATTCTTTGCTATTTCTGATTCTAGTTACTTATCATTCTGGTTTAATTCCATGTTTAGTTGCTTTCACATAGTAATCAAGTTTGTTGGTTGATCCCCAACAAGTGGTATCAGAGCAATTTGTTGTTCTAGATTTTCTAACACAGCTTCAATTATGATCTTTAAAAATACTTAACCAATTAACACAAGCATTCATGAATCATATATATCATTCATAGCAATAAGAAATAAAGATAATGTAAAATCAATCACATAACACATGAAATACATGGGAAACCCTCTTGGGGAATAAAACCCACTAAAACCTAAAATTGGACTACTATCCTATAATAACAAGATCAAATTTAGACCATCTATAAATGATCAAGGAACTATAATCCCTATTTAGTGAGACTCCAATCCCACAATGTTCTACCACACCTAGCTAGTTGAACTACAACAACAAATAGACCTTTTAGCAAGTTCCACCTTGTAAGGAGGTTGAAACCACCTTAGATGTTGAGCTACCAAAAACAACACCTATGAGCACATCCACATTTGAAATGATGTCTACAATACCTGATGATGGACCTGTGCTTATCACTCTTTCTCCTTCACTCACACTCAATCTGCAAGAGCACTATTTAGCCAACAAAATTATGACTAATAGGTCATACAAATAGTCCTCAATCTATTATACTCTTCAACACATCTTAGGGAACTCTACCCCTCCTTCATTCCATAAAAAACACACTATCCTCTCTCAAAAATTCTCCCAAGTCTCTCATGCAAATTTTAGAACCCATCATCTTTGGTTCTACTATTTATAGAGAAATATTTGATAATTATTACCTTGGTCAGCCATTAGGCATGTCATATCCATTAAAAAATCTCTCAAATGAAGACATGGCTTAATACTATTACTGTAGGTTTTTATTTTTCCCTATTTATTAATTATGGAATATTATATATTTGTGCATACATGGAGTTTTCCTACATTCGTGGGATAGGCTAGCTTATGTGGAGATTGTGTGTCATATTTGTGTCATAAGGTGTCATAAGAATGTCATAAGAATATCATAAGACACTCCTATTCCGGGTATGGGAGTTACTTCTCTATTCTTGGCACCTTGTCACCACCTTTTTTGGAAGAGTCTATTCTTGGGGTGCTTTGACCACCTTTTGTGGAGGAGTCTATTCTTGGGGTGCTTTGACCACCATTTGTGGAGGAGTTACTTACTAGCTCTCCTATATGTATTCTTCATTTTCGCCATTTCATGTGAATAATCAAATTTTGGTTTTCTCCATTTTCGTCTTGTGCAATTTATCTTCTTATTTTCAAATTGCTTTAGCATCTTGTGGTGTGCACTTGTTCATCTTGTGTGGTCACGTCTCCATCGCACTCGCGTTATCCGGATTCTGGCAACAACTTCGATATGGTATCAGAGCTACTCCGGTAATCGTGTGTCTGGTTATGCTAGTAGTTTATTTTGAAATTCTTACTTTGCTTACTTAGTAGTTTTTTTTTTTAAATTCGTTGCATTTGAGAGCTTTGGTAGAGTTTTTTGAAAACTCATGCAAATCCATACGGAACTTGTTTAAAAATTTACTTCTGAGTTAGCATTTGCCAAGACATGTTGTCTAGATCTTTGGTTTTCTTCAGCAAGGCGGAGGAATTCTAACTTTGTCATTCTCTAGGAAGAAAAAAAAGAATCTCTGCATTCTGTTTGCTTTTTGTTTGTGTGATGCCACCTTCTGGTAGAAAGAGGTGAAGCTGCCCAAACCAGGCACCTACCACTTCAGGTGCTGCCCACTCACAACTTCTGCCCCAACTTCCTTTCTTCCAGCACACCAAGCAGCTGAAGCATCCTTTCCAGCCACGCCAAGCAGCAAGCAGTCATTTGTATGGCGCCCAGGTCTTTTTTTTTTTTTTTGCAAAAAAAAATAATTTCAGAACTGCGCCTTTCTTTTGGATGCCATTTGTTGTTGGTCTGCTGTTTAGAATCAGCTTCTGCACCTCATTTTTGGTCAAGTCCATGCCATAGTCAGCTCCAGCCAAGCCATAAGCCGTACGGCGTCCAGGGTTGCACTCTTTTTTGGGAGAAAATTCAAAATTGCACCCTTTTTTTTGGGACGCCACTGCTGCATCTGTTTTGCTGTCTGAAAATAGAAGTGCACCCTCCTTTTTTGGTGAATATATTCTGCTATTATCCTTCCAACAAGGCGCCTCAGATAGTCCAACAGGTCTGCATTTAGCTTTTTTGTCTTTTCTAAGTCAAAATTTTGGACTGTGCATTTTTGGACGCCCCTCCCTACTTGTCATCCTATTTGGCATCCTTTGGACACGTGGCATCTATCCAAACTGTCTTTGATTTATTTTTCTAGTGTAAAATTAACTTGATAAAACAAAAATCAGTCAATTTCACTGAATATTAAGGATTTTAGACAGTTTTGTATTTTGGGGATTTTCAATTAAAACTTGTATCTTCGCCTATCGAAGACGAAGGGTGAGGCCCGGGTTTGCAGGAGGCCAATTCCCCCTCACACAAACCTCATTTGGATTCCTCATTCCATATTGAATCTAACGAGTGGCTGGAAGGCTACTTTCTTCCCCATAACAAGCATTTTTTTAATGTTTTAGTGCTTTTTTTTGCAAAAACACTAGTTTACGGGAAAATTGTAACTTTAATATCTTGCATACGGTAACTCAGTTTTGGGTACCATTTTTTGAAAAAGTGTTTGTAATTCAATTTTCCATAGCTTAGACTTATTATTTTTCAAAAATGCACTAATTTATAAAGTGCCAAAAATTTGGGTCTCCCGAGACACATTTTCGGCTGAGTCCGACGTCCTGTTTGCTTAAGTCTTGCACTGATTGCTCTAAGATGCATTTTCAGCTGAGTTCGACATCTTTTGAGCATGCACTTGCATATTTGGGGGGGCTCAACATTTTGGGGGGGTGTGATTGTTTTTTCACAACTTGCTTTCATTCTCCTTTCTGCATAAATTCACAACTTGCAATCAACTCAACATCACTTAAATTCAGCTAAAAATGGATTCTTTTCAACTTAAACCCCTAACACCCTTCAACTATCATGAATGGAAAGTCAAAATTTCAATCATTCTTAGAAGCAAAGGGTTGTATAGGATCACTATGGGTACAGAAGTAGAACCCAAACAGATGCTGAAAAGGTTAAGTGATACAACTGTAGTGATGAAGCCTTTGGGTTATTGAGCTTGTCTGTGTCTCTAGAACTTCTCTTCCACTTAGAATCCTCACAAACTCCTAATGACATATGGGACACCTTAGAAAATTTTTTTGGGAAGCTTGATGAGATGAGAGGTCATAAGCTCGAAAACGAACTCATAAGTCTAAGTCCTAGTAACTTTGACACCCTACAGGACTTCTTCACTAAGTTTAAGGCCCTTAAATTGCAATTGAAAGAATGTGGGATAGAGAAGAAAGATGATCAACTCATTCTTTCTATTCTCGCAAAGTTAGGTCCAAGCTATTCAGTCTTTGTCTCCATTTTCCATGCCACAAAAAGTGCCCTTGGCACTACATGGAAAATGCCTTCTTTGGATTCATTCATTGCCGACTTGACTAGGGAGCAAGATAAGCTAATTCAAATGGGCACAATGAAGTCTACTCAACCCCAAGCTTTGATAGCTAGAAATGGTAAGGATAAGACTTCAACAAAGGAAAAGAATAAAAAGAATAAGGACCAGGAGAAGAAGAAAGAAAACACCAATCCTGCCAAAAACAACACTAAGTCTTCATCCTCCAATGTTAAACTTCAGAAAGAGAAGGTTAAGTGTGCCTATTGTAAAAAGACAGGGCATGATGAACACAAGTGCATGAAGAAACAAATAGACCACCTAACTCATCTTCTAGAGAAGAAAAACATAGGTGTTCCTGAGTCCATCAAGCATAATTCATCAACCCAAGATTCTAATAAGGCAAAAGGCAAGGGTAAGGAGAAAGAAAAGGGCAAGGCCCTTGTAACAACTGCAGCTTCTACATCATCATGGGTCATTGATTCAGGTGCTTCTCACCACATGGGCTCTTCACTAGTTGAGTTTTCATCTTTAGAGCCTTGTAACATGACTTCAATTAGTTTGGGTGATGACACATCAGTTTCTGTTGCAGGGAGAGGGTCAGTTGAAATGGAAGGAGGAACATTCAATAATGTTCTAAGTGTTCCTTCTCTTTTAACCAATCTCCTATTAGTGTACCAAATCACTCACATTGGTCGGGGCATGAGAGTTGAGTTTTCACCAGATTTAGTGTCTATCAAGGAGTTGCATAGTGATACTACAGTGGCAGTGGGTAGGGTAAATCACCAAGCTAGGTTATACACCTTCTCACATTTTGCATCAAATTCTTCTCCGACAGCATTGCTGACTCATTTAGATGAAGTTAGCAAATTGTGGCATGAGTGGTTTGGCCACCTTAACTACTTCTATCTTGAGTAACTTTGCAAAAATGACATGGTCATTGGCTTGTCTCGAGTCCAATTCTCAAAAATACTTTGTGAGGGGTGCTCCCTTGGGAAGCATCCCGAAGCAAAATTTGACAAAGGCAAAGCTTGGAGGCCTTCACAACATTTGGAGTTAGTCCACAGTGATGTATCGGGACCCTTTCCCAAACCATCTCTCACAAGGGCCAAGTACATCCTCACTTTCATTGATGATTTCTCTAGGTACACTTGGATATATTTTCTCAAACAAAAGTCTGAAGTGTTTGAAAAATTTCTAGACTTCAAGGCTCTTGTTGAGAAATAGAGTGAGAAATCCATCAAGGTTCTTCAAACTGATAATGGAGGGGAGTATGTCAGCATCAGGTTTGAATAGTTTTGCACCACAGAAGGGATTGATTTGCAGTGCACAGTCACTTATAGTCCTTCACAAAATGGGGTTGCAGAACGCAAAAATAGGTTCTTGAAGGAGATGGGTAGCTGTATGATTCACTCCAAATCCTTAGCACCATAGTATTGGGCCGAAGCCATCAATTGTGCTTGCTACATTCAAAACAAGGTTCCTCATAAAGCTTTGAAAGGGATAACACCCTTTGAAGCTTGGCATAAAAGGAAACCTGATGTTGAGCACCTCAAGGTTTTTGGATCCCCATCCATGGCCTGCATTCTGAAGAAGAAATGCAAAGCTATGGAACGGCAGTCCAAGCCTTGCATCTTTATAGGATATCTAAATGGTATTAAGGGATATCACCTTCTAGATCGAGTCATACATGAGTTGTTCATTGATAGAAGTGTCTATTTTCAAGAAAGTCCTAGAGACTTAACACTTGACACTTCTTCTCCCTCATCGGATCTACTTCTTCATGATGATTCCTCATCAAATTCAGATCAGCCACAGCAGATTCTTGAGCTAGAGTCATCTTCTTCTTCTTCGAGTTCAGACAGTGAGGATAATGATGCAGTGTCATCCACCTCTAGTCAGTCAGAGGATGAGGAGTTAGCACCTGACTCGCCCACTTTTGGGCCACTTTGGGCCAGACAGACACTTGAGAGTGCTGGCACTTGGGCAAGAGACCCCACAGATGACAGACATACTAGGGGGGATTTTCCAGAGAGATCTGCATGCCTTCTTTGCTTCAGTTTTGGATCTACAAACTTTTTGAGAGGCATCGGGGGTACCTGAGTGGGATAGTGCTATGGAGGAAGAATATTCTTTCTTAATCAAAAATCACACTTGGGATTTGACTTCACTTCCTAAGGGAAGAAAGATGGTTCGATGTAGGTGGATATATCAGACCAAGTTTACAGCAGATGGGTCAGTTGATAAGTATAAGGTGTGATTAGTTGCCAAAGGTTTTTCACAGGTGGCAGGCATTGACTACTCAGAGACCTTTGCACCCATTGCAAAGATGACTTCTATCCAACTCACCTTGGCTATTGTTGTAACACATGGTTGGAATGTGCATCAGATGGATGTGAAGAGTGCCTTTCTTCACGGAGACCTAGAGGAGGAGATCTACATGGAGCAGCCGCCAAGATTTGTTCAGGATTCTTCTTTAGTATGTAGACTTAGGAAATCTATATATGGCCTCAAACAGGCCCCTCGGGCTTGGTATGCCAAGATGGATTCCTTCCTTCTCACAACGAGTTTCACTAGGTGCCATTCTGATCCCAATGTCTACTTTTTATGGCAAGATGATTCGCTCTTGATTTTGGTTCTATATGTTGATGACCTTTTGATCACCGGGAGTTTTTCATCAGCTATTGCAGCAGTGAAGGCATCTCTCTAGGATAGATTTGACATGACAGACTTAGGTTTGTTGCACTACTTCTTTGGCATCGAGATCTCACAGTTAGATTCAAGGAATTCTCTTGCACAACCTAAGTATGCTCTTGACTTATTGGCTCGATTTCACATGGCTAATTGCAAGCCATCTCTGACTCCCTTTCTATCAGGAGTCAAGCTTGAGGCTGATTTTTCTTCACCATTGGTTGATGCCACTTGATATCACCAACTTGTTGGTAGCCTCATCTACTTGACTCACACTAGGCCTGACATATCATATTCAGTGGGACTTGTCTCCAGATTCATGTAGGAACCCCATGAGTTGCATTGGAAAGCAGCTAAGAGGATCTTGCATTACATACAGGGTTCACATAGATATGGGATTCATTACAGATTTGGCACAGAGGTTGACTTGGTTGGATATACAGATTCAGACTGGGCTGGCGATTCACAGACTTGCAAGTCCACTTCTAGTTACAATTTCTCTCTAGGTTCAGGTCCTATCAGTTGGTCTAGCAAGAAGCAGAATGTTATTGCTATATCATCCACAAAACCAGAGTATAGGGGAGTTGTTAATGCAGCTACTAAGGCTATTTGGCTTCAGGGGATTCTTTTTGAGTTTGGCATTCCCATCAGGCAGCCCACCATCATTTATTGTGACAACCAACGTACCATTCAGATTTATAGGAATCTGGTTCAGCACCAGCATACCAAGCACATAGAGATTCACATGCATTTCATTCGGGAGCTTATTCATAGTCAGGTCATTGACTTAATATTTTGCTAGTCTAAGGAGCAGGTTGCAGACATCTTCACCAAACCTTTCACTGAGAGCAAGTTCATTCATCTACGAGCTCTTCTTGGGGTGTGGTCTACATCTGCAGTAGCATCATCTTCACGGGGGGCCTTCTAGCCTCTTATTTTCTTTTATGTCTCTCTTTTGGGAGGGAGTTTTTTTCTACAGGTTTTCTCCTTTTCTCTATCTTATGGGAGATTGCATTTGTACATGGGTACCTCATCAGGCCTAGTTACCGGGACCCATTTTTTATTTCCACACTACCCACCTAAGCTACGCTTATGGGGGGGTATTAGTGTAGGTTTTTATTTTTTCCTATTTATTAATTAGGGAATATTATATATTTGTGCATACATGGAGTTTTCCTACATTCGTGGGATAGGCTAGCTTATGTGGAGATTGTGTGTCATATTTATGTCGTAAGGTGTCATAAGAATGTCATAAGATACTCCTATTCCAGGTATGGGAGTTACTTCTCTATTCTTGGCACCTTGTCACCACCTTTTTTGGAGGAGTCTATTCTTTGGGTGCTTTGACCACCTTTTGTGGAGGAGTCTATTCTTGGGGTGCTTTGACCACCATTTGTGGAGGAGTTACTTACTAGCTCTCCTATATGTATTCTTCATTTTGGCCATTTCATGTGAATAATCAGATTTTGGTTTTCTCCATTTTCATCTTGTGCAATTTATCTTCTTATTTTCAAATTTATTTAGCATCTTGTGGTGTGCACTTGTTCATCTTGTGTAATCATGTCTCCATTGCACTCATGTTATCCAGATTCTGACAACAACTTTGATAAATACAATATTCATAGCTCAGCCATAGTAGCTATGGGTCACCCTTAAGCATCTACACCTTTTAATCAGGCCCTTGTAGCTCTTATAGGTATCATGGAGACCTATTCACCCATTTAGCACTCCCTCAATCAAAACAAGAACACATTACCACTTTCAAGTACATTGATCCACTCCTTATGTCCCCTTCAACATCCTCAAAATATCATAGTCAACTTAGCTCACCTCTACATATGCTCAAACAACTCAAACACTGACCAAGTGCACACAGTCAACTTCTTAAGCATTATTCATACTCAAAATAGATTTATCACACCTCTAAAATCCACACAGAGCATATTCATGGAATCTACTTTCAAATTGAGCATATTCATGGAGTAGACTTTCAAATTGCCTTCTACGAGTCTGTAACTTATCAATATTAACCTTTGATTCTCCTTCAAAAATAATCTTCAATTTATCCCATATTTCATTGGTATAAGTGCAACGAATTACTTTGGTTCACTAAATTTTTGTAAGACCACAAGTGATGGCATTCATTGCCTTAGAGTTATTCTCAAATATCTTCTTGTCTACAATACTAGATGGAGAAATAACAAGAGCAACATAACCATCCAAAAATGATTGCCATATATCAAATCCTAGGGACATAATTTAGGTATTCATCCTAACACTCCAAAAATCATAATTAGATCCATTGAACATTGGTTCTTGCTTAGTAGAGAAACCACCTTGCATATTCTGACTATCCATTGTACCTTGGATCACCTTCAAGTTATTAAGCCTTTACTAAAGGACCTCACTCTTATACCAATTATTAGAGGTACAATCACTGAGAGGGGAGGTGAATCAATGAGTCCAAATAATCCAACTTCAATTATGATCTTTAAAAATACTTAACCAATTAACGCAAGCATTCATGAATCATACATATCATTCATAGCAATAAGAAATAAAGATAATGTAAAATCAATCACATAACACATGAAATACATGGGAAACCCTCTTGGGGAATAAAACCCACTAGAACTTAAAATTGGACTACTATCCTATAATAACAAGATCAAATTTAGACCATCTATAAATGATCAAGGAACTATAATCCCTATTTAGTGAAACTCCAATCCCACAAGGTTCTACCACACCTAGCTAGTTGAACTACAACAACAAATAGACCTTTTAGCAAGTTCCACCTTGTAAGGAGGTTGAAACCACCTTAGATGTTGAGCTACCACAACAACACCTATGAACACATCCACATTTGAAATGATGTCTACAATACCTGATGATGGACCTGTGTTTATCACTCTTTCTCCTTCACTCACACTCAATCTGCAAGAGCACTATTTAGCCAACAAAATTATGACTAATAGGTCATACAAATAGTCCTCAATCTATTATACTCGTCAACACATCTTAGGGAACTCTACCCCTCCTTCATTCCATAAAAAACACACTATCCTCTCTCAAAAATTCTCCCAAGTCTCTCATGCAAATTCTAGAACCCATCATCTTTGGTTCTACTATTTATAGAGAAATCTTTGATAATTATTACCTTGGTCAGCCATTAGTCATGTCATATCCATTAAAAAATATCTCACATGAGGACATGGCTTAATACAATATTCATAGGTCAGCCATAGCAGCTATGGGTCACCTTTAAGCATCTACACCTTTTAATAAGGCCCTTGTAGCTCTTATAGGTATCATGGAGACCTATTCACCCATTTAGCACTCCCTCAATCAAAAAAAGAACACATTACCACTTTCAAGTACATTGATCCACTCCTTATGTCCCCTTCAACATCCTCAAAATATCATAGTCAACTTAGCTCACCTCTACATATGCTCAAACAACTCAAACACTGACCAAGTGCACACAGTCAACTTCTTAAGCATTATTCATACTCAAAATAGATTTATCACACCTCTAAAATCCACACAGAGCATATTCATGGAGTCTACAACATGTTCCAATATCTAATTCATCATGAGACGTTAAAACAACATCAATACAAGCTCAAATATCCTTCTTGGGTCACTTGTAGAATAAGAATGAACACATAGTTAACTTCTAGGCTCAATATCTTTAACTATACTCACTTCTAGATCTTTAAATTAGGTTCAATGGATGTACCATGGATTCCTCTACATATTTTATTTTTAATACATGAGTAAATTTTTCTTCTATCTAAAGATATGGCCCAAAGACTAGAAACTATTTTTTCCCTGTGATAAATTCAAATATTTGAATAACAACGGTCATAATTAACCTTCAAACACAATGATAAAATATCATGATCTCTTATCTTAGAATATGCACCATTGATCTTGATCAATATTTAATGCATAGGCACCAATGCTCAGATGTTAAACGTTAATCATGTTAACCTCATCTTGTGTAATCTTGAAACATTGACTTAACACACTCTGTAGATCTCTATAGATTAGTCAGGTCTTTAGTGATCAATTCTCACCATTGATCAATCTATATGAATGCCCACTCACCATTGGATCATTATATTTTACCTTTACTTAGTCATTAAACATCATGCACCTATCTTCATCTTGCTACTTCCTAACTCCTTGGATCAATGTGCACCATTGATCTTTCTAGAGCTTTAACACTTTCAAAAATGACTATGGGAACCCTTTCAATATGCATGAGTATCCATTTTTTCACCTCAATAACTTATTATATGCTTTGATAAAATTTCTCAAATTTGGACTAAATGATCTCCTTACATAGGAGAATCCAATCATGTGACATACCACTCCTAAAACCCTATTGTATGAGAGATATATCACCATTAAGGTGCCTTCTCAAAATCTTCTATAATAGAGCCAACCATGCCAAAACCTTTATGAGAGGCCAACTTTGAGCATCCATAACTTTTGTTGCACTTTAGTGTATGATCTATAATTTAGCACAAATCAGCTATGCTCAAAATTGAACAAACCCATATGATTAATTTATCTTGACACTTTCACATGTGCAAGATATAACACCATGAAAATGCTCACTTAGCTCTTTCTACCTCATTAAAAATTTGACTATATATGGAAAAACATAGTCAAACTACCTGGGAGGCCAACTTTACATATGCATATCTTTTGACGCACTATATTACATGATCTAAAAATTAGCATAAATAAACTAGGTCTGAAAATAAATAAACCCATATGATAATTTTTTCCTAGCACCTCCACGCATGCAAATGTTGACCTTATCAACATGCTTAATTAGCTCTTTTTGGCCACATTGCAAATTTGGCTAAGTATGGAAAAACAAAGAATTCTGATTGAGAATCCAACTTTGTACCCTCATAACTTTGATCATGCTTTGATGCATGACTTGAGATCTAATGCATAAAAAATAGGGACTACTATGATCACAACCATATGACCAACTCTTCTTGATGCATTCCCACATGGTAATGGTGATGTCATCAAACTACTTAGATTTTCTACCATTGGACCTAAAGTGTCTAGATGAAAACTATGATCAACCAAATGAATTATACTTATGCACACAAGCTCTACAAGTATAGACAACATCTTAGGGACCCATTTCACATGATAAATACTCCATACTCTTCACTAAACACTTATATCCATGTCAACATTGAATATCAACCAATCATCCTTTAATCATACAAGAACTAACACTTGTACACTTTGTCATTATCACATAGACTATTAAGGCTCTTAATCCACTCAACATGACACCTCCATGAAAACACCATGACATCATCATGATAACTCTCTAACACTTTGGAAGTTTAGAGTGAATGAATTTTTTTGTAGATATCATAAAAAATGGTCCCAAAAAAGAAGTGAGAACATGTGCTCGATAGCAAATGCCATGGTGAGCAATATAGTAAATAGATTGGACATGCAACACAATACCTTGTTCAATATTTCAAATACCTCTACCAAAATAAATCATGGCATAAAGAAGATAGAAACCAGAAATAATATTGTGCTTCTCAAATGACATAAGCACATCAACATTATGATTATCATAAGTGTGGGTAGCTACAAGAGAAATTACAGGTGTAGCGGGATCACAATATGACTCATGATCTAGTAGGTCACAATCTAAGAGGGTGTCTAGTGTATGTGAGATAGATTCATAAATAAGTAGTAATTGTGGACCAAGTGTAGTAGGTGTGGGATTAACATGATCAAATAGTCACTAGAATAATGAAACTTTATTTATAAAGTGCAATTTTAAGAGTTGTGTTCTACATTTTTTGTGAATAATGGCACATTTTGAGATTTCATACCTTGTTTTACTTAACAACCTTAATAATATCTTTCACAAGTGATAATAATTCAAATAATAGAGTTTTTCTCTCAACGTGTAAGTTATTATTTATTTTGATTAGTTTTTATACATCAAGGCATGCAACCATTACAAGCATTCATTATTAGGAAGCCTAAGGTGGTTGTAATTCCTAGTTGTTTTATGGTTATTTTCTGATTGATATTGTATTTTGCATTTCATTAGTATACCTTGTTTATTTAGGCATGGTTGTCATGGTATGTATGTTTCTTGTATAGGGTTGGGTCCTTAGTTTAAAAAACCTAACTTTAACCTTAATAAAAAAAGAGGACATGGAATTAATAAATGTCCCTTGAAAGAGTCTCCAAATAAAAGTGAAATGTGATAAGATGTGTTCCTTGAAGGAGACTTAACACAAATAACAAGTCTGCCAAAATATAAATTTCAAAAAACAAGGATAGGGTATGAACCAAAAGTTTGCCATAAAGGGAACAAGGCACAACGAAAGCAAGTTTTTACCCCTAAAAATAGTTATAACTTTATGAGTGAAATTTAAAAAAAAAACCTAAATATTTATAATGATTTTGTTTACAAAACATTTCACCCTACTAACAAATTGATTTGAATATGGGAAACAAAAAAATCATTTCTACACAATATGACATAATTTTAGTTATAAATATGGATTGTAGGTAAAAAACATGCACTTTAAAAAAAACTTAAAAGGTGTCTTAAGTAAGGAGAAAAGTTCTTTTAAAATTCAGCAATGTTTGACTACAAAGGACTCTATAAATATTTTTAAAAAAGATAAATTTTCATGTGTAGTAATATTAAAATGATTATATCGTGTGGAATAGGTTAGAATCATATTTTCATCACATAAAATAATATCACCTAACTCTAAATCACACTTAAGATATGAGTAAAACAACATAGGGGTGTCTAAAAAATACTCAATGAACTTAGGTCCAACATAATGAAAAATATGTGATTATAAAGGATAAAATCACTAATTAGGATTGCTTATGTGATAGTAGCATTGATTGGAAATAAAAACAAGTTTTACATGGAGGGTTTGACTACTTGTTATATCAGACCCCACTTGTTGGTCTTCATTAATTGAAAAATCCTTTTCAAGACTTTGTAAAGAAATGTAGTGTAAAAAATTACTTGGGGGAGGGGTGGTCAAATATGTGACATCCCTTAAAAAAACCAATGATTTTTAAAAATCATAATTTCCCCTCCACCTACAAATAATTTTAAAAATGCATATGGCAAAAACTTAATTTTATTGAAGATTCATTTTTAAAAAATAGGTCGACCACAAATGGCATAGTTTGGAAGTAATGTTCTTAGTATAAATGGGCACCCAAAAGGTCAAAAAAATAACATAGATCCAATTCTAAAATTTAATTCATCCAATTTTAAATCCAAATATGTTAATGCCAATGTCGACACCAATAAAATAGTGTCAATGAATTCTCAATGTTAATGTCATATTGTTCACAAAGTATGTAGCTAGGAGGATTATCTACAAAAGGACATGGTAGTGATTAAAATATTTGTAGAAAG
Source organism: Torreya grandis (assembly GCA_037957365.1). Classification (NCBI taxonomy): domain Eukaryota; kingdom Viridiplantae; phylum Streptophyta; class Pinopsida; order Cupressales; family Taxaceae; genus Torreya; species Torreya grandis. The sequence goes on from JARHVA010002015.1 coordinate 360,421, forward strand.
TTTGTGAAAAGGTGTCTAGGATAAAATATAGTGGTGGCATGGTGGTAATTTTGGAGGTTGTCAAAGGCAGTGGTGGGATTTAGATGTTGGTGAGTGAAGGAAACAAGGTGTGAGGGATGAAGTCAGGTGGTGGACAATAAAATAGGTAGGTGTCCATGTGGAGGTGGTGGGACAATCAGTGGATAGTAAGGGGATACTTTGGTGGTGGTTGGTGGAAAGGTATGAAGGGTAGGGGATATTAGTGGTGGTAAGGTTGTTAGGCATATGGGAAAAGAGGAGTTGGTGGGAGTAGAGAGGAGTGGTAGAGGAGAAGGAAGTAGGGTGATCTATTGACTTGAAGGGAAAAGGGTTTTGATGGGGTGGAGAGGTTACAGTGGGAATGGAGTTGGGGGAAGGTAGATGGAGGTTATACATGAGGCTATGAGGTGGGAGGGGTGATATCAGGGTTTTTTTAATTTTATAAATTAAATAAAATTAAACACAAAATAAAATAAAATATAAAAGCCCCTACTTAAATTTTTTTAAATAATATAAATAAATACCCCCTCCTATTTTTATTTTTCATTTTTTTAAATAAGTAAACAAAAAACCTATAAAAATATCCCCCAAAACTATCATTTTTTATTTTAAAAAACTTTTAATAAACCAAAAAAAATCAAACGCATTTTCCCATGGACAGTCAAAATTGACTGATAAATTCTTATAAATTAGGAACACACCATGGCTAATTTTCATGAAATGAGAGCCCACCCCCATAAATGAGTTTCTATGGATTCATTAGTATGGTCAAATTTGGTTGAAAATGCACAAATTCTCTATAAATTTATCAGCAACACACACTTGCTAGGTAGATCTAGAGCTATATATTTCCATCAAAAAAGAAAGGCTAACCACCTTTCTCAGTTATACAAACATTCTAATGACGTATGACCTTCTCCAAAGGGTAAAATAATTTTGAATATAACATATTATAGCTCCATTACCATATTAAAAAATAAGGATAGAGTCCAATCATAAGATCAAAAAATTGAGACTAACTCACACTAAGAAAATGTTAAAACATAATGATATAATTCACATTATGAGATAAATAATTTATAATCAACTCTCTTACATTACATATCTCCTCAATGATATCATTTGTCACATGATCTCTCACTATTATGCCATACTCTCTCATTATTATGTCATTTTCTCTCATTGTTATATAATGAGTGAGGGGGGAGAGACCCTCATTTAAAGACCCTAAAGACTCTCATAAATACAAATATTTTGCTTACAATCATATATTCAAGTGGTTTAATAAATAAAAGTGGGGTAAATTCCATGCTGGTGTGCAACTTGGACTTTAGTGCAAGTTGTCATGTGGGTGTGCAACTTGAAATTTAATGCAAGTTACATTTTTAAATAGGAAAACATAGGTAAATTAGCCTAAGTAAACTTAAGAACAAAGGTGTAATTATAAATTTACACCAACATATTATTGATGTTCTTCTTAGTAATATCCTTTACTACATGGATATGAGTGAATAAATTATTCCTTTTGACCCCTTTCAAATGAATCAAATGGAAAAATTGTTGTGATAAAGCTATATGACTCATAGGATATTAGTGTCCCCTGAATTGAAGTTTCACTTTTAGCGAGACATGGAACATTGGGCAGTTTGGAACATCTTGGAGAATACTTTTGGAAATCATGGTAAGATGTGGGCTTATCAACTAGAAAATGATCTTAGTGTTATTAGTCTAAAAAACTATCTCTAGATTGTAGATCTCATCACTCAAGTCAAGTGTTTGAGATTTCTACTTGTTGAGATAGGTGTCACCAAGACTAACAAATGATTCATTATGAGTGTTTTGTTAATATTGGATCATCCATATTCAATATTCTTGTCAAACCACTACACACATCATGATTCTTCGGGTTAGTACTGACTTTTGATAAGTTCTTTGATTAATTTTAGAGAGAATAGGAAAAAATATTTTCATTAGTTAAATATGACCTAGAGATACTAAGTAGCAGATATTAGTTGTCAATTATATTGATGCGATCTCATAACCAAACTATGGAAAAGACAAGGGACTTACCATAGAAAAATGAAAAGTAAAGCTTAAGCCTAAGGGAAATAAATAAAATTAGCATAACTCTTCCCCCTATTGGGACAAAGGTAAAATAAAAATTAATTTAAAAGTAGGCAAAGAGTGTTACAAATTCTATGGTAAACCAAGACATGTTGAACAATAATGTTTCATGAAAATGGCATACTTGGAAGAAGAGATGAAAAATATATATCTCCATCCCTACCAAATAAGAAAAACACTTTATACAACAACAAATGTTCACATGTTTCTAAATGGATTTTGGATTTAGGAGACTCTCACCATATGGCACATCAAGGCTCTTTATTTCACACTCTTGATGAAAACCACACAACTAAATTTTTAACAAGAAATTCTTGACCTCTAGTTATTGAGGGTAAAGGATTTGTTCAAATGGAGAATAACATATCAAAAAAAAATCCCCTATTAAAATTTTTTATACAACCACTTAGCCATCTATCATATCACACATTTAGATGAATGCAAAACCATTGGGTTTACACCTACCAATGTTGTCATCAGAAATGAAAAAGACTATTATGCTATTAAAACCATTGACAAAGTTGATCATCAAGCAATATTGTACAAATTTAACAACCTTGTGTTCACTAAACCTTTAAAATTCATTATTACACTTGAAAATGACTTGAGTAAACTTATGCATGAGCATTTTGGTCTCCTAAACTATTGTTTGTTGCAAGACCTTAGTAAGCATAACATGGTTCTTGGTTTGTTGAAAGTTTCTTTCAAAGATAAATTTTGTCTAGGATGTGCACTTGGAAAACAAAACAATGATCATTTTCCTCAAGGAAAATATTGGAAGGCAAGTGATAAATTATAGTTGGTTCCCACTGATCTCATGTCATTCCCTCATGTTTCTTTTCAAAAAATAAATGGGTGCTTATGTTTATTAATGATTTCTCTTAAATAAATTTGGTATAGTATCTAAAAAACAAAAGTGAAGTCTTTGATAACTTAAAAAAAATTAAATCCCTTGTTGAAAATGTTTTAGAAATAAAAATCTAGTGTCTTATAACATATAATGGATGAGAGTTTGTCAACAATAAAATGATATACTTATATGAACATGTAGGAATTCAACTTCAATATAATGTGCCCTACACCCTTCAATAGAATGGTGTAACTAAACACAAAAAAAAATACACTTAAGGAAATGGCCAATTGCATGTTGCATTCTACAAATGTGCCTCTCAATTTTGGTGAGAGGCAATCCAATGTGAGAACTACATTCAAAATCACACTTATCACTCAATAGTGTAATACATGATTCTAGAAGTAAAATGGTTTGGTGTTAAGACTAATGTTTTTGACTTCAATATTTTTTATTGTAATCCATGGGTGCATATCCCAAATGATAAATGTAAATAAATGGAAAAAATTGCCATTATTTTTTTTCATTTTTTAGCTTTTAGGAATAAGTGAAGGCATATCATATTATTATTTCTAACACCACTAAATTTTTTTACTTGTCATATGTATTGTTTGATAAAAATTCACAGGCTTACAATCTAAAATATTATCCTCCTCCTTCATTAATATTTATACGATTACACACAAATTATGATGTTGTTGGATAGTTTTCATTGATGTCATGGTGATGTCATGGAGGTGTCCTGGTGAGTGTATGAAGTTCTTTGATAGCCTAAGTAACAATGATAAAGTGTGCAATATGCTTGTCCTAGTGTGCTCAAAGGAGGCTTGGTTGATCTTCAGTTTTGGCATGATTAGAGATGTTAAAGGATGGGTATGGTGATTAGAACATGTGAAAGAGCTCCCTAAGATGTTATATATGCTTTAAGAACTTATGTGTATAATTTTAATTCATCTGGTAGTCCATATTTTTCATCTAGATAGTTTGGGTCTAGTGGTAGAAAATCTAAGTAGGCAGTTTGTTGATGTCACCATTACCACATGTAGATGACTCAGGGGGAGTTGGCCATATGGTTGTGATCAAATTTGTACCTATTTGTTATGTGATAAATATTAGGTAATTAACCTAAGTGTATTCAAGGATATGTGGTTGAAAATTTGGGCTTCTAGGCATTTTGACAATGTTTTCCCATACATAGCTAAATTTACAAAGTGGCAAAAAAAGCTGAGTAAACATTTTGATGGTGGAATATCTCACATATGTGTAAATTTCAAGAGAAGATCATACTATATGTTTTTTTAGTTTTGAGCCTATTTTATTTTCACTAAATTTTATATCATGTGCTAAAGTGCATCAAAAGATATGCATGTTCAAAATTGGTAATCTTCTAGACAAGTTCTAAGCATAGTTGGCTCTATGATAGAAGTTTTTTAAAAGGCATTTTAATGATAATATATATCTCACATGTTTGGGTTATAGGAGAATATTTTTATATGGATGGATTATCCTTTGAAAGGTGATCATGTTGTCTAAATTCTAGATCATGTGTCTAATCACAACAAAATTTATTGATGTCTAAAGTAGGTTTTCCAAGCATATTGTAGTTAGTCCCCATACTTAGTCAATTTGCATGATTTTAATAAAATATATACCTAGTGGAGATACAATGGTTCATGGTAGTTTGTATTTCCATATCCATTGGTATGCATAAAGTTAAATGGGTCAATGTGACAGCTATTTATCAAAGATAAAGATCAAGCATCTTATAAAAGATCAACGGACCATGTGTGTTCCAAGATGTTAAGAAGTAGCAAGATGGAAAGAAGTGCAAATTATTTAAAAACTAATAAAATGTAAAGGATAAGGATCCAAAAGTTAGTGGGCATTCATATAGATTGATCAAATGGTGAGTGTTTCTATTTAAAGACCTGACTAATCCACAGGGATCGACAGAGCACATTGAGTCAAAGTTTCTAGATTGTATAGGATGAGGTCAAAGTGACTAAGGTTTAACATTTGAGAATTGGAGCCTATGTGTTAAAGATAAAAAATAAATAAATAGTGTGTATTTGATCTAAGTATTAAGGACATGTGATTCAAGTATGGTTTTCAAGGTTTAACCATGACCGTTTGAATTTGAATATTTGAATTTTGTACAGGAAAATCCTAGTGTCTAGTTTTTATGCCATATCCTTCAATCTATGCAGAATTTGCTCATGGTGTAAAAAGCAAAGTTATAGAAGATTCCAAGGCACATATAATAATATGAATTTAAAGGTATAATTTTATATATAGATAAATATATTTATCTCCAAATTTTACTACATGTTCATGTATATTATGCAAGTAAAACGAGAAGGGTAATTGAGTTCGTTTTGATGTTGTTTCAATGTCTCATTATGACTTAGAATTTTGAGAGTGTTGTAGATTATATGGGGATGATTTTTTTGGTTTTTGGAGGTGTGATAATTTTTATTTTTTTTTGAAAAATATCTAATAAGTTGATTGTGTGTTTGTTCATAGTATTTTTGTGCACTAGGTCAGTGATTGAGTTGTTTGAGCATACGCAAAGGTGAGCATGAGTTACTATAATCATTTGAGGATGTACAAATGGGAATAAATAATGGAAATATATATTTATAAGTGATAATATTGTTATTAAATTTCTAAATGGGTGAATATGTCTCCATAAGACTTATAAGGGATACAAGGGCCTTATTAAAAGGTATAACTACTTAAGGGTGACCCATAGGTGTGATGGCTGACCTATGAAGTTTATATTGAGATATGTCTTCATGTGAGATATTATTTAAGGGATAAGGCATGCCTAATGGCTGACCAAGGTATTTATTATCAAGTATTCTCTATAAATAGTGAAATCAAAGATGGTGATTTCTAGATTGGTGAGCAAGAGACTTGGAAGAGATTTGAGAGAGAATTATATATGAGAGTTGGAAAGTGAAGGAAAAGAGAGGAGAGTGAGAGTGCATAACTATTAGTCTGATGAGGAAAGGAGATCAAGGACTATGTGTATGATTTGTATAACATGTTTTTGATGATAGTATAGTGTTCTTGCAGTTTGAAGGTGTGCAAAGAGATCTAAGTGTGCATATGAGGACTGCTTGAGTGAAGAAGGAGAGAGATTATGGCATGCCTATGTGAGAGGCCTATATGAATTTTAGATAGATTTTATGTAGTTATGAAATAATCATAGGTTCATCATCAGGTGTTGAAGACATCAATTCTAAGGTAGAAGTATTCTTTTCAAGGAGGGTTTAAAGGACTTGATCTTCCTTAGGGGCAGTTACTCCTTGTGAAATAGGGTTTCACTAAAGACCTTTAGTCAAAATGACTTGATCAAGGTTGTAAATCAAAAGGAATTTACTGAACAGGTGGTCATAAGGACTTGATCATCTTAGGGGAATGTGATCCTTATGAAATTATTATTTCACTAAAGGCCTTAGGTCAGAAGGACTTGACAAAGGTTCCTAATCAAAATGACTTGATCATTATCTTATTTTTTATCATATTAAAGGATAGTATTCCATGTGTTTATAGGATTGAGAGTGGGTTTTATTCCCAAAGAATGTTTTCCACATAGATCTTGTGTTGTATATGTGATCTTATATTATGTTCATTTTTCACTACTATGAATGATTTGTATGCTTCATGAATTATTATATTGAATGCTTAAGTATTTGAAAGGGTTTGTAAATTGAATTAGATTATTTTACACCACTGATTCATCCCCCCTCTCAATGGATTATACCTCTAACAATTGATATCAGAACAAGGTCCTTTGGTAAAGGCTTGATAGTTTGAAGGTGATCCAAGGTACACTAGATAGTCAGAATGTGCAAGGTGGTTTCTCTACTAATAAAGCACTAATGTTCAATGGATCTAATTATTAATTTTAGAGTGATAGGATGAATACATACATTATGCCCCTAGGGTTTGATGTATGGAAACCTATTTTGGATGGTTATGTTTCTCCTGATATTCCTCTATCCAATGTTACAAACAAGAAGCTATTTGAGAACAACTCTAAGGTAATGAATTCCATCACTTGTGGTCTTATATAAATTTATTTCACCAAATTAATTAATTTCACATCTACCAAGGAAATATGGGATAAATTGAAGACTATTTTTGAAGGAGATTCAAAGGTTAAGTTGGCAATGCTACAAACTCATCGAAGATAATTTTAGAGCCTCAAAATGAAAGAAGAAGATTATGTGGCATCTTTTCTATAGAGAGTTGATGAGATTGTAAACACCATCATAGGTCTTAGAGAGAACCTTGAAGATGCTACTTTGGTTCAAAAGTTATTAAGGTCTCTATCTCTCAAGTTTGATCCAAAATTATCTATTATAGAAGAAAGTCATGATCTTACTCAGTAGAAGATGGATCAATTGTATGGCACCCTTACTGCTTATGAGATGAGAGTAAATGATGATATACCACCAAAGAAGGAATCAAAATTTAAAACAGTGATGAATCCAAAAAGGGAGGTCCAAGGTAATAAACGATGATATTTTTGATATTGATGAGGATGAACTAATTGCTTTGTTTACAAGGAAATTTAAAATAGGTTTAGGCAAGTATAAGGGTAAGTTTCCTTTAAAATGCTTCAATTGTGGAGAGGTAGGACATTTTACTAATAAGTGCCCTCAAAAGTACAAGAAGGATATTGATGAAGAGCATGATCAAGGTCATAATGATGGCAAGAGATCATTCAGGTCTGATAAAAACAAAAAAGGATTCGTAAAGTTTAACAACAATAAGAAGTATTCCAAAGATAAGAAGAGTCTATACACAAAAGAAGATTAAAGCTCATTAGATGAGAGTGAAGACAATGACTCATAATATGATCATGAAGATGATGGTCCTGATGAAGATGATGGTCCTACTGAATATGAAGCTCTATTCATGGCTAATGAAGGAAGTTGCTCATATTAGAAGGAGTCTACTTGGAGTGATTCAGATAATGATGAAGATGAGGTGGAATATGAGACTATATTGATGAATGATATTAAAGAACTAAATATTGAGAAAAAGATTAAAAAAAAATTGAAATCTAAACTCAAGGACTATGAGGAGCAATTTAGTGTGTATGAGGCAAGAATTAATGAAGATATCAAGAATCATGAAGATATGATCAAGCATCTCAGTTATCAATTAGAAATTCTATCTACAAGACTAAAATCTAAAGAAGATGAATTTTCAAGGTATGTTTCTAAAAAATGAGGCTTTTAAATATGAATTAGAAAACACATCTAGTACGGTGAAGACATTTGTGATATTTGAAAAGAGTTCATGTGATCTAGACAATATTCTGAATGGTCAAAATCATTATAGTGATAGAACTAGTATTGTATATGAAGAATTAAAGAATGTAACTCAAGACAAGATGAAGAATAATGTGAACTAGGACAATTAGTTTTGAAGATAAATCATTAGACAAGGAATGATGGTAAAAATAGATTAAAGACAAATCGTATCAAACAACCAAATCCCATAAGGTATGTAAATTTCAATGGTTACTTCTATACTTGTAATCAGTTTGTTAATAGAGCTAGAGAATGTAAAAGATCCATTAAAAATGAATTTTCATGGTACTATGATGGGGGTAATCATTAAAAAGTAGTAAGCAAGGTTAAGATATTCAACTGTCTTAATGAAGGACACTTTACTAAGCATTGTCCAAATAAGGAAAGGCAAGGTAAGTCTTCTTCAAAGAGAGTAGTTTGTTTCAGTTATCATAAAATTAGACACATCGATATTTTTTGTCTAAAAAAAGCAATACAAGATGAGTTCCCATAAAATAATATGTTTTTCTACAATCGTAAACAAAGAGGTCACATTGCTAGATTTTGCAAGCAATGGCCATTAAGTTAGAATAAATTTTATCAGGATACTAGAGTGCAAGGTAGAAGGCAAGTGAACTCATAGAGATTGAAGATGGTAAGAAGAAATTATGATGATTATGTAGGTCCAAGTAATCTATTTGATATGGAGTAAAATTCTTCTGAAGTTGAAGGGTCCTAAGAGGACTCATTATCTGCTCATGTTGAGAATGAAGAGATTAAGCTCAAGGAGAAGACCAAGGTACTAGTTGAGGCTATTATTGAGCTAAGTATAGATCCAAGTAAACATCTTGATATTGTTTAGAAACATTAATGCAAATAACATCATTTGTATGTACCTAGTGATGAGGTTCCAAGTTGTAAGGAAGATTATATAGATGAAAAGGTATGTCATGAATCTATGTTGTCTCCATGTATTGTCAATCCAATCATAGAAGAAAATTAAAATGTTGTTGTGGTTGAGAAAGTTATTTCTCTTAAGCCTAAGAAGAAGAATAATAATTATAAGCATCAGATGACCAAGGAGGAGAAGGAATCTGAGGAGTTATGGGAAACTCTTGGTTTCACACCATGGTAGAGCAATATGGTGTAGAGGTCTTTGTCCATGGTTCTTAAGAGACTCATTTTAGTGGAAAAGCAAGTTTGTGTTCTCAAGATAAAAATTCCAATTTGAATAGAGACTTGTGTTGATCTTAGAAGGTCTTTAGTTAAGGGGGAACAACAACTTCATGAGTTTACTCCATTGGTTTGTGAAGGAGCTATAATACAAAGTTAGAATGAGGGGTTCTAGGTGGCTTAATGAGTTTGATGCAAATGTAAAGAATATTTTGATACTCAAAAAGGTATATACACTTATTTTTGTACTCTAGGTGATTTTGTGGTCTAAATATATGTTGAAGGCAAATTGAAGATTTTTGAGTGCTCTCAGTTTTCTCAATTTTTGCCTTAAGGGCAAGTAGGCCTGAAATGGGTTATAGGAAGTCTATGTTCCCAATGGTGTAGAAGATAAAATAATAGTCCATAAGTGTGTGATGCGTGTCTCCAAGTGTGAAATAAGTGTTAGAGGTGTGTGTTGACCATAAGGAGTTTTATGAACTTTGTTTGTTTTGAGATTCTAGACTTTTAGGCTTTGCTAGAAAAGTGGTTTGCTTTATGAGTTGAGGTATGAGGCTTATTAATAGGTTGAATGGTCCAAATGGGTTGTTAAATCAATCGTCATGGAGATTTAAAGGTTTGTGGTTTTAAGTTATTCTTCTTTATGTCAATATGGAGGGCTAATTAGCTAGTAGGTTTGTGAAGGAAGTATGCTGCAGAGAATGAGCTTGGTGATGAAAATTGGTGTTCTTGAGGGGGAATATGAGAGTGATCTAGATATGAATTTTTAGGTCTGTAATGTGTGTATAATTAAATTTGTGGGATCTGTTAGTTCCAAGTAGGGTTACAAGAGGACTAAATAGGCCTAGTAAGAAGAATAGTGCTTTTGTTCAATTTCCCCAAAAAATAAAAGCATGAATGTTTCAGGGTGAGTTATCAATTTGATTTAGAACCTATTTCTTGATTGATGAGTGGTATGATTCTCTATTGGTGGTCATAGAAGTGTCTTGAGAGAGAAGGCTAGTAAGCATGTGTGGTGGTTCTTCATGGTATGTGGAGATCTAAAGATGTTCAAATGATGAAATGGCTCAAAGGTCTTAGGGGGAGTCCCTCTCAAATTTTTATTGGTGATTTCCATTAGATTTTAGTGTTTTTGTGTGTTTTATCTTCATTAGTTGTTGTGCTAGTGAACAAGAGTGTTGGCATAGAGCAAGAAGAAGTTTGTCAAGGAAAGAAAATGTAGGCTCAAGGTAAAGGAGAGTTTGTATCATCTTTATAAGATGGCACTTTCCTATTTATGGTATTTTTAGATCTTCAAGATCAGTTGGTGCCCACTTTGTCATTGTGTCAGAGGGGGAAAGCGTTCTTGTTATGGGAATGCTTGAAGAGAGAGAAGGTAAGTTGTATATTACAATATATGATGTTTGTTAACATCAATGAAAAGTGGGTATATTTTTTGATAGTTTTTAGTGATATCATGAAGGTGTCCTTGTGAGTGGATGAAGTGATTTGATAGTCTAAGTAACAATGACAAAGTGTGTAATGTATTTGTCCTAGTGTGCTTAAAGGAGGCTTGGTTGATCTTCAATTTTGGAATGATTAGAGATGTTTAAGGATGAGTATGGTGATTGTATCATGTAAAAGAGGTTCTTAATATGTTATCTATTCTTTTATATATTGTGTGCATAATTGGAATTCATTTGGTAGTCCATAGTTTTCATCTAGATAGTTTGGGTCTAGTGACAGAAAATCTAAGTAAGCATTTTGTTGACATCACCATTTCCATGTGTGGATGAGTCAGGGGGAGTTGTTCAGATGGTTTTGATCACATTTTAACCTAGTTTTTATTCATTAAATCTTAGTTCATGCACCTAATCATAATCAAATATATTCAATTACAAATTTGGGCTCCCAAGTATTTTGACAATGTTTTCCCATAGCCAAATTTGCAAAGTGGAAAGAAGAGTTGAGTAATAATTTTGGTGGTGTCATATCTCACACATGTGGAAATTTTAGGAGAAGGTGATCATATGGGCTTGTTTAGTTTTGAGCCTAGTTTATTTATGTTAAATTTTAGATCATGCATTGAAGCGCGTCAAAAGATATGCATCTTCAAAATTGGTCTTCTAGACAAGTTCTAAGCATAGTTGGCTCTGTGATAGAATTTTTTGAGAAGGAATTTTAATGAAAATATATGTTGAATGTGTTTGGTTTCCAAGAACATATTTTTATATGGATGGATTCTCCTTTTAAAGGTGATCATGTGTTCCAATTTCTAGATCATGCATCTAAGCATAACAAAAGTTATTGAGGTCCAAAGTAGGCTTTCCAAGCATATTACTGTTGGTCCCCATATTTTGTCAATTTACATGATGTTAAGGATCTAGACCTAGTGGAGATCCAATGGTTCATAGGATTTCATACTTATAGATCTAGTAGTGCATGTAGATTTAAATGGGTCAATGTGATAGCTGTTTATCAAAGATAAAGATCGAACATCTTATAAAAGATCAACAAAGTGTGTGTTCCAAGATGTTAGAAAGCAACAAGATGAAAAGAAGTGAAATTTGTTTAATAACTAAGAAAAGGTAAAGGAGAAGGATCTAACAGTGAGTGTTTATTCATACAGATTGATCGAATGGTGAGCATTGCTAGTTAAAGACCTAAGTGATCCACAGGGATTAATGGAGCATGTTGAGTCAAAGTTTCAAGATTGAATGAGATGAGGTCAAAGTGACTGAGGTTTAAAATTTGAGAATTAGAACCTATTTGTTAAATATAAAAAAAAATTGATGTTGCATATTTTATCTGAGTAGTGAGGACATGAGATGTGATCATGGTGTTCGAGGTTTAACCATGACTTTTTGAATTTGAATATTTAAATTTTGTAAAGGAAAAGATCAGTATCTAGTTTTTGTGTAATATCTTTCAATCTATGCATAATTTTCTCATGGTGTGAAAAGAAAATTTGTAGAGGATTCTAAGGAAAACATATAAATATTAATTTTAAGGTCTTTTTTTTCTATATTTACGAGTATATTGAGCTCCAAAGTTTACTGTGTGTTTGTGCATGTTCTGCAAGTAACCTGAGAAGGGTAATTGAGCTCATTTTGATGTTGTTTCAATGTCTAATGATAACTTATCATTTTTGGAGTGTTTTAGACTCCATGGGGATGCTATATATTTTTTTATAGGTGTGATAAATTTTTATTCTATACAAAAAAAGTTAATAAATTGACTATGAGTTTGTTCATAGTGTTGATGTGCAACAGGGTAGTGATTGAATTGTTTGAGCATACACAGAGGTGAGCATGAGTTACTCTAATAATATGAAGATGTCTTAGGGGATATAAGGAATAGAAATATGTATTTATAAGTGTTCATGTGTTTATTAAAGTGTTAAATGGGTGAATATGTCTCCATGAGAACTATAAGGGCTATAAGGGCCTTATTAAAAGGTGTAACTACTTAAGGGTGACCCATAGGTGTTATGGCCAAACTATGAAGTTTGTATTAAGCTATGTCTTCATGTGAGATATGAATTAAGGGATAAAACATGCCTAATTTCTAACCAAGGGATTGATTATCAAGTATCCTCTATAAATAGTGAAATCAAAGATGGTGATTTCTAGATTGGTGAGTGAGAGACTTGGGAAGATTTGAAAGAGACTTGTATGTGATAGTTGGAGAGCGAAGGAAAGGAGAGGAGAGTAAGAGTGTCCAAATATTGGTTTGATGACAAGAGGAGATTAAGGACTATGTTTATGATCTTTAGTTCATGTTTTTGATGATATTATAGTGTTCTTATAGTTTGAAGGTCTCTAAAGAGATCTAAGTGTGCATATGAGGACCATTTGAGTGAAGGAGAGAGATTATGGCATGCCTATGTGAGAGGCTTGTATGAGTTAGAGAGAGTTTGTGTAGTTGTTAGATAATTAGAGGTCCATCATTATGTTTTGAATACATCAGTTCTAAGGTGGAAGTGTTCTTTTCAAGGAGGGTCTAAAGGACTTGATCTTCCTTAAGGGTAGTTGTTCCTTGTGAAATAGGGTTTCACTAAAGACCTTTGGTCAGAAGGACTTGATCAATGTTGTATGTTACAAGTAATTAATTGAATAGGTGGTCAAAATGACTGAAAATCTTAGGGGTAGGTTCTCCTTGAGGAAATACTATTTCACTAAAGGTCTTAGGTCAGAAGGATTTGACCAAGGTTCCTAATTAGAAGGACTTAATTAGTCTCTTGTTTGTGATCATCTTATCGGACAGTATTCCATGTGTTTGTAGGCTTGAGAGTGGGTTTTAGTCCCCAAGAGGGTTTCCCACATATATCTTGTGCTATGTATGTGATCCTACATTATGTTCATTATTCACTAATATGAATGATTTGTATACTTCATGAATGATTGTATTAGATGCTTAAGTATTTGTAAGGGTTTGGAAATTGAATTGGATTGTTTTCCACCACTGATTTACCCCCCTCTCATTAGATTATACCTATAATAGATGTTTATTATAAATAAAAATGAAATTTAGATGAATTCCATTATAAGAGTCACTAAAATTCATATGATGAGTTGTAAGGGGGAAAAATAAGTCATCTATCACCAATAAAACACACAGTTCCACTGCCAATGCCAAAAGTCATTAAAAATACACCTAGAAAACCACCAAATCCTCAACTAGAATAGGTCTACATAGTTTTAAATGAGGCTAGTACATTGTAAATAGATCTAATATATCCATGTAATACTATATCACAACATCATTTTGGTGTTACACACTTGGCACAGTTCATAAAGATCCAATGACTTGTCATGAGGCTTCTAAGTATCCTGAATGGTAGGTAGTTATGGTAAAAGAAATTTATTTTATAAAGAAGAATAAAACTTGGGATTTGATTACACTTTTGAAATGAATAAAAATAGTGAGGAAAAAGTGAGTGTACCTAGATAAATATGCAATAGATGTGTCCATTGGTAGGTATAAAGATAAGCTTATAGAAAAAGGTTTTTCATATGTTGAAGTTGTATGAAACCTTTTCTTTAGTTTCAAGTATGACTTCCATCAAGATAGTACTATAATTGGCTATAACATAGGGATGGGATATTGATCAAATGAATGTTAGAAGTACCTTCTTACATGGTTACTTATAGAAATAAATCTACACGTGCCAACCTCAAGGGTCCATCATAAGTGAAAAATCTAGCTATGTGTAGATTGAAAAAGTCATTGTACATCTTGAAATAGGATCCTCAAAATTGGTATGAAAATATAAAAAAGTTCTTAATCAACTTTGATTTTACATAGAGTCCCTCTAATACCATAATCTACACCAAGAACTTATATGGGCAACTCATAATTTTGGTCCTCTCTGTAAATGACTTAATCATTAGAAGGAGTTCAACCAAGTATATTCATGATTTTAAAACATGATTAATGAAGTAAATTTATTTGACTAATTTGGGCTTGTTACATATTTTTGTTGCTGTTCAAATTTCACAATCTAAAAAATTAATTTGTGTTAATCAATCCAAGTATACTCAAGACATACTCCATCACCTCAACATGGACAGCTACAAGTCCACCCAAATTCCTTATCAATCTATAGTTGATTTTTATACCAAGTGTTATTATCCTTTGGTTGATTGTATACTCTATAATAAATGGGTAGAAATTATTCTATACTTGACTCGTACTCATCTTGAACTTTGTTTTTTGTGAACTGAGTGTCACACTACTACCAAGGCTCTCATGATAGCCATTAAAAAGCTACAAAATGACATTGTAAGTTATCATTATAGTACTCATAATTATGGATTGAGTACTCATTCCATGGAAAAGCCTCAATTTGTTTTAGATTAAGGTAAAAATAGGTTTTGAAGGGACCCCAAAACCCTAAAACAAAGGAAGAAGGAAATAACAATAACAACCCACAGGAAAAACAAACCTAAAGCCTACTGTAGAGCAATATCAGAAACAGATTTTACAGGGACCTAAAACCACAAAACAAGACCAACAAGACCCACATGAAAATCCTCAATTTGTTATTACACTTTATGTGGGAAAATAAAAGTTGTAGGTCGTATAGATAGTGATTGGGCAGGAAATCCATATAATAACAAGTTGACTGCATGATACTTCTATCATTTTAAGTAAGGTCATGTGACTTGGTCTTTCAAGAAAAAAAACTATTATTTCTTTGTCTACTATAGAATATAAGTATAGTGGAGAAGTCACTATCGGTTATGAGTTGTTTTAGATTTGGCACTTACTTTCTAAGCTTATATTTTCATAGACCCAACCCATAATGTTTTGGTGCAATAATCATATTGTTATCCACATCACTTAAAACCCAGTGGAGTACCATTGTATAAATCACATTGATATTCATATGAATTTTTTTTTATAGTTGATACAAGATAAATTGTTGATCTTAAGTATCATTAGAAAAATGAATAAGTTGCTGACATCCTCATAAATTCCTTGCTTGAGGCCCAATTTATTCATCTTAGGCATATTTTGGCAGTGAATGAGGGTGTTGTCAAGGGGGGATAGTTTAGTGATTCTTATGTGCTTATGTTTGCCAAAGTACATCTTAAGGGGGGATGTTAGTGTATTTAATTATTCATACACTTTTGTATAGTTTTAAGATGTACATGTGATATTATATTATAAATATACAGATATGCACTAATTATGTGCACACTATCCATATTCTATTAATAAAGAAGAGTATCAATTATGTAATTGATTTAATGAATTCAGTTATTAATAGGAAAAACACTACTTTAAAGAAGACTTATTCTACAAGTATGCTTTAAATAATACTTGTTCTCTAAGTAATCTACTCTCCATACCTAACCATAGCCTCCTTCTTATCTATATAAGAGTATAGAAGTCAGTTGGGAAAGGTAACATTATTGAAGAGAATTAATATTCTTATACTATAAAATTTAGGCTAGAACTATTAATCAAAGGAGGTAAAAGAGGTAGTAATGCTACATAGAATAAATATTGGTATTATTTTTATTTAATATTTCTTTAGATTTATATACAGCATGTATAGTGGTGTTTTTATTATGGTATTTACAAAGATTATATACAATATCCAATAATTTCACAAATATACTAATGTATTTTTGTAGAATTTGGATTAGTATTAATAAAATTATATGTTTAATGATTTAAAATAGACCATTTGGTTATATTTTGGCATCATTTTTAGTTGTAATATGATTGATATGCTCCAGTTTTTATATGTTACTATAGTGGAAGTTTCAATTTCATGAAGATTAAGGAAGGTTGAGGGAAGGGTGTATATTTTAGATCCGAATTGTGAATTTTAATATATGTTTATTTTTTTGTTTTGATATTCTTTTTTTACAATACCTAAGACTTATAAATTCTTGGATATGTTATTAAAAAAGAGATGAAGTCTTATTCATATAAATATATAGAGGTTTTACTTGTCTTGGTGATTGTGAATATTACTAGATGATAGCTACATAAGTTTTTTATTGTTTTGATTTTTTTAGTCAGTGAATTTTTTGTTAGGCCTCTATGGTTTTTGTATTTCTCTATAAAAGATAGACAGTAGATTATGTTAATTAATGATTGGGATCTTGTTTAGATCCTTGATTATTTTAAATGGTATACCATGGGTAAGTGTTACTTGTAACATGACTCATTTTTTAGGCCTTTGTTCTTTTAGAGCTTTGTTACAAAAATCATTCTAATGATAGGTTATGTTAGTCTTAGTGACTTTATTCTTAAGTTATAAATAGCTAAAACATTTTTATTTTTTTTAAATTAACATAAGGGTGAGGTACCCTCTAACCCTCATTTTATGATAAAATAAAACATTATAAAATGATTTTATCTCCTATAAATTAAGATCACTCTATTAATTTTATAGTTTTAATTAATATTATACAATTAACAACATTATACCGTTACATGTAAATGTAATTAAAATTTTATAAATTAAAAATAATATATTAATCATATAAATTTATTTTATCTTATATCAATTTTATACATTCTACTAAGCTTATAAAATTAATTAATTTTTAATCAATTTTGATGGTGATGGATAAAAAGAGAGTAAACTTGTAGTCTTTTTCAATGAAAACAATAAGCCTACAAGCCTAATTGAGAATAAAATATATAAATAAGGATTTATTATTATTTTAAATACTTTATCACATTCATATAATTTTATCCCAATTGATCAAACTGATCTTAGGATTTGTATTTGTTTGGAACTTCACTATATGCAAAACATGGTTCTTATGGCCCTTCAAATAGGCCTATTTACTGAGAAACAATATTGTATCCTCTTGTAGAGGCTTGTAAATATTAAAAACAATTAAATATATTAAAACTCATAAATATAAACCATACTAAAAAGTTTCAACCCTTTTGTCTAGTTCATTTTCTTTTCATAAGTGTTTTTTATTTTAAAACCCTAGCTTTTAGGTCTATAAGCCTGCATATTGGCCAATAACATTCAAAAAATCCTAATTTAAGTTTTAAATATTATTTTTAAATTATTAACCTTTATAATTTATTCCCCATTTATTATTACTTTCCAAAAAAATCATTTTTTGAACAATCTCATAACATTAAGAAAATGACTTTGTAATGATTGTACCTATAGGTTTTAATGAACTATGGCAATCATGTCTATATTAGTGAAGCCTACAAACCAAAGGAGAAACTTAAAAGATAAATATATGATTGAATAAAAACATTAACATACACTTACAATATTATTCAAATTTAAATTTCATGGAGAATCTTGAATGAAAAATTATTCATTATTTTCATACATTTTGATATAATCCACCTAGAAAAATACCCCATTTTCTAAGATTTTTCACTCTTTTCTTGAAACATCTTATCTATATATTTATCATATATATATTGAATATTTTTCCTCCTTTCCAACTTAATCTATAATCCTAATTATATCATATTTTTTCCAAATCTCCTAAAATTACTCAATTATCTAACTAATCTTAGTAACCCAGTTTTAAAATTTACCTTGGTTGAGATTTTTTTACATGGTTGATTATGAATTAAAGCACTAAAGTCACTTTAAAACATGTAATATACCTTAATTTCCCTTAAAATAAGGCTAATGACCTTAAAACCTCCTTAATAAGGAATAAAAAACACTAAAACTCCTAGATCAAATTCAAAAATTTGAATTCATTGTTTTGGTAGGAAAAACTAGAAACACATCAAAATGACTAGGGAAAGCTAAATGAAACATAGGATATGATTATTATTGGAAAAAATTTAATATATAAACCATTAAAAGACCAAAAATTACAAAATTTAACCTACTATGTACATGCACCTGCATTAGACTCTTGAATAACAAAAATTATTCATGAGGTCTTCAACATTGTTTCCATGCTTAGTTATTTATGAAGGTGTCATCCATGTTGCATCCTCAAGTGGATGGTTTCTTAATTTTTCCAATTAATTAAAGTAATCTTTGTCTCTAGTCTTCTTTATCACCTTGTTGTCTAAAATAGCTTCTATCTCATCTAGGTGTTCCTTAGGCAATTGTTGCTCCTAGTCAATGACCTACTCCTTAATGTATTTAGGTGCCTTTAATATGTTTTACTCTCCTTTTAAAGTATATTTGTATAAAAAATTAAATATTGGTGAAATATCAATGTCAAATTGGAGTTAAAACTCATAATCATTGATATAAATTTTATTAAGACCTTACAAGGTCCAATTTTCTTCAATTTTAGTTTGTTATACTCTCCCTTAGGAAACCACTCTTTCCTAAGATGTGATGGCACAAAATCACATATATAAAAATTTAATTCATTTATTCTCACATAATTACTCCTTTTATACTTACATGTAATTATCTCCAAATTTTTTTTACCTATTCATGCAACTCTTACACGGTTATGGTAAAATCTTCACCTTCAGCACTTCTTTTCTCCTGTTTGCCCAAGTTTCTCAACTCATAGAATCCTCTTGGATTGATTACATAAAAAACTTTAAATGGTATGTAACTTTTACTTATATTTGGAGAATAATTTTATGCAAATTATATTTGTTCTAGTACTTGATCCTAAATTTTTAGATGATCACTTACCAAACATATAAGTATGTTTCCTAGACTCATGTTAATAACTTCAGTTTGACCATCAGTGTATGGATGGTAATTTGAAATTAATTTCAAGTTAGTCCCTAATTTATTCCAAATTTTTATCCAAAAATTCCCCACAATTTTTTTTATCTCTATCAGACAAAATGCTTCTAGGAATGGCATGCAATCTTACTACCTCATTAAAGAACAAGTTTACAATATTGGTGGCATCACTTGTTTTATTACAAGCTATAAAGTGTACCATTTTAAAAAACATATCAACCACAATAAAGATTAAATCATTACATTTTTTTGTCTTTGTCAACCCAAGTACAAAGTCTAATCTTATTGAATCTCATGGCCTATTTGGAATAGGTAGTGGATTGTATAGGCCTGAATTCTAACTTTTCCCTTTGGCATGTTGGAAAATTATACATCTCTAAAAAAAATTATTCACATCAACTTGAATTTGTGGCCTATAATAATTTACACTCAATAGAGCTAGTGTCTTTGTTTGACCATGTCCTACTAAGCTGCCACTTTGTTAATCCTTTAGCTAATTTTCTCTCATGGATCCTCTGGGCATGTATATCTAGTTTCCCCTAAATAAATATCTTTTTTGTATCATATAGTTCAACTATGGATCTTATACATGCTTACAAGATTATCACAAGATTTATATGCCTCCTTGAAATCAATATCTTCCTAGATTCTCACAAAATTCATAGGCTTCCTCGAAATCAGTATCTTCCTTATTTGGATCTTTGAATGATTCAAATCTTAGAACATTCACTTGAGACTCATGTAAAATTATATTTCTTATACTTAATGCATCTGTAAAAACTTATTATCTTGCCCATTTTTATACTTGATAATAAATGAAAAGATTTTAAAAAATGCAATCCATTTCATGTGCATTTGACTCAATTTAATTTGACTATTATATAAATTATATAGTAGGATTATCTATATAGAGCATAAACTCATTAGGCAACAAGTAGTGCCTCCATTTATTTAAGGACTAGACAATCATACAGAACTTATGATCATATGATGAGTATTTATTCTTTGATTCATTGAGATTCTCATTGAAATAAGTAATAAGCCTTGTATACATATAATATTTTCAAACTTTTATCAATTACCAATGCTCTTTATCTTACAATAACCCATCGATTCTCAATATCTCTAAGTACATACCTTAATGGATAAATTAGGAAAGGGATGGCTAGACCACTAGTTCTTTGTAGGATTGTTGTCCTTTTTTCCACTTGTTATCTTCACACTTTTCTCTTGAAAACCATTTCCCTAAATTTGTCATTCTCTCTTGTATACTCCTCCAATCATTTCCCACCTTCCATCCCCCTTTTCCTAACTAAAAACCCATTTTGATAGTTTACATTACTAGGTTGACTAGGTCAACCTTTTACTCTTTTTGGTGAAATTCATTTAGTGTATAGGTTGTCTCTTATCTGACCTAACCTGTGACCTAGTGAATTTTTGTCAATATTAGTATTAGGTCGAATGGGTCTACCCTATCGACCAAAACTTTTGAAAGGGCTTAGGGTTAAATTTGCCTATATATACAATCTAATTTCTCCATTATTTAAAAAAGATAATAAGTAAGATATAGTGCATCTTCTCATCCACCATTATACTTGAGGAGCAAGCTTAGAGTTTCATATCTTCTTTGGATATATGAATCTTATCTTGTGGAGAAGTCTTTTTGATGCATTGATAGGTTGTGTAGCTTGGATCTGATTTATCCTTGTCATCCTTACATACCAAAATAACATATTTCAAATCACCTTGGCCAAGGGAGAGATTGAGGCTCAATGGGTTCATCTTCAAAGGTAAGTATTCCTAACTTTGTTTCTCCTTTGTAAGAGTAAACAGATATGCATTTTTTCTTCTCTTCCATGCATTAGGATTTTGTATACATTGACACGAGTATATGTCTTATATTCATGTTTAATTTTGTTTTTTATTACCCCCACTTTGTGCCACAAGCTTTGGTGAGCACTAGATTAGACTTTACTTGTTATCAGTTAAGTGAATATGAAAACATAGGGCTTAGCTAGGGTTATTGCATGATTATACTTGATTGGAGGCTTTGAAACCCTCCCTAGTATTATTGCTATGATAAGGGATCCTATAATTAGGTCTAGTATATCCATATATTGGTCATATTCTCTATTATCTAATGTATCCCCAATCAGAAGTGTAAGTATGATCTATATTCTTTGAGTTAGGATTGATTTATAGACATGATACATTTTTTATTGCATACATTTTAGTGAACCCGATGTGAATCTAACCCTTGAAGGTTTTTCTTTCATGTTTTTCATTTTATTTATTATTTTTATTTATTTGAAATACTAGGTTGATAGGGTTGGTATAGTTTTTAACTTGTCTATGTAGTTTTAACACACAATCATAGGTTGCTAGATCAAATAGGTTGACATAGTCATCTTACATACTTTTGAAAAACATATTAGGTCAACCAGGATGATATAGTCATCTCATAGGTTTCTATAAAACATACTAGGTTGACCAGGTTGGTATAATATTCTTCATAAGCTTAAGTAAATAGGGAACTACAAAACTAAGTTAACATAGTCAACATAATTGGCATAGTTTTTAATTAATATTCAAGGCACTTCAATAGCAATCTCACATTCCTCTAATTCTTCAAATCCACCAAGGTTACTTTCTCTCTTTCTCTTTTATTTCAATTATTCCTTATAGTTCTTTTTTCATAGTTTTTAGTCTTTAAAATTACCCTTGTATAACAAACTAGGTTGACTTGGTCAACCTAGTTATATATTATGTCTTCTATCTAAATGACTAGGTCGACCTTGTCGACATAATTCTTAAATTCCCTTCCTTCATTAGTACAATAGTGACACTATCAGCTCTGTACTGTATTGTATACATACACTATCATCTAAACTAACACTGTATTATGTTTAAAATAAGAAATTAGCATCTATATGCTAGTAATTACTTCACACTTTCACTTTCAGTTGTTTACATGCTTCGAATAGATCACATAGTCTAATTAGTTGGTTATTCAATATACTATTTAGTTTCACTATTTTTCTCTTTCTTGCACACACTACCAAATCATATAATTTCAAAAAGCATTTAAACAATTGTCTACCCAAGGCCTACCTACTTGGATCTCATCACCAAGGGGGAATCCAACTTGGTTTTCTAAACACATATATACACATGGTTAATGGTATATATTGGTAAAACACCTAACAACCTTTTTGCTATGGGATTGTGAAGTGAGATAGTAGGCCCCAATACCAAGCCAATACCATTACCAACACAAATCCCTTTTAACCTAAATATATTGATACCATCCATATATTCCTTTATAGTTCCTTACTTTCAGCCAACTTCTCTATCACATTTAAAATAACACTCTAATAATCTAAAAACATTTAGGATGACCACTTAGTTAGCATTTTCTTTTTAATTGATTAATTATTCTTTGCTTATTTTATGTTGTATTTCAAAAACTTCCATTGGCCAACGTTAGTGAAAGGTTTTGTGTTGTGTGTCTCAATTGGATCATCCTTATTGATCCAAATGCTTGTGTATTTATTTTTATTTCTTTCTTTGAATTACATTACAATTTTTTTCCATATTTCAGTACACTATCATTATATTTGACATAGACTCTTATAGACTATCTATTTTCCCTTCCTATAGTAATGTGTCAACTTGGTCGACCCAATTTTATTTTTTTCCTATTATGATATAATACTAAGTAACCCTATCAAATTTTTATCCTTATCAAGCTATTTTTTATCCTAGGTTATAGTACTAGGTTGACCCTATTGACACTGTATCCTTATTCACTTATTTTTTAGACCCTATTTCTAGTATCAGGATGACCCAGTCAACTCTATACTCTTATCTGTAGCCTTCTTATCTCTATAATTTTTCAACTTTTTTGTGTGGTTATCTAGTATTATTTCATAATGATGGCATCTTTTCAGCCTTCACTTAGTCAAGAATATTGCATAATCAAGGAATTAGATAACAACCTCACTTATTTTATTACTTCAGATGAAACTATTCACTTTCTTCCTTCATCTTTTCCTAATCTAAAACCAATCACTACACAATGTAATGTAGTTGAGGTCCTTCATCCTAATCCTCCTCCCAATACCAATGTTTGGAATCCTTCACCCAGTACCCTTCATCCCACCAACATTATTAATCCATATCCTAACAACACTAACACCCCACCTTCAAATACTAATGCACAAATTGACACAACTCAAATTCTTTCACAGATAGTTTAAAAAATGAACATCATGCAAACAACTAATGATTCATAAATAATGAAAACGCAACAACTTTATTGCACTTGACTATTCAACCACCTCAAGTCATCATGTCTCAACAAAATAAAAAAAATTTCCCTCCTCTTAGATATGCCAATGGGAATATCATCCCTCAACCTCCAATGAATAAAAAAATGCTTCAAAATCTTCAAAATGAATCTTTAGCCCCATTCATTACATCCATAGATATTGGAAACATTTCTTTAACTATCACATATGATAGGAATAAGGACCTTACTATTTTCATTAAGTCTTTTAGTAATCTCTATAAAGAATGTGTCTAAACTAACACCTTCTCTACCACCAAGCTCTTATCCAAAACCTTTTTTGGTGATGCACTTGAATGGTACAACCAACTTCCTAGACATTCCATCTCACAACTAGAGGTTTTATGCAATGTTCTAGTAAAGCAATTCCAACATGATGACCTTCCTAAAAATTACCTTAGCCATTTCATCAATGCCAAGTAACTTCCTAATGAATCTGTTCACACTTTCATCAAATGATAGAAATATCTATCTCATAAAGTGGACCATAACATGAATGATGATACTTTTTTAAAACTATTTTTTACTGCTCTTAAAGCTCTCCTTCAATACAAAGTTTGAATCATTTCCCCTAAAATTTTATAAGAAGCCTTAGACCAAGCAAAAAGGCAAGACATTCTTATGACTCAATTTGAAACACCTCAAACAACTATTATATAACCTTTCCAATAATTTTTTCATAACATTGATTCATCCAAGCCTCCCTAACCTCAAAATTGAGAATCAAATTCAACCAATTTTAACCCAAACCACCCTCCCTTGAGTCTAGAACAACTTAAGAATAAATTTCCACCCTTTAAAACCATGAACTTTGATCCTTCTAAACCTCCTCCAAAATGGTACAATCCTGATAAGTTTTGTTGGTGGCATTCTACTCTAGGTCATTCTCATGAATCTTGTCATGATCTTTACTAATTCTTCTTTCTTCCTTGCTTGGTCCACATTTCAATCTTAATACTCTCACAAAACAATGTTATCAAGACTATCTTTAAGCCTCTCAAATGCAATCTAAAGAAGTAAAATCACATCAACATCAAATACCTCATGATCAATAATAATTATCCCATACTTATACCTCATCCACTAATGTTTCTAAAACCACAGTTGATCCTTCTTCCTATACCAATAAGGAAAGGATAGCTAATTATTAGTTTTCTAGATTGCACCCCAGCTGAGCAAAAAATTGTTTAGGTATTTTACTCAAACTCATCTAATATGGGACTAATCATAGGTTTTGGGTATCCTAATAATGGATCAGACCTTTGGATAAGGTCAACTTCTTTCTATATCTATCACCTATAATAAACCTAAACTAACACTTACTTGGAAAAGGGATAGATATTTTAATAATAATTTATGAAAGCATGTAAAAGAGGTGATGTAATAATTATTTGATCACTTAAACTCACACGAGACACACTATCGGATGTTATCAAGACCAAAGAATATCAATCTCACATAAATATTTTAGAATAAGGCATTAATAATTTATCAAAGTAACATGCGAGGGTAAATATCTACTTCCAATCTAGACAACAAACTATAAATTACACTTACAACGACCTATGAGAACTAATAAGCACTTCCTAAAGGTGATAAAAACTTAGACATAGACAAGGAACATACAGTAACTTTACCATAGTACATTAATTCATGGAACACACTTCAATCTAGCTTACAAAATGATAGAATTCAGTCTTCATTACATCAAAAGGTGTTACTGTATAAATTTTGGTAGAGTCTGGTCATACCAAAAAGAGGGATCTGATTTAAGGCTTAGAAGCTTATATTTATATAAATGAGGAGAGAGAGAACTAAGAAGATAGAAAACATTGAATGAGTTCAAACTAATCTTGATGGATTAACATTCTTGAGGATGCTGAGTCATGATCTTATTAAGAAAGAAGGTCTTGTAAAATAATTAAATGCTCCATTGATTTTTATCCATCCACCAAGTGTCCTTGGAATTATATGTCATTATCTAATGATCTACTGATGAGGATCATGTCTTAGAATTGATAGAATTATGCCCCATCTACTTTGGGTGGCCAAATGTACCTATTCATTAAAAATATGACCCTGATGATAGGTAAGACATTTCTCCATGGTTTGTATTTTCTCCAATATCAAACACAAGTCCACTATAACTAAAAACCAATCCAATTATTGGTTTTCACATAGTCATAATATCCATGGAAACTTGTAGACTGCTTTTCCTTGATTTATAATCATTGGTCTATCTTCACCCTCTATATTAGGCCCAAAAGATGTATTTTACCTATATGGAGCTTTACTAGTAATGCTTGGTCTTTGAAATGTGACATTGGATCTTACTCAAGCTTAGATACTTGGCATTTTCTCTTCCTGGGCCTAAAATAACTCCTTTGACTTTCATCAAAAATATCCTAAGCTCACTTTTTTTATTGGCTATCAATTCCCAACTTAGAGTATTTTCATTATGCCCAACTATCTTTATGCCTATTGGTCATGTAGATATGTTGACTTATTAACTTTTCTCACATCGTTAGATATAGATGTATGAATGCATGTGAATCCTTGATCTTCTACTAGGACCCACTAATTTTTGACATTTTTCCTCTTTGTATTCATCGTCAATATCCTCTGACCCTTTTGACTCGTCTCACTTCATTGATGTTGATGTATAATTAAATATGCTCCATTGATCTTATGGGGACCCACTAAAACTGTCAAGCTACCTTTATCTATTGGATCAAGGTGTATGATTGAATGTGAGCCATTTATCTTGGACTTGTTTGAAACCCAAATGGCTATTTTATGGTTCTTAAATTTGATGTTTGTGTGAACATCATTTGACATCCCCACAGACATATTTGACATCCTATAGACCATCAAATTTAAGAATTGATGGATTTGTGTAGTGGCTTAAAGTTGATGTATGTGTGAATGTATTCCATTATTTAACTAAACTTGAAGATTTATATCTTGAAGCATAGAAATCATGGAGTGACCAATTTTTTTGGAGATGTTCCTGAGACCAAAAAAATTATTCCCACTTGATCCACTAGCTTTGGGAGCTTTTTAAGTGTAGATATAAAATGTGCAAGTAAACTAGTTCATTTATTTCCTATGTAACATGCTAGAGATGGTTTGGTTCCTCAAATTTGTACAATACATATTTTGTTCAATCTTTCAAGGCTCTAATGATATTTTAAGGCTTGTACAACCTGGTTCATGTTCTTGGAGACCATGAAAATTATTTGGACCCTTTACCTATAATTGTAGACCTATCCATTAAAGATCAATTAGATCACACTTTAAGGTTGCTTAAAGTGTTTCAAAAGATTAGAAAAATCTATATGATTTTATCCTTGTGATATTGAGTCACTCTTCAGTTAGGATCTTTCTCCTTCCATTGGACTCTTAGACTAGGCACATTTTTGGTATGTAGGCCAAATTTGGTCAACATATTTGGTGACTAGGCTGGGCAACATGCCTACTATGTTTGATAACTTGAACCAGATACATGACTATTGGATCATTTACATGATACAAGTTAGGTTGTGGAGCTAAAAGCTTCACCGATGCAAACATGGAGGAGGTTTTTGAGAGGTTTCTGAGTTGTAGAGCAACCGACGTCGGTCTGATCAACTGACGTCACTCATATCCAGTGAGAGAAAACTGACATCGGTCAGGGATCAGCCGACGTCGGTCATCTCCAGCCAGACAGGGACCAACGTCGATCACCTGTGTAGTTTTGGAACTGTCAGTTACACGAACAGTTTGTTAATGAATCAGTTGTTTGCATGGTAAGGGGATAATTTTAGTCTTGAGCTGCGGATCTAATTATTGGAATTGGATGTCTAATTATTATTTGCATGAGATCTATATAATAGACTCATGGGCTATATTTTAAAGTGTGCTAGAGAGTAAGAGAGCAAATATTAGCTCCTTCAGAGTGAAGAGAGCAAGGTGTGTTCCTCCTAGTGCCACAGTGCCAAGTGTGGGTGTTGGTTTGGAGAATAAAAAGGATTCTTCATGTATGTATGATCTCAGTCAGTAGGTGTGCAAGGCCAGGTTAGGAGATCTACATGGTAAGTAAGATCATTGATTTTTAGGTGTTTGTGTGTGCAAGATCTAGGTTTGCAGGTGTGCAAAACTAGGTTGGTTAGCAGGTGTGCAAGACCAAATTGATCTGCAGGTGGCAGCAGGATCAAGGAGATCAGCAACACAACAGGTAGCAATATCAGGGGAGATCTACTTGGAGTACAGTGTGTACTCAGTTGTAGAGCAAAGAGGAAGGCAAGGTAGATCCTTCCAAAGTAAGATCATTTGAGTTTCAGGTTGTTGCAAGTTCATGGGAGATCTACTTGGAGTACGTTGAGTACTTAGAGTATGTGGTGTACTCTCAGAACGTGAGTGCGTGGAGTACTCAGTTGGACTGGTAGTGATTATCACTTACTGGTGGTATTGGCAGTAGTGATACTGACTGGTTGGAGGTGAACAACAACTTTGTGTTTGATTTTATTTTTGGGACCGTAATTAAGAGAGTGAGCTCTTGAAGAGATTTATTGTTTATGCCCTAGAGGTGTGGGAGCCCTAGAGGGGTGTAAGGAAGAAGACTGTGGCATCTTCTTTTTTGTATTTCCTTCTAGAAGAGTATTAATACAATTGGGTATTGTCTCTCATATTTTGTGTTATTTTTGAATTCTAGTTACTTGTTACTTCTGGTTAAATTTTGCATATTTAAGTTGCTTATACATGCTAATCAATTGTGCTTCCTACATCCTAACAGTGGAGTCAGAGCATGTTTGTTGTTCTAGATTCCTGACAATACATGGACCATTTACATTGACTACAAGATAACCTTTTGACTTACAAAGACAAAAAATTCCAACATAAAGGGAAAGAAACAAACTTGAAATGGAAACTAACCTTATAAAGCAAAGTCAACTAACCTACTAAAAAACTATGCAAATAAAATCAATTATTTAGACAAAACAAAAACAAACTAATGTGTTAATAAAACACTTAAAAAAAATCAAAACAACTATGTATAGGGGACTTAGCTTCCTTATAACAGTGATTTAGATATATCCCATTGGTTAGGATAGAAAGCTCTTCACCATTCATCCTTGTGACTTGGAAATCATTGTGGGATTTGTAGTTGGATAATATGTATAGACCGTTCCAAAGAGAATAAAATTTGGTGTGCCTTCTTGGCTTAACTTTGTTCTCATCCCACTTTAAGACCAAGTCTCCTTCTTGGAAACCTCTTGAAAAAGTTCCTTTTTCATAAGATCTCTTTACTATTGTTTGATGGGATTCTATAGCTAACATTGATTGATGCCTTGTCCTTTCTATCTCCATGAGCTCATCATATCTTAATTCCATTGACTCATTCTCTAAAATCTCAAGTTTATGCTTTAATTCCAAATCAAGGAATTCAAGAGAAATAGGTATTCTTGCTTCTTACCATATATTGGCTTGTATGGATAATTGGAAATTGACCTCTTATAGGTGATCCTTTCTACCCAAAAAGATGAATTTAATTTGATATGCCATGACCTATGATTCTCTTCAATATTCCTCCTGATGATCTTCAACAAACTCTTGTTAGTGGACTCAACAAGGCTATTGCCTTGTGGATAATAGTTTGAAGAGGTAATAAGAAATACTATGTTGAACAACCCACTGGCTGATCTTAGACCCTAAAAAATACATATCATTATCAAAATTATATTTTAAGGGACCCTAAATATGGTGAGTAAACCTTTATATAAGTCCACAACATTTGTTTCATTGGCTTATTTTAATGCTACTACTTTTATCCATCTAGTAAAATAATTTGTGGCAGTTAAGATCCACCTATGCCCTGAGCTTGAAGGGGGATTAATCAGACCAATAAATTATAATCCCCATTAGATAAAGGGTTGACTTACTAAAATTGGTTAGAGAGGTAAAGCTGCAAGCTTATCTTTTCCAAAAAAACATAACACATTATCTGCATTTCCTAATCCATGCATGACAATCACCAAATAAACTTAGCTAGTAATATCCAACTCTCAGGATCTTATGGGCTATGATCCTTGATGAGTATGTTCTCCATCATGTCCATCATGGAAATACACATTATCAATTAACCTCTATGTTTGACCTAGTTCTATGAATCTTAGCAATATGCCATTGAGATCTTTTTTGAAGAACACATTATCAACAAGAAGAAAAAGAATTGACTGTAATATGAAATATCTCCTTTTTGAAGGAGTGAGATGAGAAGGATAAACACTATCCTAAAGGTATCTTATCATATCTTGGAACCAGATAGAAGGTGAGGCTTGATCACTTATAACTTCTTCATCATTTGACACCATAACTAGTTCATTAGTCTCTTTCAAGTCTTGGGCTAAATGTTCACAAATTCCTTTGCCTCTAACCAACTTTATGACCTTGATCTCAATATCATATTCCATGACCTTGGTTATCCAACTACTTCTTTTGTCATTTATATCTTTTCTCAAAAATAAATATTTAACACTTGGATGTGTAACCATAAAATGTATTTTATTATTGGATAGCAAGTAATTCAACTTTTAAAAGACCTTATGACTGAAAGTACATGCTTCTCAATGAAAGAATGTTATGTTTCATATTCTTCTAAGCATTGATTGAAGAAGGCTATTGGCTGCTCTAAAGTCTCTTTATTCTATTACATGAGAATACTTAAAATTATGTCAATGTTAGCATAGGGGTTTAAGAATAAATCCTTTGTGAAGTCAAGGTTCAAGAGTGTAGGAGCATTGACTATAGCATTCTTGATCTCTTCAAAAATTATTACTCATTATTTAGACCAACTAAAACTTTGAACCTTATTTAGCATGGCTATGAATGGCCTATCTAAAGTAGTAAAATTTAAAATGTATCTCCTTATGTAATTGATTTTTCCTAAAAATCTTTGCAAGGATTTCTTGTGCTTAGGCAAGGAAAGTGCAATAATTGAGTCTATCCTATAAGAATCTATACTAGTACCATATTTTGAAATTACATGTCCAATAAGCCTACCTTCATGAATAGAGAAAACACACATTTTTGGATTTAAAGATTTTCCAAATTTCTTGCACCTTTCAAACACTTGTCTAAGGTGAATCATATGCTCATCTAAACTATTAGAGAACATTATTATATCATCTAAATAAACAAGTATAAACTTGTTGAGGAGAACATAAAATGCCATGGCCATAGCTTTATAAAAAGTGGCTCCAGCATTAGATAAACCAAAAGGCGTATTTATATATGCAAAATTTCCCCACTTTGTGGTGAAGGCTATTTTGAATTGGTCTTCTTCTTTGACCAAAACCTGGTTATATCCACTGTATCCATCCAATAAGGAGAACCTTTCTAAACCTATAACTAGCTGTAAAATTTGTTTCATTGATGGAAATGGGTATTGGTCCTTAAGAGATTCTTTGTTTAAGTAATGGAAGTCAACACATAGCCTTATTTCATCATTCTTTTTCTATATTGGAACAAGGTTTGCCATCCAAGTTGAATGATTAATTGGAAATATTATAGCTAACTTTGAACTTATGTCATTCAAATCTCATCAAAGGTTTAAGCTTTGGGTTAATAGGCCTTTGTGTCTGTCTAGACTTGGATCAAATCCTTTAAGGTCATTGTATTTACATGCAAATACATCTACAAAACTTGAGCATAACTCAATAAAAGTTTCTTTCTCTGAAGATGTGCAAACTTTTCCCATCTTTAAACTCTTACCAATTGCAATCTCTACATTTATATAGTGTTCATCCTTGGTTTATAAATCAAATTTTTTTTTTCTCAATTCATCATCTCTACTAAATATGTTTTCAAGGGTGATCAACCCTTTAGGTAACTTATTTGTCTTCAATTACATAATCTAGTCATCATACTACTGCAAATGCTTATCTTGGTTCCTTGAGGAGAACTCAACTTCCTCTTGTAAGAATATGAAAATTTGACTATCATCTTCAAATACTTGACAATTTTCATGGTTATCTAGGATAGAAGGTCTCATAATTACCTTGATGTGTGATTGAACTTTTTCATTTTTTATGTCATCTAGGATACTAAACTGTGACCCAATGAAATCCAGCCTATCGACATACTTGTTCTTATTTCTTGATAAGGTGTGAATATTTAAATCTTTAAATACTTAAAATAGGTCCCATACCCTATTATTATAATATCTAATAATGGGTTCTTTCATATATTAAGTCCCCTTACTTGGTGAACTACCAATTCATTGTCTCCAAAATGTGTAAAGAATTGACCTTCATCTTTCTTGCCCATTTCAAACCATGTACTAGTGCTTCATATTCAGTAAAATTATTGTAACAACCAAATTAAAACTTGAGAAAATATAAATACCTTTTATTGGCTAAATAAATTAACATCATTCCAAATCCAGTGCCATGTTTGTTCTTATATCCATCAAAATATAGTTACCACAATCCATCACTAGGCTGATTAACTTTCATCAATGTTGTAATTAGTTCATCTTTTTTATGAATACAATAGACACCAAGTCTTTATTAGTCAATTAACCTATAGGGATCATTTCCATGCAAATCATAGACCCATTCATCAAGGAAAAGATCTAGGACTCCATCTAGAGATGATTTAGATTCCACTTATAACACAATTAGTGTTCACCATACTTGGCATATATGGATACAAATTAAATATTGAAATAGGTTTAAAATGTATTCTCACCTTAGTACCATACCTATTCCTAAACATTAAATATGTTGAATCAACTGACAGATATCCTCCTATATTGGAAATAAAGACTTTTAACATACACATAGTAAAATAGGGAGGAAAGTCCACTAAAACTACATCTTGCTAAATAACAACATTTGGGAAAGCATGTAATGTTAGTTTTAGGCCCTTGATTATTCCTACTATATTTTTTGGTGAGCCATATAATTTCAAGACTCCTTTGGTATTTGGCTTAAAGACAAGACTAAGATTGTCTATAATTTGTTTGGGCATGACAGTGTTACTATCCCTACTATCTATCAAACAATTATGAACTAAGAAGTCACATACTATCAAAGAGAGATGAAAGGGAAGGATTTTGTTTAATTTTACATTGGTTTTTATCCACCTTTGTCATTTTTTTAACCTATTTATTATGTTACTTGATTTACTAGTCTAAATTAGATAAGACAATTCCTTATTTCTTAACTGATTCTTTAGATACATTAAGATTTGAAATCTCTTGAATAAGGATGTCCTTTTATCCTAGAGTGGAAAGGTAATCACATACTAATTCTAAAATTTTATTTCTTCATTTTATCTATTATACTAAATTAGGTTCCACTAACCTTTGGCTACAACTTTTGAGCCACTAGTTATTCTCTAGTTAGAGTCATTTGGGGAACTTTCACTATCTCTACATTCTAAATCTTCTGTGCTATAAGAACAACAAATTGATCCTTTACACTCTTGGAAATAAAATTAGTAACATTAGAAGTATTTATCACATCTTGATCTTCCTTAATTTCTCTTCTTTTAACTCTAGTCAGAGCTGCAACTTCACCATTTATGTTGCTAGTTTCACCAATTTGGTTGAATGCAATATAATCATCCAATTACCAATTAACATTGATAGCATCAAGATTCCCTAAAATTTTTTGAGATTATCCTTATAATGACTTATTCATGTTTTTATACTAACTACCTTGAAGATAAAACTCTTCCTATGGCATTTGGGGCATAGTAATATCTTGTGATACCAAGTCTTGATTTTGGATGTCATTTGGATTACAAGGCTGCCAACTTGAATCTTGCATCAAGTTATTTTGGGGAATAATGGATTTTGAAATATAAGGTACATTAGGATCAAGGGTTACATATGGATTAGTTTGGGTTATGGCTCCTTGATTCTAATAAGGTTGCCTATTATCCTTGAAACCTTGATAAGGAGGTTTTTGGTTATTAAAAGACTGATAAGTATTTAGATCGCCAATCTCATTAGACTGATTAAGAGGGGCTAAAACTTGGACTTTTAGAGATGGAATAGGGGCTATATATGGAAACTAGGGAACTTGAGGGGGAGTAACAAGTTGTGATTCTAGGAATATGGGTATTAGAGGCCTAAGAGCAAGTTTACCAGCTTGTATTAAGTTACTTTTTTCCCTTATAGTAATTTCATAGGCATTTGGCAAGGTATTACCACCCATAGACTGTATCATGACACTTAATTTAGAATTAATGACCTTAAGATAGTATAAAAAAGCATACTCTGGAGATGGTATAATAATGTAGGAATTTTATTCCATTTCTTTTGAAATATGAGGTTAAAATGAGACATGAACTCATGGGGGTACCTTTGTATGGTAGTCAGTTGTTTAACCAAAGATAAATTATAAAACTTGTCTTCAAATTGCCTAACTAAGACTGCAACTAAATCATCCCAAGTAGCAGTGGAGGTCAAACAAATATTCCTATACCATTGTAATGTTTTTCCCTTGAAGGAA
This sequence comes from Torreya grandis, assembly GCA_037957365.1. Classification (NCBI taxonomy): domain Eukaryota; kingdom Viridiplantae; phylum Streptophyta; class Pinopsida; order Cupressales; family Taxaceae; genus Torreya; species Torreya grandis. The sequence continues at coordinate 394,907 of JARHVA010002015.1, forward strand.
GAAGCAAGTAGTCTGATAGCCACATTATCTTGAGTAACATTATGAATAGAACATACATTAGCAAAATCTTGGGTATGCTTAATTACAATATTTTTATCATATTCTCATAAAAATAAAGGGATAATTATTAGGGTAGACATAGGGATGTCATCATATTAGGCTAAATTTAAGGGACTACCCCTATTGAATGAAACAAACACTTGATTTTTGATAACCATTTGGGTAAAATAGATTTGGCTTATGGGGACAATAGATTGGACTAACACAATAGAATGACTAGGAGATGAATGTTGCTTTAGAGGATAAGGTCGTGTACTATTGAATCTTGATCTTTTATAAGAAGTAGAAGGCAATTTAATATGTTCAAGAGGAGTACCTTTACTTGATGGCCTTATTGTAACCTTTGGCATGAAAGAACTATATGGAAGAGGCTATGAACTTTTAAACTTGAAGGATCTTCAAAATTTGATGATGGTATATATTTCCTCCTTTTTAAATTTCTTCTTCTCAATATTCAAACTTAAATTATTCCAAAGAAGCTAGGTCCCAACAAGCATGCCAAAATTGTTGGTGTTCTAGATTGCACCCTAGCTAAGCACAAGATTGTTTAGGCCTTTACTCAAATATATTCCAACATGGGATTGATCCTAGGTTTTGGGTATCCTAATAATAGATCAGACCTATAGATAAATTTAGCTTCCTTCTGTATCTATCACCTATAATAAACCTAAATTAGCACTTGCTTGGAAAAGGGGGAGATATTTTAATAATAACTTATGAAAGGATGTAAAAAAAGGTGATGCACCAATGATTTGATCACTCAAACTCACACAAGACACACTATGGTATGTAATCAAGACCAAATAATATCAATCTCACATAAATATTTTATAATAAGTCATTAATCATTTATCAAATTAGCATGAGAGGGAAAATATCCACTTATAAGCTAGACAACAAACTATAAATTGCACTTATAGTGACCTATGAGAACTATTAAGCACTTTCTAAAGGTTATAAAAACTTAGACATAGAAAAGGAACATACATTCACTTAACCATATTACATGAATTCATGAAACACACTTCAATCTAGCTTAGAAAATAATAGAATCTAGTCTTTATTGCATTAAAAGGTGTTACAGTATTAATTTTGGCAAAGTCTAGTCATACCAAAAAGAGGGATCTGATTTAAGTCTTAGAAGCTTGTATTTATATAAAAGAGAAGGAGAGAGAGAACTAATAAGATAGAAAACATTGAACGAGGTCCAACTGCTCTTGATGGATTAGCATTCTTGAGGATGTTCAGTCATGGTCTTATCAAGAAAGAAGGTCTTGTAAAAGAATTAAATGCTTCATTGATTTTTATCCATCCACAAGGTGTCCTTCTTGAAATTATATGTCATTATTTAATGATCTATTGATGAGGATCATTTCTTGAAATTGATATAATTATGCCCCATCTACTTTGGGTGGCCAACTATACCTACTCATCAAAAATATGACCCTGATGATAGGCGATGCATTTTTCCATGGTCTGTATTTGCTCCAATATCAAACACATGCCCAATATAGGTGAGAAATAATTAAATTATTGGTTTTTACATAGTCATAATATCCATGAAAACTTGTAGACTATTTGTCGTTGCTCTACAATCACTATTCTATCTTCATCCTCTATATTAGGCCTAAAAGACCTATTTTAGGTATATGGAGATCTACTGGTAATGCTTGGTCTCTGAAATGTGACCATGGATCTTGATTGAGCTTGGATCCTTGACATTTGCTTTTCCTGGGCCTAAAATAATTTCTTTGACTTTTATCAAAAAATTCCCTGAGCTCATTTTTGTTTATTCATTATCAATTGCCAACTCATATCATTTTCATTGTGCCCAACTATCTTTATGCTTATTGGTCTCATAGATACATTGAATTATTAACTCTCCTCAAACTGTTAGATTTGGATATATGAATACACATGAGTCTTCAATATTATACAAGGACCCATTGAGTTTTTCACTTGTCCTATTTGTATTCATCATTAAGATCCTCTAACCCTTTTGACTCATCTCACTCCATTGATCTTGATGTATGATTAAATGTGATCCATTGATCTTCTGGGGCCTCACTGACATTATCAGTCTACCTCACTCCATTGGATCAAGGTGTATGATTAAATATGAACCATTGATCTTAGACCTATTTGAAACCCTAATGGCTATCTTATAGTGCTTAAATTTGACATTTGTGTGAACATCATTTGACATCCTTGTGGACATATTTGACATCCCATAAATCATCAAATTTAAGCATTGATGGATTTATGTAGTGACTTAAAGTTTATTTTTATGCCAATATATTCCATTATTTGACCAAATTTGAATATTTATATGTTGAAGTGCAAAAATCATGGATGGACTAAATTTGATGCAGATGTTCCTGAGACCAAAAACATTGTGCCCACTTGATCTATTGGCTTTGGGATGTTTTTAAGTGGAGATAGAAAATGTGAAAGTAAACTAGATCATTTATTTCATACATGGAATCTTGATAATGGTCTGATTCCTTAAATTTGCATTGTCCATATTTTACTCAATATTTCAAGGCTCTGATGATCTTTTAAGGCTTGTGCAACTTGGTTCATGTTCCTGGACACCAAGAAAATTGTTTGGACCCTTTACCTATAATTTTAGACATGTCCCTTGAAGATCAATTAGATCACACTTTAAGGTTTCTTAAAGTGTTTTAAAATCTTTACAAAATATATATGATCTGCTCCTTATGTCATTGAGTCACTCTTCAATCAGGATCTTGCTCCTTCCACTAGACTCTTAGACTAGGCACATTTTTGGTATGCAGGCCAAATTTGGTTAGCACTAACATGAACAAATTTAAACATATCATTGAATCCATTGAAGCTAAACCTCTTAGGTCACATGAACCAAAAGATCACCTAGTTCAAATGCTTACTCCATAGCATATCAAAATGGTCCTCCTTTACCTCATTTACCTCTTCATACATATCCTACACATCCTATGTCACATTCAACATCCCTAAATATAACAAACCAACACATTTACCTCTCTCTAAATGAACCTACCAACCTAATACAAAGCATTTTAATGGTTCAATGTTACCTCACTCTACCTCACATGTTAAGGCATCTTGCAATGCCCATCCACATGTCCCTTCAGACCTTAGGGTATCTTGTGATGCCCATCCATACATTACCTTGCCCATTAGAGCATCTTACGATGTTCACCATATTATACAATGCATAATAACAAACAAATTCAACTTCATGAAACCTTATGAGACACATAGGATTGTATTTCACGTGCTCATCTTTGATATAGACATTAGCATAGATTTTGCTTGTTATGTTTGTCTCATGTTTCTTTGTTTTTGTGCACTTTACTTATTTTAGTTATACTTTACTAGTATCATTATCACATTTTGGTTCATTATTTTTATTACACATTACATGTGGAATTTGTTTTAATTTTGGTTCTTATATATCTCTTTCATTTTTTGTCTTTTTATGTCATTCTTTATCTTAGTAACTTTATGGCTATTTGTCCCCATTATTTAGCATTCACCTCATCAGCATTCACCTTGTGAATTGCATTATAAGACCATGGATAGGACCCGACCTTCCTCATAAATTACCACATTAAACATATTTAAACCATTTTTTGGGATGATTACTGCTTTCATTGGTGCTTATACTAGATCCATTATATGTTAGTATGGCTTCTCTAGTGACATGACTATCATAACATAACCCCATCCTTTTCATAGCATTATTTTCCCTCTTTGTGATCATCTATGAGCATATTCATCATTGTATCACTTATTACATATAAAAATCTCTCATGATCTCCATTTTTCCCTTATTTCCTTTCATGTGAGGCTCATATCAGTCAATTTTGAGATTGCACACTTACTTGTGGGCAAGTATAGGAGTCTTTAGACACCTTGGTATTTAGGTCCTTTTCTTTAGTGACCAAGTGTAATATCTCTTATGTTTATCACCTATTTCATCCATGTTTGGTTTTCCAAATATTTATGGAGGAGGAATAGAAAAATCCATCAACAAATTTAAAATCCAAATCATTTGAAATAAAATAAAATTATATACAAAAGGCAACATACACATCTCAAAAAATTAAAATCACACCAAAAGATGTGATCATAAGTACATATCCTATCTCCAATTGAATCTCAAACTTCATATTTGGCCTCACAATAGAGCTAAGGTCCATTGGGGTATGTTAGGCTAGTAGATTAGAATAGGAGAATTCAACAACACTCTATATTGCTAACTACTTTCTCAAATAAGTACCCAATCATCACAGTTGACTGATGGCTCTATAAAGGGTCCCAAGGAATAGGGAACACATTTTGGGAAGGTAGGTCCATATTAATTTTCATGCATATAGCCTTCATGGGTTAATCTATGTACTTCACTTGTTAACCCAAGCTTTATGTTCATTAGTCAAAAATTAAGAAGTCCTTAGTGTTGATAGTTCTTAGCCTTTCTCATTTTCCTAGTGTGTCTCATTCTTGATAAAGATGTTCACATCACCCACGTGGTGCCTCACATTCCTTATTTACAACATATTTTCCTTATCTTCCCCTTGTTGGATATTGATTTTATATGATCACATCCTTGATCACATATACATTATTATTCCACTTGGTTTATAGTTTTTGAGTTGTATTGTAAGACCTTGGATAGGACAATGCCTTCCTCACAAACACCTTTACACCACTTGCTTACCACACCATCTCATTATCATACTAGTCATGTCATTATGTGGTTGTGTTTTCTTAAATTGCATCTTAGAACAAGCACTAAGTATGTTTTTTCATCCTTTAAAGCTTTTGATTTTCATTTATCCATCATGTTCTTGTTTGATTTTTTTGGACTTCACTTATCTTACATATGACATTTGGCATTCTTACATGTTTTTCTTTCTGTATAACTTATTCATGTTTGTATTCCATCTTGATATACATTTTATTTTTAGTCATTCATTTATTTATTTATTTTTGATTTAACATGCTTACCTTACATAGGGTTACTTGTCACTTATATATCTTTGTTAAAGTTTTTTTGCATTGATATTTCATTTTTCATTTATGTTTTACATGCTTCCCAATGTGATTTAGTATGTTCTACATTCATTTTTTCTATTTATGTTTTACATGCTTTCCAATTTGATTTAGTGTGTTCTACAATCATTTGTCATTCATTTTCCATCCTTTTATCATTCATTTACCATCAATATTTTGGTTCACTTGTTTTAACAATTCTAATTTGCCAATCTTCCTAAGTCCCTCATATATTTGTCTCTACTAACTCTTTTTAAAAATCATAAAATGTTTTGGTATCCTAATGTCGTAAAGAATATTTCTCACTATTATATGTTTATATTCTTAAAAAAAAAAAATTTTGCTCTTTTTTGCACTAATCTCTACAAGTTCACCTAAAGTTCCTTACATTGGATGCCTTCACATATATCACAGTCTCCTTATTTATCTATAGCACTTAGGTAAGTAAAGGTATGTGTTTTTTAATTTTATCCTCTCATTTATCTTCTTTGCTCAGTACTATATTTTACTTAGCATCAACATTATGTGTTATCATGTTATATTCCCAATGCATCATCCCATGTTGCACTCACATGACACATGATGAGCTTAGAGTGAGGCATATGTATACACATAATATTTTTCAAAATTTTATTAAGTATTGATGCTCTTTATCTTACAAGAACCCATTGAATCTCAATCTCTCTGAGTGCATGCCTTAAGGGGTGTATTGAGAAAGGGGTGGGTAGACCATTGGTGCTTTGTAGGATTGTTTTCCCTTTTGCTTTTCAGATACACACTTGTATCCTAAAAACCATTCTCCTAAGTTTTTTTCTCTCTTGTATATTCCTCCAATCATTTTCCACCTTCTATCCCCATTTTCCTAACCGTAAACCCTTTCAAGAGTTTACAATACTAGGTCGACCTTGTACCCTTATTGATGAGATTAATTTAGGTTCTAGGTTGGACTTGTCTGACCTAGCCCATGACCTATTGAATTTTTTTCAATATCAGTACTAGGTCAACTAGGTTGACCCTATTGGCTAATTTTTTTGAAAGAGATTAAGGTTAAATCTTCCTCTATACAAGATCATTTCATCATTATTTAAATAAAATAATAATAAGTAATAGTTATTTTTCATCTAATTATCCACCATTTTACTTGAGGATCAAGCTTAGGGTTTCATACTTTCTTTGGAGATATGGATCTTATCTTTTGGATAAGTCTTTTAGATGCATTGATAGGTTTTGTAGCATAGATCTGATTTATCCTTGTCATCCTTACATACCACAACAACCTCTTGTAAAGCACATTGGCCAATGGAGAGATTGAGGCTTAACAGGTTCATATTTAAAGTTATATTCCTAACTTTGTTCCTCCTTTCTAAGAGTAGATCAATATTTACTTTTACTTCTCTTCCATACATTATTATTCCATTTACATTGACATGAGTATATATCTTCAAGCGTGTTTACTTTTGTTGTTAATTACCCCTAATTTGTGCCACAACTTTGGTGAACACTAGAATAGACTTTACTTTAGTTATTATTAGTTTAGTGAATATGAAAACATAGGGATTAATTAGGGTTATTACATGATTATGCTTGACTGGAGGCTTTGAAACCATCCCTAGTATTATTTTTATGATAAGAGATCCCCTAATTGGGTCTAGTGGATCCACATATTGGTCATGTTCCTGATTATCTAATGTATCCCCAATAGGAAGTGTAAGTATGATCTATCCTCTAAATTTGGATTGATTTATAGACATCATGAAGTTTTGATTGCATACAGGCCTTTCCTCTTGGCTTAAAATAACTCCTATTGCAAGCCCACTAGCATCACATTCTACTTGGAAAATCTTTTTAAAGTTAGGTAAGGCTAGAATAGGTTATTTTGTGATCTTTTTATTTAAAAGTTTAAAACTTTTCTCAGTTTATTATATCCACTAAAATATATTCATGTTCCCTTTGATGGTTTCAACTATTGGATCATAAATTCCACTAAATTTCCTATTGAACTTTCTATAAAAATTGGCCAAACTGTGAAAGCTCCTTACCACAAATACACTTATTGGAGTGGGCCATTATATTATGGATTTGACCTTATATTTTTCCATCTCCAAACCCTCTTGATAAATGACAAACCCTAAATAGACCAACTTTGTCTTCATTAAGGTGCACTTCTTGATATTGATTAGTAACTTATCTTCATGTAACTTATCTAAGACCATTCTAAGATGTTTAATATGCTCTTATTTTGACTGGTTATAGATTATAACATCATCTAGGTAAAAAATTAAAAACTTACCTATGAAAGCCTTGAGCACCTCTTTCATAAGACTCATAAAAGTGCTTGGAGTGTTAGCCAATCCAAATCACATCACAAGCCATTCATATAGTCCATCATTAGTATTAAATGTCATTTTACATTCATCTTTCTCTCTAATCATTACCAGATGATAGCCACTTTTCACTTATATCTTGTAAAATTAATTTTAACCACTGAGATAATCCATGAGATCATCAATTTTAGGTAATGTAAAATGTACCTAATTTAATATTTTTTATAGCTCTAGAGTCCATACACATTCTCCATCCTCAATATTTATTAGGGTTTAGGACTACTGGTAAAACACATGGACTTAAACTCTCTTTAATTATACATTTTTATAACAAATATTACACTTGTATTTTTATCTCTTCATTCTCTTTTAATGTCATTCTATAAGCTGCCTTGTTTGGTAGACTAGCTATTGGAATAAAGTCTATATGGTGGCTTATGATACTCATAGGAGTTAAGTCATTAGGTAACTAATCCACTACTATATTAACAAACTCATTTATAAAATTATAAATATCTAAGGATGTATCAATCAATTTAGTGGTTGTGATAGCTATTTTAGGCTTAGAAACTAGTGCATAACCTACTTCTTCTTTGATTAGCTACAATAACTATTTACCGCTTACTATTAATACCTTAGTACTATCTTCTATTATTATATTATCATCTCTAAATGTTATTAATGTATGTTTCTTACCATATTTATCAAAATTATATTATTGTTTTTTCCATCATATATGGATTTCCTATCAAATTGCCAAGGTCTACCAAATAAGACATGATAAACATCCATGGGCATGATATTATAGAACACTAAATATTTATAACCACCTATGTGAAATTTAACTTTACATTATTGATTGACCAATACTTGATTCCCATTTTTAATCCATGATGCTTTATAATATGTAGGATGCATTACTCTCTTCAAGCCTAGTTTTTCAACCATCTCAAAAAAATTAAATTGTCTATAATACCACTACCAATGATTACTTTTCACCACTTACCTTTATATTTGCATGTGGTTATGAATAATGTCTTTTCTTGGGTTAGTTCCTTCACTTCCTTACATGGCTTGAGAATTACTATTTTTATCATTAAATACTCTCTTACTTTAGGTTCATCCACATGTGATGGTGATCCTACACTCTCCTTTTTAGCTTGAGAAATTTGATTGCTTCCCTCAATCCTAACATGACTTGTTTTTGGATTCTCTAGGCTCTCATATGATTTATGTCCTACATATTTATTACACCTAAAACACTTACCCCAAAATCCTCTTTCTCTACCTCTTATATATGGTCTTCTACCTCTGAATGATTAGCCTCCTCTTTTAATTTGAATTTAACCTTAAGAGTTGCTTGTTTACTCATTATGAACCTACAACTAATTTATACCACCATGTTGTCCTCTACCTTTGAAAAAATTTCCCCTTCCCTTAGAATGTTGTGTTTACTTTCTTGATAGTTTTTCTTCAGCCTTGAGTGAAAATTGGTATGCTTCCTCAATTGATCTTGGTGATAAAATATTGATTTCATCTTGTATATTAAACTTTAGATCATTTCTATACCTTATGACATTTTCCATATCTTATTTTATATGACCTACTCTAATTTTTAATATGTGGAACTCCTCTATATAGTCTTTCACTATCATGTCTTTTTGATTTAGGTTTTAAAGATTCTTGAATAGGTTATTCTGGTAATATTTTGGGATGAACTTACCTTTAAATTTGGATACCATTTTGTTCCAACTCTTGATATTTAGCTTGTATTTCCTTCTCCTCTCATCTTGAACTCCATCCCACTAGAGGGATGCATGACCTCTCAATCTTGTACTACCAAATTTCACTTTATTTTCATCCTCTCTTCCTTTATATTTAAAATACATGTCCATTAAAGCTATCCAATCCACAATTTCTTCCACATTCAAGCTTATTTCATATACTAAAACTTCAAATTTAGGTTTTGATCCTATTCTTATGACTATTGTCAAGAGTTTTTCTTCCATTCTTCCTTCTTCTTACTTTACCACTTATTATTGTGGTTCTTTCTCTCCTTCAATAACATCACATATCATAACACATCTTATTTGAGTTACTTCTATTAACTCAAAATGTGCCTAAAATTTTATTATCTCCTCTAGCAAAGTATCTCTTGGTTGTCTAATTTGACCTACTCTTTCACCACCTTTGGTTGCTCCTCTAAATGTCATTCTTGCACTTTTTTTAAAGTTTAATTTTTTTTAAACATTATCTTCACTTATCTAAATGATATTTTTCTCCTTAGGTGACCTCTAAAGTACAACCAAACCTAATTTGATACCAAAAATGATGGCAATGGATAAAAACATAGTAAAGTTGTAGTCTTCTTCAATGAGAATAAAAGGCCTACAAGCCTAATTGAGAACAAAAGAGATAAATAATAATATATTATTATTTTAAATACTTTATCACATTCATATAATTTTATCCCAACTAATCAAATTGATCTTAGAATTTGTATTTGTTTGAAACTTCACTATATATAAAATAGGATTCCTGTAGCCCTTCAAATAAGATTATTTAGTGAGAAACCATATTATCTCCTCCTATATATTATTATAAATATTAAAACCACTTAAATATATTAAAAACATTAATATAAAACATACTAAAAAGTTTCAACCCTTTTGGCTAGTTCATTTTCTTTTTATAGAGGTTTTTGTCTTAAAACCCTAACTTTAACATCTTTAGACTTGCATACTTGTTGAGAGCATTAAAAGAGGGCTAATTTAATTTTTAGAGATTATTTTTAAATTATTCCAATTATATAATGTTTAACCCATCAATTAATAATTTCTTAAACATTTTAAATCTTTGAACAAGCTCATAACCTGAATGAAAATGACTTTGCAATGATTATACCTATAGGTTTTAATGAATTGTGACAATCTTGTCTAGATTATTGAAGACTACAAACCAAAGGAAAACCTTATAAGAAAAAAATATATGATATAAAAACAACATTAACATACATTTAAAATATTATTCAACTTTAAATTTCAAGGAGAATCTTTAATGAATAAATTTCATTAATTTCATACACTTGTGATACAGTCTAGCTAACAAAATACCCTATTTTTTGAGTTTTCTTCACTATTTTATTGAAACCTCTTGTCTTAGTATTTATCCTCTATCTCTTTCCTATTTTTTTATCTTTTCCAATGTACTCTCTCAACCCCCTTCTCTCCTCCTCATTCCAAATCTCCTAGTATTACTCAACTACCTAACTAATCTTGGTAACCCAATCTTAAAATTGACTTTGGTTGAGTTTTTGTACATGGATAAGTATGAATTAAAACACTAAATTCACTTAAAACATGTCGTAGACCTTAGTGTCCCATTAAAATAAGGTTATGACTTTACAACCCATTAATAAGGAATATAAAGCACTACAACTCTTAGAGCAAATTAAACAATTTGATTTTATTATTTTGGTAGGAAAAACTAGAAACACATCAAAATGACTAGGGAAGGATAAATGAAGCATATAAGATGATTATTATTGGTAAAAATTGACTCTATAAACCATTAAAAGACCAAAAATTTCAAATTTTAACCTACTATGTACATGCACCTACATCAAATTTATTAAATTATATCAAAATTATAAAATTAATTGAACTTATATCAATTAACAACATTCTATTAAGATTATAAAACTAATTGATTGTATATCAATTACTAAAATTATACTAATGCTTATAAAATAATAGATCCTATATCAATAACAATGTTCTATTAAGGTTTGAGAATTGATTGAACTTTTATCAATTAACAACATTATGTTAAGCTTATAAATTTAATTGATTTTCTATCAATTAATGAAACTATTAAATTAATATATTTAATTAAGATTATTTTCAATTAAATTATAAATAATGAATGGATCTATACCTATAAATAGTGATAATTCTAACCTAGAAATCTCAGCACCCCAAGTTCACAAATTACAAGGCATACTAACATGCCAAAAAGAAACATAAAACTTTCTAAATGGCCAAACTCAAAGATAGATAATGAGATTTAATCCTTATTTGCAAACTTAGAACCATACCACATGACATTTTTGATATATCATAATAGATACTTTAAAATCATAGGCTAATTTATAATAAAACCAATCACAACCACCATGTCATAAAACTATACACTTATCAAAGTATCCAAGTGTGTGATCCAAAGAATGTGATTAATCCAAATTAAACATGTTTAAAAATAATAAAATATGAATAATAGTATTTTTTTCATATAATTCAAAACCTACATCCACATTTCTAAATCCAATTCATTTTCACAAGACTAAAAGAATAAGTATGCCTCATTTAGTGTGATGAAAGGTGCATTCTATGCTCAATATGTGCAATTCACATATTCAAAATTGAACCAATTCCATTCACACAATTAGTATTGAAAATAAGTTAAATACTAATAATATATATATGTGTCCATTTCTAAAACCTTTGATGTATCAACAATCTTCACAGTTTCCAACTGACATCTCAAAATAACACAAAAAAACTACTATATGAGCATGGAAAATTGCACATGCATCCCTCTTGTGGACAAAAATATTTATATATTATAATAAGTAAATATAATCATGATTATTCCACTATAATTATATTTCATAGTTTTTCATCCATATAAATATCATCATCATCCCCAAAATGTCAAAAATAATCCAAAGGGAAAACTGATGCTTCATACGAGATTGATAGGTTCAATCTTTTTTCCAATTTCACTTGCCCCTTTACTAGATATTTCAACCCATCACAAAAAAATTGTTTTGATGGTGAATAACATTTTCACTAGGTGATCAATATTTTTATGGTCATTGGGTAAAGGTACTAATAACATTCAACATGATATTAGTGTATCTCAAAGATATTGATATATCAATTACATTTTGCATACCAATGGATGGCCTTGGATCTAACATCATATACTTCATCAACTTCCAAATTTCCTTGACCTCTACATCATCAATCTCTTTAGTAACTTTCCAAATGTTATTTATCTACATACACATGTAGAATTTAAGGATTTCGTGATCCATTTATGCCAAAAATTTATTCCCTAAATCTTCACTATATACAAGGTAAAGTGAAGTTGATCTAAAAATCAATCCTAGCTCAAAGAAGATAAATCATGCTTACCCTTCTTGTTGGTGCATTTAGAAAAGCAAGGTCATGACTAAGATGGATCTGCTAAACCTAAACAAGGGGTCCCTTACCACAATAATATCACTAGAGAGGGTTCCAAAGCCTCTAGTCAAGTAACACCATGCAATAACCCTAGCTAGGTCCTATGTTTTCTATTTTCACAAAAAAAATATAAATTAAAGTAAAATCTAATCTAGTGATCACCAAAGCTTATGGCACAAAATAAGGGTAGTAAACATAAAATTGAACATGCGTATAAGATCTATACTTAAGCCAATGTATAAGAAACCCTAATTAATGGAGTGAGAATCATATAAGCTAAGAAATGCAAATATACCTACTTTAATAAATGAGGAAAAATTAGGAATACTTACCTTTGAAAATGAACCTATCGAGCCTCAATCTCTCCTTTGGCCAAAGTGTTTCATAAGAGGTTGTGGTATGTAAGGATAATAAGGATAAGCCATCTCTAGTCTATACAACTTCCTTATGCATCTAAAAAACTTCTCAACAAGATAAGATATGTATTTCCAAGTGTAGTATTGAAACCCTAAGCAATGTTCCTCAAATATAATGGTGGATAAGTATATGCATAATATATGAATTTATTGTTCTTGTCTCTCTATAAATGGCAAAAAGGATGTGTATATATAGTTTAATCTAACCCTAAACCCTTTTTAAAGTTTAGAAGATAGTAGTGACCCAATTTGACCCTATATCATTAATTGATAAAATTAAATTAGGTCTTATTTTGGGTTGGTCAAGGATGACCTAGACTCGTAATGTGCTAATATAATTTAAATACAAGATCATCCTAGACTAACATTATTCAGTAAATGTCAAAAAGAGTTTTTAGCTTAGGTAGGGGTTATTTAATGCATTGAATTGCATGGAAGAGTGTGTAAGCGAGGAGGTAAAGCTTATGAAATCATATAGGAGATGTTTATGTTGATTACAAGTGGTGGTATAGGGGACAACGATATTGAGAAGCACCAATGGTTTACCCACCCCTTTTCCAGTGCACCTTTTGAGGTGTGCACTCAAAGAGATTGAGACTCGATGAGTTATTATAAGAGATAAATCATTAGTAATTGATAAATTTTGAAAATATTATGTGTATATATATGCCCCCACTCAAATCTCATCATGTGTTACATACGCATAACATGGGATGGTGCTTTAGGAAAATAACATAGCAACACACAACATAGAAGCTAAAAAAATGTAGTAAGAATCAAATAAGATAAATGAAAGGACAGAATTTAAAAATACATACATTTACTTACCTTAGTGTTGTAGAAAAAGAAGGAAGTGAAAGAAATGTGAAGGTGTCCAATATAGGGAAAATTAGGTGAACTTGTAAAATTAACAAAAAATTAATTTTTTTGAAAAATATACATATAATATGTGAAAATATTCTCTATGATGTCAAGATTCCAAAACATCTTGCGGTTCAAAAAAAGAGCTAGTAGAAACAAAGTTATAGTTAAAAAATTGAATCTGATTGTAAATATTTGATAGGTAAATAATATTGAATAGTAAATATAAATAGGGTGAAAATAAATTCATTTTTTATTTTACTATTCTAAGAAAATATTTATCTAAGAGACCCAATTCGATCTTAGAGAGACACCATGGTGAGGAGATGACAGCTATGACATGGAGGATGCATATCAGTCACAATGGGTGTAGCACAAGTAAGGGAAGCATTAATTTCAAAGTTTTGAGAAATTTTAATTAAAATTAAGATAAATAAAAAAATAGATGTCAATAAAAATATAGACACCAAAAATGACCCTAATAATTTTTTAGGTAAACTAGGGGTAGAATGGGGTAGTGGGTAGGAAAAGATCAGACTAAAAAATGCCTAAGGAATTTATGATAAATGATCAAAAAGTCACCACAGACTAAGAATAGATTCAACCTTATCGATTGAGTTTGTAAGGCATTAAAAATATAGGGGTTGACTATGTATAAGTGAGCTAATGTATTATCATTGGAGATGGTGACTACATAGTAGTGGTTCGATCTAGTTGGAAATAGGGAAATGGTCAACATAGTACCTTTTAGCCAATGTAGTTCATGTTATGTGGTCGATAAAATTTGTTGAATGAGGTTGACTATGTATTAGAAATTCAATATAGTATGCTAGAACTAGAAAAGGGTCAATTTAGTAATAAATAATTTGATATCATCTAGAAAAATGGGTTGATTGTGTAACATAAGGCTGATGCAATATGGAAAAATATGACAAGGTCAATTTAGTATTAAATAGGTTATGTACGAAAAGGGGAAAATAGAAAAATAGATCAAATAAATTGATAAAGTGGTTAATTTGTAACTTTTTGAGAATATTTAAGAATGTATTTTATAATTTTGACATAGATATCTAATACATTCTCTATGGTTTGATATTTTGTAAAGGTGATAGAGATTTTGGTGCCTAGTGGATGGTCCTAGCTACTAGATTTATTGGAAAATTTGTCAAATGTGGATAAATCTTGATGGTTTCCTTAGGTTTTTCAAGCATCATGGAAGTTAGATAGATCTCGTTGAGTGTTGATCTCGTTGTCATGTTCTTAGGAGCATGGGAATGATTTACCAAAACTTTTTGATGGGAGGTGGAGAGGGATACTATAGAGGTGGTGATCACCTAAGAGGATGTCCATGCCTTGCTTGGACTACCTATTAATAGGACACCATTGATATGTGATACACTAGAGTCAAAGGTTGAGAGATGGTCCTTATCCTAATGGGTGATAGGATTGGATAGGATATATCTTGGTTTACATGTTAGCTTATTTGATGTTTATCTCATGACCATTCTATATATCTAGAAGGTCATGATAAGGTTTGTGATAGCACAAGTGTTATGTCACAAATTAGATGGAAAGGTACTACTTTATGTGATAGCCTTGTGTTAGTATATTTTAGATTAGGATGATTTATATGATCTTGGTTCTATCATTTGGGTCTATCTCATGCATGATATGTATGGGATGTTGACCTGGGGGTAGAATATGACATGCTTTGTCATTTTGTTGAGTGTATGGATATATGAGATATTTCATATATATCTATTTCTTGGGTTAGTCCATGTGATCAATGATAAGTTACCTTGGGTTGTTAGGTGGTTACAAGACCATGTAGCATGGGTCATGCCCCATGTTTAACATTTACATACTATCACATGAGGGTAGATAGTGTGGCATTCATACACTCACATTGCTATTATATGGTTGAATCGGGCCACTATTTCTACTAGTTTGGCACATGTGCAAATCATGATCCACTATACTTAATGAGTGGAGCCTCATCTAGTAGCTCATGAACCCAAATAGTTAGGACTACCATATCTAGAACCCCTCTAGTAGTGATTACTTATTAGGCACAACATGATAAAGAGTCAAGAGGGAGAAGAGGTGCAAGGGTACCCATCAAGATACCTATGGTTAGGCCTCAATGAGATATACCATGGGCTAGTTAGGCATGATAGTAAGAGGTATTGATGCCTAGAGGATATGATTCCATGGATATGGATGTGAGTTATGTAGGAGCATAACAAAGACCATAACATAGGTGATAGTGGCCACCATAAACCCATCAAATATGGAGACACCATCAACAAGAGGATATACAGGCACTAGTTATTACACAGGGGGATCCTACAGTGACATAAAGACACAATTAGTCTATCGAAAGGCTAGTATGGAGGGGGATACAATAAGATCAAGTGGTGACTCTTGGTTTTACATTGGTATGGGGTCAGTTAATGAATGTGTTACTTTTTAAGTGAGTAGATGGTGAGATCGTGGTCAAAGATACCAACAATAGTAATATATGTTTTGATTTAGTTTAATTTTTTGATATATGACACTAGTTTCTCCATTGTTTATGATAGATAGATGATTTGAGATATATACATGAAATCTGATGTATATTTGTTTTTTGTTTTTGTAGATACTACGACTATAGAGGAGATTAGAGGGGAGCCCTAATTATTGATACACACCATGATATTTTGGATGAGGTGTTGTCATCTTATGACCATACTAGTTTGGTTGATATTTTGGTACCATCTATCCCAGATCATGTGATCTGGTTTAGACTGGTGGGAGAGGCCATGTAATAACTATAGGCAAAAATTGATAGTTTACATCCACCTATAGGGGTAATAGTTGGAAAGGCTCAGGCCTAGTAAGCCTTAGCATAGGATTAATATGCACACATGGTGATTATGATAAATATTGGATAGGTACAAGCCTAGGTGGCCAACCTATAGGGTTACGTTATTATCTTGATATCTTGGACTACCTCTTTATAGTATAACATTTAAAGGGGGTAGTCATGGGCATTCATGGGTAGTGTAGCTAGGCCACATGATAGAAAAGATGGAGCACAACCTTAGATTTGTAGATATTTTATTTTGTACTTGTATTATACCAACTTCAAGATATATATATATTGATATAGACATTTCATGGATCTATGATTTGTGCTTGGATTTTGATGAGTATATGGATATATTTCCTTTCTAGCACATGTATTCTACTTTTGTTATATATTCTATAGGAAATATGTGATGTATGTTTTATTTTCTAGCATTATGTGATACATATGTATGGTTAAAAAAAATGATAAAAATGATTTGTAAAAGTATAAATAATCAAAACAAATGTAATACACACTATAGCATGGTGGGAAATGTGTAAAAATAAAAGATGAATAAATATAATAACTTAAAAATGGTAAAACAATATTTTCAAACCATGTAAAAATATTTTCACCAAATTAAAAAAAAATAAAAATAAAAATAAAATAAAATAAAAAATCATACTATATCACATTGGAAAGTATGAAAATTTGTAATAAAATGGAAGACACATGAAAACCAATGGTGTAAAAACAAACAAACAATAAAGTTAATCAATAATACTAGATCAAGTTGGGAAGTATGAAAAGAAAAATAAAATGTAAGTATAAATCAAATTAATCATACTAAATCGAGCTAGGAAGTATGATAAATTTAATAAAATGGTTATAAACATACATGCAATCAGAAAATAAGAAGATAAAAGTGAAGTGATTATGAAGTAAGCATAAAACATACTAAATCAAGATGAGAAGTATGTTAATGATGTGTAAATCATAATCTCACAAAAATTATCTCAAATTTGAATCATGTAATTTTATTGTGACTTTGTTATAGTATGAACTAGATATTGGAATATTTTGTGAGGAGGGCCTGGTCCTATCCATGGTCTTACACTATAACTCCCAAAGGGAAAACCAATGAGATGTAAATAATTGTGGGAATTATTTTAAAGATGTTTTTAATGTGGTAATTTTGTGATGAAGGCTTGGTCCTATCCATGTTCTTATATTGAAACTCACAAAGGGAACACCAATGTGGTAAATGGTAATAAGGAAATATTTTATTATGGTAATTTGTAAGGAGAGTTTGGTCTTATCCATGGCCTTATACTACAACTCACAAAGGAAAAACCTAGGGGGAATGATCAGTTAACAAAATAATATTTCTCAAGGGGAAATATTAAGATTGTTATAATGAAAGAAGAAATGTAAAAATCATGATATATGCATCTATTATAATACCTTAGCAAACATGAGGCATACTAGATATAAAAGAAAGACAATAAGAGTATAGTGACCATCAAAATACATAAGATACCTGCTCACAATAAGCATAAAGAAGTATAGGTAAATAAGTGAGATACTAAGATAAACTCATGAAGGCTATATAAAAAAGAAAATTAAAATGGACCTACCTTCCCAAAATATTTCCCCACTATTTAGGACCTCTTACAGAGTCATCAATCTACTGTGAATATTGGGTACTTGTGTGAGAAAGTAGGTAGCACTTATATATTATTTTTTTCTCCTATCCCAATTTATTATCCTATAACATTCCAATGGACCTCAATTATATCATGAGGCCAACTGTGGAGTTTGAGCTTTGATTATAAATAAGAGATGTGCTATGAATCACATCTTTTGGTGTGATTATACTTTTAAATTTGTATGTTTCCTTTTGAATCATTGCCTTTTGTTTAAATGATTTGTCTTTTAACTTTTTTATGTATTTTATAATTCCTCCTCCATATGGACTTGGAATAACCAACATTATTGATAGAAGTGATACACATGAATAAAATTTATACTTTGGTTTAACATAGGGTAAGTAACCAAGTATATGTTTGACTAAATGCTTAGTCTTACCTATGTACTACTATGTAATCTCAAGTTTCAAACGCATGTATGCTTAGTATGTGAAAATAAAATAAAGGAAGAAAGGAGATCCAAAGTAGATCAGTATATGGTAATAGTACTATGAGAAGTCTTGTTTGATCACTGATCATATGGTAGAGATAAAATACTAAGGGAATCAAGGTTGTATAACCAAGTCGAAATGATAATTATCTAATTTTTTAGTGAGATAAGATAGCAAAACATCATTATAAAAGAAAAAGAATCCATGAAATAAGTGAACTCATAAGCATAAGTGTGTGTAATTCATGAAAAAGAAGGATAAAAATCCATAAGAGAGGTGAAAGTAAATGAAACCATATAAAACACATAAAGCATAATATAATAATCCATGTAAAATAGATAAATGAAACCAAATTAACACATAGCGAAGTGTATAAGAGATATAAAAGTGGATCACGAATCCAATCCAAATCATAACTTAGGAGAATGTAAAAGAATACCATGGCATGTTCATAAATATTGATATCTTTGACCATAAATATTATCTATAGCATCCAAAACATATCTATGAAGTTGAATTTTGATTACAACCAGAGTCTCATCAATCTTCACAAAAATTTGAGCAAAGACTTCATTTTGTATCTCCTCAACTAAAAATGTAGGTGTAGTTGATGAAGATTAATGTTCATGAAGGATATCGTGCATAGGAAATTCAAGGCAAGGAATGTATGTCTTGATGGTAATAGTATATGTGGGGTGATAAGGAAGAGCCTTCTTGCATGTGTGACCTATAGAAAGAGGAATGACTAGTGCAGGTGTCAACTATGGGAAGTCACAAAAATGTTGTTGGAGAACTTAGTAGTGATCAGTATGATGTGTACCACACTAGTGCCAAAGATAGTATACTTTCCCATATTTAGGTGTATATTTTTGTAATAGCTTAGGAGGAAGTATGGCCTTATCTTTCATCTTAGTTGTGAATAGGTGCAATATGTCGATATATTTATTAAGATTTTGGAAATGAGTGGAAGAGTGGTTATATGTCCTGTGAAAGAAATAAATACATTTATTAGTAGACCTTGGGGGCCTTATTATTGAAGAGGTGGAAATAAAATATGGGGGAGACTGACATAACTAGAAATATTTATTCTAATGATAAAAATCTTTTTGCATATCACAATAAGGTTGATTTGCCCATTGTGAGGGCATGGGATCAAGCTACAGTAAAATAAAAAGGCCATCACTAAAGAAAGGTGGGGATAGAATAGAAACCAAACTAGGATCATTTGAAGGTAAGGTTAGAATAGAAATTAGACTAGGCTCATATGAAAGTAAGGTTGGATCAGAAACCATACTAGGCTCATCTAAAAGTAATGTTAGAGAAAAAACTAGACTAGACTCATCTGAAGGTGAGGTTATTCATGCAACATATTTAATAATAGTAGCTATCATCTATAGAAGAATCAAATTATAAGGGTCATAGTATCTAACAAAGTGAGAAGGGCATGTCATGGCATAATCCATGAACATACTCTTGAGGGGCTCTACTATGACCGGAGGTGTACTATGTGAGTACTCCATATTTACCCTATGATAAATAGTAAGAAGACTAGTATGAGATGTTATAAAGGAAGAAATGTTAAAAGATAAACAAAAAGACTAAAATAAAGGAGAGTGATAATGAATAACTTCCACATTTATATCTTGGAAAAGTATGGCTCAAAATGGGTCATCTAAAGCATATCCATCATCATAGTTAGGTATATACAAGTCAATGGTACATGTAGGAATGACTTTGTCATTAGAAGACATGTGATGGATAAAATGTCTAGTCTTAGTTAAGATAATAGGTATATCATCAGTAAATGGTTGATGGGATTGAAGTTGTAAATAAGGAATAAGTTGGGTGATAATGTGAGGAAATAGATCAAAGGTTTTGATCTTGAGAAGTCTCATTTAAATCATCATCAATATCTAAGAGGTTAGGTGTAATTATCCCAATTAATTTGAGGTGACCATTATAACATCAAGTGGAATTGATAGGATAGTTAAAGAGTTATATTCATAAAATGGGATAGTAGGCAAAGATTCAAAGGTAGGTATTTTAAAGACACCACATTTTTGAAATTGTTCAAAATTACAAGGGTTTGTGTCTCCTTGAATATTTTAGATAGCTCCATTATGTGGGAATTTAATGAATTGGCATGTGAATGAGGTGAATGCTCTCATATGATGATTCCAATGTTGACCAAGTAGGATGTTGTAATAAAGTGTAAAGTTAATGGTCATAAATTTCACATAGACAGTAATAGGAGGAATGGTAATGAGAATCCAAACACAACCTAGATGAGGCATTTTCTTTTTATTGTATCCTTGACATGTGTTACATGTAGATTTGAGTTTATATTTAGAATATCTAAGTGTCTTAATGAATTCAAGGGAGGTAATATAAATTCCTAAATCTTCATCAATTAAGGCACATTTAACTTGAATATAACCAATTTGGATGCTAATGAATAGAGGAGGATCATCTACACAAATCAGTATCTCATCAAGAATCATGTAAGCGATAAGTAACTTACGTGAAAGAGAAGTGTCCATTGTTTTATCAACATGAATGGACATATTTTCACATTGTTTAAGTATATTATCTTTGGATCAAGATAAGGTAGCTTCACATCCTATCAGATAAGGATGAGGGATGTTCATTTTGAATAAAAATTGCATTAGATGATTTGGATGATAGGGATAAGTTATCATTAATTCTAGGAATGGTATTTGAGATTGGATATAGGTGCATAGTGTTGCAAGAGCTCTTGGGAAGGAGTGTTAAAGGTAAAATTTAAATTGTGTTGATAAGTTGTATTTGGTTTAGGTTTATTATAAATGGGTTGAGATATTTTAGGTGATGTTGTGGTGGGTTAAATTATTTCTTGTGGTTGGGTAAAATAAATACTATTAAAATTTTAGGGGATGTTTTTTAATTGTGTGGGTGTTAGAGGAAGATTAGAAATGGTATGAGAGGTATAATCAAGTTGTGTTATTGAGAGTGGTGCTTGAATGGTTATAATTTTCTCCTTCCCCAATTCTATTAAATGGGATGGGGAAGTGTCTTGAATGATGTGGAATGATTGAGAGGTGTAATGTGTAGGAGTTGGATTTGAGTTGATAAAAGCAACTACTATTATCATGGTAATCATATTAACCATGTTTCATTCATTGGTAGTGAGGTTTATAACACTTTCAACATTGTTTGTAGGAGTAGGTGTTTTTATGTTATCTTGGTGGTTAGGAAGAGGATCTTTGTAGATAGCAAGATGAGCATTAGTTTGGTTTAAATCTTGGATTTTATTTTGAATTTAATGGTATTTAAAAGATATGTCATATGCTTATCAACACTTTTGAATAAGTGTTTTATGATCAAAATTTGGACCAAGAATAAAATCCATAGCAAGATTGCCTAATTGTCTACAAGTCTCATGAGATGGCCCCAACTTGCATGAAACCAATAAAATTTGTTTGGATCATACCACAATTTCATAGGATGAATGGGGTAAAGATCTTATGGAAGAGGTCTTATAAGATTTTTTTTGAAGTTCTTATAGGGATAATGGTTTGTGCACATTAATATGTTTGGGTTGAAAAATGTAGGAGTAGGAGTGTTATTTTTAGGGTATCATGGTCCATAACATTGTTTAAAGCAATTGCTTGGATGATATGAATAGTATCATAGGTGTTGGTAACACCATCATTATTTACATGACAATTTTTATTTTTAATGAACATATGAGTGTCCTATGTAGGTTGAGATGGTTTGAATTGATGCATGGGAAAATATTCTCATTTGGCTTGGTCAAGAGCTTCTTCTAAGGTTCCTAGAGAGAGAGAGAGAGTTAACTTGATATTGTAATTATAGGTATAGATCATTGGTGAATAGGTGGAAGAGGTTTTCATCCACCATATTATGCTCACATTTCTTAGACAAGTTATTACATCATTTGATGAAGGCTTTTGTCATTTCAGTTTCAAGTTATTTTACAAATTATGAAGGGGGCTAAGTTATTCTCAAGAAGATCAGTAGTTTGAAATTCTTGGACTAGTGAGTTGACCAAGTCTTTGAGGTTAGTGATAGAATGGGTTTTAAATTGTTTGTACTAATATAAATCATCCCCTAAGATTTTTTAATCCAATAGCATAGTAGTGGCAAAGGTGTTAAGCTTAACCCAATCTTTATAAAGGTTAACAAATGTTTTTAAATGCAAAGTGGGATCGATGGATCCATTATAAAATGTAGGAGTAGGAGTGTTATTTGTAAGAGAGCATGCTCCATAGCATTGTTTGGATCAATTGCTTGGATGATATGAATAATATCATAGGTGTCAGTAACACCATCATTATTTGCATGACATATTTTGTTTTTAATGAACATATGAGTGTCTAATGTAGGTTGAGATGGTTTGAATTGATGCATGAGAAAATATTCTACTTTGGCCTAGTCAAGAGCTTCTTCCAAGGTTCTTTGAGAGAGAGTCCTAACCCAATATTATAATTTTAGGTATAGAGCATTAGTAGATAGGTGGAAGAGGTTGTCATCTACTATATTCTTCTCAAATTTGTTAGAAAAGTTATTCCATCATTTGATGAAGGTTTATACCATTTTAGTTTTAATTTGTTTTACAAATTATGAAGGGGGCTAATTTATTCTCAAGAAGATCACTAGTTTAAAATTCTTGGACTAGTGATTTGACCAAGTCTTCGAGGCTAGTGATAGAATAGGTTTTTAATTGTTTGTACCAATCTAAATCATCCCTTAAGAGTGTTTTAGCTAATAGCTTGGTAGTAGCAAAGGTTTTAAGCTTAACTTAATCGTTATAAATGTTATCAAATGTTTT
The DNA here is from genome assembly GCA_037957365.1 of Torreya grandis. Lineage (NCBI taxonomy): Eukaryota > Viridiplantae > Streptophyta > Pinopsida > Cupressales > Taxaceae > Torreya > Torreya grandis. The sequence goes on from JARHVA010002015.1 coordinate 418,676, forward strand.
TAAATGCAAAATGGGATCGGTGGATCCATTATAGGTGATGGTGGGTGTGATACCTCCTATGTTAATGTTAGCAATTTGAGGTACTAGAATTTTTTTTATATGTTTAATGGTATTATTGATGAGTGGTGGATATGGGATAAGGTCGCCATGAGAATCCCTAAGGGGGGTGGTAGGGCATTTAGATTTTGTGTTTCCCATAAAACCTATTGAGGTTTGTTTTGAAGATGAATGAGATGATTTTGTATCTACATCATCTAATGGGCATTATTGGTTTAAAAGGCATGCATTTGATTAAGTGTTTATAATAGTATTTGATTAGTTTGAAACAACATGTGATGCATTATTGTTAGTATTAATAGCTTGAGTTGCACTATGAGTGTGGGATGAAATAGTATCATGCACCACACTAGTGGCATGAATAACATTGGTAGTAAAATAAGAACTAGTATCATGGTTAAGGGGATGGGTCTTTTGGAGAGACCCACTATAATTTGAACCTACCATGTTGGTATAAATACATGGCATGGAGGTTGAACAAGTCATAGAAGATGATGTCATGGTGTGTGAAAGAGACATAATAGAAGGAAAAGGTTGAGAAGCAAATAAAGTGGTTCCCCCAAATCCATGAAAAAATGTAGGGGAGGGTGAATGGAGTTCTTCTATATGAGGGCCTATCTTGAGATTGTAAATGGTTGAAGGATCTTTTCCTCTATATTAAGGGAATTCATTAATGAAAAAGAGAATTTAAGTTGTGTACTCTAAATCATGTTTATCTTCTAGTGAGAACAAAGGGTTGTGTACTAAGGATGAATGGGGAAGAGTCCCATAGTAGTGAAAGTGGAAAAATAGACATTGATTTCATCTATGGTGGGTGACACAAGTTATGTCTTAGACAACCTATTAGGGTTGATAAAACTCATCATGTTTGTTTGATTTAATTATAGATTGTCATCAAACAAGAAATTCATGATGAAGGAAAGAGGTTAAAATCTTGATGGAACAAAGGATCAACTATTAAAATATAAATTTGAACCAATTGACAGTGTTCTATAAGATAGTAAATAGAACAAGCTATAAAGGACATAGTCATATAGGTTGACTATGTATTACAAAGGGAGAAACTAAATGGGATAAAAAGATACATAGTCATAAAGGTTAATTTTGTACTGAAGATAAGATAGAACCAACACTTTATAAGAGACTATGTTGATAGGGGTGAAAGTGTTTTGAAAATAGGAAAAAAAATTGTAAGCTAATAACTAAGCAAATATAATTGAACATACAAATAATTAGATCAATGTGTTTGATCTAATTATAGAACACAACATAAACCTTGTACTAACTCTAGATAGTACAAGTTTTTCAATACAAAATATAATGATCAAATAGAAAGCAATAAAACTTGAATGTAAATGCTAAGTTAAATGGTCATTCCTAATTGTTGTTAAGTTATAATAAATTCTAAAATTAATGTGATAGGAAGTTGGCTATAAGAAGGAACTATAAAGAATTTTATGGATAGTTTCAAGTAGTTTAGGATGAGAATTATATGTATTAGTTATGGTATTGGCTTGGTATTAGGGCCTCACAATCCTATAGTGATAAGTGTGTCAGGTGCTTTACCAAAATATACCATCAACCACATGTTTATACATGGCCATAAACCAAGTTGGATTCCACCTTAGTGATCAAATCTAAGTAGGCAGACCTTAGGAAGAAAATTTTTACTATTTTTTAGTGTTAAGTGATTTGGAAGTATGTACAAAAGATAAAAATAGTGTGACTAAATCAATGAATTGAAAACCTCTTATTTAGTCTATTTTTGTTACTCTAAGTAAGAAAGCAACAAAAATGAAAAGTGAATTAATTAATAGAAAGATAGGTTAATTCCTTTGTTTGTGAAGAGTACAGATTTAGTTTAGGTGACATTGTATGAAAACATTATATAAATGAGTCAACAAGGTCACTACTATCTATAGAATCAATATTTATAATAACACAATCTAATAGGTCAACTGAGTCTTCTAGAGAAAAAATAGGCTCCAGAACTATGTCAAACTAATCAACCTAATTTGTCATAGGGTTACATTTTTATAGACTAAAAACTATGGAAAATAGGATTTAAATGAAAAATATAAATGACAAAGAAGGTAATAATGAACCTTGATAATTTTTAAAATGCTTAATTTACAAATTTTATGTAATGTTGCTCAAATGTTGATTTTTATATTTTGATAATAGAGTTTAATGGGTTGATGAAGTCTATAAAACCGATATGCTAAAAATGATCTATCAATAGAGTTAACTTGGTCAATGAATTCTTCAAACCTATGATTAAAAAATATAACTATGTCGAGTTGGTCAATCTAGTTACATGTTGGAAAAGACCTACAAAGAAAAATAGATTCGATTTGGAGAGATTGTGTGTTAAACATGTGTATAGACTGTTATATTGTGTTGATAGGTTTGATAAATTATTGAAGAAATAAAATTATATAAGATGATAATAAATGAATGCATGAAACAAAACCTACAAGAGTTAGATTCACATTCGGTTCACCGTAATATATATAATAGAAAGTGAAGTTGATCTACAAATCAATCCTAGCTCGAAAAAGATAAATCATACTTACCCTTCCACTTGTTGGTATAGTTAGACAATTAGGTCATGACCAATAAGGATCTATTAGACCTAACCAAGGGTTCCCTTACCATAATAATATCACTAGAGAGGGTTCCAAAACATATAGCCAAGTAACACCATGTAATAACCCTAGCTAGGTCCTATGTTTTCTATAGTCACAAAGTAAATACAAAATAAATTAAAATCTAATCTAGTGCTCACCAAAGCTTATGGCACAAAATGAGGGTAATAAACATAAAATTAAATATGCATAAAACATATATATTTAATCCAATGTATATGAAATCCTAATGCATAGAGAGAGAGAAGCATATAAGCGAATCAATGCAAATATATCTACTTTAACAAAAGAAGAACAAATTTAGGAATACTTACCTTTAAAGATGAACCTGTCAAGCCTCAATCTATCCATTAGCCAAGGTTATTTACAAGAGGTTTTGGTGGTATGTAAATATAATAAGGATAAGTCATCTCTAGGCTACATAACTTATCTATGCATCTAAAAGACTTCTCCATAAGATAAGATCTGTATCTCCAAGTATAGTATTGACACCCTAAGAAATGTTCCTCAAGTAGAATAGTGGATAAAAAAATACATAATATATGAAGTTCTTCTTCTTATCTCTATATAAATGATGAAAAGGATGTGTATATATAATTGAATCTAACCCTAAACCCTTATAAAATTTTAGCATATAGTGTCAGCATAAATTCAAACCTATATCATTAATTTATAAAATTAAATTAGGTCCCTATCTAGGTTATCTAAGGCCAACCTAGACCTATAACATGCTAATATAATTTAAGTATAGGGTTGGCCCAATTTTACATTATTCGGTAAATGTCAAAAAGAGTTTTTGGCTTAGATATGGATCATTTAAGGTGGTGAATTTCTTGGAGGAGTGTGTGAGGGAGGAGGAAAAAATTAGGGAAGTGTATAAGAGATGTCTGTGTTGATTTCAAGTGGTGGTATAGGGGACAAAAATATTTTAAATCATAAATGGTCTACCCACAGCTTTCTTGGTGCACCTTTTAAGGATTTAACTTAGAGAGATTGAGACTTCATGGGTTCCTACAAGAGAGAAAGCATTAGTAATTGATAAAGTTTGAAAATATTATTAGATTTTGTGGATTTCTCGATCCACATATGCCAAAAAAATTATCACATAAATCCTCCCTAGTCAAGGTTTCCCATTTTCCTACCTTTATTTTCACCTAACCATGACACATAGGAAAGGCCCTCCATATCTTTAGTTTTTACCACACCCTTCATACCTACAGTTGATATCATGATTATTCCCAATTCATAGGTTAGAAAAAACTTCAAATGGACATATACCACCATTAACATGGGTTAAGGGTCATGATATGTTTCCACAACATATAATCTAGAGATAAATAAGATTAAATGAAAGATGAACATGTAGTCATTCATGGGAAATTGATTCACTAATTAATTAAGTAATCAAAACCCAACCCAAACAAATCTTAGAAGAATCCTACTATCTATCTCACCTCAATTCTAAATCACCTTTATTATTTATTAATAGATAAAATTTTCATTAAATTTTTTGAGAATAAGGGATAAAGGATGGAAAGACATACCTTAGTTCAATCACCATTATCACATGAAAATCCACAAGAGCATACCTATACCATAACACCTATGTGAATCACCTTATAATTATTTTATCCCATACAAAAAGGAATACATTTAACATGTTAGGTGTAGTTTTTTTGGGAAAATGGGTTCCCTCATATAATATTTGAGGGTCGATAGCCTTACTAGCACTCAACATATTCGATTTGACAATTTCATGAGGGAATTTTATGATGATATATTTAACATTTTTTTAGTTTTTTTAAATATTTAGGACCCTCCAAATGGGATATATTTAGGACTTAGATATTTTTAAAATCATTATGGAAGGTAGCATCTACATCCAGCTTGGTTCATATATTCTTAGACTAAATCTTCCATTTATAGCCTAGACCACTGCCTAATTTATTACCCTTTTTTATATACATAAATTAAAATTCATTCTACTTAAAACATAACCATTTAATTTATTTTCTCACTCCTCAAATTATACATGCATGGATGATTCCCCATCTCAATGTATTTATTATTAATTTTGCGTCAAATTTTATGACCATATCCTTCCAACCTTTTAATACTACCAATGACACTCCTTTCAAAAAATCCATTACCTTGGTCTTATTATTAGTATCTTTCCCAATGTCTAGAGATAAAATTAGCAATGGTTGTCCTTGGGAATCTTGAAATATTCCCCCACACCTAGATGGACCTAAGTTACCTTTGGCTTCCCCATCAAAATTGACCTTAATTCAACCTAGCTCTGGGGAGACCACTTAACCTTAAATTTCTTAGTTCTCATCCTACTAGATGCTTTATTTGGTATCTTTCATTAAGTGATTTAATTGAATTAAATAGTAGCTATTTAATTTTTTGTATGAAATGGATAACTGTTAAATTAAAATATTTCCCTTATATATTTAATTAAATTAAATGCTAATTAATAATTCTATGTTCTTTATCAAATAGATAAAACTATCAAATTAATATCTTTCAATGAGATATTTAATTAAATTGAATGCTAATAATGTATTTTTTTCTATTTTTTATTGGTAAAATGAGGGTTAAGGGTTCCTCATCCTTATTATTGATTTCAAAAAACTTATTACAAAAGTATCAATTGTACATGATAAACTATTCATAAACCATAGATTAAAATAAATTTATTATAATTGAATTTTAATTCCAATAGTAAATATTCCATATAATTACAACAATATTTATAAATCCTATCTTTCAAAACATATTAAAAAATAACATCTACACATGGTGAAAAAATCTAAATATAAGGATCTAAAAAATCACAATTATTGATTTTTATTGCTACAACCCATCTTCTCAATAATACATCACATCAATAAAATCATAAATTCTAAAACTTAAATAGATATCGAGCATGGAAAGATTTAAAACATATTTAATTTTCTTTATTAAATAGATGAAAATATCAAATTAATATATTTCACTAAGATCTTTAATTAAATTGAACACTAACAATTTAATATTATTTATTCAATAAATGAATTTATTATATTAATATATTTTAATAATATAATCAATTAAATTAGAAGGGCATTAAATATTTTTATTTACAACTTAAATGAAGTAGAAGTGCCTCTAATAAACAATGAAGTTATATATTTGTATCAATAAATGCACTCTATTAATTCTAATAAATGCTTATCATAATAACAACATTTCTAGGACTTATTTAATAATTAATTTAAGTCCTAACAATAAAAAAAAATTTAATGAGATCTCTCATTTGCATAAAAATGCCATTGGATAAAACACAAAGTGTCAGTTATACATAGCATCAAAAATTTATATCTAAAATTCTCAAAAACCACTTTTATGATGTGAACATGAATGAGATTGATAATAGATTTACAATTTCATATCAGTTTTTAAGACATATTTTATCAAACAAATTCTATGTGATTTTTGGGCACTATCATGTCCAAACTCATTAAATTAATTTAATTTTAGCTTATCTATGTGCAAGTAATGCTCGTCAATTAAGCTCAGAGGAAACGGTGTTCCCTAAAATTATATCACAATGCCTAAACACAACCAATGGACCAATGTAGGGAAACACTAACAAACATTGATGATAATAAAATCCAAGGGGTTAAGGATGTGAAACCTTCATTACTACTAAATTATTTTATCATCAAAACTTTCTAATATCTTTGAAAAAAATCCATAAACCTGAATCACCAAAACCAACAAATAGATATGTCAATAGATGAAAAAATTATTGTTCTAAAATTATTTAAAAATGTTGGATTGACTAGAAAGTGTCATTGATAAAGCTCAATAGAAATGAAAAACTAGGAGAATTCTAATATGTATCATTATAACCAAAATGACATTGTAGGGTAATAAATTCTAGAGTGAATTGTAAGAAACTCATAAACCCATAAGGATCTTCACATAAGAAACCAAATCACAAAAATAATGCTCCTACAATTATTTGGGTCACTAATCCCATGAATTTATAGCAACTAAAGTTAAAATAAATTTTCAAAACCAAACAAATGCAACCATTCAATAATATAATATTGTTACCTTCCTAAAAAATAAATAAGATGGTTGTGTAAACTACTAGTGGATCATACCCACATTTTCTATAAAAAACTTAATGTAAACACTAAAATTAAAAACCCAAATAAGGATAGACTTCCTACTCTCTATTCTCCTCCCAAAATAAAAGTGAAAGGTCTTAGAAATATTTATAATAGAGTTGAGGGAGTATACATTTAATATGGCTGACTAAACTACATTTTAATAACCCAATGTGACTAAAATTTTCCACAAAATATTAATAAAGGCATCATGTCTTCTTTCCATCGATTAAATCCTAAGATGCATGACAACTATTAATCATATTATAGATAGTATTGAACAAGAAGATCCATATATTTCTGATTAAATGTTAATAGACTAAAAAAGAGTTAGTTTAAAGGAAACATCTAAAATAAAAAATTAACAAAAAATAAAATGTTTTTAAGGTTCTCAAACCCTAATTAAATATTAAACAGAAATTCACATAATGGTTCCTTGACCCTATGGGGTCATTCCAAATAATAAAGCAATTAATCATAAAGCTCAGGTAAGACTTTAACCCATTTCACCATGGGTTCCATAAATTAAATCAATGTTATTCCTTAAATCAATTCTAAACACAAAAAGAGTTAACTCCCACCAAGGCAATTCCATAGTTTTCTTTTATAAATAAAATGCCCCTTAAATATAGAAAATAAAACATTGCCTACTATAAGCTATCAAGTTTAATAACCATCATAAAAAAGTGTTCAAATAAATAAGGTATTAACCATGCAATAAAATAAAGGTAAATTATGAATTACCAAATCAAAATAGAATGGCATGTCAATTTAGTGCAAATAAATAAGGTAAATCAATCCATGATGCAACAAAGTTACATAATCAATCAAACTATCATTGCAATAAATCATAATAAATATTAGTGGTATGAGATTAATTCTCTCTTATTATCAGCTCTCTATATCACCAAGGATCCTACATCCACCTAGGGCACATAAATTAGTTAGTTTATTGTTATGATAATTAAAACCAATATAATTATATACAGTGATAATTAATCAAACAATAATTACATTTTAATAATAATATATTAATTAATTACCATGAATTCCTCTTTAAATGTGTAAAAGTATAATTAAATGTTTTAGATTTTTAAAATGATCTTTGTGACTATATCAACCTACCCATGTCCTTTTTTTCTCTACAACACTTGTACATCTTCCAACTTACATGTGATGCAAGAACACCACCATTTTGATAAATTTTAGTTTTTTATTTCAGTTTTTAAGTCATTATATGTATTATAAGGTTTATATGACACTTATGAGTCATTTATATGTCCTAGGTATTCTTAAAATTTAAATTTGAACCATATAGGCATTTTCTTGCCAAAATGCCAAATTCAAGTTTTTGAATTTCTAAGCATAATTTTATTGGATAATTCATGTTGTTTTTAGAACATATAATTGGATTTTGGTTTTTTTATATGTTTTATAATTATTATCATGCTTATTTGGGTTTTTCACCTTTGTGGTCTTATATGTTTGATTCAAACTTTATGGAACATCTAAGAGTGCAAAGTTGTCTTACTTAAGCCTACGTTAGAGGCAATCAATAAATAGTTATAGTGTTTATAGGATGATATATTTCATGTAGAAGTTATAATTTGTCATCCTCCAAGGAGATAAGGATGTGTTACCTCTAAGAAAAAGAGGAAAAAGATGAATTTTTCAAAGGGAAGGTTGGACATGACAGTTTTCTAAGTTTGAATGTATGAGTCTAAGAATGTTCAAGAATAAAAAATGCATTCGAAATATTTTGTGAAAGCTTTTAAAATTATTGGTAATTTTTATCAATTATATAATTTATTTAATTTATTTTCTTTTTAATTGGTTCATTAACCTATATGTGAGAGAGATATATATTCAGTCCTTCAAAATTATGTGTGTTACACAGTCAAATATCCAATCTTGTGCAAGGTTCTTTGATTGATTTCAAGCATTCTAATGGTGAAATGTTGTAAATAAGTTGATATTAATTGTATTAAATTTATATTTTTATTTTAAAACCCATTTATAATATAACAAGTGTCATTCAAATAACAAATTCACTATTTTTCCCTTTACCCTATTTGCATGTTAATAGTCAAGTATAAGAGGTGAAAAGGGATTCTTTTGTCGAAGGTGAGAACTTTAGTGATTGTTATGGCATTGAGAGGTTGTTATTAGGATGATGAAATTTTTTTATATATAATCAAACTAATATGAAGGTGTAATATTATTCCAATCTCAAACTTTGTTTACATAGTCCAAAACCTTCTTTTCTTTGTGAACCGTGCAAGTGGAAATTATAAAATTTGAGTATATTTGGGTTTGAACTAAGATTTCATTCAATGATAAAAGGTGTATTAGGGTATAATATACCCTATCATATAATTTTATACCTTGAAACATTTTTTTCCCTTAAAAATCTCATTTTGCTACCTCACGGCCTATGAAAGAACCTAGTTGAAGATATTTGGCCATTTTATGGTTTTGGCATCTAGACCCTGTTTTAAAATTTCAGAATTGACCTATAGATTTTTAATAGTGTCCCAAAGTTGAATCAATAATTTATTTAGGTTATTGGAATTTTTTAAGGGTTTGTACATTAAAACTCAATTTTGAATGACAAGAGACCTAAGTAGAGACCTAGTTTGGAGAAGTTGAGTTTAGTTAATACACTTTCATTATGAATCGGGTCACAAAACTTTATGTAAGGATGAATTACCTTAATGGGTATCTAAAAGTTTAATTTTTTTTTCATAAAAAAATTATATTTTTTAAACCACCCAAAAAGATGATCTTAGAGGGCTACAAGGAGGAGACCTGATTGTGAGAGATGAATAACATGCTTCCCTTTAGATTATTTTCATTAAAAATTTTGAGGTATTGTAAGAAGGTAATAGGTATTTTAAAATAGTCCTAGTCTATATTGAAATCCTATAAAACTCTCAAACCATCTAGATTTGTCTTTTGGAAGGGTTACAAGAGATAGTCCTAATTGAACAAGTTTGAAATTGAATGTGATTGACTCTCCCCCTCTACATCAAATTATTTTTAGAGAAAGTTTTATACCTAAAGGAAGATTGAAGGAAGGTGATACTCTTTGAGGTAAGAATGGAATTAGTTGTTTGATAGTCAGTTTGATTGATAAGTCAAATATTTACCTAGGAAGAATTCAAAAGGAGGTGGAAGAGAAAACATTTAGATGAGAGATGCAATTTTGGAGGAGACAAGAAATATAAGGTTAAGTTAAATGTAAGGTTGATATTAGTAGAGGAAAATAAAATAAGAGGAGTAGTTTCAAGAGATGTTAGTGATAGGGAAGAAGAAACACAAACACCAGAATAAGAAGAAGATGAAGAGCATGAAGATGAAGAAATTGATAAATTGTTAAAGGTTGTGATGAAACAAGGGTCAAATCCAAAGATTGAACTTCCTAATTATGTAGGCAACCTTTATGGTGAAGAAATAATTGACTAGAATAAATAACTACATAAGTATTTTGATTATCAAAATGTACTTCATGAGAATAAAATAAAGTTTGCTTGCACCAAATTGAAAATACATGCATACCTTTGGCAGGACTATGTATAAGATGAAATAAAAAATAAAGGTAAGGCCAAGATAAAATATTGGGATAGGATGGTAGCTAAAATGAGATCAAAATTTCTGCCTAGTTATTATCACACTAACTTGTTCAAGAAGTTACAAAATTTGAATCAAAAGAAGAGTGTTAAGGAGTATACCAAAGAGTTTAATAGGTTGACCATCAAATCAGGTCATATGGAAGAATATTTGGAGAATATTTAAAGGTACTTAAATAGGTTAAGATACAATTTACAAGATGAACTCAGTTTGGTAAGTCCAAGAACACTTGAAGAGTGTTATTAGTATACTTTAAAATCAGAAGACAAGTTGAATAGAAGACAAAACCAGCACTCAAGGGGAAGAAGTAAAACTATTAGAGGTAGATGAGAGTATTTATAAATAAGTCATATGCCAACATATTAATAAGGATAAATTATTTCACAAAAAAAAGAGCATGCATTAAATCCAAGAGGTGGATTTAGAGGAAGGATACACACCAAGAGATTGAGGCTCCAATAGATTCATAAGTGTTTTAAATGCAATAATTTTATTGGTCATAGGTTTTGTGAGTGTAAAAATGACTCTCAAACTAGTGTTTTTAAACTGAGAATAGAAACCAAGTAGTACAAGTAGAGGAAGAGAGTGTGGGATATCAATTGCACATAAAGGATTCAAAAATTGATGAATTTTTGTTGATGAGGATAGTGTTGATCAAGTTACCTAAGGAGAAGGTGCCTTCCCAAAGAAAAAATTTATTCAAGAAAACATGAAAAATTAAAGGTGAGTGTTTTAATATGGTGATTGATTCAAGTAGTACAGATAATCTAGTATTTGTTGAGATGGTAGACAAAATTGGTTTAAAAATATTGCCAAATCCAACTCCATATAATATCTCATGGTTGAAAAAGGGGTAGAAAGTTATTTTAAATGAAAAATGTTGGGTTAACTTTCATATTAGAAGATATAAATACAAATTCCTATGTGACATCATACCAATGTATGTGTGCCATGTGCTCTTAGGGATACATTGGTAGTATGATATGAGGGTCATTCATGATGGAGAATGAAATACCTAAACTTTTAAAAAAGAAGGAAATAATCACACACTTCTAATATTCAATTAGTAATATGCAATAGTAAAAGGAGGATCTAAGGTTTTTTTGATAGGTGAGAAAGAGTTCATGTAGCCAAACAAAGAAGATGAGGTAATTAGTATGTCATTTACTCAGCAAAAGATAGAAGTTGTAGCTTATGAAGAATCTGATTTATCTTCATAGATTCATATTTTATCAAATGAGCATGTGAATGAATTATTTATGGAGTTATATATAAATTTGTATTCCATACAAATTATGGATTATCTTAAGGGGTTTATTGAGAAATTTAGTATGTTAAATAACATTTCCAAGGATCGTAATACTGCAGCCAATTGTCAAGTGAACATCAAATAAAACAATAGGATGAGGTTGTCTTGAAAGGAAACAACACATATTTTAATGTTGAATAATAAAATAATGAATATAATTAATGCTACAATAGGTCCATAATGAGGGATGAAGATTATAAGGAATATCTTTGCATAAACAATGAAGAAGAAAACGATATTCTTATACTAAGAAAGAATGAAGAGAGTGTGAATCAAGTAAAGGATAAGAGTGGGAAACTCAAAGTCAATCATGACAATATAAATGATGGTTATACCAAGTAATGGAACATTACAAAGGATTGGAACAAATAATATGATATAGAAGTGGTTTTCTTTAATGCATTTGTTATATGTGCAGGTACAACTGAAGAAGATTTAGGATGAGATTGATTGATGTCAAAGAAAAAAGATGTACATTTGTAAAGGATATACCATTTTAAAAATATTTTTCACTATTTATAAGACCATGGGATGAGGCATAAATATAAGATAAACACTATTGAAAATAAATATAATATCTTTGGAAGCATTTGCAACAAAAGACGATTCATGAGTAGGAGCCCATGAAAGATTTCAAGGTTGGTAGTTTGATGTACGATCATCACCATTTTTATAAATTTTGGTTCCAATGTTTGAGTCATTAGAGGTCTTATAAGGTTTATAGGAAACTTAGGAGCCATTTCTAGGTCCTATGTATTCTTAAAATTTGAATTTGAAACATATAGGCATTTTCCTGCCAAAATGCCAAATTCAAATTTTTGAATTTGTAACCATAGTTTTATTAGATAATTCATGTTGTTGTTAGAACCTACAATTTTACTTCAGTTTTTTTATATGTTTTATAGGTCTTACAATGTTTATTTGGGTTTTTCCACCTTTGTGGTCTCATATGTTAGATTCAAACTTCATGTAACATCCAAGAATGCAAAGTTGTCTTACTTAAGCCTACGTTGGAGACAATTAAGAAATAATTAGAGTGTTTCTAAGATGATATATTTAATGTATAAGTTAAAATTGGTAATTATCCAAGGATATAATGAGGTTTTATCTCTAATAAATAGATAAATAAGATGAATTTTGTAAAGGGAAGACTGGACATGACAGTTTTTTGACTTTGAATGTATGAGACTAAGAATGTTAAAGAATAAAAGAAGCATTTAAAATATTTTGTGAATGATTTTAAAACTATTGGTAAGTTTGATCACTTGTATAAATTTTTTCCTTTATGTTATTTTTAATTGGTTCATTAACCTACAGGTGTGAGAGAGAGATATTTAGTCCTTCAAAATTGTGTGTGTTACATGATCAAGTATTCAATCTTGTGCATGGTTTTTTGATTGATTTCAAGAATTCTAATGGTGAAATGGTGTTAATAAGTTTATATTAAGTTTATATAATTTATATGGGTAATTTAAAACCCATGGATAAGATAAAAAGTGTCATTAAAACAATAAATTCATAATTTTGCCTTGTACCTTGTTTGCATGGTGAACAATCAAGTATAATAGGTGAAAAAGGTTTATTTTTTCCAAGGTAATAACTTTAATTAATGTTATGGTGTTTTTAGGTTTTTATTAAGAGGATTAAATGTTTGTATATCTCATAAAAATAATATTAAGGTATGATCTTATTCCAATCTCAAACTTTGTTTACATAGTCCAAAACCTACTTTTTTTTTGAACAATCCAAGCGGAAATTATAAAATATGAGTCTACTTGGGTTTGAACTAAGTTTTAATACAATGATAAAATGTGTCTTAGGGTGTAAAAAACCATTTACTATAATTTTATACCTTTAAATTTTCATTTTCCCTTAAAAATCTCATTTTGATACCTCATGGCCTATGTAAGAACCTAGTTGAAGATATTTGACAATTTTATGGTTTTGGCATCTAGACCTTGTTCCAAACTTTCAAACTTGATTTGTAGATTTTTGATAGTGTATTAAATTTTAATAAACCATTTATATGGTTTATTGGAAAGTGTGAAGTTTTTATACATCAAAACTCATTTTGAAGGACAAGAGACATAATTGGAGACCTAGTTTGGAAAAGTCAAGTTCAATTAATAAACTTCCATTAGGAGTTGGACCTCAAAACTTTGTATAAGAATGGATTCCATTAATGGATACTTGAAAGTATATTTTTTTTCCCATAAACTTTCTATATTTTTCAAACCACCCAAAAATGTGCTCTAGGAGGGCTACAAGGAAGAGACCTAATTGTGAGAGACAAGTGTGAAATAGTGTGTTTCCCTTTAGAGTCTTTTCATGACATTTTATGAGGTGTTTTAAGAACATAATAGGTAGTTGAAATTGGCCCTAATTTATCTTGAAACCCTATAAAACTCTCAAACCATTTATATTTTTCTTTTAGAAGTTCTATAAGAGATAATCTTGATTGAATAAGTTTGAAATTGAATATGATTGATTCTTCCCCTCTGCATCAACATGTCTTGCTCCCAAAAAAGAGTTTGTGAAAGGAAATTGCTAGTTTTTTTAACTTTATTAATTTACCCTTTAATTTTTTGATCTACCCTCTATTTTTTTTAATTTGATTATTATTTTGGGATCCTTCAAATCCATTAAAACTCCCCAAATATGTATTTTAACTACCCTATTGTCCCATGGTTCCAACAATCCCAAAAATGCCTTATTATCTAAATAAAATGTTATTTCTTATTTCCTATTGTGTTTACTCTCTGCCACTATTTCTATCTTCCCCCACATTTTGTTTTCTTCCCATTTAGTTCTCTAATGTTTTTTATCCCTTAAAAACAACCTATAATGTTCAAAAATGAATCTACACCAATAAAAATGTTTTTTACCCATATACTATGCAATTTTAGGGTTTTTTTTACTATGTTCATGTATTAGACCATCCAAACATCATGAATAATGTTTTTTGTCTTGTTAAAACTTGATTTCCTTCCTAAAACGTTCTCGTCTCCAAAAATGGCTTGGGAAAAAATGGCATAAATATTAGGAAGATGGTTTTTATTTTAATTTCTGAAGATACATACACTATCCATATCAATACCCATTTTGAATCATCTTTCAAAGGATTTTGAAACCAAAAAAATATTCTAAACATGACTTTTCCATACCAAGTGTTTGATGAAATGTCTCCATAAATTTCTCAATTTTTCATTGTTAAAGTGCCTTGAATTGATATAATTATGTGATCTTACTAACATAAAACCCTATACAAACTTCTCCAAACCCATGAATAAAGTCACAACCAAGGTAAGCCAAGATGATATAGTTAGTTCAACTTTAGGATTTCCCCATTCAACTGACCAATTCAATAGTTTTATGCTTTTGAATTATTTTCCATTAATGACCAAAATAGAAAAAAACATTTACACTATTACTTTTTTGTGAATAAATATTATTGACCTTGCCTAGATGTTCTTACATAAGACTACCCAAGTTTTATTTTTGTGATCTTAGTGCTCACAAATATAGGCTATCGTAGAAACACTCTTATGGTTAGTTTAAATGGCCATGATGTGCCATTCCACCATGTTAGGTACTTATATGTATGTAATTTATTTCTTTTTATTATTATTATTATTATTATTATTATTATTATTATTATTATTATTATTATTATTATTATTATTATTATTATTATTATTATTATTATTATTATGTTTCTCACCTTAAATTCCTTGACACTTTCCTTAGATCCTTTGGGTTTAACAACAGACTAACTCTCCTCCTCTTCCCAAATATATACAACTTTTACCTTTTCCATCCTCTTATAGTATTTTTCCTGGCTGTACTCGAGTGATTCCACCCCTTTTCTTCTATAACATGGTCTAAGAGGTAAGATGAGTGTGCCAAACTTTTAGTGACATAAAAATAATTGATTTAGAAACCATTTTTAAGGAAGTTAATGTTGACAAGTAGTATAAATTGACCCTTAGACATCATTTTCATCACTTAGAATCTCCTAATTTAAAATATTTGAAAAGGGAAAGAATGAACAAAAATATAATAGGAATTGAGAGGAAATCACAAGTTAGAGATGAATTCAAATCCATAAATTGGTGAAAATTTAAAATATGAACCGTTGCCAACTAAATTTTGGCTAAGAATAGTGAGATTTGACCAAATATAGAAATAAAATAAGTTGTATATAGCACAACCATAATTAGAGATCATTTAATGTTATATCCAAGGGAAAATTATAAGGTACATTAAAATAAATCAACCAAGGGTTGACACATAAGGTAAAAGAACAAGAATTTATTCAAAACAAAAAAATATCACCATAGTAGTAGAAAATAATAAACACCCATGATATACTAATTGAGAGGGAGTGACTCAGCCATTACATAAGAAGTAACAAATGAAAAATGGAGGGTGAGAACATGGAGTATCAACCAGTGGAAATCATAGAAATATAGTTTTCATGTTAGTGTCTCCATGGTAAATAATGGAGATCCAATGTGGAGCAATGTAGAATTTACAATTATAACCACCACATTACAAATAACAAGCTTTACCTTAATAAGGATTTCATTTTATAAGGAATAGAAATGGGTGTGGATGAAACATTGGTGTTAGATTCTAAGTTTAATATTTATCTAGAAATAATTATAGTATTCCAACTCTTCAAACTATAATATTTAAGAAAGACCAAAAAGTTAGTGAGATTCTTCCTTTCATGAGTGCATAAAAATAGGATCTAATTTTTTGGCCACAAAATGAAAATATCACTAAGGCACATATATAAATTCACTATATTTCTATGAAAAAGAGTGGTCATAAAATAAGAGTTGGTAAACATGAAAAAATTGAAAAAAATTGCTAAGATGCTTAAGTAAAAGGAAAAATTTACTTTTTTATTACACAGTTGGAGAATTGGGCCACTAAATAGTTTCACGACACAACTATATACAAAATTGATTGATGGGATAACATAAACAAGAAATAAGTATACATTTCACATAGGATTGACATTGATAACATGCAAACTAATACTATAAAATTCCACTATGATGACCTTATTAAGAGTGCTAAGAAGGCCTAAGAAGGATGAGACTCCTTTTGAATGGGTGTAATCCTCATTTTATGTGTGTGTCATGAATTTTAGATATCATATGGATATGGTGACATAATATGGTCCCATCCAATATGGATGCATCTTTAGTGAACAAATAAAAAAATCACATGTATCCTGACACCTCTAACAAGACATAAAATTAAAATGGATAGATGGTGTGACAACATGGTGGAAGCATTTGGAGATGAATGGTGCATTCTAAAAGGAATGCCAAAATTGTACTCCTATGTTGAATTCACAGTAATGATACATCTTTTTTATAAAAAATAAGTTTCTAAATTGGCAACATGTCTAGATAACTTAAATTTCCATATAGAATCTCATCCCATTATTTTGAAAACTTGTTGGATTGGGTACCCAATTCAATGAAAAATAAATTGAATGTGAAGAAGATAGATGAAGATATGTTGGTTCTTAATGCACATTATAAGTACCATACCAAGGCAATAGTGGATGAAGATAAAAATTATGGTGATGATTCCTATAAAATTGATCTTGTATTGATAGAAACTATTACAAAGGACAAGGATTAACACATTTGCCACATTTCATATGTATTAATTTTGAAGAAACACAAGAAAAATGGAGAGTGAAGACCACCACAAAAAATATAAGAAATCATTAGAGAAGGATCTGGGGTTCAAAAAAATCAAATATGATGATGAGAAGTATGGGGAACACCCCTAAAAATGAATAGGAAGAAAGGAGCATGCATTTAAAAACTCTCAGTGGGGTCATGGAATATAATGACCTTGAGTAGAGTGGTTGAAGAGGCAAAAGGAAAGACACAAATGGCTACTAAGGTAGAGGTGAAGGCCAAACCAAAGGATTTGAGCACATGACATCGGTCCATTTTGAATTTATGTAGGATTTAGATGAGGAAGATGAGGAAGGTAATGTATTTTTTCCTAACTTGAGACAACCATCCATCCTTGTGAATAAATTTCCACCAAAACAACTTACTCCAATATGGCCCATGTTATTATTGTCAATCATGAGTGTGCCCTTGTAAGAATGTGTGATGTTTCTCACTCTTGTTGAAACATGTAATCTCTCCTAAGTGTGGGTGAATTTGGAAGGGAGATAATATCTAGAGAGAGTTGGTTTCCTTATCTCCCTCACTAAAACTTCTTCTTAGACCTATTATCTATTGATTTTGACTATGAAAAGGGTGAAAGGGATGCTACTTGAAATGGAATTGAAAGGAAAACTATGAATGAAGGTGATGCACCAATATTGTGTGACCACTTATAATTACAATAGAAAATCTTCTGAAAGGGATAATCTTTCACATATTCTATTCACCTCAGGAATGACTTCTACAATAGTGTTTCACAAAAAGGACTTGACAAACTCAATCTTTACAAGGAAGGAATGTAAAAGAATTGAATTCACATACAATGATTAGAATAAATTTTATCTTGAAACTTATAATGAACTGTATAAGTTCAAATATGCTATATGAAGGTATAAAAAACTAGATAATATCATAGTAAAACAAATGCTTCACAAAGCTATATCAATTGCAAACACATACACTTCACGAAAAACCTAAAAATGGATGAAAGAGCTTATTATTTATCTCAAAATGTGAGTAAAAAATTTGTAATAATTTAATCACAACCAAAAGAAAATATTAATTATAACATTCTACAAAAATGAGTACAAATAGAAAATAAAATGATAGGAGACAAAGAAACCCCAAAATAGGGGTTTCAAACTTGGTCTTTGCACTCCTCTAATGTTATGTAATACCTCCTCAAACTTCTTAATTAATCAATGTCTTTAGGGTGGCATATAAGAGAGAGTATCATGGGTTTAGTAGCTTTGTAAACATCTTCATTATGATTGTTCAAGCCTTGACCACTTGGAGAGTGCTTATATCCTTGTTAGACCCCCTATTTACTAAAGTTCATGTCTTTATTAAAGAAATCAACCTCCCCCTTGAAAATAGGACTTTAAGTATTCATTTATTATTCCTTGAAAACTTATTATAAGACATTCATTAATTTACTCCACCATACATGGGTTGTTATAAGCTCTTTAGTGCTTGTTTGACTCCTTCAATAAGCTAGGCATTAAAAGGAAACAAGGCTTTTTTGAATATTTAAGACCTTTTAAAACCTTTTCCAATTATTTTCAGATGATCTTTGACCTTTTATTACCTTAAATTTGATTTATGGGACATTTATTGGCATTTAAAAAATTTTATAAGCTTTATATGTTGATTTAGTGCTTTGACCCCTTGAATTACCCATTCTTCAACATGGTCTAGAAGGGAAAAGTTGAGTTTTCCTTCAAGAATAAAAATTCACTCCATGGGTGGACTCTCAAAAACATACCAAACCTGTAACAAGACATTTTAAGCTATAAAGCACTCAAAAAGACTTGGTTTTGCACCAAAACCTTGAATTTCCTCTCAATCCCTTATAACCCTCCTAACAGGTAAAAATCCTTGTCTAGAAGTTTATAGATATTACTATGTAAAATTGAGCATATTTTTCATACCCATTAATCTCTTACAACATCACACAAAATTTCATTATCATTTTCTGAGTGTGTCTTTTCTAACTCATTCTCTCTACTAAATTAGGCCTAATTAGCCCTCTTAGGCTTAGAAAGTATACATCTTGATCCCAAAATATACCACATGTTAAATCACATTAAATAATTTTATTCACAGTATTTATTCTATAACCAACCTCCATGTCAATTTTTGGGTCTTGGGACCCTATGGAATCAGGCAAATTAAGAAATCGCCTTATCACCTAGTCTTATTTTGAGCCTATTTGAGAATGCCTTGGAATATATGCTTGGTTAAACCACCTATATAATATCCCATGAAAATTTTTTGGATTTAATATTTATTATACATCCCTAATGACATCATCTAATTGTTTTTAAGTGTTTCTTTTCTCATAACACTTGTAAAACACTAAAAACATGAAAAAAGAGGGATTTTATGGTAATCCATACAAATTAAAGTATAGACAAGGTACATTTGTATAACCTCCTTGGATTATTCAAAAACATCCAAGAGATTTTAGGATCAAATTATGGCATTATATTTTCATTTGAGTTCCATTTCCTTTAACTAGTCACAATCAGGGTTTTAGAAGGGTTTAAGACCTATTTAGGGTCTTAATGATTATTCATAAAGAATAAGCAACCAACTAACCTCCTTACACTTGTAAAATATTATTTAATAGTCTCCTAAAATATTCCAAATTTCTTATCTTCCCATGCAAAGTGTGAATTATGGTATGAGTATGTGAAGTTGCTCCTTGAGTGGCATGCTTAGGTCTCTTTGGACTTGAGAGAGGTTTAAAAACTCCACCTCACTATTGGTAAAGGTTCATATATATATATATATATATATATATATATATATATATATATATATATATATAATCTCCATGATTATACATCCCTTATAATTTCTCATTATTCCTCTATATGCATTTGGTATACTAGTCAAGGGTCTTGGGGTTTAGGCCTATCATCTTTTTGCTAGCCCTCAAGGGAGCTTGAGTTAAAAACTAAGTGTTTATGCCTCCTGAGAGTGTATGTAAACTTTTTTTATGACTACTCATTTCTTCAAGTCTCTTTATGAAGTTATATATATATATAATGCCTTTAAGCTCAAATAGACCCCTTAGTTTCATGACTTGCCCTTGTCAATGGAGTGAGTAGGGTCTAAGATAAAATAGAAGGTATATTTACTAATTTTATGAATTTTAAATGGCCATTTAAGCATTTTTCCACTCATTATAACCCCCTATTAAAATTTTTAAAGTGTGATTATGCCTATATAGGTATCTAAACGTCAATTTCCCTTAAGACTAGACTATAGACTTGTGTGTATCCTAACATTAGGTCTAGATAGAATTTTAGTCTTTTCACCTTTGTATCAGATCTAAGGTTTCAAAAAATGTTGATTACATTATGAAATTATTCATAAATGATTTTTTATCCTTTATAATTCTCACAATATTTTACCTTTTGCATCAATTAATTAAAACACTCTTGAAGCGGCAAACCTATAGCTTATCTCTTGACTGACTATGTGTAGAGACTTAAAACTTAGTTTTTTAAATCCTCATTTTGATTTATTTTGTATCAACATGACCTATAACCTATCCATAAAATTGATTTTAACCTCAGAGTCCCTCATATCATGCTTTTATTCTCACTTAGGCTTAAATACAACCCATCTTAAGCTTGTAGTATGTGTATGGCGCTTTAGAGAGTCTTGACTAGTTTTGTGAGCTTAGGACCTCACTTACACATCATAACCTTTCCAATGGCCTTGAATATTTATTGGGATCCCAAATTACATTCATATCACCCCCAACATATATACTCCTTCATTATATGCACCTTTAGTTTGCTTATTGGTCTGTACAGACTGTAGGTGCTCATTAGGAGTCATGACTATGCATTAAGGTTTGAAAATTCACCTTGAAGGTCATTGATATTCTAAATATATCATGGAATCAATTGAATTTTTCACTTAGGTTTCAGATCCTCTCTCATACACCTTTGTTATCTCTTTATCCTTAGGTCTAAAGATGGAATGATCTTGAAATAGTCATGTAGGTGGCCTTTTGAGATCATCTTGACTATATATTATCAAACTTAGTCCTCATCTTCTCATCACTAATCCTTCTATAAGTCATTAAAATTTTATATAGTATTTATTGGGTTCAAATTATCTTTAAACACCTCTGTCTCTTCTCTTTAGCCTTGAGAATGAACTAACCCTAAAATAGGCCTATAGGTGGCCTCTTACAGTATGACTATATATAGGGGTTTTGAATATTGAGTTCTCTCTTTTAATTATGTTTGAAGATATCTTAAATCAATATTAAATAATTCATTATCACTATCCATGTGGAGCACATAAGTTTCTTGTGTCATTTTGAAACTATTTCTTACTTATTCCTTATGTAGAAACATGTAGGTGGTCTCTTAGACTATCAACTCAGTCTATTTTATCTTCATTGGCTTTCAAGTAGCTTGGTAATTCTTAGGTGTTGTATCACTATTTCATACATTTTATGTTAGTTCTATATGTTCTATGTTTGATTTAATTATCCTGAGGTGTTGATTTGGTCCATAATGAGGACCTACATGCTTGAGGCCTGTAGGTCTCATTTACTTATTTTAAGGGCTCAAAACCACTTATTGACTGACCTTAACTAATTTACTATTAAATAAATCATACATACTTGTCACTATCATGAGATAATATTAAAACATTCAAAATCCTTGTAGTTTAAGTCTCCTTCTCAAGCTACTGCATTATATTTGTTGATCGTATGTCAATATAGGTTGATTATGTTTTGACTATGTATCTGATTGTAGGTGAAAGTTAACTTTTTTATCCCCTTATTATACTTGGATCATCATTATTTTCATCCTCTATACTCCACTCATCCAACATAATTTCATCTTCTTCTTTATTTATATTACACCTTAAACTTGATTGTGTCAAAACATATAGTTGTAGGTGCATATAGGTTGATCGAGAGAGAGGTGAGATATTCCATGTAGATGCTTTGAGCGTTTTGGAAGTCCTAGATTCCTTAATAAGGTGTTCTTGATCTCCATATAATATGTCTCTTATCACTTTCCTTCTAAATCTAACCTTCTCTTTATACCATTGTTTGAGTCAAAATAGGATGGTTGTAATTCATTATTACACTTGTATGAATTGTAAGTGATCAATATGAGCCATGGTTGGCATTTGAAAATATATGATGCTAATAACACTCATAGAGACCAAATCACCCTTCACCATATTGGAGATAACAACACAAAATATTTATAAACATTGAGATCAAATCATTTGATAATTACCTTTAAAATGTTAACTTACCTTAAACTCTACTAAATAGGCTTAGAGGTTGCTTTCTTGAATGGTTTTGATGAACCTTAGTATCATAGTAAGTATCCTTATTCATTTAAATGACCTATATCACTTTTTAAAACTCATATAACCCCTTCAAAACACATTTTAAAAATCATACAGTCCCTTAGAGGTTTCTTAAGTTGGTAACACAGTCATACATAATCTTGACTATGTTCTTTAGGCAAATAAGGCTTATAATAGACTGCTTGCACCCAAGAGTGTTTATATTCATATTCATTACTCTATGAATAGTCTCAAATAATATCATGACATAAAAATTAACCTCTTCATCTTCATTAATCTTCATAACATTTATTACCTGCCATGATGTCCTTCTAGCCTGCTCATTAGGCCTACAAGAGAGATTTTGAACTCTTAGGAGAGTATGGTCCTTTGACCTCAAATGGGATATCCTTAAATGGAAAATTAATAATTTATAATCCTTTATAATCCCATCAAGATCATTACAACCTCACTAATATTCTCTTCACACATTGAGAATCTCATTAGACCTGTTATTGTACTTTGTGGAAGGGCTAAATGACCAACCAGGGTGTCTCAAGAAAGAGATTTTGAAGAAAAATTTACCTAAATTTTTTTATTAGATTAAATATATTTATTTTACCTTATAAATTATATTTAATTATTTTTAAAACAAATACATTCAATTGATATATCAAGATTACTTGAAAATTGCCAAATCTAAAGTCAAGACAAGCAACTGGTTTCCTGTAAAAAAACCCCTTATCAAGGAAAATTAGATGATGATTCAAAAATTAAAAATGTATTATTTAAACCTTAAATCATCCCCCTAAAACCATTTTTCTCCATCGATCTCTGAATTAAATAAATGGAGACAGACCTAGACCTGTCTGGATGATTAGGCCATAATGACCCCCTTATACACTTAGCAATTGTTCATAAATATGGGGGAATAAATCTGAAAATATATGCCACTAACTTGAATTTAATTATGGTACCTATAATTTCCCAATATATTTAGACCTAACTCTCTCTCCTACCTATACTGAGCAAAAATTGATGGCCCTTCTAAAGCTGACAAAGAGGTCGATATGAGAGATAAATTGGTTTTATTCATTTTAAGACTTGAAACCTATTTTAAATAAATTTTTTGACCTTATAATAGATAAATAATTTCTTTAAGATTCTTAAATATAAATTTTATCTTGAATAATTGTACAGATGGCCTCAAAATAGGCCTTTTTAGTACTAAAACTACCAAAATCACCTGAGAAGTATAATGAAACTGATACAAAGTGTATCCATTGTACTTTTCATGCCTAAATAATTACACCATGTCCATATTATGATAATATAATATCATTCACATGTAAAACTTTCTCCAAAATCCATTAAATGACCTAAAATGTAGTAAACTAAATCTTGAAGTTAGTCAAACATGTCACCGACTAGTTAGATCGATTATGCGTCATTATATGACTTTGACACAAGCCATAAGGCCTCTTATGATGTTACAGACTCTTTTCATCTCTTGACACAAACTAAAAATAATCAAAAGGTGGCTAGACAAGTAAATTACTATGATGATCAAACCCTTAATTTCACTAAATCTATCTTAAACTTTACTAAACAACGTTTTGTATGACTATTTTAAGGACACTATAAGACCAACATACCAATTAATAGGGAAAACAATATGATAAGAAATGTTTCGAATGATAGTGGTGATAGTTTAACCTATGAGATAAAACTTATCAATAATTATAAATTAAAGGATCCTCCAAGGTAAATACACAAGCAAAGAAAATTTATGTGCCTATACCTCATAGAGGAGATTCTATTATAGTAACAAAATAGTTGACACAGGACCCAATAGATGAAAATGTGTAAAGTGACATGGTATATAGTTATTAAGATGAAGAATATTCCCAAGGACCGTTAGTCAAGGAGCTTATGTAGATTAAAGATCTAATAAAATAAGATGAGGTAAGCATGACACACTAAGAAGACACTACATTTCACAATTAAATAAATGCATTGGATAAATAATTAGGTTTGGACAAATTTAATAGTTGTATCCAAGTAGGCAAATAAGTAGAAGATAAAAGTGATGCATAATAAGTAGCTAGGAATGAAATGGATTAAGGAAAGAATGATAATGATAAAGAAATGGAAGATGTTGGGAAAAATTAGCAAGATAAAATAGAGAGTGATGCAAAAGAAATAGATAAAAAGTAAAATATTGGATATGTCTCTTGGATGTAAGAGTTAATACACAAATACTTAGATATTGAATAATAAAGAATTGATGGAGAGGAAGACATAATAAAATCATGTTTAAAAATAATATATAAGAGGATAAATTATCTTTATAAAACTTGATGTACAAGGAGAGTGCCTCACAATGAACTTAGAAGTAGTTATCTTTAATTTTTAAAACCCATACCTAGATGAGCCCTAATTTGAATCACATATAGCTTTTTTATGAATGAAGGCACCATATACCATAGATGGAGACTATAACATTGTGCTCATAGACCCTACTAAAATGACAATTTAAAAATCAAGGTGTGCATTGATAAGGATGGATTTAAAATTATCATGGAATAATGTCATAATTAGTTCATCTATGAATAATATGACTAAACTATTATAATAATCTAATAAAAACCACATCATGGTAGAGCAGAGTATGGCAGTCATGAAACTGGAAATATTAAAGCTTTGTTTAAATATCACACACAAGGATGCTTAATTAATGGATGTAATTTATCTTGAAATAACAAATGATATTTATCAAATAGGATTGATGATGGATACATTGATAAAAGGTAAGAGTAGTATCATTGAATAACTAGAGAATGATTAAAAATAGAAGGTATAGACAAAGTTTGATAAATGACTACAAACTCATGAAAAAAAATAGAAAAACTCCAAGAAAAATAACACCTGCCAAACCAAGTATTTTAAATTGTTTTGCATAAACAAAGGTAATTAACACATGCCTACTCAAAGAGGAGACAAAGATTAAAAATAACTAGATAAAAAGGTATTTCAAATCATGGATTGGGTTGAGAGGGATAAAATCCTCAAGGACATTGATGATCTAAAATAGAAGATTAAAGAGAAGCACAAATAAATGGGAAAGAGTTTCAAATTCTTTTATAAAAAATCTCTGTATTAATAAAAAATAGTCTGTGAAGCATACAAAGGTTATGTTTTATAGAATCAAACTATGGAGCAAAAGGAAAAGAGAGCAAATGTCAACCTTTTGCACTAAATTTATTATCTATGGAAATTCTAAATAAAGTAGTTTTAATTCAAGATGAGGTATATTTGAATATGAAGTTCAAAAAACTAGGCAATTTTTTTTTATGGGTCATGCATGAATGAGATTTTGTTTAATATGGAGAATATAATTAGCGTGGGGTGATGTTGGTTAGAAATTTTTGCCAAGTATAGATTTTTTCACTTGATTTTATTAATTAGTAATCATAGGATGTAAAAGGTGTAATTATTTTGGATAGTATCACATGATGGAATAGTACACCATAATTATATTTAATAATAACTACCATAATTTTATCTAAGTCTAATAGATCATAGATAAATTCAAAGATGCACAAGGAAGCAATTACTTAGATGTATTAATAAACTTGAGAGTTTTCAAATTAGAAGGATAAACTAACTGAAGTCTCAACATGTACCAAATATGACAATATGGTTGGCATAAAACATGAAGCACGATGAGTGGAAAAGAGGTTTTATAATACACAAAGCATAAATTTAGTAGTACCTATTTATGGGAGCTCAAAAAGTGAACTAGTCTTTAGGAAATGGGATATTTACGGAATTCATTGTTTGAAATGGCTTGAGAAAATCTGTGGAATCATGAAAAATATTTAGGGTCTTGTTAGTTAAAGTATTTTATGATTTTAATTATTCCATGCTTTATTTAGAGAAAAAACACCTTTTAAGAAGGGCTTAAGTACTTAATATTATGGGAAGTGACTTATATCTATAAAATCCTACTTTGTATTTTAGTTTAAGGTTGTTTACGATAGTTATTAGAGTTATTGAGTATTTTTTTAATTTTTAATTCATTAAGTGGACATTTTATGTATTGATATATTGAAATTCTATTATTTCTTCTATGTACTTGATTTTTATTAATTCAAAAGACTGGATGCTCTATTAATGGATGATTATGTTACTTTGAACTTGTAGTCTTAATTATTCACATTATTGATTGGGGTTGTCTATGAAATGCATATGTGATTCTACTGTATTACTTTAAATGTATAATTTTAACTTTACTATATTATCCTCTTAGAAGGCATAATGCATAAATATGCAAATTCATATTTTTTGACTAACCCAATGTTCCCTGATGGTCTCTCTCTTTGGGACTCTAGTGACCATGTAAACCTACTTTTGCCATATGCTAGTTTAGTGTCTGCTAACTAATAGAACAAGTGTAGTGGAAAAAACACTTTTTTTGGCATGTAATAAAATACCCTAACACTTTATGATTTTTTATTATATTTTCATGATTTTTTAGTTCAAAATGAGTTATTATAGGTAGTTACCAAAAAACAAACTAATGCCACAAGAACTTTAAATTTTAAAATTTTAATAATTATGCAAGATAGTCACCAACATATTGCATGATATAAATTATATGTCTAAAAATTAATTTCATTCTTACCAATCCATTATCAAATAAATTAGGGAAAAAACAATGGAAATCATCTAAATTTTGGTTAAAAATATAAATATTTTGAAGGTTTATACATAAAGAGTGGCTAAATTATTTTATTACTTGAGGCTAAGTAAAATCAAACAGAAATATGTCATTTGGGTTTCTAAGTTAAAAATTTAAATCATGTGCAAGTCATTCATGGTTGCATTTCAGCGACAAGTGAAAGAAGTGCAACAAATAATTTATGGATTGGAAAACAAATTTATCATTTAAATAGTCATGAAAATTGATGTGTTCTCCTAGGTCATCCCAGAGGTACTTCATGTAGGAGACAAAAAAATAAAGAGAATGAATAAGTCATTTGGGATGTTATGTTATGTTATCTTAGATATAGTTTGGATTGCCCAACTATAGACTTAATGCACTCAAAAAATGTTGAAGTACCCACCAATCAACCATGAAATATTTGACATGGCAATAATTATAGCTCAAATTTGCACCCTTAAGGGGGTGATTCAAGATCTATCAACTTGAACTATGCAATGGGATTGGTCCTAGGCTATGGGTGACCTTTAGATGGATCAAACCTCTAGGTTATAGGGTTAGCTCCCTTGATGTATTAGTTAGGTTCACTACTTCTGCTTGCTTGATTGACAAGGAAAAGGGAGAGAAAATGCATAAAATAAACCTATTTAAGGAGGTGATACACATATAAAACACCCTACACTTGAATACCATGCACTTAATAAATAAATATTGGGCTTAAATCTGACTACACTTATCAAAACAAGGACTTTCAAACATGAATGCTTCAACATGGAGGTGTTTGAGAATGTATTGAATGACAGGGCTAGTAAATAGTTCTAACAAAGCACTAATGATTTAAAATCCACTTTCAAGCTATGAAAAACTCACCATGTGACCTTCAAGAAAGAAATCCATCTACAAATAGGTAGGAAAAGACAAATGAGAGAGTACAATGACTACTACTAACATTCATCAACCATCACACTAGTATAGTAGTTGCAAGCATGTAAGGAAATAAGAATTAGCTTCATTCATTTTTCCAAGGAATATTACAAGTGTTCATCTGATTATGGCTTCTCCATACTCATCAAAAATATTCATACAAAGCCCAAAAAAGTTGTATTTATAGAGAAAGAGGAAAGGAGAGAGAGAAATGGGTGTAGAAGAGAGGAATTGAAAATTGTCCTTCATGAAAGAATAAGTTAAAAACAAGAGAGGATTTATTAAATGGTATCATGATCTCTTATATACATGTGTTTATTTCTTTAATATGTTTCTTCTTCCAAATGGCATGGAGTTTTCTCTAGTTGCTTGACACCTCTTGCTTTCTTTTCAAACTACCCTCTTCTTGGCTTGGAAAGTGACAAGTGGCACTCTTGACCATCAAGTAAATTTTTTCTTATCTCTTCCCTTATTATTGACACCTTACATTATTTTATAATCTCCTCAAACTGGCATTGCAATGATGATTACACCTTCTAGGTGTCTTGAAGCCCAATTTGTCTTAATACGCCTATCTTGCTCAAATGGCTCAAATATTGATTTCACATTCATAAGTTTAACATATCTCCATGGATAAAATATATCATTCATAACACACCTGAAATAACTTATTTGGATCCATCAAATACTCGCCAAGACCTCATTTTGCGCCTTAATCTCTCACTAGCCTTCAATTCCTTATATCCCTAAAAACACACAAAGCTCCTTGTGTGTAATAATGTATAGATGATATTGAAAAAATAATGGTATTGTTGAGTACCCAATATTCCCCTAAAACTTTATACCAAATTTCATGACCTAAAAATAAGTGAAAGTATACTTATTCACCCTTTTCTATCTCCAATTACACCTCAATTAGGCCTCTAAGCCTAAAAACTAAGTTTTGGTTCAAATTTACTCCCACACATTTGAAACTATATACAGGTGTTTGATTCACTTTATTCATCCCTTGGCCATGCTCCATGCCAAATTTTAGCCTCTGAGACCTTGTACGGATGTGGGAACCATGAAATGGCTAAAACCTTACCCTAAGTGCTTATGCATGCTCAAGAGACATTTGAAGTGGTTTAATAATAATTTTTCAGGTATAAATAATTAAAATATTTTTTTAAGGCCTAAAACATATTAGTAAAACTCAATACCTTGATAATGAGGTCTCTTAAAGTATTCTTTAGGTCTGCATATAGTCTTCTTCGCTAGCAAATAATACATTTCTCCCTTCATAACCCAACCTAGTGACTTAAATTACTCAAATATCTTATTATGAGACTTGATAAGTTGTGTAGAGTATTATTGGACCTCTTCCCAGGGTTAAAAATCCTTTGTACTTGGTTTGGAGACCATTCCATACCCTATTTCTTCATAAATGAGCCTACAACCATGCATTTTGGTCAATTCCATACAATGTACTTTACACATGTGCCAACCAAGGGTCTAAGAAAGTGCCTAGGAAATTCATGAAGTTTTATTAGGTCATTTAAATTTCAAAACATTCTATTATAAACCATTTGATCTAACTTTTCTCTTATCGAGTCATTTAAAGGCTTCTTGCTAGCTTGTGAGTGCCTTACACTCTTAAAGATGTTTCATAAAAATTAGGCTTTGTTATGGTGAAATAATTCCAAATTTTTCAAATATCAAGACCCCTATAACATCCCCTAACTGAATTTTATCTCATGTAAAAGGTTAATATACAAATGATTCCAAGAAATACCTTCTTAGGTTAGGTAGGCTAAGTTAAATGAGGAGGAGAAAGAATTAAACCTGAAGGTGATGCCTTAAAGCTTATTTTAAGATACCAATGACTTTTTTATGTCTATATAATCCATAATTACCAATTTAAATAGTCATATTCACCATTTTATTCATTAAACCCTCTACAACCTCCATTGGTTCATGTTTAGGGTTTATAGTCAAGCATGGCAAAGTGACCCTAGTAGGTTGTTATAGGTCATTTACTTTATATTCCTTAGAGTTTGAATATTGTGGGTATTTTACTAGTTATTTAAAACTCCTTATGTATATTCATACCCCAAAAATAATCATCTCCAACTTAACATAGGCACAAATCATCAAATCTTTATGAGTAGGCCTAAACATCTCTATTAGGCATGTAGGTGTTGTGGGCCAAAGCTTCCTCTCTCTCACTATTGAAAGAGTCTAAAACCTCATGAATATTTCATTAAATTTATAATCACTTTATTATGGCATTTATATCTCCATATTACCTTCAACAACAAACTCTCACCATAAACTTACACACAGGTCTCTATGTGCATATTCAGCTTACTGGGCCTAGATATATTTCTCAACCCTAAAATTTTTTTATTAACCCTAAAAATCATATGAATGTCATTATTTAAAAATATAAAAAATTTAATGTGATTTATTTCCCCTTTAGATATATTTCTCCTTCAAACCAATGAGGTATTTCTCTCATTTAACTAGACATGGTTAACTATGCTAATTTTGATTGTATAAGTGTAGGCTTGGGGTGTATTTTATTTAGAGTAATTTTTTATGTTCATAAAGAAGTTTAAACCCTTAAGGATCCTCCCATAGAGTCCTCCCTTACCTCATATAATTTTTCATCCTTCAAATTTAGTCCAAAGTTTGTATGTTTTATTTTAGTCTTGTCACTTATCAAAGCTTAAAGGACATGTCTTTGATGGTTTTTCTTACTCTCAAAGAGCCAAACCTCTTCTCCATATTCTTCCAATACCCCTAAATCACCTTAGGAAATTTTTAATACTTTATTTATATACAATTATTACATTTTCTCTTCATAATTTGAATACAGACCCATAGGTCTTCAATGTGGTCTTTGGATGCATAGTTTAGGCCTACTTGGTTGTAAGACTTATTAGCTTAAGATTTTATAGATATTGGTTTATACCCTGATGATTTAAATAAGTTATTACACCTTATTCAAATTCTATTTGATATTTTTACCTTCTAGGTCCTCCATCTAGCACACAAAACTAGTACTTTTCTAGTATGCCCATGATGGGCATGTATGTGCATTCTACTATGCCTAGACCTTCATTTTATGTAATTCAAATTTTTTGAAGTCATTTATCCCTCTTGGTGAGTATGTATAATTCATA
The DNA here is from genome assembly GCA_037957365.1 of Torreya grandis. Classification (NCBI taxonomy): domain Eukaryota; kingdom Viridiplantae; phylum Streptophyta; class Pinopsida; order Cupressales; family Taxaceae; genus Torreya; species Torreya grandis. The sequence goes on from JARHVA010002015.1 coordinate 450,348, forward strand.
TTAATCATTTTCATGATTGTATTGGGTGTATATTGATTCAAGAGACTCAAGACCATTTCATGATCACCAGTATATATCTCACATAAAATGAGACCTACATGTTTGAAAACTTGTACTTTTAAATTTTTATTGAATGAAGGATCCATGAGGTTTATATTGATCATTTAAACCTTAAATAATACTTATCCATAACCTAATTACATCATATATGAATTTATGACTCTCATATGACTCTGATGATGCGAGATAAGTTATTTTCAAACCATTAATATATAGGTAGCCTTTATACAGTCCTTGAAGTGAGTTATGATGTGACCTTTTAGAGGGACAGTATGGAGTGATAATATTATTTGAGATCCTTGAATGAATTTATAATATGTTTAACACATTTAAAAATCATTTGGATGCATTAGAACTTCCAGAAAACCTTCAACTTTAAGTGTAAAACCTCCAAATTATTTAAAAATGGAGGTTTCTTATCTTCTTGGGATTTCACATGCCAATTAAGTATTTTATAAACATGAATTAATTTGTAAAAAACCTTAATAAACCTCTCCAATTTATCTCATCCCTCTAAATTGCTTGAAAATACCACTCCAATGAGAAAAATGAACCTATGGGGGTTGTAGGTAGTTTTAGAGCACCCTAGCGCCTTAGTGATTATTAATAAATGAGGGGAAATCAATTTTATTACTATTTACATGGATTTTAATCTCATTATGACCCATTCCTCTATAAAAATTCTCAAGACCCAACTCCAACTTGACTATAAGGAATGAGCACATGAAAATTACCTTTGTGAGCTTGCCAAGGGAGCAATGGGAGAGAGAGAGTTTTTTCCATTATTTGTAAATTTACCTACATTAAAATAATATATTTTTCTTGGTAAATCTGAATATACATATTTCCATGTATTTACACCTACAGTTCAACCTTTTTGGTCCATACAAGTGGGTGATAAGTCTTCTTTAAGCATTGAAACTTACTTATAACTATTTTTCAACTTTTGAAACTGATTTATCATGATTTACCTTATAAATTACCATTATATCATTCTTAATAATTCATATTAAAACACTTTTCTACATGTTTTTCACTCTTTTGAGGTCTTAAAGTGACTTTTTGATAATTTTACACAATCTAATAAACTACAGAAGGGTTTGATAATGACTTAATGACCTTGGCTATAATAGGAGTCTCATTTAGGAACTTTTAAGTACTATATAGAGCATTATATTCCCATAAAACATAACATAATTCTTGAAAAGTCACATTTAACCCCTAACACCTATTGGATCATCTTGAAACATGACATGAAATGGTTAGACAAGCCTGCACTAGAATAGGCCATTACCTTAATTTTGTCAAATTTACCTTAAACTATTAAAATAAGAATTTAAAAGCGAATAATTTTGTGAAATTATCCTATAGTATCTAAAATTTGGCTAATAGTAATGTACCAATTCCACCCTGGAGCTAATAGGGGAGGCAATGGCCCATGTCATGAGGGGATATGTTCATGATTTTTTCAAATAAGTTTACAATTAATTCCAAAATAGGATTATTTATTGATGAGGATACATCCCATATCAAAAATATTTCATTATAATTATGTTTAATTTTTATATTTTTTTTTTGGAAGTTTAAGCTTTAAACTATATTGTAATCTCTATAATATATTTATAGAAAACCCATGCTTGACTAAAATCCATGAATCTTGATCCATTTTACATCTATTATTTGTGATTAGACATACATAATTTATTTTTGGAAAGGTTGAGTTGTACATGGGATTTACTATATTATTCTAAATCACATGCATTTCAATTGTTATGTTAGTGAATATGAATGTGTTGTGTTATTTAGTTCATGAAATATTAGCAGCTGAAAGATGCAAGTGTTGGTGATTTCCATTTCAAATGAAATAAAACTTTGAATTTACACCATTTTTTGGATTTTCTAAGATGTACATTTTTTATTATCATTTCTATAAATGTGGTATGTTTCTAAAATATGGTATTAATTTTGGGTCTTATAATCCTTAGAGTCTTTCATTCAAATTATTAGCAAGGTTGTGTTAAATTAACTTGATTAATTTCATTTAAAGGTTGTGTAAAATGCATAATTCACTAAAATTGACATGAATGTAACTCAGATCTCCAAATATTTCTAAAACCCCATCCTTTTTCTATTTTTTAAAAAAAAATATAAATCTTTGTTTTAATTAGGCATACAATTCAATATTGCACTAGAGTAATTTAATCAATTGAATTCATAGTTATTCATCAATAATTAAACAATGATTTGTTATCCTTGAAGTGGAATTCCCAGATGTCTATACAACATATTTTTTATAAGTTATTTCCATCCCCAGTAATACAAACCAATAGCATTTTGTGCCTTGGGCTCATAACCAAGTATGCCTAAAAATGAGAGGGTAATTTTCCCATCCTTTGTTTGTGTGTGTTAAAACTCACATCAATAAAGACATTGAAGTTGTGATAGTTTTTTAAATGATATAATCTATATGCAATCATAAATGCATCATGTTTATAAATCAATCCTAGCTCAAAAAAGACATATCATTTAATACACTTCTGATTGGGGACACATTTGTTAAGTAGGAGCAAGACCAATGTGGGGATCTACTAGACCTTATTAGGGGATATCTTATCACAATACACAATGATATGGAGGGTTCAAAAACCTCTAGTCTAACATAATGACTCAATAATCCTAAGGGGGTCCTAAGTTTTAATATTTCACCTAAACTAATAACAAGTAAAGTAAAACTAATCTAGTGCTCACCAAAGCTTGTGGCATTACATGAGGGATTAGAAATAATCAAAACATGTATAGAAGAATCTCAATTAATCTATGTATGAGTAAGAACCTAATACATGGAATATGTAGAGTAATATTATTCAAAGCCTATACTTATGCTAATTTTATCTATTAAAGAGAGGTGCAAAGTTAGAGAATACTTTAGTTGAATGATGAACCTATTGAGACTCAATATTTCCCTTGGCCAAAGGGGATTCACAAGAGGTTGTTGTGGTTTGTAAGGATCACAAGGAAAGGTGAAAGCATCCAAGTCTTATCCATAAGAATATATTCTCTAAGTATAAACCATAAGATAAGACTCCTCAAGTAGAATGGTAGAAGAGTATATTATAAAGAAGTACAAGTGAATAATAAATATTGATTGCATATTAAAATAAAGACGAAATGATCTTGTATATATAGCTAGATTTGACCCTAAACCCTTCCAAAAATCCCATCCAACAAGGTCAACCTAGTGAAATTAGCATAATTTCATATAATAATTCACTAAGTGATGAGCTAGATCGGCCAAAAGCCAAACTTGTTCCTAAGTGAAAATCACCCAAAACTATATAAGGTCAACCTAGTCAACCTAGCACAGTCATTTGAAAAAAAGGGATTAAGGTGAGGAAAATAAGGCTGGAAAGTGGAAAAGACTAGAGTGTGTAAAGGAAGATTAATAACTTAGGGAATGGTTTTTAGAGCTAGTTAGATTGGTAATAATGTGGAAATAAGGGACAACACCTGAAAAGCACCAATGGTCTACCCACCCCTTTCTTGATGCACCCTTTAAGGCATGCACTCAGAGAGATTGTGACTCGATAGGTTCTTGAAAGATAAAAAGTGTCAGTATTTGATAAAGTTTATAATATTATGTGTATACATATTCCCTGCTTAAAGTTCATCACGTGTCACTAAAGTGTAACAGAGGATGGTGCTTCAAGATAGAACATAGTAACACACAATGCTAAGGATAAAAAGGTTACAGTATTTTAAATAAAAAATAATGAAAATTAAATGACTGAAAGGGAAATAACTAAAAAGTAAATGTGATGTGTACCTTGACTTACCTTTATCATTGGATGGTTATCTTCTATGTTTGTAATTTTGATTGTGTATGGCATAGATACTTCTTTTGACAAACCCAAGAATACAAAACTAAAGAGAAAAACAAACAAATGCAGAAAACCAAGATAATTGGTGATATAAGGTTGGGACATACTAGGGAATTTGGCAAGCTGGGGTGCCAAGTGTTATTTTAGACCAAATGACGAAGTCAAAAATAAGAGTAAATTAGGTAACCAAAAATCCAAGGCTACTAAGGCCCAAAAAACTCAAATAAGTAAACTTCAAGTAAGAAAGGCAAACTCACCAAGTCAAACCAACGATGCATGTCAAAAAAATGATGGTAATCAAACATTGATGTAAAATTAGAAACAAAATGGTAAAAAAACATTGATGAGTGAGCAGTAACTATCCTTATCTCACACAATAATGGAAAAAGGTGCATAAAATGGAAAACAACATTATCGAGTGAGAAGTAATAAGCTACCCTCATGCAACAATGGAAAAAGGTATGAAATCAGGTACCCATAACACAATGGTAGTAAAACAATGATAAATGGTAAAAAGAGAGCAATATGAGGTGGGGAATATAAATATATTATGTAAATAAAGTAATCCACAGTTGTTCAAGCATGTTATTTCATTGTAAGGATAGATAAAACTAAAAAATAGTAGTTCTAACATGTTTTTAAGAGGTGAAGATAAAGGGAATATAAAATAAGGGAAAAAAGATTTAGGAACATAATTTGCCTATCAAGGGGGAAATGAAATGGGTGGAGGGGAGAATGAAGGAAAAACCAAGGTAGAGGAACCCTTTATCAAATTCAAGACACTCAAATTAGGTTTGTCAAAATAAGAGGACTTTTGACCTTAAGGACTCTGAAGAACTTATTTTATCTACCAAGTCTTAGGTCAACAAATGAAGTATATATATCATCTTATGAAGGCTATATGCATGAAAATTAAAATGGACCTGCCATCCCATAATGTGTTTCCAATTCTTTAGGACCCCTTACAAAACCATCAGTCTACTATGAAGATTGGATACTTGTGTGAGAAAGTAAGTAGCACCATAGAGTTTATTGAATTCTCCTATTCTAATTTATTGGCCTACTATACCCCAATGGACCTTGACTCTTTGTGAGGTAAACTATGGAGTTTGAGCTTTGATTAGAAATAGGAGATGTTCTTGGATTCACGTATTTTGGTATGATTTTTAATTTTGAGAATTATATGTTGCCTTTTGTTTCAAATTATTTGGCTTTTAACTTTCTTTATGGATTTTTCTAATTCCTCCTCCATACAGATTTGAAAAACCAAGCATAGGTGCTACGGATGACTTTCATTTGAATAATTGGGACATGGTAGCTAAGAGAGAGAACTTCAAATAGCATGGAGTCTAAGATTCTCATAAATATAGGTGAAATAAAAGTGTTATCTTGACTTCAACCTTGTTTTATCCAAGGGATAAAAGGAAATGAAATCAAGAAGAATGACACATGGAAAAATTTGAATTGCTTCAAATCAAAAAAAATGTGACAAAGGGTGAAAAATGGATATAATGCTAGTAAAATGTGATTTATTATCATAAGAATGAGGGAAATGGAAGAAAACATGCTAACATAGATTGTTTTGCAAATTCTATTGATCAAAAGAAGCAAAAGTTAAAGTTGAGAAAAAGGATCGAAAACATAATATTATAAAAGGAATGACAAGATGGTAATTTTATGAGGAAGGCCAGTTACTATCCATGGTCTTACACTATAACTCATAAAATAGAAACCCAAGAGGGTTTCACAAATCATGTGAAAAATAAAGGAGAAGAAAAAGATTGTATTTTGTGAAGAGGATTGGGTCATATGCATGGTTTTAAAATGCAACTCACAAAAGATAAACTGAAGGGGTGAAAAAAGTGTGTAAAAAGAGTATGAAAATAAAAAAGACTATGGAACATCATGAGGAAGACTAGGTCCTATCTATGTTTTTACAATGCAACTCTAACAGAAAGGGGAAACCAAATGACCAAAAAGGAAAGACTAAAGGTTTGTGAATAGAGAGAACTAATGCAGAGGGAGAGACTCATCTAAGTAACATATAAAAAGTGTTAGATATATGTAGATATAAATCATGAAAAGAAGGAAATATTTAGGCAAAGTACTTCTTAAGGAATTGTGCATTGGTTGGATCTTTGAAAACATGGCCTTCATTAGTTTGAAGGTGATAGGTGTTTGGACCAATAATATCTTTGATTAAATAGGGATCCCACCATTTTTTGTCATATTTACCTTTTTTATCATGGGTGTAATCTAATTTAAGAACAAGATCACCAACATTAAATGTGCAAACTTTAACATGTTTGTTGAGTTGTTTGGCAATATGAGCCTTATATTGGCAATTATGTTGCAAAATAGAAAGATGGTGTTCATCAAGAAGATCAAGAGCATGAAAGTGAGTGTTATATAATTATTCATCAAGAATGATACCATGAAGAGATATAATAAGAGAGGTAATCTCAACTTCCAATTGAAAAACTAATTCAAAACCATATACTAGAGAGAATAGTATTGCCCTAGTGGAAGTACATATCCTAGTCTGATAGGCCCAAAGAGTAGGTTAAAGATGAATGTGCCAATCTATGTGAGTTTCATGAATTTTATTTTTTAGAACTTTTTTGATAGTTTTATTAGTTGCTTCAGCTTGACCATTGCATTGTGGATGATAAGATGAAGAAATTTTTTGATTGATTTTAAGTTTAGCACAAAGCTATTTGATGTCCTTATTTTTAAAATTACCACCATTGTCTGAAATGATAATATGGGGAACACCAAAGTATAAAATGATTTTATTAAGGATAAATCTAGAAATGGTGTTACTAGTGACATCAATAAGGGGTATGACTTCAACCCATTTGGTAAAATATTCGATAGTTGTGATGATAAAAACAAGTCCATCTTGAGAGCGAGGTAATTTGCCAATGAGATCTAATCCCCACATAGAAAATGGCCAAAGATATTTGACATTTTGAATCTCAACTAGATGTGAATGAATTAGATCATCATGAATTTGGTAAAGAGTACATTTTTTAGTGAATTCAATTGCATCCTTTTCAAGAGTAGGCCAAAAGTATCCCATATGTAGACATTTGAAGGTTGTAGTATGTTTGCTATAGTGGCCACCACAAATGGCTCCATGTGCTTGTTCAAGAAGAGGAGGGACCTCATATTGCATAACATAATGGATCAAGGTACATTTAACATTATGATAATAAAGGATGTTATGTCAAAATACATATTTTAAAGCTTGTTTATGAATATGTGTCTTTTTGTGAGAGTCTAAGTTAGGAGGATAAGTTTGATGTTTCAAGAATTAAATAATGTCTTTATACCATGGGATTTATTGAATAGTAATAGCTTGATGTGGTAGATAAGTGAATATGGTGGTTGAGTAAAAGATGGAGATTTTTTTATTTGTATAAGAAAAGTAGGATTGGAAAGAACTTAGTGGGGATGAAAGAGAGAAACTAAAGAAGTTAGTGAATCAATAATGGAATTTTGATCTATAAGAATACACTCAATGGTAAAAAAGATGAAATCTTTAGTGAGAGTGGTTGAAATTTGATGATAGATAATGATAATTTCACTTTTTCATTGTTAATCACCATTGATTTGGCAAAAAATACATTGAGATTCACCTAAGGCATGTAGGTATTGAATATCTAAATCAAGAGCAGCTCTCATGCCTAAGATTAGAGCTTTGTATTTGACCATATTATTGGTGACATCAAAGGTGAATAAAAAATATAAAGTTATGATAATTCCAAGAGGACTTGTAAGAATACAACCTGTTCTAACTCCTTGAAGGCATCTAGTATCATCAAAGTGAAGGGTCCAAGTATCCTCATGTAAGTCAACATTAATTTCAAGAAGCTTTTTGATAACTACTTTAGGTTTAGTAGTATCTAGGGAAATAGCAAATTCATCAAGGTTATTATCTTCAATATCAGTGGTAAAGTTATAAAAGTAATCTTTAAGTGAGATATCTTGATTGAGACCTTCAATGTAGAGAATATTATCATATAGAAGACTATCTTGAAAGTGATTGGTAGCTAGTATAGGAGCTACAGCAAGTTGATCAGCTATGACTTCCCCTTTGATATCTTTTTGAGTTACAATCTGGATATCAAATTCCATAAGGAGGACCATGCATTTGCCAATTCTATCTCTAAGAATAAAGAGTTTGGAGAAGAAGTGATAAGTGGGGTCAAAATGAATGATGACATAAGTAGTTAGGTAAATCATGTAATGCTAAAGCTTTTCAGCTATGAAATATATAGTGAGTTAATCAAATTTGACTTTGGTATAACATGTTTCATAATCAATGAGGCCTCATATAATGTAATAAATGGCATACTCTCTTCCAGTATCATCTTGTTGGGCAAGCATTGCCCCAACTAATATAGGTGTAGAAGAAGTATATAGAATTAAGGGTCAATCAATGGAAGGAGAATGAAGTGTAGGTGGGTGAATAAATGACTCTTTCATGTTATCAAAGGATTTTTGACATGGGTCTATATATTCTAAGGCATTACCTTTATTAATAAAATAATTTATAGAGTGAATATGATAAGTCATTTAAGGGACAAATTATCTAATTTCCCCAATTTTGCCTAAGTACAAATGTTAGGAATGGATCAATAAATGGGTATGTTAATGATCGAACTAATCTTAGTATGTTAAACATCAATGTCATAGAGAGAGACTAGGAATCCTAAGAATTTTTTAGATGTGACACCAAAGACACATTTGTAAGGATTTAGTCTCACATAGTATTTGAAAATATGGTCAAAGATGATAGCAAGATCTAAGAGATGAGCTTTACAACTTTTAGAGTTAGTGATGATATCATCTATATAGGTTTTAATAATTTTATGGAAAATATCATGAAAGATGTGAGTCATTTCTCATTGGTAAGTGGCTCCAATATTTTTGAGACTAAAGGGCATTTTGACATAGCAATAGGTGCCCTATTTTGTGGTGAAAGTAGTCTTATGTTGGTCTTTGGGGGCAATGTGAATCTGATTATAGCCCGAGAAGCCATCCATAAGAGAGAACATTTTTGAACTAGTTATGGAATAAATAATGGTATCTATCAAAGGTAAATGGAATTTGTCCTTAGGAAAAGTGAGGTTAAGATTGTGGGAATCAATACAAATTTGGTAAAGAAGAGATTGGATTAGCTTTGGGATCAATGTTAGAAATAAAATTTTTGAAATTAAGGCTTTTAGTTTTAAAATTACAAATTTTATGATGTTTCTAAGGAATTTGAGGTTATCTAACATGAAATATTATAAAAATATCTTCGTCATTAGTAAAGGTGGGAAGAGGACCATAATACTCAACATCTACTTTGAGATCTCAAATTTGATTACCATAGAGATCATACTCAAAATGTATCTGACAAAAATTGATTGACATAACATTAAATGTAATTATTATCACTTAAATTTGAACCCTTTAATGAGATGACTCATCTCTCCTGATCCAAGTGTCACAATGTAAAAATATCACTTGTTGTGGGTAGTCAATTTGGTGAGATGAATCTTTAGAATGAAGGGCTAGCTCCATAGATGTGCCTTGAAATGTTTTCACCTATAATAACTAGTTATTTATGAATAAAAGGGATAGATCCAGCATGAAATGAAACATATTATATGGGTTCATGCACCAATATTTTTACCATAATATTATTTTACTCCATCGCTTTGATACAAGGCATACAACATTAATTTAAGAGTCCTAGAGTACACTAGCATCGGTATTTCAATATGAAGGTGTCATATATGAAGATTATCCAAGGTAAGTGGAAACATAAATCATTTTTTAGATTATAAGACTTAATTTTACACTTAATTACATTTCCATACACTTCACAACACTTAATATGACTTGATATCCATGGAATCAGTTGCATCAAACATGGAAGGATTGAGAGAAAGCAAGGATAAATTAATATCTCTTAACCATTCACTATAAATATCTTCACACATAATAACAAGATGATATATGAACTCAAAAATGAGTTTAATTTATTTTTTAAGGCAAGTAAAATGTCAAAAATATTAGGGTTTCACCATACCTGGTGTGGTATTAGATTACAAAGGCCAAAATGGCAACTCTTAGAACTTAAGAGAGAGAAGAGAAGAGAGAAGTCCAAGGGTCACAAGGACACATGTAAAGTTTAGATAATCATTTATTTTTTCATGGGAAGAGGATATGAAATGAACCATGCAAGTTCATGAAACACAAGTGTCAATTCAAGGAATAAAATTCATGAAAAGTGGCAAGAAAACTCCTTGACTGGCTCAAAAAAACTACCTTCATGATTGACCCTATTTTAATGCCTAATAAATAATTATGTAGAAGGTGAAGGATATCATACATGACTCTCCATTAATTATTTATAGTCTTGGTCTTCTGGAATCACATCGAAAGGAGCTATCATCATCTACAGTCCAAATAACCTCTCTTTCATGCACTCTGCACACTTGTCCTCAAATTTTATTTCATTTTCCAATTAAAATACATGGGATGGAGTGGATGAAAATTTTAAAGACCCTACATATCCTTAAAATAATTATGGACACCTTAAAATCACTTCACTTGAAGTTTTCCACCCTTTTCACTAGCTTGTCCAATATGCTAGTTTTGACTGTCTAAGATGAAGGCCATTATTTTCACACATAAAAGTTTTTATAAGTCATAAAATTAACATGGGTAATTTTCAAAAGTCTAAATATTCCTTTTAAATTTTCTTTCATCATTTGACTCCTTTTGGAACCTGTAAAACACAAAAAATGGTCAAAAATACATTGTTTCTCACCCCATCTATATAGTTCTATATAGATAAAAAGCATTTAAGGGATAATTAGTGAGTCCTATAAAATTTTAAATAACTTTCATGATAAAAATATTCCATTATAATGCATCTCCATCTTCATTTTCTCCATCAAGTCACTAGGAAGGGTTTGCAAGGGTTTTTGACAGTTTTGACTCTTAATTTTTATTCATATAGGTTTCCCATTAAAATTTAAAAAAAACATTAATTTTATGTTTAAATACCTTAATAACTTCCAAAAAATCTTATATATCCCATGCATATCCTCCAAGAAGATATGAGCATTTGAAACTCCCCCATCAAGCTTTTTTCCCAATTCCAACAGGCCTAATGTTGTATAAGGTCTCAAAAGTAGCTTCCTTTGGTTTTATTTGAACTCCAAAAGATTTTTAACCACTTTATCCACCCTAAAAACATTATTTAATCCATGTTTATGTTCATCTTAATCTATAAATTCAAGTGACTTCCCATTTGGTCTTAGGCTTGAACCTTGCCTAATAGGCCTGACTACACCCTAGAGCTCAAAATGACTCGATGGTTTTCCTTACATTATAATAGTTAAAAAAAACCTATATATATCCAATACACATGTTCCAATAGTCTATAATTCATATCAAATACTATAAATGAAGATGACTTCCTCATCTAGCACTAGGTTTCACCATTCCCAATAGCCCTGATTGCAACCCTTATGGTCTGGACCATTATTTTGAGCTTTATATTTTATATTATTGTTATTAATGTTCTAACATATGTTTTATAACTTAAAAAACTTATTTAATGGTTAAAATAATTCCATGTTCACCCCTTTATCTTCTTTCCTCAAGGTTACAAGTTTCATGTACAAAGGGAGTGCCCTCTATCTAAGACAAAAAAGAGGGAACTCCCCTACCTCCTCAAACAAATATGAATATTTTATGAGGTTATCTAAGTTATAAATACTCTATATAAAAAAAATTTATCTCATATTCATGTGATTTTAGTTTTTAAACTCTCAAAAAGGCAAGGCAGAACTGCCAGGCAAGGACTGTATGTGAGCCTTTTCCAAGTGGATTGTATGCGCATTATGAGAACCCGTCTCTATATTAAAAATAAAATTGTGAGAGTAAAATTAGGTTATTTTTACCATAATTTATTTTATTCAAGTCTTATAATCACTTAATACTTCCACATATCCCTTTCCAAGACCTTGACCAGTCAAGACTGAGTATGATCTCTTGACTATGTCCTACTTCTTAACATCATGCATATATGTGAGATTTGCTTAGGTGGACCTAAGATCATTATTAAAAACCTTATTTAATTTTTACTAACCTTATACCATTTATTTTAATAATTACTTACCTTAAACTCATGTAATACAATACTTGGTTGATATGTTCATTTTACTGCCTATATTAGTCACTTCAAGCTGACTATGTCTTTAAATGTGTCCTATAGTTAGAAATGTATGGTTTGAGATTAATATAAAATTACATAAATTTTTATACCTTAATTATATTCCTTTTATATTATTCATAATCATTTTTAATCATCACTATCCTAGACTCCCACTTAAACACCCCGTTTCAATCTACTACCTATATACAGTTAACACAGTTGACTTTGTCAAGGCAATAGGGGTTTTGTAGAGGTGTATCCACATTATAATCCATGTTTAAAGGTTTATGGTATCCTTTTATTATATTTAAAATCATATTTCATCATCCCAACATTGATAATTTAATACTCAAGCTCCTTATATTTACCCACTGTCACATCACAGTCATTTATAACATATTATGTTGTTGTCTTAGCAAAGCACCTGAAGGTAACCATGATTTAAGAGGGATTTAAAAAATTTAAATTAGATTATTATAACTTATTAATTCCATTTTATTACTATACTCACCCATTCCATGCTTTAATTGAAGGTCCTTCATTAGGGGTTCTTTAACTCAACCTACCTGCTAGCCTTACAGCCAACCTGTAGGTACCAATGTGAGGTCAAACATAATGTATCATCTCATTTGAATGATTTAAAGGTAATTTTTTATATTTAAAAAAAAAAATTAAACCATTCAAACATTTTTTAAATGGTCTAGTTATAATTTATGGTGGATAAGGTCTCTTTGATTTTTACCCTGTAAGTCAGCACTACCTAAGCTCGATGCTTTTGCAAGCAACTTTGGACTGACTAACAACCATTCTCCATTTATTATCTATCCTCCATATTTTTTAAGGTGATATAAATATTTATGTTATATTATATTATAATAATATGATTCATGATAATTATTTATAACCCTATCATATAATATTCATAAAACCCTCTAGGACCTCTATTTTGCAATTTTGGGGACAAAGGGCCTAAAATTTAGTCATTGCACCTTTGAAAGTTTTCAACAATTAAAATACCTTATTATAAACATTCATGTGTTTTTAATAACACTTTAAAAATTTTATGATCCTAAAATTAAAATAAAAACTCATTTAGCACTCCCTTAGGCATCTTAATTCTCTATGGTATCATTTGTAGGTGGCTATTTTCACAGTGCAGGTAGTGACATAAGGATGGGTAGTGAGCATATATTTGACCATTTTATCACTTTATTAATTTTTATATTAATTTAATATTAATTTTATAATAATTAATATCTTTAACCAATTTCAATCCTTCATTTCAACGTGATCTTTTCCTCTAAACACCTGTAAATATATGTTAATGGCAAAATTTTGTGTAAATGACTATGTTAACTGAGACAATCCTTCTTACACAAAATTCAATACATTTACTTGATTTTTCATATTATTTAATTTACTTTAACCTATTAATATAATTACCATGGCACCATGGATGTTTTAAATATCTCAACTTATCTCACTAAGTTGAATGTGTATGATAGTCATGTGGCCAACTGACTGAATAATACTTTGTGACTGTAACTCATAGAACATTTGCATGGAAAATGAGATTTTAATGTGAAGGGAGGTAAACCTCACTTTTTAAAAATTATAATTAACTTATCATAACACCCTAAAGCCATATTAAAGCATGAAAATATAGAACAAGGTGAAAAATTGCCAACAACATAGAATGGGACTAGCCTACAAACTTGAGGCGATTTGCCCATGACAACACCTTAAAAAATGAAAAAAAGTATGGTTAGTATTATATAATTAATTTAACATAATATTTAATAAATATCATCATCTATATTTTACATAATTAGTCAAACCAAGGCAAAACCTTTAGGGTACATAGATTAGCAGGCATATTTGAAAGGTCAACTTCTTAAGAATGGTTCATAAAGCTCAAACCACCATTTTTTGTGACAAAATGTAAAATGTAATTTTATTGAGTGTATAAGACACCCCCCAGATCATTTTTATTTAAACCTCTCATGATGACTATACCAAGTATAAACTTGAAGACTACTTTTGTTTGCTAAGCCTAGTGGAAGGAGAGATAAGTGGTTTTCTTCATTTTTTGGAGTTTCTGATCAAATTAATCACTAAATTGAGTGTATGGAAGACCAAGGGAAATTATTTAAATATAAAAAATTGTATGAGGATGTAAAATTCTATACACCTCATTAAATGCTCAAGTTTCATAAGAAAACTATCTTTTTTTTAAGGAACCTGCTAATTTTTAGTTAGTAAAAGTTACCAAAGACTTCCTAGGACACATGGAATGTAACAAAACCTCTTGGAACCTTTAAACTTCCATATAAATCTGTAAAATTCATTAAAATCTCAATTTTAACCCCTAAAATGACTCAAAAGGACATATTGGCTAATAAAATTAAAGACCAAGGCTATTATAACATTGAATAAAATTAAATGACCTATGATATACCTTATGACCAAATATTAAACCCCTTAAAACACTTAAAATTTAAGTTTTATACTAAAGGTGCCCTAACTTGACCTAAAAGTCAAATTTGGTCAATAGTAATCTCGGGAGTAGGAAAGGTAGATGGATCAAAGAATATTGGAGTGTCATTGGGTTTGGTGATGGGATAAGGATTAGAGGTAATGATTGGATCTATAGGTGGTAAAGAAGTTGTAAGAATACCCATAGGTTTGGAAGGTATAATTTTCTCTACCACCATAAGGGGTATCAAGAAGTGGAGAATTGGCATGAGATACATAACCTTCAAAATCTAAGTCATGAGCTATGAAATGGTATGGACATCCTGATTAAAATCACGAATTTGAGCAAAGGTTTTTTGATAATGATGGACATCTAAATCTTGAGATTGAGCTTGGGCCATAATGTAAATATCATCATATGTTTGAGAAATTATACATGTTTGAGAGTCAAGGGGAGTTTCAGAAGGTAAAATCCCAATATTATATGAATGTACGAGGAGACATGATGAGAAGATATTAAAATAATTTGTTCACTCCAAAATCATTACAAGTGAAGGCATCTTCAAGTAAGGAAGGCTCCTGAGTATTGCATGGAGGGGGAAAGTCAGTAATCTCATCAATGATAGGAATAGTATGGTCCCTAGGTAATAAAGGAGGAAGCCATTTTGATATATATGGAGGTAGCTTGGTATTATTACAAGTATTTTACAAGTCATTTGGTTCATCATCATCAAAATCTATAAAAGTGACTTGTAAATCAAGATTGATGTTGATAAACTTGGGTAAAGGAGGACTATTAATCTTAGGAATGGTAGGGATATGATACTGATATTTGGGATTGAGAAGTTGAATACTCCATGGGTTGGGATACGATTCATTCTTGTATTTTTTCCCATTATGTAAGAATTTAATGCATTGGCTATTGGAAGAAGTAATGGCCCTCATTTTATGAGTCCATGGGTGACCATAAATTGAGGACCATAAGCTTAGTTTAAATGGTATTAGGTCTGATGGTTAATGGAAGCCAAATGGAACCAAGTGGATTTTTATTACTCTTATCAAAACCATTGTAGGTAAGATGGGTTTGATTGAGATGATCCTTATTATAATTGATTTATTGGATAATATATAAGGGTGTCACATTAAAATAAGAGCCTTTATCAACTAGAAATTTATGGATAAGGGTATTAATGGCTATTTTAATAAAGAATGGTAGATCATCAACATGAAAAAAAAAACATCATTGATCATGTCCTCTTTAAGAAATATAATAGAAGGCTTGGAAGAAGGACACATAGTTTCAATGGTATTTACGTTGGTAGGTTGAGGTTCAATAGAAGGTGGTTATTCATCTATAGAGGATGGATCTTTAATTACTTGTAATTTTTGTATAAGGAACTTATGATGATAGGGTGAGGTACGAACCAACTCCATAAGTGGAATCTTACAAGGCATAGAGTTGAGTTCATCTAGAAAGTTATAATGAGATTTAGAAGAACTAGCACAAAGTTTAAGAGGTAAAGTAGATTTTGAAGGAATAGATATGGTTAGAGGTTTAGAAGGAGGAAGTGGTTCTTCATGGACTTCCAAATCTAAATTAGTGGTTATAATATATTTGAGAATTCGTTCTTCTAAATATGGCTTCGTAGGTTTGGTAAGAGGATCTTTGTGAGTTAGCTTGTAATGATAATTGACCTTAGTAGTGTTAACATATTGATAATTTTTATAATATTAGTCATAATAAACATCATTTGTATTTTTTTGATTATTAGTTTTATAAAAATATTTTTGGTTACTTGAGGTAGAAGCTTTAGAAACCTATTGTTTTTTAAAAGTATTGGTGTACTCTTGATGATGAAGATTGATCATGGCTTCATGATTAAATGAATAACCAAGCATATAAGAGATATAAAATTTAGTGAGGCTTCTACAAGATTCATGGGAATGACCAATGCCAGCATCAAACCAAAAAAATTAATTAGGGTTATACCATTTAGGAGGATTGTTAGGATAGGTGAAAGTTCTAGAGGGCGATAAGAGTTATTTCATTTGTTGCATGAAAAGTGGTATGTGACAAGATGAAGGGATGTCAAATTTGGAAACTCTTGGTTTAGTTTTAATAGTAATGACATTGGTAAATGTTTGAAAATATCCTTTTAGAAGTTTAGGATTAGGTTTGAATTGTTTCATGATAAAGTCTTGATGTTTAGCTTGGTTTAGAGATTCATTAAGCATTTGGGGAGCAAAGTTTTGAACCTTATATTGAAGAGAAGGAGTTAAAGTGGTTATAAAGAGTTTGAATAAGTTATCATCATTCATATTATGGTTTGCCTTATGGGCCAATGATTTCCATATTTTGATAAAGTCATGAGTTGATTTAGTGGGAGATTGTTTAGTATTGATGAAGTGGCTAAGACAATTTTGGAAAAGATCATTGTATTAAAACTCTTTAACTAAAAGATCGACCAATCTTCAAGTTGCCAAATATAATGTTGTGGTAATTGGTTGTACCATTATTACCTCACCAATGAAATTTTTGACTAAGAGTTTAGTAGTGGCAAAGGTATTAGTTTGGATCCACTCTTTGTAAAGGTTACTAAAGGCTTTGAGAAATGAGGCTGGGTCTTTAGTCCCATCATACTTGATAGTTAGAGATATGTTACCAATATCAATGGACACAATGAATGGAGTTAAAGGCTCATTTTAAATAGTCTGAAGCATCTTGTTATTTACTATGGGTTGAGGAATAACATTACATAAGGCATCTCTAAGAGGTGGAGGAATGTAATTGGGAATAGGTTGATGGTGGATATTCGGAGGTTGATTATCCATATTAATCAAATGATGTTGAGGTTACATCATTTGATTGGTGTTAGATTTTTGCATTATGTTCATTTGTTGGATAACTTAGACAATAAGTTAAGTTATATTAGGAGGTGAGTTTATGTTGGTAGGAGTACTCCCCAAATTGATATTAGGAGGAGGGTTATTAGAATATGGATTATTATTGGGATTATTGATTAAAATTATATTAATTTCTCACACATTAGTTTGAATGTTTTGAAGATAAGAAATATCTTGGTAAGTATAGAAAGGATCAAACCCATCAACTTCATCTTGAGGTGTGATTTTCACCATGTTATAAGTGATGGATGAAGGAGGAGAAGAGGTAGCACAAGAGTGATGGTGCTCTTGGGAAGAAAAGAGAGGAAGAAATGAACATCTCATATAGTATCTAAATGGATTCAAGCTATCTAAGAAGATTCTAATAGGAGACTTCATGTTGATTTGAGAGAATGAATAGAAAGCTAAGGTAAAATAGAAATTTGGGTTAGTAGATAAGGAAGGAAAAAATAGTACAAAGTCAACTGGGTTGGCCTAGTATAGAAAATAGGGCCTAAAAACTATACATAGTCAACTGTGTCAACCTATCACAATAGAGTGGGGCTGAAAAAGTGTATAGGGTCGATTGGGTCAACCTAGCACAATAGGTAGGGAAAAATAGACATTTTAGAAGAGACTATGTTGATAGAAATGACTATGTATTGAGACAATAATTTTTTTTCAAGTACTTAGGAAATCAATAAATGAAAGGAAACACACAATCAATTAAATAAATGAAGTTGATTCAATTGAGGCACACAACATAAAACCTTGCATAAATTTTGGTTGATGCAAGTTTTTATAATACAACATACAATTGAGAAAATAACAAGAAGTCAACTTGGAAAGTAAATTCTAACTAAGTGGTCAACCTGAATGTTGTTAGATTATTATAATAAAATTTTAGATGTGATAAGAAGTTGGTTGTAAACAAATAACTAAAAAGTAATCTAAGGATGGTTTCAAGACATTTGGCTTGAAAGGGATCTATATTAGCATTGGTATTGGCATGGTGTTGGGGCTTACCCCCTCACTTCATACATTAAAATGATAAGGGTATCAGGTGCTTCGCCAAAATATGCCACTAACCACATGTTTATACTTGGACATAAAACCAAGTTGGCTTCCCCCTTGGTGATGAAATCTAATTAGGTAAGCATTGGATAGATAATTTTTAAAATACTTTTTAAGATTTTGTGATTTGGTAGTGTGTGATGATATATTGAAAACCACCTAATTAGACTATGTGATCTATTATAAGCATGTAAGAAACAAGAAATGAAAGTGTGAGATAATTACTAGCATATAAGTGTTAATTACAACTTTGAAACACAATATAATGTCAATTGAGTTTACAGTATATGTATAAAATATATAACTAAGTCAATAGTGTCACCTCTATACTATGGAAGAAAGGGTCTAAAAAATAACTACATCGATAGAGTTGACCTAGTTTTCTAGACTGCACACAGAATACAAAACTATATAGATAAGGTCAACCTATTTGACTATATAGGGGAGTTTTAAAGACTAAAAACCATGAAAAATAGAACTATAACAAATTCTAGAAATGATAGAGAAGGATTAAAATGAACCTTGGTGGGTTTGAAGATGAAGAGAAGAATAAGTTTCTTGTTGAATAACCTTGATTTGTACTTGCAAATTTTGTTAATTGTGTCAATTGGGTCAACCTAGCTTTGAAAAAAATTATTGCTAATAACCTAAAAATGTATAGGGTCAATTGGATCAACCTAGTATGTTTAATATGATACCTAAAAATTTACAAGGTCGATTGGGTCAACCTAGTAGTATAAACTGGAACTCTAGAAAACTTTTACAAATATAACAGAGACAATTTGATGTGACTATGTGTTAAACCTATGAATAAAAAGTTAGTACTATGTCGATACAGTTGACCCAACATCATAAATATATGAAAAATAAAATGATAAAATTATAAAATAAGTGAAGAAAAACCTGCAATGATTAGATTCATGTTGGGTGCAATAAAATGTATGCATTCAAAAATGCATTATGTTTATAAATCAATCCTGACTCGGAGAAGATAGATCATCCCATACACTTCTAATTAAGAACACATTTGTTAAGTTGGAAAATGACCAATATGGGGATCTTCTAGACTTGATTAGGGGATATCTTATCACAATAAATGATATTAGGGAGGGTTCCAAAACCTCCAATCTAACATAATCATGAAATAACCCTAAGGGGGTCCTGAGTTTTAATATTTCACCTAAAATAATAATAAGTAAATCTAATATAGTGTTCACCAAAGCTTGTGGCACAACATGAGGGGTTAGAAATAATCAAAACATGTATAGGATAATCTCAATTAATCTATGTATGATTAAGACCCTAATACATGGAATATGAAGAGGAATATTATTCGAAGCCAATACATATGCTACTTTTATCTACTAAAGAGAGGAGCAAAGTTAAAGAATACTTATCTGAATGATGAACCCATAGAGACTCAATCTCTCCCTTGGCCAAAGGGGCTTTGTAATAGGTTATTATGGTTTTTAAGGATCACTAATAAAGTCTAAAACATCCAAGACTTATCCACAAGACTATATTCTCCAAGTAGAAACCCTAAGTTAAGACTCCTCAAGAAGAATGGTGGAAGAGCAGATTGTAAAGAAGTGTGGGTGATTAATAACTCCTAATTTCATATTTAAATAATGAAAAAATTATCTTGTATATATAGGCATATTTGACCCTAAACCCTTCCAAAAATACTATCTAATAGGGTTGACCTAGTCAACCTAGCATAATTTCAGATAATAATTCACTAGGCCATGAGCTAGGTCAGCCAAAGGCCAAACTAGTTCCTAAGTGAAAATCACCCAAAACTATACAAGGTTGACCCAGTTAACCTAGTAAACTGACTAACAAAAGGGGATTACAGTGAGGAAAATAAGGATGGAAAGTGGAAAATACTAGAGGGGTGTGAAAATGAGGAGTAATAGCTTAGGGAATGGTTTTAGGAGCTAGTTGGATTGGTAATAATGTGGAAATAGGGACAATAATCCTACAAAGAACCAATGGTCTTCCCACCCCTTTCTTGGTGCACCTTTTAAGATGTACACTTAGAGAGATTGAGTCTTAATGGGTTCTTTCAAGATAGAAAGCATCAACATTTTATAAAGTTGAAAACATTATGTGTATACAGACTCCACATGTGGGGACCTAAAATAAGGGACCAAAATAGTGTTATATTACTTAGGTATATGCTAGGATTACTAAAATTAGGTAATGATTCATTTCATTATTATCAAAATAATAAAAAATATCAATCACAATAATGTTTGATAATGAAATTTAGTTAATGTTGACATGTTCAAAGTGATTATTTATAATGTATAATATCATCATGCTTCACATTGTATAACATAATATTTTCAAACTTTTATCAATTACTGACAATTTATATCTTGCAAGAACCCATCGAGTCTCGATCTATCTAAGTGCATGTCTTAAGGGGTTCACAAGAAAGGGGTGGGTAGACTATTGGTGCTTCATAGGATTGTTGTCCCTTTTTCTACTTGTTATCTACATATTTATGTCCTAAAATCATTATCCCTAAGCTTGTTATTCTCTATCATAACTTTTTCAATCACTTGATACATTTTATCCTCCTATTCCTCAACTTAATCCCTTTTTTTTAGTTAGTTGTGCTAGGTTGACTGGTTTGACCCTATACATTTTTAGGTTATTTTTACTTAGGAACTAGTTTGGCCTTTGGCCAACCTAGCTCATGACCTAGTGAATAATTGTCCGAAATTGACTAGGTTGATTGGGTCAACCCTATTAGCTAAGATTTTTAGAATGGTTAAGGGTAAAATCAACCTATATATACAAGTTCATTTCCATCATTTATTATGAGAAGAAAAAGAAGTAAGAGTGAATGAACATCAACTTATTGACATTCTACTAGAGAAGCAAAGCTTAGGGTTCCATACTTTCTTTGGAGATATGGATCTTGTCTTGTGGAGAAGTATTTTAGATGCATTGATAAGTTTTTTAGCCTAGAGATGATTTGTATTTATCATCCTTACATACCACAACAACCTCTTGCAAAGCACCTTGGCCAAGGGAGAGATTGAGGCTCAATAGGGTTCATCTTTAAAGGTAAGTATTCTTAACTTTGTTTCTCATTTTTAATATTAGATAGATATGAATTTATGTTTATCTTCCATGTATAAGGATTTTATATACATGGATGTGATTATATGTCTTCTATGCATGTTTAGTTTTATTATTTTTAACCCCCACTTTATGCGACAAGCTTTGGTGAGCACTAGATTAGATTTACTTTATTTGTTATTAGTTTAGGTGAATTATCAAAACACAATACCCCTTTAGGGTTATTTCATGATTGTGTTATACTAGAGGCTTTGGAACCCTTCCTAGCATAGTGCATTATGATAAGAGATCCCTTAATCAGGTCTAGTGGATCTCCATATTAGTCATGTTCTCACTTTAAAAAAGTATCACTAATTGGAAGTGTATGGTATGATCTATCTTTTTCAATTTAGGATTGATTTATAGACATGATGCATTTCTAATTACATACATTCTAGTGAACCTGACATGAATCTAACCCTTACAATTTTTTCTTCACTTATTTCATCATTTTATTTTTCATATATTTATGATGTTAGGTCAAAATGTATCGACACAGTACTAACTTTTGTGCACATTTTTGAGACACATTCACATCAAAATGACTTTGTTCTATTTGTGCAAGTTTTCTAAAATTCTAGTTCAGATTACTAGGTCAATCTATCAACCATGTACACTTTCAAGCATTATATTCAACATACTAGGTCAACTTAGTTGACCCTATAAATTTTGAAGTTGTCATCAATAGGTTTATGCAAATCTTAGTTGACCCAGTCAACATAGTTAACAAAATTTGTAAGTACAAATCAAGGTTCTTCAACAAAAATCTCTCCTCTCTACATCCTCCAACCCACCAAGGTTATTTTATATCCTTATTTGTCATTTATATCATTTATTATAGTTATATTTTTCATAGTTTGTAGTATTTATAAATACCCCTATACAATCAACTAGGTTGACCCTATCAATGTAGTTTTGTATTCTATGTGTAGTCTGGAAATCTAGGTCGACTATGTCGATGTAGTTCACTTTTAGACTTTTTGCTTCCATAGTACCAAGGTGACCTTGTTGACCCTATTTTTTATTCTCTTCATACACTTTTGACTAAAGCAACATTTTACTATGTTTTAAAATTAGAATTAACCTTATATACTAGTAATTAGCTCACACTTTCATTTCTTGTTGCTTGCATGCTTAGAATAGATCACATAGTCTAATTAGCTGGTTTTCAATATATCATTTAGTTTCACTATTATTTATTTTACGCACACATTAACAAATCACAAAATCTTAAAAATCATTTTAACAATTGTCTACCCAAGGCTAACCTACTTGGATTTCATCACCAAGGGGGAAGTTGACTTAGTTTTTTGCCTAGGTATAAAAATATGATTAATGGTATATTTTGGCCAAGCACTTAACACCCTTATCACTACATTGTGTGAAGTGAGGAGGTAGGCCCCAATACCAAGCATGTAGCATTGTAATTATAGATCCCTTTCAACCCAAACATCTTGAAACCATCTTTAAATTACTTTTTAGTTCCTTAAAACAAACTTCTTATCACATCTAAAATTATACTCTAATCTAACAAAATTTAGGTTGACCACTTAGATAGATTTTACTTTCCAAGTTTATTACTTAATCTTTTCTCAATTGTATGTTGTATTGTAAAAACTTGCATTAGCTAGCATTGGTGAAAGTATTTGTTTTGTGTGCCTCAATTGAATCAACATCATTGATATAATTGATTATGTGATTCCTTTCATTTCCTTTTTTCCTAAATTAATTGAAAAATATTCTTGTCTCAATACATAATCATTTCTATCAACACGGTCTCTTATAGACTATCTATTTTCCTCTATCTATTGTGTTAGGTTGACCCAGCTAACCATGTTCACTTTTTTATTCTCTATTTGTTATACTAGGTTAACCTAATTGACCCTGTATACTTTTTCAACCTTTATTTGTTATGCTAGGTCAACCTAGTCAACTATGTACAATTTGTTGTCACTTCTTATTTTCCTATTTTTGCATCTCTTTCTTTATTTAGTCCTCCTTCATCATGAACTTTTTATTTGAATACAATATTGATTTGAATTCAATATCCATGATTATTTTACCAACCCTCATAAGGTCTCCCATAAGAAGAGTAGGGATCCTCTCTTGGATGAGAGTAATGTTCATATAACCACTCACACAATGAACTATGGGTCCCCTCCTCATACCTCTTCATAGCATAATCCTCTCATCTCACTAGAGGATCAACCTAAATTAGATTATACCCTTGAAATGCTCTTATTTTATCTCCAAATTTACTCAACATTAAGGAAAGTATCCTTCTACCATTTACCATCTCATGATTAGTGGTCAAGTTGAACAACCCCATTCACCATCACCCACATTCTCACATAGATTTTGGGGTACTACCATATTTGATTCTTAGCCTCTTCCCTCTTTTATGACCCCTTCTCATACCATGAGTTCTTCTTATTTAACTTCTTTTACCTCCATGCCTAGTATCTCCACTAACATGGTAGGTTCTACATCTAGTGGACCTCTCCTAAGATCCACTCTCCTTAATTATTTTACTAGTGCATCATTTTCTACCCAAGGTAATCATGTTTCTAGTGCTTCCTCTTCTCAACCCTTCACTAGTTTATCTTTTACCCCACAAGGAAATTTTGACACTAGTGCCTTACATTCTCATAGTTCCTCTCAATCTCCTACCAACACCAATAGTAATACCCAAGCGACTCCTTCCAATGTTAATGCTTCAAATAATGTTACCAATTCCAATCAAACCCACCAACTCTTATTAAAAACACTTAATCAAATGACTACCTTTCAATCTCATAATATAAATCAAATGATGATAATGCAAAATAACCTTCTCCATCTTCAAACTCATCCTCAACCAATGTCTTGGGGCACGCATAATCAAATGTTCCCCCAACTCCACTTTGATATTCCCATGGAAATCTCATCCCTCAATCTCCTTTGGTCAACAAAACCATTAAACATCTTTAAAATGAGCCTCTTACCACTCAAATTGTTAATATTGATATAAGAGGTATCACCCCTACCATTTCTTATAATGGATCAATTGATCCCACCCTTCATCCAAAAACATTTGGAAATATTTATAAGGATTAGGTCAAATTGAACACCTTTGCCTCTACCAAGCTATTAGATAAAACTCTCATGGGTGATGCTTTAGATTGGTACAACCAACTTAAAACTCATTCTATTACTAGTTTTGAAGATTTAGTAAATGCTCTAGTTCAAGAATTCCAAACTAGTGATCTTCTTAAAAATAATTTGGCCCACTTTATCAATTATAATCAACTTGAAAATGAAACTATCCAAGATTTTATTAAAAGGTGGAAAACATTTTCCAACAAATGTGAAGATAGCATGGACAATGATAACATTTTCCATCTCTTTACCAATGATCTTTTTCCCAAGTTATAATGTCAGGTTTGTACTCTCTCTTCATGTACTTTGGAAGAGGCTATTGACCAAGAAAAATGTCAATATTTCATTATGCATCAATTTGATCCACCCCAACCTTATATGGGTACTCATATCTTACTTGAAAAAAAATTTATAATGCTACCAATTATGGCATCATGGACTTTTATGACACCATTCACACTATTCAAGTTATTGTTCTTAATCAATCCCTAGAAACAACTCCCCCTTCTCAAAAATACACCAATCCTCATTTATATTCACCTAATATCATTAATGTTCACAAAACTTTATCCTCATTTTAGTTACTAAAATGTCTACCTAAGCCTCTACCATGAGAACTTTATCCTACTCATCCTATGAAATCTTGGTATGATCCTAACAAGTTTTGTTGGTTTCATGCTAGTTGAGATCATTATCATGAGACATATAGGTAGATGTATAATTTATCCATGGATTTTATTCTTGGTCCTAATTTTGATCATGATTATATCATTCAAAAATGTCAACAAGCCTACGACATTGCTTTTAAGGGTCATGAAACACATACTAAATATCAATCTTTGAATCAAGCTAATGCTCATTTAGATATCTATAAAGACCCTCTTCCTAATAATAAACCTATTCAAAATACTCAAAACAATCCCACCCCTTCCACCAATAATTTATAAATTATTTTTGACCCCACTTCTGAAGAGAATGTGGTCAATATGACTAATATGCAAAGGGTGGTTTATTTTATTGGTCCTTAACCTATATACACTCCTCCATTGTCTCACACATTTTGTGTTATCCAAGATTCTTCTCCAACTCATTTAAATGAGTTGGGGAAATATTACCTTATAACCTTTGATGAACCACTTCTAACTCCTCCCTTGGATAACACCTCCCATTCTAGTTCTACCATCCCTCCATATTCTTTACCTAACACTAATGATAATCAAGGTTCTATCAACACTTCCTTTACTAACTCTCAACTTATGATTAAACCAACTACTTCACCTTTTCAACATAATTTACAACCTTATTCTAAACCTTATCCTTCTTATCAACTCAAATTCCAATGCACTTCATCTCCTCCTTCTGAGGACCTTTTTAATCACTATATACCTATTTCTAACAATCTCCTCATGGGTTATGATGAGTGGGATCCAATCATGGATCTCACTCATCTCCCATCCCAAATTCCATTCATGGAGCTTATGAGGACCTCTCTACATCATCAAAACCATATTATGTAGATCTTGTTTGAAATAAACACCCCTCATCCTCCCCTAGGAGGATGTGAAGCAACCTTATTTGGATCTAAAGATATCATATTACAATAATGTGAAGAGATGTCCATACATGTTGATAAAACAATGGACATTTATCTTTCCTTAAAATTTCCCATCACTTATATGATTCTTGATGATATTTTACATTGTGAATATGATCCTCCTCTATTCATTAGTGTCCAAATAGGTTATATATAAGTCAATCATGCACTAATTGATGAGGGTTTAGGCAATTGTGTTTCCTTTCTTGATTTTATCAAAACCCTTAGATATTATGAATGCAATCTCAAATCCACACATAAAACATGCCAAGGATATGATCAAAGGAAAATACCTCCTTTAGGTTATGTGTGGCTTCCCATTACCATCCCTCCTATCACCATTCATGTGAAGGTGATGATATTTAACTTTCCTCTCTCTTACAACATCTTGCTTGGTAGGCTGTGGACTCATCGTATGAGATCAGTTACTTCTTGCACCTACCAATGCATTAAATTCCTTCATAATGGAGCCATCTATAGGGTCCAAGATGACACTAACCTTTAGAATTTCAAATAATTCCAAGACTATGATGTCTTCAATATTCCTACTCTTGAACCATTGCCTAGTATTCCATTTCATGAGTCTCAATGATTCAAATTTTCCATCAATTCCTCTCAAGGTTACAACGGTCATCCCAAAATAATTGGGAATATTCCTCTTAACCTATTAGATTTTTATGGTGATGACTCTAATGATATTAACCTAAAAATTAAACTTCTAATATCTCATCTCTCAGCTTCCTACTTCATTGCAGCCTCATTCTCGCAAACCTCCTTGTGATGATATCTCCATTATCTTGAGTAAGACTCAGTATTCCATTCATCACACTTCATCAAATGATAATGTCATCCCCATGTGTATCATTAATCTTCACATAAATTAATATTATGATGGTTATACCTTAGATGATCCATTCCTAGGTGTTCTTGTTTAGGCCCATGATGTTAAGATTATTCGTTATCATGCTTCTTTGCTTCAATATTTTAGTGATTCTTCCCATATTCCATCATTTATAGTTCCAAATTTTTAGTATTTTTCTTATTTATTTTAGGGTAAAGATGGTGTTGATACCTCTAGTTTTTAAGTAACCTCATAGGAGTATGCTCATGGATCATTTTATGACTGGGCCTTACCACTATATGAGATACCCTAACCCCTATAGCTTGCTTATCCCTAAGATTCATATGACCCTTCTTCAACCTTCTATAGATCCTACCCCTCCCTTAGTAGAGCCCACATTAGATCCCATTTCTACTCTTATTATAGCTGATCCCATTTTTTCTGCTACTATATTTGATCCCATTTCTACTCCCACTATCACTTAGTCTATCCTTGTTTTTTATCTCATTGAGTCTAGTCATGTTCTTTCTCCACCATCACCTTCCCTCAGTGATGGTTTTATTATTTTACCTCAGATGGCTCTTTTTCCCACCAAATGGGATGACAAGCCTTCCCAATATCCTTCCATTCTTGTTAAACCTCCTCCTATGATTACTTATACTAAGCCTACTCACAGGCATATTTGTTTCTTCCATGACATAGATAACCATTCTTCCATGCATTGTCATAAGTTGTGATAATATATTGATACTTTTCATACTTCTTCCCCTTAGTACTTAGATAAGGCCATACCTCCCCCAAAGGTACTACTTGAATATATGCCTAAGTATGGAGAGGTGTGTTATTTTTGGCACCAATGTGGCACCCATCACATCGATCATTGTCGCATCCTTTAAAAACACCTTAAAGACCACCTTATAACTATTTATAGACCTTCTACCATTCCTCCCATAGGTCATTCCTAAAATAAGGCTCCACCTTCTTCTCCCATGGTTTTACCTCCAATGGTTCCATCCCCTCCTATGGTCCCTTTATCACCTTTTATTCCTCCACTCATGAATCTTTCACTCATGGACCTTCCCTCACCTATGGATCCTTCTCCACCTGTGAGTCCCTCACCTATGGATCATTCCCCACCAGTGATTCCTTCCTCTCTTGTAGATTCTACTCCCATGCATTATTTTGATCATCCCTTGCTTTCTATCCCTCCTCAACATGATCCATCAAGAATTCCTAATTTTTATGTTGAGGAGATTAGATGAAAAGTATTTTCCTAGTTTTGATTGAATATAGATAAGACATCAACAACAGTTTATGCCTATCTTCATAAAGACTTATTAGATGTTCTGGATAATGCGTGTGGGAAAATCTATCAATATTTATGAACACATGCATGGTTTTCTTTACATTTTCATTTTGGATTGGATGTGTGCTCCAATATTATATTTATCTATTTGTTATATCATTTAACATTGTGTCAAATTCTTATATCTTACATGGTGACTTTAATTTTTGCACTTTATATATTGCTTATACTATCATTGTCATTTTATTATGGATGTCTTCTTTATCATTGCCTTATTTTCCTTCTTGAGTTTCTTTATTAACACTCTCTTATTTTCTCTTCATGATTGTTAGCTTTATTATCTCTATTTTTCATAGATAATTGTCTTTGTGACTTGGTTATACAAACCTAGTTGGTTTTAGTTATTCCTTATTTACCATGTGATTAGTTATAAAATAATTAATCTCATTATATTCTACTTTCACTGGTCCATTTTGGATCTCCTTTATTTCCTTTCTCTCCTTTTTTTAAACTAAGCATATACATGATTGAGACTTGAGATAACATGTTGGTTCATTTTCAAGCCTAAGTATCCTAGTCAGTCTTGTCTTTGATTACTTAGCTTCCTTTAGCCTAAGTGTATAGCTCATTAGTGTGTATCACTCTATCTCCCATGTTTGGTCATTCCAAGTCTGTATGAAGGAGGAATCTTAAAAATCCTTAAAAATATTTAAAATCAAAATTAATTAATAAAAGGTAATGATACAAAAGACAAAAACATTTCAAAATTCTTAAAAGTCAAATCACACTAAAAAATGTGATTCAAACACATCTTTCTTTTCTAGTCAAATCTCAAACTCCACAGTTGGCCTCACGGTAGAGTCAAAGTCCATTAGGGTACAATAGGCTAGTAGATTAGAAAAGGAGAATAAAAAAATATTTTAGTGTTACCTACTTTCTCACACAAGTACCTAATCTTCATAGTATATTAATAACTCTGTAAGGGGTCCTAAAGAATAGGGAACACATCCTCAGAAATTAGGTCCATTTTACTGTTATTGTACCAATATACCTTCATAAATTGATCTTAGTAGCATGCTTATTTACCTATAAATCTTTGTGTCTATAGCGAATAGATTTCCTTTATACATTGATAGTCACTAATCACTTAGTGTCTTTTCATGTCCTTAGTATGCCTCATATCTCCTAAGGTCTTCTCATAAGATGCCTCAATTATGATTTTTACATTCCCTTTTTCATTCCTTATATTCCTCATATTTCCTCTTAATAAATATTGTTTTGTTCACTGATCACCCCCCTAGGGATTCCATTTGTGAGTTGCATTGTAAGACCATGGATAGGAACTAGCCTTCCTAAAAAATTACCATAATTTCACATTCCTATTACCAACATCCTTTATTTCCAAATTTTTCCATTTATTACACCTCATTGGTATTCCTTTTATGAGTTGTAGTGTAATACCATGGAGGACCTATCCGTCCTCACAAAATTTTCCAATAATCCAAGTCACAATGAAAATTACATGTGTCAAATATGAGATAAGATGTGATTGATTATAAAGTTACACATCATTGACATTCTTCCCAGCTTAATTTAGTATGTTTTATACTTACTTCATTTATATTTCACTTGTATCTTCTAATTTTCTGATTGCATCTGAGAATCCAACCATTTCTTGAATTTTTCATACCTCCCAGCTTGAATTGGTGTGATAAATTTAAGAACATTTTTTGCCAAATTTATTTTTATTTTATACTTCCCAATGTTATTTAGTATGATTGATTGACTTAATTGATTTTGTTTTTATATCATTTTTCCTTTTACAAATATTCCATTTTATTACATTATTTTCATACTTCCCAACAAGATTTAGTGTGATTTTACTTGCTTTCTTTTGGTACCAATTTTTGGTTTAAAAAAAACTTTTTACCACCCTCTTTAGTTATTTATACTTAGTCATTTTCTTTTTATTACACATTTCCCAACTTGAAATAGTGTGTAGTAAATTTTTTGATTGATTATATTTTACCAAGTCTTTTTTATCTATTTCTTTTTAACCATGCATATGTCCTACATAATGCTAGAAAAGAAACCACAACTCATATATTTTCCATAACATATATAATAACAACTAAATACATGTGCTATAAATTAATATATCCAACCATCAATAACCACAACCATAATGATAACACATGCATTCAACTACTAAAATGAGACACACACACACACATAGCATGAGTTTTAATACAAAAATATAACCATAAATAATTCTTTAGCTTTATGGTTGGGCCCCATCCTACCTATATCATAGCTTAGCCATGATGCTTGTAGATGCCTCGGTATAACCCCTCTAAATAAAATGTTGTAAAGAGGCTATTTGAGATCAAAATCTTGATACCTACCTCTATAGATGAGCCACTTGAGCCTGCACCTATGTCAACTAGGCTAGGGTCACTAGGTGTGTTACCCTCTCCTACTCTTATACCTATGTCATATGGGTCAAGGTTATTATATGTTTCACTCTCTCCTGGGCCTGTGCCTAGCCCTTTTATGTCATGGTCACTAAATGTGTAGATCTCTCCTCAACCAGATCCTACCATACCCATGCCTCTCTTTCACCTACCTCTATTAGTGGCTTCATCCCCTCTCTGTGTGTTCACAACTACCTCATAGCCTCTCCAACTAATCTAAACTAGCTCACTTGAGTTAGGGTAGATGATACCCTCAAATCTGTTATGAACCTATGATATTTCTTCTCTTTACTTTGTTAGTTTAGTAATTGTTATGGATGCATATGCTTTGTAAGTCATCCCATGAGCATTTCATTTTATCCCACATCCATGGGAAGTAGTAGTTACTTAGATTACAATTCAAATATAATTAAATGTTGATGCTAATGAAGGCATCCATGAATTTATTGTATTAATCTTTCTCAAAGGAGGTTGCCCCCTTGAAGTGGTTTATGATCAATATAATAATTCTAATGCTTCTACTAAT
The DNA here is from genome assembly GCA_037957365.1 of Torreya grandis. Lineage (NCBI taxonomy): Eukaryota > Viridiplantae > Streptophyta > Pinopsida > Cupressales > Taxaceae > Torreya > Torreya grandis. The sequence goes on from JARHVA010002015.1 coordinate 481,953, forward strand.
TTTTTAAACCTATTATTTCATGAATTTCTATTAATTTATTGCAAGAGGATCCTCTCAGGATCTCCTAGTGTAGTGGGGTTATACAGTGTCAACACCTTATCTAGGATATCATGGAGTGTTCCCCTCACTAGGGACCCCCATTTGGTCTCCTCATCCTCTACCACACCTACAAAAATCACACTAGATAGATATTACATCATTGATATATCTCAAAATCCATCTATATCTAGTCTATTTCAAAATAACTTAAAGCAAACATTAACCATATTTTATTACATGCTTGTGTGTTAGATACCATGGTCTCTCCATCTATGTGACCATCGAGCATGGTCTCCCCATTTTTATGTCCTTAAAGAAACTAATTTATAGGTCTCCACCTAAAAACAAATCTTGAAGCTACCACTCGTGCCTATCTTATCCTACACCTATATGGTCTCTCTATCATCTAAATCTACTCTAGCCCACATATGAGGTCATTTAAGATGTTGATAGTCTCTACTCTCTCCACCTCTTACTTCTTCCATCAATGGCATGTCCATGGTGGTTGATACTCCTCTTGATATATATTTGGTGGTGGTACCTTTGGTATTACTACCTCTACATCCATCTCCTCTTATTTTGTTACCTATCATGTTCAACCAGTCCATGGTCTCTCATGATGTGGCATGAGCATTAGCCTAGTAACTAATGGCCCTAGTCCTCCCCTCCCCTATGGCTCTCACACATATCAAGCCAAAAATATTAGCATCATTATAGGTTTTATTTGGTTAGGTAATCCCATCTATCCTAGTAGTCATGCCATCAGATGCAGCACTGTAAACTAGGTATAGTGCCATGTCACCTCTATCCATGTCAAAGCTAGTGCAACTGTCTCCCAGGTAGGCCATATCATAGTGATGTGCCCATACATATTCCATATAATATATTTCCATCTCACTATTTTTAGCACTATCATATTAGGCATGACCCATACTACTTGGTCTTACCTCCATCTCTAAACATGAGGTAACTTATCATCGACCACATGGGGAAACCCAACTAGTCAATGTATGGAAAACAACTCATATATCCATGTTATCAATAATATATTCAATACCAATAACTTTTGACCTTTGGAAAACACTCGATACATGTTATGAATTATTTTTACCCAAATGAAAAATCCCAAGTCATATAGCACTCTTTTTTCTAATATCATCTAGCTTAAGGCTATCACAAATAGTGGTACCTTACCATCTGACTTATGGCATAGCACCCATGCTATCATAATTCCTATCATAACCTTTCATATATTTATAATATGTGATTTATATACATCAAACATGTTCACCCTCAATCTAAGGTGTATAGGCTCTAAGCCCATTGCCCATTTGGCTAAGGCTTTCCTATCTTTCTTGTTATCAGGTGTTCCTATGACTACAAGTGTTCCTCCTATGGGTAGTCCTAACATGGCATGCATATCCTCTAAATTTATTCCCACCTCTATGGTCTACCCCTCAACCTCCCACCTAAAGGTGTTAGTTAATCATTCTCAACATCTCAAGAACATGACTAATAAATCTAAACTAAGTGGTATCTTACACATCTTTGTGATGCCTCTTAAACTTAAAATAACCAATCTATCTCTATCCTCTATTGGAAATCACTCTAATAATTCTAGGAGCTATGATTCATCTAAAAAATTCCACAATATTGAATTCCCCTATAACTAGGAAACAACAAACTATGTATTAGATCCTCCATGTCATTTATAATCAACATACATTCTTTTCAAATACAAAAACAATCCTAATTACTTTAATTTATGAATTTTTAATCAATTTCACCTATTTTTGGCCTACTTATCCATTTTAATCTTCATTCAATAATTTTGGGCCATTATATCACTCTTTTAGCCTTTTGTACACATTTTTATACTATTCTGGTTCTGTAGTCAAACACTATTTCTACCAAAATTTCCTTATTTTGACCTAGTTGACTTAAAAATATAATTCAACCCCTTTTTTCCCCCTCTTATACTACATTGTCATATTTACTGTTCAACCTACATCGGCACATACCTATTAGGTTGACAGTGGGGATTTTGACACTTTTCAACCTACTAGGTTGATTGGATTGACCTAGTTGTTTTCCTTGTCGACCCCATACATTTTATAAAATAAATGCTTTCTGATATTTATTTCCCCAATCCCTTCAAACCCATTTTTATAAATGGTTTTTCCTACCCTTCACATCTAATTTTATTTCATTACAATTTCTAAAAATGATTTAAATTACAAATTTATAAAATACACTTAAAATTAATAAAATATTCAAAAACTAGCTTGAGATTCTTAATTGCCTACCTATAGTGCACCAGTTGCCACTACTGGAGGTCCCTCTCATCTATCATGTTGTCTCTTTTCCATCCTATCTCGTTTGGTCTCTTAGATCTTTTTTTCTCTCCTTCACAAGTCAAAAATAACAAATAAATTTCATTTTACCCTATTTAAAATCACTTTTCAAAAATCTTAATCTTTCTAATATTTTTTGTCAGATTCCTTGTTTTGCCTCTATCTTTGTTTCTACCAATCCATTTTATAAACCATAAAATGTTATATAATATTGAAAATTTAGATAATTTTTTCCACTAATATATGCCTATCTTCCAAAAAAAATTATTTTTGGCTTTTTTGCACTAACTTCCATAGGTTTACCTAATGTTCTTCACATTGTAGACATTCACTTCTCTTGAAGTCTACTTCTTTATCTACAACACTAAGGTAAGTAAAGGTATGTGTTTTGAAATTTTGTCCTTTCATTTATATTATTTTATCCTTACTTCATCTTACCTAGCATCAATGTTATGTGTTATAATTTTATATTCTCAAAGCACCATCCTGTGTTGCACTCATATGACACATGATGAGCTTTGAGTGGGGCATATGTATACACATAATATTTTTAAACTTTTATCAATTATTGACATTTATATCCTATATAACCTATTGAGTCTCAATCTCTCTGAGTGCACACCTTAAGGGATGTACCAAGAAAGGGGTGGGAAGACCATTGGTGCTTCACAGGATTGTTATCCCTTTTGTCACTTATTATCTACACATTTATCTCCTAAAATCATTATCCCTAAGCTTGTTCTTCTCTATTTTACCTTTTTTAGTCACTTGATACAAATTATCCTCATATTCCTCACCTTAATCCCTTTTTGTTAATCAATTGTGTTAGGTAGACTAGGTTGACCCTGTATAGTTTCAGATTATTTTCACTTAGGAACTAGTTTGGCCTTTGGCCAACCTAGATCATGACCTAGTGAATAATTATCTAAAATTATGCTAGGTCAACTAGGTTGACCCCATCAACTAGGATTTTTGGAAGGGTTAAGGTTCAAATCTACTTATATATACAAGTTCATTTCCATCATTTATTATGAGAAGAAGAAGAAGTAAGAGAAAACAAACATCTGCTTATTGACCATTCTACTTGAGAATAAAATCTTAAGGTGCCATAATTTCTTTTGAGATATGTATCTTGTCTTTTGGATAAGTCTTTTGAATGCATTGATAGGTTGTGTAGCCTAGATCTGATTTGTCTTTGTCATCCTTATGTACCATAACAACCTCTTGCAAAGCACCTTGGCCAAGGGAGATATTGAGGATCAATGGGTTTATTTTCAAAGGTAAGTATTCCTAATTTTACTTCTCCTTTGTAATATTAGATAGATATGCATTTTTGCTTCTCTTCCATGCATTAGGATTCCATATACATTGATGTGAGTATATGTCTTCTATGCATATTTGGTTTTATTGTTTCTAACCTCCACTTTATGCCACAAGCTTTGGTGAGCACTAGATTAGATTTACTTTAATTTTTATTATTTTAGGTGAATTACCAAAACTCAAAACCCCCTTATGGTTATTACATGATTGTGTTTGACTTGAAGGTTTGGAACCCTCTTTAGCATAGTGTATTACATTAAGAGATCCCCTAATTAGGTCTAGTGGATCCTCATAATGGTCATGTTCATGATTAAAAAATGTATCCCCAATTGGAAGTGTGTGGTATGATCTATCTTCTCTAAGTTAGAATTGATTTATAGACATGATGCATTTTTGATTTGCATATACACATCATAATAGCCAATAAAATATGGATCATCTAGTTTATAATAATCATCATAATTAGAAGTGGTAAGATCAATATTAATTTATTCAACCATAATTTTGTTATAAGGATAGGTATTCTTAAGGGATTTATATTCAAAATATACTTTTCTAGATATTTCATTTATTAGTTTATTGTGAGATCTAGGCCACAAGCTAAGAGGTAACTGATCAATAATTATTTAAGGTAAATCAAAAAATGTATATCTTGAGATCGATCACATTAGGTTATTCAACAAAAAAACAAGGAGTTTTGGTGTAATTCTCCAAATTATCTTTAGGTTACCACTATAACCTTACAAGGAATCGATGGGATAGTTGAATCATTGGTATTCTCAAAAAAATATGCATCATAATTCTTTGACGGTGGGAATTTTGTAAACTCCTTTTTATGGGAATCAATTGAATTTATAAGGAATATTATCACCTTAGACCTTATATATAGATCCAAGTATGAGAATTTAACATAATGGCATGTAAAATAATCTATCCTTTGGTAAGTTTAAGGATAGGCAAGTAAGATGCTTTAAGAAAAAGTATATTTTGAAAATTATATATTTCCTTCTAATAGTTCAATGAGTCATGGTGATATGAATGAAAATACATTCCATGGGATACATTTCAATTTTATCATAGCCTTGATAAGTTTTTTGAATATACTTGATATTTTTAGCTGATTCTCCAAGGAATTTGATGAATTCTAAGGAGGAAATGCATGTACTTAAGCCTTTATCCTTGATGGATCACTTGACAAGGACATATCTAATTTTTATTTTGATGAATATTATACGGTCATTATCATGAAATAATATTTCTTATAAGCTCATATATTTGATAAAATACTTAAGGGAGAGAGATTGATCAAAAGTTTTATTAATTTGAATTGACAAGTCTTTGCATTGATGCATGATACTCTCATCTAAACTATGTAATGGGTTATTTTTTCTTGATGAGGGAGGTTTAATAATGTAAAATTCAAAGAGAGTTTCATAATTTTATTACAATATTTATTATGTTTTCTCATTTTCTATAGAAAGGATATATACTAGAGAGATTAGATATGTGTGTAATGGGATACCATATTTTAAAACTATATCATTTTGTTTTGGATTATACCTGAGTAGATGTTTTAATGATCTTAAAGAGATGGGTTGAGTTTGATTTTTTATTCTTTTTTAACTATTTTACTTTATCAACCTAATTGATGATATAGGTTGATTCAAGGAATTTCATTGGCTAGATTGATGATGTTAGTAGAGAACTATTTATTTCTCTTATGTCATCAACCCAATTGATGATGTCATATTTTGACATTTTTTAGGTTTTGAAGTTCACAAGGTTATTTTAGATAATATTTTAATTTATCTATGATTGGATTTTTTTAAGTCTTATGAGTGTTTTAAGGAGAACATTGGGTTATGTAACTATTTTATCTAAAATTGCATTATGTTTATAATTAAATAAACTAAATGAATTAGGGCTAAGTATATGATAAATTAAAAAATAGAAATAAAATATGGAATTATTTTCATAAAATATTAAACATATAAAATTAAAAGGTTGATTTGATAATTTAACTTGAAAGAGAAATAAATGTAAAGGAACGGTCACAACTGATACGAATTTCTAGTCTTTGAAGTCAAATCTAGACTATGTAGGTATGTAGGAACGAATATGTGAAATTTGGTGTTGTAACTCTATAAAAATAATAATGGTGAATGCATCATTCATTCCTAGGATGAGACCAATGCTGGCCAAATTTTATCATCGTATGTTTTTTTTTGTTGATATTATATTGTCTAGAGTTTTAGGTTCTATAAAAAAATTTGTTGCTTCACCACTAGATGTTATGCATATTTATGCTTACACTTTGTAGAAATGATGGATTAAATTATATTATTTTTATCTTCAATATTTTTTACCTATATTTCAACAATAAAAACATAATGTAAAAGGATAGGATAAGAAATAGTTAAGTTAGGTATCTAAAATGGTGTTGTGACTATGTATCTTACAGTCAGATTCAGACCACTTGTAGTTTATTTGAAGTGTGAATTGTTAAATTAAGTAAGGTATTCAACCTCCTACCTCAGTGTGAGATTAAAATACATGAATATTCTCCTAGTTTTTCTTTTCATACAATATGTGAATCAATTCCTTAAGCAATGATAAGTCAATATACAGTGTGCCTAGACTTGAAATTGGGAAATTGGTAATAAAGTAGAAAGTTGTATATATCCTCTTAGATATTTTTTGGATACCTTCTATTTAAATGCTAATATATATATATATATATATATATATATATATATATATATATATATATATATATATAATATTATCATGTTTCTAAATTAAATAAATATTGGATTGCAAACGCTAACAAGGAAAAAATCAAAAAAACTGATAAATGGATCCAAACATCAAAATGATGTAAACATGGGTAGAAGGGCCCACAAAATCAAAGGGGATAGGGAAAATTGACCCATTTATCTAATCTAGGGTAGAATTTTCCAGCTTTTATTCCCATCCTAGGAGAAGGGACAAACACAAATAGAAATAGCAAAGAGAAAATAATCTCATGAGCACAAAACAAACATGACATAATGACTAATAGAATAAAAGAGGACCATGAGATTGCACAAAGTAGGAGAGAGATAAAAACACACAAAAAAGAACCAATGAGCCCCTAATTCAAGTTAATGATCCATATGCACAAAAAAATAGTAAAACATTATAATAAGAAGCCTTCTACTAGAATTTGGCATCTACATAATTCCCCTACTTTAATGTGTCCATGTGATTGATGCATGCATTTGTCAAATTAAAATGATAAATAATTTAAGTGTGTACCTTTAATTACCATAGGAAGAGGAGGAGGAATCTTTTGTCATTTATCCATCCACACCTTTTTCATTTCACAAATTTTGACATTTACCAATAATTAATAAATGTCATATATGTTCATTACGCTTATATGAAAATTAATTTTTAAATTTAAATTCAAAATAAAATTTTGAAATAGAATTAGAATGAATATACCTACTTTATATACAAACCAAATGATATTTTAACTTGAAAATCAATTCCCATATTTTACTTATTCCAATTGAAGACTTTTCTGACAAGTATTAGACATAACCACCACTTTTATATAAATTTTGTGAACCCAACTCCTACTTATTATTTAAGGAAGTAGATAATATTGATCCATGTAGAGTTTTCAAAAATTTAATATGTTCCAAGTAGAGCTACCCTAATTTTTCATAGTATTCTTATTTTAGTAGCAGCTAAAAACCATTGTACACAAACTTCTACTTAGTATCATTCATTCAATAGAATTTTAATGATGATGCTTTGAAATGTACCTCTATTTTGAGGTGAGGTATTAATTAACTTGTGCCTAAAATCATTCATATAATACTAATATAGTTACAATCACCATGTGTAATAATCTTGTATATAGCTTATACCATTTTTAAAATTACATAAACCGTGTGTAACTATCATATAATATTACACAAAGTCTCATAGTAGATTAAATATATATGAAATTATTCATCACCCAAGTGTTTTTTCACATATAAATATAACATCATGTAATCTCAATTCATAATATACTACTCTAGTGAGTATCAATGTCATATTTCAAAGGAAATATAGCATCATCTAAATCTTAATGCATAATATATTACTCTAGTTAATATTAGTATCATATTGCATATCAAATATAACAAGGATTAATGCACAATACACTACACTAATGAGTATAAAATTTTCATCACATATGAAATATAACATTATGTAAATATAAATTCACAATATAATACTCTAGTCAGTATCAATGACATATTGCATATGAAATACAACATCATGTAAAGTTAAATGCATAATATACTACTCTAGTGAGTATCCATGTCATATCGCATAGGAAAGATAACATAATGTAAATCTCAATCCACATTATAGTATTCTAGTGAGTATAAATATATATAAATTTATCTTCATGTAAGGCTTAATATATGTGATGCATCCTCTAATGAGGATGATGGTGGTGAGGTGGTGCAACAATATGTAACATAATAGTCATAGTCAAAGAGATGGATAAGTTTCCATGTAGGAATCATGTAATATAGATAATTACATGGTAATTTCCATATGTGGATTAATTATCCAAGGAATAAAATGGTGTGTAAGGAAATAGCATGCCCCAATGTATCCAAGTGAATGGGGATGAAGTTATGCCTCCAAAAATAGATAAATGCTAAACATAGAAAGAGATATCATGTGTAAATAAAAAACATGTGTTTATGTGAGTTAATTCCATATATGTATGAAGAATCAAAGTAAGCACACCAGACATAAATATGTGATAGGATCCATGTATATGAAATATGTAAATGTAAGGCTCATGGATAATAGATGGAGATATAATTCCCCCATAATCAAATATAAGTATAGATATGATTAATGAAGCTCGCATGAGAGGTGATTAAAGGATGGAAAGGATTTCTTTTTTTGCACATAATATAACAATTAAATAACTTATAAGGACCTATGGGTATATGATCCTTTTATAAATTTATAGTTCATGCATACCATTATGTAATATATAATCATATATATAAAAAAAATTATAATCATAATGTGCCAAGATATAAAATGTGTTCAAGGCATAAGTTCCCACTAGTGTAGTAATGTAATGCATATAGGTAATGTGGATCCATAAATTAATATGGTGTGAATGAGGATAAATTATATCTAATGTATGGCATGCCCTTATGGGCATGAATATATGTTTATATAGGATTAGGATCATCCTAGACCTATTTTTAAGTCACCCTCCCAAGTCATTTTTATGAGAACAATATATAAACAATACTCTCATATTCTTACACCCTAGGCTAACATTATCACAAAGAATCATATAAAATTACCACTTCACATTGAGGTAAAGCTCCCAATTATTCCATTACTATATTGATTCATCTCGTACATTTAATAATCTATCCCTAGCATAGGTATTCATATCTCAAGTGGCCTCCAAGGCATCCTCGCATACATTCATGCTCAAGAATTATAAAATTCACTTGCACTTACACCAAGCACTTAGGTGAGAGAACTACAACAGGCTAGATCCATCCTCAAAGTATTGATATGTAGGCATGATGCACACATAGGGGTGTGGATCACATATCCATCACATAAGACCCACTAACCATTTTTTCTCATTGTGTTCATTCAAACCCTTACAAGCATGAAAACCTAATGTTTTTACAAGAAAATAGAGCTATGAGAAAAAGTATTAATCACATATACTATAAATTTGGACCAAATATGGATTAGGACCTGATCTAGAAAACCAATAAATATTTTAGAAAGAGTACATTAGAACCAAAAGAGAACACTAGCACCATATGACACTATTTTCCAATTGGGGCACTACTATCTAGGAAGCATTCTAACACCTGGATCCTATTTATGACACCTTGATCAAATTTTATGCTAGTTTTTAGCCTTTAGATCATCCATATTGATCTATTTCCAATTAAGTACATATTTACATCATTTATTTCTTTTTGAAAAAGGTCAAACTAGGTCAAGTCTATTACAAAATGATGGTTGTATTTATTGAATATTTCTACCTTAATTTACAATACTCAGTCCCCTGGACAACCTAGGGTTTAAACTCCATAAACCTTAAATAGTTAAAACATTTGGTGAAACTAACTTACTTCAAATATTTCACAAACCCTAACCATAGATAACTCTAGGGTTTATGTTTCCAGCCTTTTAAGGCCTATACTTAGATTTTAAATCCATGTATTTTCTAATTTGAATTTCTTATAATCATGATAATAATGATAGATGAAGTTTATGCCATATTAATACATTTTTTTCTAGCTTCATTTGCATGTTTTTTATTTCATTTGGAATGAATTCAAAATTACATTAAAACATATATACATGATGCTTTATATCAATTAAAATGTATGTCATATTGCATTCTATCTCTAGCATGTTATTTTTCTATTATGTCAAATTCAATTGTGAAATAAATCCTTACATATATAGAAGATCAATTATAATATATTTTATTAGACTTAATCCATAAATTTAATACCCTAAAAATTATGTTTCAAGTTTCCATGTCATATCCTATGCATAGGAAAGAATCTCCTTCTCCTCATCTCCATGAGGGTGATAGCTACTTTCCCTCTATCTAGGTTCATGATATCAATCCTCCATGAGATGGAATATCCTATACTATTGTTACATATATAGAAGATCAATTATAATATATTTTATTAGACTTAATCCATAAATTTAATACCCTAACAATTATGTTTCATGTTTCCATGTCATATCATATGCATAGGAAAGAATCTCCTTCTCCTCATCTCCATGAGGGTGATAGCTACTTTCCCTCTAACTAGGTTCATGATATCACTCCTCCATGAGATGGAATATCCTATACTATTGTTACATATATAGAAGATCAATTATAATATATTTTATTAGACTTAATCCATAAATTTAATACCCTAACAATTATGTTTCAAGTTTCCATGTCTTATCCTATGGATAGGAAAGAATCTCCTTCTCCTCATCTCCATGGGGGTGATAGCTACTTTCCCTCTAACTAGGTTCATGATATCACTCCTCCATGAGATGGAATATCCTATACTATTGTTACTAATTCCCATACTCAACCTATCCATGCCTCTACCTCTCCCCTATAGGGTGTGTGCTTACACATTCAATTAAAAACAACTAGAATTTACACTTATGGGACTCTGAGGAATCAAATTATTAGTATAAGTAAGCTAATATCAGTATTACAAATTCAAAATCAATTATTAAGTGAAAAGGTCAAATTATTGGTAAATCAAATTAAATGTACAAATTCTTAAGAATATGATAATTTTCATCATGTATATGCATCTACACCTAGCAAAGTTATGCCTAGCACCTTTTCATATCCAAATCATAAAGTACAAGATGAGCAATATAATCAAGATCAAAATAATATACAATATGGGAATCAAGACACTCTCCTACCACTTAAAAATGAAATGATTATATTCAATAAGAATGAGATTCTATAAATCAAAGATAGACTTTGAGAATAGCCCCCTGATCATTCATAGATTCTATAAGCCACAATGTGAATAAAAAACAAATCAAATAATCGTCAATCTTTTACTCCCCCAAATAACAACATCATTACACCTATTTTGGGGGCAACTCATCATGTACAACAACATATTTTAACTCAACAACCTTCATTAGTAGCTACACCTCCTATGGCTAGTTCCTCCTCTCTATATGTACAATCCCTTATGCATGAGATTCATTCTCTGTAGGCTAAGGTATTACATCTTAAGAAGGGAGCTACTAGGCCATCACATGCCTTGGATTATCATTTTATTTTACATACACCTTTGGCACATCATGTTTTAATAACTCCTTTGCCATATGAATTCATGACACCTAAGCTTACCTTTTATGATGGTAAGGGTGACCCAAATCACCATCCATGAGCTTTTCACATAGCATGTTTGGACTATATGTACATTTATTGGATCCTCGCTAAGTTTTTCCCACATATTCTAAAGGAGTATGCCATACAATTATTCTATGATCTTTAGAATTAGTCTATCACCACATTCAATCCATTGGTAGATATGTTTTGAGCATGCTTCTCAATTAAAGTGATAAGATCTCATATGCTCAAGTAGTATAACTGAAGAAAAAATCCAATGAGCCTATTGTAAAATATATCTTAAGATATAAAACTATATGGAAAAGATGACTATCCCCATGGTAGATAGAGATCTCTAAGACATATTCAAACAAATTTTACTACCAACATTACATGAAGCTATCTTGTTCAAGAAGTTTCCAATGTTCACAGATTTATGCCTCATAATGAAATAAAGGGAATTCAAGATTCTCTCTATGGGAAAATTAAAATATAAAAGTGGATTATAATAAAATAATAACATTTATAATAAGCCTTCATGAAAAGTAAGGGCCCATAAAAATAAGAGTGATCTAAAGGCCATATTTAACACAGCTTCAGAGCCACCTCCTCACTTAGTTTTATCGGCTCCTCCACAGAGAGTTTTTACCAATCTTTTATAACTATTGTCACATGTTTTATAGTAGCTCCTAAAATGTAATATCATATCTCTCCCTCCCATCAAAGTTTTTGATATAACATGGTCTCTTCCAAATAACTATGATCCCAATGCATTCTACGATTATCACAGGGCACTAGGACATACTACAAATAGATGCATCAGCTTGAAACATAAGATATAGGATTTTATAGAGGACAACATCATTGATGTGGGCATACCCACAAAAGCACGTAACGTTTAAAAATTTGAAGCTAAAGCATTGAAAATATTTGTGTATATGTTTCCAAAACATATAGCTAATGAGATAGGTGGCACTTTAGGTTTTCACTATACTTATCAGGCACATCCACCACCAGTATCCTATCACACTACTATAGAGGATTCACACCCCTACATAATAACATTGGTGTGTATCAAACTACATTACTAGATAGACCATAGCTACTAGTTATAGTTTTAAACATAGTGCCCATCATTACACCACAAACTTCAATTGGGCCACCAGTGCAAGGTTCTTAGCATAGGGCACCCATGCTCGCTATAACATCTTATACCATATGGGTCCCTAATACCCCTATAGTTCACATGGCATGCCAGTCAATTTCACAAATTACTAGCACCGCTTCATAGATAGTGTCATCCATAGATAACTCAATATAGTAAGTTTTGGGACCTCAATTACCTTTTTATATAGCATGCATAATCACTATTACTTTATTTGACATGGGCCATATTGATAGTGAGTCTCCCACGAGACTCATTAGTTAGTATGTTCCTCTTTTAATTGTACATATTTTCCTTATTAATCCTTGCATATAGTTTAATTTTCATTTTGCTTATACATATCTTATATCCAAAAAATACAAAAAAATAATGCAATATGTCAAAACATAAAAATATTCAAATATTTACTAAAAAATATAAATTAGAGATTGTATACATTTCCATGTTTACATTTATTATATTTTCTAAACACTATATATGATAGCTATCTTAGTATAGTCTATTTTTATCACATGTTCACTTACTCTTGTTGAGTTCTTACAAATTTATATAGGACTTAGGTTGACTACATAGATCTAGATTTGTTACTATCTACCCACTGGTGTCATATACATAGATACATGGTTTCCTCATTTGATACATTTGCCCATTTTGAGTCACCCTATATATAGTTTCAATTTCTAGGTTCTATCTCTTTAAACTCTACATCACAAATTTGGCATTATTATATCTTGATATTGATCATCCTACACCTACTCAGATTTTTTTCTAGCTACTACTACTTTAGACTAAAATTATGTACATCTTAGATCTTATCCATATTTGTACCACATGTTTATTCATACTTTCATGTCTATATTTCCTATTTTTTACATCTTAGCTCTTTTATTTGAGGGAATATGAATATGTCATTGCTATATAGCTCTATGCCATTTATTTTTCATTATATGTATGCTTTGGACATGTGCCCATGTCCTTGTGTATTCATTCTTAATTATGTATATGATCATTTGAACATATCCTTCCATGTGGCTCTAATCCAACTTTCTTGTTTTTTATATATGTGGACATTTGAACATGTCCTTATATGTCTTGCTTTCTCATATTTAGTGGCATGTACCCATGTCCTTTATATTATGGCCACTTGGCCTACTTTGTGTGCCTCATGTATGTTATATGTATGATTTCTTATATGCCTCATGACCATGACACTTGTTTCTTAATTTTTACACACTCTAATTTTAGATGCCATGAGGGAGCTCATGCATCTCCACTTCCTACTTGGTGTCATGATGGACATCATGCCCCAACCCCCTAGGTAGCGATTTAGTTATTACTCAAATTTATTGTTCATATGCATTGTTATATCTATTTTGACAACCTTGTGAATGGTATATCTAACATACATCGTATACTACAAATGTATGATCAGATTGTCTTACATTATGATTTTATGTATGCATATTATATGGGTTTATTATGCAAATATCATATATGCTTTGGATAACACATATATTATAAATATTTTTATTTTGAGAATAGTTATTGCATAGTTTCAATAACTCCCCTAAAAAGAGGGGGCATTCATAGAGGTTTTCCATAGATATCAGGCTATCCAAATATACTAAGAGTATAGTTTTCAATACATAGACATAAAATAAGAAATCAACTTCAAGAAAACATAGTGATAAATAATGACATAAAGATCAGATTTAGTTATAATCTCTAAGACACGTGCTTGTATCTCTCTCTAGAATTATTTCAACAGTGACTGATCATCCTCTATAAAAGGTGGTTAGGATGGCCTTGATTCATCTTCACCCTTGATACCACCAGCCTATACACCACCACAACTAGCATGTGCCCCACTCCCTCTAGTCTAAGCTATAGTTGATGTTTAACCTCCATCTGGGACTCCATGATCTACCCCATCTATGTCCATGACATCAAGACCCCTTACCCATCATATGCATCCTATGCTAACACCTATCCCCTTCTATTTTACTACCTCCCTAGCCTCACATGTTCTTATACTAGTCTCCTCACCACCCCCTCTTCACTCTAGATTTATGTCAGAGTAATCTAACTGACCACATCTTTGTCCATAATGTGGTGTATGCAACTATAACACCTAGATATGGAATAAGAATATAAAAATCCCAGGCTATAGGGATAATGCTCTCATAATCTACACATGTTATGGCTCTATCCACCACTATCCCCCACTATGACCTATCTCAATCACTCCATGCAAATACGTGTTCCTCCCTTAGAACATATTGAGGCATCCCAAACTATCTCTACACCTAATCCGATCTATAATTCTCAATGATATAATCCCTATGTCTTATGAAGTAGCACTCTATTAACATATATTGGGTGACATCTACCTCTTCACCCCATCTAAACTATGCTTCTCTATAAAGCATACAGGTGATATCCTTTGGTTGTAATCCATCCATGCTTACTTGTAAAATCTTATCTCCTTTTCATGTCCTCTTTGTACCCTTAATAGGATATACCAACTAAATATTATACGCTCATACAGTTATCTAACTACATAAGTACCTAAAATACACTCTATCTATATGTGCTCCTAGCTCCATATCTAAAATAATAGTGAAGGACCTAGGCCCATGTCTCCCCTATAGGCTCCCATGTGTAAATCCAAATATAACTGAGCCAAAACTACTAAACCCCAGGCAAATGTTCTAAAGTCCTACACCATGTTTGATACTACATCACCAAGCCCCAAATGAAACCATTGTCCACTCTTAATCATCAAGAGTATGTCGATCATAAGAGACATCACAACCAATGTCATTCTATCAATATTCCCCTCCCTCAAACACCTACCAATATCCACATGTGCATCTCACACGTTGATCTATAGCCTCTCTACTAGTCTCTATAATGTCACACTAAGGGTGTGTGAATGCCAATATATCCTCTACCCTCTCATCAATAGTCAAAAAATATAAAACACATCCTCTAAGGTGATGGTCATCTCTCCTATCACAAAGTGTAAGGTACTCATCTTTGAGTGTTATCTCTCTACCAAATTCATAATCAAAGCTTAATCAATTCTCACCACTGGCATGGTCATAATGTAGTACAATCCAATTAGCTCTAGCACACCATACTCTTTTAGTGTCAATAAATACATCTCATTTAGCACTTGAAGCTACCATGGTCAAGATGCCATCACTCAAAAATCCTCCTGCACTCATCACACATCCTATCACTGAGCTCATCTCATCACATTCACTTTTAGCCTATCCTTCCTAATCACCCCACTACCTTAACCAACTCACCATCCACTATAATCCCTCCCTCCACTCATTAGCCTAATCCATAATTCATCTTTGCCTAATACTATTTACCTTAACCCTAATCCCCCATCCTAAACCTTTTAAACCATTTACATAAACTCCCTACACCTCCACCCTAATATCCCCTAAGTAATTTTAACTAACTATCATCCTGACTAACTCACTCCCTCACCCTACTTGTATCCCTAGCTTAATTAACTTACCCCTCATCATCCCTCTCTTATTCATCCTATCCACTTACTAACTACCCTTCCTATCCCTTGAGTCCCTAGCCTAACATCTTATTTATCCACTCTTTAACCCTTTAACATATCTAACACAACAACACTAATTATGATTTGATCATCAAATATGGTATTAACAATATTGCAACTCACATCTTACAATTTTAAATAACTGTGACTGTAACCTCATGTTTATGCAAAACTACCATTCTTTATTAACAATATCATGAGTTGTTCCTTTTGATATTACAATATCATGAGTCACTCCTTATATTGCAATACCATGAGAAACTTACCATGATATTGTAATATCACAAATAATGACTATGATATTGCCATTTATGGGCATAATAACACCACTAATAGCATTACCCTTAGATACAATATTATACCTACAACACATCTAGTCTAAAAATAGGAAAATAAATGCTCAAATCAAAAAATTGATAGGATAAGGGTTAACTACATATCAGTGGTCCTACATCCTCTGGCCTTTATAACTCTCTAACCCTCTCACTGTGATGTGATGCACATGGGATAAGCCCCATGGTTCTCTCTCTAGAGCACTATTTTCACCAAGGGTAAAATTCAAAATGACCATTTTTCACCCCTTTGTCCTATTTGACCCCCTCTTTTACCCCTTTTTGACCCCCATCACCCTTTTAACCCATAAGACACCCATTATCCTATCCTATCAAATCTCTTTAATTCCCAAAGCCCATATGCCTCATCTATCATTCTATTTAATCATCAACTATCATTCCTAAGTTATCTAGGGCATGGCCTTCCACCACCCCATCATCCATCCCAATATTGAGTTAAAACTACATCAGCCTAAGGTCTCCTAAGACTATGTAGGCAACATTTGGCTATGCTCTTGTGCCCAAAGATAGATCATCCATTTTTAACACAATCCCCATCCCATCTTATATGGATCACATGATATCATTACAATATTTTTAAGCTACACATCTCACGTATAGTGTATTATTATTCCTAATTTCTCATCCAATCTATTTTATAGGACCTTAGTTATCTCAGGCATGTATATTTTCTTTGGGACTCATCCTCAGCTTATAGCTTATCATATCTCCTTAATCCCAAGACAATGTCTATGTCACTGGTATTTCAATATGATCATTTTAATCAATTAATACTCCTTTCTAGACATTGGTCATTGTCTAAAACCCATCTCTTGAGACTAAGCCACTTTATCCCCTAGAATATATGTTTGGGGCATCTCAACCATAGTTATACCAATCCTCAAAACATCCCAACCTTGTATCGTTATTTTAGTTTTATCCCACCCTCGAGACTTTTGTCCAAGTGACCATCTAGCTCATTTTTCCTATATGTTCCTTCGAGGGGGTATCATACCTACTAACATCTACATTTATGATCATGGTTTTTCATTAAAAGACCATTATTCTTTCCATCCTATCCACTTTCAATACCCTTTCAAAGAGGGGGAAAATGCATGCACTTAAATCCACTCACCTTAATTATTCTAGTTAATCCTATTTATTTAACATACCCATATTCCTAGTCAACTAAATAATATCTTAGTTCCTACACAAGATCCCTACACCCCATGAACTTTACCAAACCCTTAAAACTAATTAATCACTCTATTAACCCACTAACTAGCCTACTTAGTTACTAATCTACCTACTAACCCACTTGACAATTGAAAATTCCTTTTTATTCAGCTACCCATCTACCAACCTACTATCATAGTCTTTCCTACATCCCTGCTCCCTAATAGAGATTATATAATTGGATAATTATAGAATCTCATCTAACTTATTCCTTCCCTTTTAGAATACTCTATTCTAGAATTTAATTCCTTGGAAATTCCTCCACCCTTGATCCCCATGGCTCAAGTTTGAATATGAGCCATTTATTTTCCCCCCTTGGATTATATATACAAGCCACTCCTCCATGACCAACTAACTTTAAATATATAATCATCCACTATACTTACATTATCAACCATTATCCAAGCACCTCTATATCCTTATCAAAGCCATCAACAAGTCAAGAAGCTTTTGAATCCATTAAAAATCTCAATTAAGCAATCAAATAATTCAATCAATTTGCACTCAAATCAACTTTTAAATCTTGAATATGAGTTCTAAGGGATAAAAGGATGGTAATAAAACTCATTTTAAGGTTTTTTATTATTCCATTATCCCCTCATTTGATGTTGTATGTATGCTTGGAATTTTATTGATAAATATAGTAATATAATGAAGGATCCAAAATATGATCACAGATTTGGTGACCATGTGGGAGATACCCCTCAAATATAACATCTTGTCTGTGTTAAAAGTGATGTGGTGACTTATAGGTACAATTGGAGAAAGAACAAGTGTTATAATTGATCAAATCATCATGTCTAAGAAATCAATGATATTGACCTGCAAGAATTGATATTATAGTTGTGACTTTTCCCTAAGTAAGTGATATTATGTTAACTACTAATGGTTTGGTATTTTGATAGGTTGTTACCCTAAGGAAATATTGCTCATTTGAAAGTAGTGATATTGTATAAAAAATAGTGATATTGTGTTTTTAATCATGGTTTTGCAGACTTTCTTTGTTAAGGCAAAAATTGTTATTTTTTATTAATCCTTTAACTTTTCTAGGTCCATAACACTTAAATATATCTTGTAGAAACTAGATATTTTGTCTTTTATTTGCAGTAAATTTATATTTATAAACCTTAGATTTCAGGGATATTGTATTGCAATATCACTATTTGAGACTTACAATTTTGATCTAAAAGTCACAGTATTGCCATCGATAATTCAACATTGCGATTTATTCAAAATATGATAAAATGATATCTATTGACCTCTAACTTATAGGTATATCTCATTTGTTTCTCTCTATTTTTTAGGAAGATAAGTAACCAATATAAACCCTTTTGGAAGCTTATTTAAGTATTTTAAGCATTTTAACATATTTTCTAACCAAATTTGTAGGGGCTTTTTTTGCCTTGTGTTATTAACATGAAAATAGGAAAGGATCATATAGAAGCAAAATAACTCATCCCTATCCTTTTTATATAGTTTTTACACAATATTGCTTATCTCAAACCTACAATATTATGATAAAATCAATGATATTGTGTTAATATTGGTGATATTGTGATTTCATAATTTTTGGATATTATCTATTTTTGGTTATTAATTATGATTGGTAAACAAAATACTATAGGAAATTTTGATAAATAGAATATCCCTTTTGATTCCATAGTTTTAAATAATCTGTATACATCTTAACATTACTTCAAAGATTAAAATAGAATTTGCATTAGGGCCAAGTCACTACAAATAAGTCAGTTATAATCATCTATAAATATTTAGGCATCTAGATTAATCTAGAGATTAGATTTTAAAAGTTTTATTATCTTTGGAAATATCACCATGTTCAAAATAGTGATATCATATTAAAATTTGTGGTATTGTGTAACAACTTGAAATTTTGTAAGGATTACATAGTTGACCATCATGGTTAACTACTGAGTATAACATCACAACTTGCAATTGATAATTTTGTATAAAAGTTATGATATTGTAGTTTTTGGTTTTGATATTGTGTTGAAATGAATGTGTATTCATGGTTTTGCAGGTGATTGGTGGTTTTTCTTAAGATCAGACTACTGACCCTTTTATTGTAAGACTTATCAAAGCAAAGGCACCAAATTTGATTTGCTAACCATTATGTTGTAGGAGGAGTGCCTAAATCCTTTAATTTCATCTATTTTCTTATATATATCTTATCTTATGTGGCTTGATTATTCATTTTCCTCACATAGGTAATTAATTAGGAAAAAATAATCTTGCGTGCCTATTTGTTAGCCCATTGAGTCTAGGATAACACGTGATGTGGAATTCATCTCCATGCATGGTCTTAATCATTAGGGGTTGGTGTCATAGATTTAATCATCATGCATTTGACAAAATTCCATGTTCTAAAAGAGTATAAAAATTAGGGATAGTTATTGTTAGGCCAAGCGTTTGAAACCATATAGGTCATCTATGAAGGGGAAGAGTTAACTCTCTGAACCAAATATTATAAATCACCCTATATGGATTTGGGCCCCACATACCTTCACATATTTTGGGGAGTCCATTATAAACCTTTTATTTAAACTTAGAATAGGTCCCATCAACCATAACAGATGTTCTACTACCAAAGTCAATATCGGCTCCTAAGTAACCATCAAGCACAGATGGGGTCAAGAGGGTTCAATCAATTCTGTAATAGGTCACTAGCTTATGGCCTCACCCATGAATCCATTAGATACTATATATTTTAGGTTACACACCCATTCAATTGATTAAATTAGGACTTATGGTTGAGTGTGTTGTTTTTGTGTTGTGTTTAAACTTGTGTTATTTGTGAATCAAGTTAGCCAATCTCATTTTTATCATAAAACACCTAAACACCCCGAGTATAAATCCCACTCTAGAATCAAAAAAATATCCATTCCATATCTGATATCCACATCTTTGGATATAACATTAGTCTTGAAATTGAACCTTAGTGGTCACCCATCACCTTCAATCATCATCATCGCCCTTTGACTAAGCAATATCAATGTGCATAACCTTGTCAATTTTTAGTGTATCACCCAACACTTTCTTAACATTACTTCTTCATACATATCACCCATCCAATCGTCACTTTTCTAGTGTGAAGGGTATTTAATCACTTCATCTCCTTAATCTCTTTGCTAGATTAAACCTTTGTAAGGTTTTGGCTAGTCATTCTAATCCTTTAACATCTCTCTAAATATGAACACATATTCAAATCATCTTCCTTAACTACTCTTAGTTTTGATTTCTAGACAAAATTAGTATTCAAATTTACCTTCTCTTTCATCACCCTACATTAAAAACACATCTAATCACTTTTTTGCATCACCCCCATCCATCATGCTAATACAAACCCATGCCTAAACTCTTAAAATGGGATAAGGATCCAACCAACAGAATGACTTCTTAGGAAACCTAGGTGACCAAAACCAAGTTAATGATAATATGCATAGTCACATTCACACCCCCAGAGAAGAAGATTGATTCACAAATGACTTTTTCCATGATGATGAAGTTAGAGAAAAATTTGATCAATATATTTATGAAAACTATGACCAAATATTAGCTCAAGTCATTGGAATAGGGGCACACTACCCCGTAGTTTTGATCACAATCTCTTGTAACACCTAGTCCACCCATCCACTCAGCCTAACACTCCCCATCATCATACCCATACTAATCAATAACATAAAGAAGAGGACCTCGTGGACCATGAATAAAAGCTTGAAGAATAAAAATAAAAAGAACCTCGTTAGAATAACCTCATTGAGGCTAATAGGAGACAAAATGCCTTAGAGGATCAGTTGGATCAACTCACACAACAAATCAGTCCTTATCCTCACAATTTCATGCACAAAATCATATACCATATTCTCTAAGACAAAATGTCCACAACCCTAATCCCAATCATTATACACCACACATAAGTCAAGATCAAACTTCTAATCCCCTGGTGGATGTGCAAGAGTGGAAAATTATGAAGGAAACTCTACAACTTATTGACCCTCATATGTAAGAAATGAAATTTAAGTATGAATATTTTTGTTCATCTCCTTTAGATATGAGAATTTTACAAATCCCTTTCCCACCACATTTTGAAGTACCAAAAATTGAAAAATATAGAGGAAAAGCAGTTCCCTAGGATCATGTTCAAGAGTTTTATGTAGTGTGCCATGAGTTTGCATATGATGATACCTATATCCTTAGAATTTTCCATAAAAGTCTCATAAGACTAACATTAGAGTGGTTTATGCATTTTCCAAAGGGTTCCATATCTAGTTTTAGAAAATTGACTGAATAATTTGTCAGACATTTCTCATTCAATATAAAACATGATGTGTCTATCATAGATCTCTAAAATACCAAGTAATAGAATGGGAAAAGTTTGGCCTCT
The DNA here is from genome assembly GCA_037957365.1 of Torreya grandis. NCBI lineage: Eukaryota > Viridiplantae > Streptophyta > Pinopsida > Cupressales > Taxaceae > Torreya > Torreya grandis. Next base: position 504,317 of record JARHVA010002015.1, read on the forward strand.
TTATTACAATGATGGATAATTTTTTCAAGGTGATTCTATTGTAAAATTTCATAAAAGGAATTGGCCAAAATATTCATTGACAACCTCAATAGAAAATTAAAATATCAATTGAAGCTACAATGTGCCAAATCCTTTAATGAGATCATTGAAAAAGGGATCCAAATTGAGAAGGCCCTCATTGAAAAAGGAAAAATTAAATTATATACATATAATGAACAAAATAATAATCACAACTCATTTTCAAGTAAACCAAAAATATTCAATAAAAATAAAGCCAACTCATAGCTAAATTTGATCCCTCTAGGTACCTATTGACAAAATCAGCTCTCACTAGTAGAATGGCCAAGTGAATAATGTTGCTCAATGAATTTGACATATAATACATCCATGAAAATTCCATAAAAGTATAAAAAATTTCAAATCAAATTGTAGAAACACCTCTTTCAAATACTAATCCCCTTATCATGGCCTTCTTAAATGAATCTATCTTGAACACTACAAAATATAATAGCTAGAAACTATGTTTCAATGGCTCTTTCACCATGCATGGTTTGGGATCAGGCATCCTTTTGGTAACCCCAAAATCATCAAATCACATAACTCTAGGATAATCACTAAATTGCATCCATAAAACATGTACAATAATGATAAAATCATAATGCATAATAACACATAACAATAGAATATCATAATCATAATCATATATAATAGTCTCTAATATCCACATGAATTCCATGTCAAAATATATGGATAAAAAATATGAGCCCCATTAGCATCAATGTGCTATAATATACAAAATATCCATCATATAATACAAAAAAATTAGATATCTTGAGTATGGTCCAGGTGGTCCCCTAGGATGTTGATGCACAAATTATGAAGAGTTGGCTCTGAATGTGGTTACACATTGCTTAGGTGGTACTATAGCCTCATATAAGTCTCTATAATACTTTTCCTCTCATATCAGCCTCATGATATTTCACATAACCACATCTATCTCACCTATTATCATGGCTCTATTTGCCTCCTCTTTGGCCTTCTCAGCCATCTCTACCTCTACTATCATCTCCCTCATCTGAGCCTACAACTGTCTGATCTAAGAATGTAAACCTAAAATTTATGTATCACAAATATGAATCTATCTCTATCGCACCACTATTTATGCCTATAAATAGGTCACATATCCCTATAATCCTATAATCTACCTCTATGCATTAGCCAACTAGCCATCCCTCTATGTTATATGTCCTTATAACTGGGATCTAATCTCATCTCTCTCTGCAATAATCCCTAAAATATCCAAGACACATTCCTATACTTATATTTTTATCCACTCTAGTATTGAATACTCATACTCTATAAAAAGGTGGTATAGATGTCTCTACCTCATCTCCACCCCTTCTACCACTAACATGTACACCACTACCACTAGCCTATGTCCCACTCCCTCCAGTCTGATACATAACCATTGTTTGACCTTCATTTGGGCCTCTATTATCTCCCATGTCTATGTCCATGACATTAGGACCCCTTATCCATCCTTCCCATCCTATGTTATTACCTATCCTCTTCTCTCTCATCACTTCCCTAGCCTCACTTTTTCCTATACTAGTCTCCTCACCACCCCCTCCTCACTCTAGCTCTACATCAGATTTATTATCTAGATATAATCCATCTAATGCCTAATTTTAAAATATCATCTCCCTTTCATGTCCTCTCTATACCCTTAGTAGGATATACTAACCTAATACGATGGGCTCGTGTTGTTATCTAACTATATGAGTACTTAAGGGATACTCTATCACTATGTGTTCCCATCTCCATATCCATAGCAATAGTGAAGAACCCAAGATCTCATCTCCCTTATAGGCTCCCATGTATAACTCTTGATATAAATGAGTCAAGACTATTAGACCCTAGGCAAATACTCTGAATTCATGTACCATGTCTGATACTACATCACCTAGCACCAAATGAAGCCACTATCCACTCTTTTTTAGAAAGAGGATGCCAGTCATAAGAGACATCAAAACTAGTTTCAATCTATCAATATTCCCCTCCCTCATATGCCTATTCATATCCACACATGCATCCTACACTCTATTCTATATCTTCCTTTCTTGTATTTGTATTGTCATATTGAGGGTGTCTGAACACTAGTAGATCCTCTTCCCTCTCATTGGTAGTCAAAAAATCTAAAACATATCCTCTAAGGTGATGATCATCCCTCCTATCATAAAATGGAAGCTAATCATATCTAAGTTCCATCTCTCTACCAAATACATAATTAAATATCTATCAATACTCACCACTAGCATGGTTGTAATGTAGTACAATCTAACTAGATCCAACACACCATACTCTTATGGTGTCAACAAATACATCTAATATATCACTTGAGGCCAGCATAGTTGAGATGCCATCACTCATAAATCATATTACACCAATCACATATCCTATCATGGATCTCATCTCATCGCATTCACTTTTAGCCTATCCTACCTAATCACCCCACTACTTTAACCAACTTGACATCCACTATAATCCCTCCCTCAAATGATTACCCTGATTCATCTTTGCATAATCCTATTTACCCTAACCATAATCCCCCATATTAAACCTTGTATTCTATTTTTGTGACCTCCCTACACCTCCACCCTAATATCCCCTAACTAATTATAATTACCTATTATCTTGATTAACTCACTCCCTCACCCTACCTACATCCCTAGATTAATTAACTTACCACTATCCATTCTTAGCCCTCCCTCCCCATTACCCCTCTCCTATTCATCCTATCCACTCACTAATTACCCCTTCATATCCCCTAATTCCTTAGCCTAACATCCTATATATCCACTCTTTAACCCTTTAACCCATCTAACATACATTGCCAATCATAATTTGACCATAAAACATGGCCTTGCCAATATCATAAATCACGTCTTGTGGTTTTGCATAACTGTGACATTAACCTCATAATTATTCAAAATTACCATTATCTATTAATTATATCATGCTATCATTAGTCTATCCTTATGGTACTACAATATCTTGGGTTTTTCCTTATGGTATTACAATACCACAAGTCACTTGTCATGGTATTGCAATACTACATATTGCAACTATGTTATTGTCATTTATAGGAACAATAATACCACTAAGGGTATTTCCCTCAGTCACTATATTGTACCCATGACACATCTAATCTAAAAATAATAAAATAAATTCTCAAATTAAAAAATTGATAGGATAGGGGTTGACTACATATTGACGGTCCTGCATCCTATGGCCTCTGGAACTCTTTGACCCTCTCACTGTGATGTGATGCATGTGGAATATATTCCATGGTTCTATCTCTAGAGCACTATTTTGACCAAGGGTAAAATTTAAAATGACCCTTTTTCATCCCCTGTGTCTTATTTGACCCCCTCCTTTACCCCTCTTTTAACCCCCCATCACCCTTTTGACCCATAACACACCTAATATCTTATCCTAATAGCCCTCTTTCATTCCCAAATCCTATATGTCTCATCTATCATCAAATTTAATCATTGATTATCATCCATAAGTAATCCATGGCATGGCCTTTTGTCTCCCCATCATCCATCCTAATCTTGAGTCAAAATTACAACAGCTTAAGGTCTCCTAAGACTATATAAGCATCACCTAGCCATGGTCTTATGCCCAAGTATAGCTTGGCCACTTTTAACCCAATCCATGTCCCATCCTAAATGGACCATTCAATATCATTAAAAAAAATTTAACCTACACATCTCATGTATAGTGGTATATTATCCCCAATGACTCATCCAATCTATTTTATATGCTGCTAGTTATCTCAGGCATGTATCTTTGCTTTAAGACCTATCCTCAACTTATAGATTATACTATATCTTTAATCCTAGGATAATAACTATGTCATTGGTATTTCAATATCATCATTTTAATCAATCAAGACTCCTTTCTAGACATTGGTCATTATCTAAAACCCATTTCTTGATATTAAGCCACTTTATCCCTAGCATCTATGTTTAGGGCTTCTCAATCATATTTATACCAATCCTCAAAGCATTTGAACCCCCTATCATTTTCTTGGTCTTATCCCACCCACAATACTTTTGTTCGAGTGGCCATCTGGATCATTTCACCCTGCATACTCCCTTGAGGGGGCATCATACCTACTAGCATCTCCATTTATGATCATGGATTTTCTTTGAAATACCATTACTCCTTCCATCTTATCCACTTTAAATACCCTTTCAAAGAGGGATAAAATATACGCACCTAAATCTACTCACCTTAATTATTCTATTTAATCTTGATAATTTAACACATAACCATATTCCTAATCAATTAACTAATATCTTAGTTCCTACACAAGTTCCCTACACCCTTTGAACCTTACCATACCCTTACAACCAATTAATCACTATATTAATCCACTAACTAGCTTATTTAGCCACTAATATACCTACTAACCCACTTGATAATTTAAAATTCCTTGTTATTCACCTACCCATATACCACCCTTCTATCCTAGTCTCTCCTATACCCCTACACCCTAATGGATATTCTAGAATTGGAGAATTCTAGCATCTCCTATAACTTAATTTTTAATTCCTTAGAAATTCCTCCACCCTTGATCCCCATGGCTCAAGTTTGAATATGAGACATTGATCCCCCCCACCTTGGATTATAAATGCAAGCCACTCCTCCATGACCAGCTAACTTAAAATCCATAAGCATCCACTATACTTGCATTATCATCCATTATCTAAGAACCTTCATATCCTTGCCAAAGCCATCAAAAAGTCAAAAAACCATTGAATACATTAAAAATATCAATCAATCAATCCAATAATTAAATAATTTTACACTTGAATCATCTTGGAAATTTTGGAGAGGAGCTCTAAGGGATAAAAAGATGGTAATAAATTTCATTGTAAGTGTTTGATTGTTCTTTTATCTCTTCCTTTGATGTTGTTTGTATGCTTGGATTTTTATTGATAAATATAGTAATATAGTGAAGAATCCAAAATACAATCACATAATATGTACCATGAAATTACTTACACAGTTAGGATATACACATGATGATTTATACCCTTCAACTAAAATTATTAGAGCATTCGATGGAACATCACACAATGTTATTTGTTCGATTGAATTGCCACTACAAGTTAGTCCAACAAATGTGATCACCACCTTTTAAGTTATACCATATGTCAGAGTCATTGATATGTTATTAGGGTGACCTTAGATACAAAAACCCTATGCAATACCTTCCGTAGTGCATAGGTTTATCAAATACATTCATACCAACAAGGTAATCACAATTTCTATAATTCCATAGGAACATCCACTTCAACAAGAGAAATTTGTTCCAAGATAGTTAATTATCAAACCTACTAAGGTTAATATCCCAAAAAAGTGTAAGCAACATATAATCATTTTTCCTATGTATCCCATGCTTGAGAGGCTTGTACACCAGAGATACATAGTGGATTCGATGGAATCTTCATCTACTCCTATATGGCATATTTAGTTACCTAGAGTAATTAAACATGTTCTAATTCTAGCTACTCTAAAGAAACCATAGAGCACTCAATAATGGGTGTCACAAACCCCTCCTCTTATTTTTTTTTCACGACCATAGATTTTTATTATACATATGTGGAATACCATAGATTCTATAAATCCAAATAAGACACCTATGCATGCTTCTTAGAAGTACCACCAGTTCGATATACCATATTTTGAGTTTGAAGATACCTATGAGCCTTACTTGGATGGGATCATAGGCTAGCCTTTTATTTCCAAAAAAATCCAAAAATAACAAAAAAAAAATAGATATTAAAAAAATACACAAACATTGAAATAAATTCAAAAAAATAAAAATATTCAACATTCATAGATTTTATTTACTCCTTGGCTATTAGGAATATAGAATGTAGAGAAATATTAATGAAATAAATATGGAATAAAATTCAAAGAACATAATATAAGCGAGACATAGATTTCATGTGGTTCACCTAATATGGGCTACATCCACACAAAAATAGCTAGTTCTTCCCTTATTTAGTCCAAAAAATGAAGGGATAAACATGAAATACATCCACTGTAATCTCATTTTTACTCACACAGTGTGTCACCATGATTATAATTCCTTCATATTAAAGGAGGGTTACATATTAGGGAAGAAATGTACCAACATAATTATTATCGTTAGATATGTAACCTAATAGTGAATGGTCTAGATTTATTACAAAATTAAAATATTTTATAATGTATTTTCACAAAATGGTCATCACCCCCATACCCCCATGGAGACCATATTGGGGGAAGTTACCCCCCCAACACACACCCCTATCGAGAAATGGGCATTCTAATAAGATCATTATTCACCATCTAACAATCTCCCACTTGGAGATTGATTGCTACAACTCCACCGCTACAAGTCTTCCTTGGACTTTTCTTTAAACTTTGACCCTTCATGTTTCTCATCTTCCTTGTTATCCCTGAAGACATATTGAAGCTGAAAAAATCTCCATCTTCTCTTTTCTGACTACCTTTGTTAGCATATCTTTAGAATCCTGACTCATGGATATTTTCCAACTTTAGTTGACCATCCTCAAAAATTGAACAAATAAAGTGATACCTGAGTTGTATATGTTTGGATCTTGAGTGGAATGTTGAGTTCTTTGTTAAATTAATCACACTCTGGCTATCACTATATAACCTACAACCTTCCTACTTCTACCTTAACTCTTCCATGAACCATTACATTCATATCATCTCCTTGCTTGCTTATGTAGCTATAACATACTCTTCCTCTATAGTTGACAAATCAACTATCTTCATTTGAAATATAACTAAATGTTGTGTCACAAATAATGAATACATAAATTGTGGTGCTCCTCTTATGATATAAATCTATATCCATGTCTATATCAACATATCCTTGTAAGGTAACATCTAACCCTTCATAGCATAATTGTCTATTAGTGGTCCCTCTCAAGTACTTGAGAATCTACTTGACTACATCCTAGTTTTTCTTTCCTAGATTATTCATAAACTTGCTAACAACTCCCAATGCATGAGCAATGTCTAGTCTCATGCACACCATAGCATACATTAAACTTCTAATTGTTGAATAATAGGGAACTTTAAACATGTAATAGATTTCAACCTGCATTTTAGAACATTGTTCCTTGCTTAATTTGAAGTGCCCTCCCAAAGGTGTACTCACTGGTTTTGCATCTTGCATATTGAACCTCACTAACACCTTTTTGATGTACTCTTATTGAGACAATGTTAATTTTCTATTTTTCCTATTTTTTATTATTCTTATGCCAAGGATTTGCTTTGCAACACCCAAATCCTTCATTGAAAATGAATTTTCTAGTTTTATTTTGAGATCATTTATATCATGTAGGTTAGACCCTGCAACAAGCATGTCATCTACATACAATAACAAGATAATATAGTTTCTATTATCTGATCTCTTAAAATAAATATATTGGTTAGAATGACATCTACTATAACCTTGTGCTATCATAAACATGTCAAATTTCAAATAACACTATCTTGGATCTTGTTTTAGGCCATACAAACTCTTCTTCAACCTACACACCATTTTGTTCTTACCTTTGACTTCATATCCCTTTGGTTGCTCCATATATTTTTCCTCCTCCAAGTCACCATGAAGGAAATAACTGTTCACATCTAAATATTCAAGGTGAAAATCTTTTATTGCTACAAAACTTAAAATAGTTATTATGGAAGTCATTTTAATAACTGGAGAAAATATTTTATCAAAAGCTATACCTTAATTTTGTGCAAACCCATTTACAACAAGTCTAGTCTTGTACCTCTATTTGCTTCCATCTTCTTCCTTCAACCTATAAACCCATTTATTTTATAATTCTCTTTTACCTGTAGGCAATTGAATCAAATCCCAAGTTTGGCTATGTAATAAGGAGTCTATCTCCTCTTTCATGCCTTACTCCCACTTTTTTTTGGTTTCTACCTACATTAATTCTTCATAGCTTTCTCGCTCACCACCATCAGTCAATAATAAATAATAAAGTGAAGGAAAGTATTGTTCAAGAAGTCTACTTACTCTAGTATATCTTTTAATTGTAGTTTCTAGAGTTTGAGGTACTTGTTGTTGTTGTAGTTTTTACACATTCTAATTTTTTGGCACTTTTAATATTTCATTTCCAGTGATTTCATGAAGTACTGCATATTTTTTTGTTTCTTTCCCTACAATTGATCTTTGTACATGACCTTCTCATTAAATATCACACCTCTACTCCTAATGATTTTGTGCTTTTAAAAATCCCATAAATGGTAACCAAAATCATTAACTCCATATCTAGTAAAATTACATTTCTTGGATTTTTATTCAATATTGGTTCTATTTTATTTATCAATATGGACAATTGATTCACAACCAAAATTCTTTAAAAATCCATAGGCTACCTATTTACCTATACATACTTCCTCTGGAATACCACCATCCAAAGGACTTGAAGTCCCTTTATTTATTAAGTAAATAGTAGTATTCATAGCTTATATCCAAAATTGTAAGAGCAACCCTATATGCAATCTCATGCTCCTTTCATGATTGTCATGTTCATCATTTCTTACACACCATTTCATTATGGTGTTATTGGAACTATCTTCTCTCTAAAAATCCAATTGGATGAACAGTAATTATCAAACTCCTTATTGTAGTATTCACCTCCATTGTCTAATACTTCAACTTATTTTCTATCTTATTCTCAACCAAATCATTTCATTTCTTAAAAGTATCAAAAACATCAATATTTTTTCATATGCAATAAACCCAAGTTTTTATAGTTGCATAATCAATAAAAGTAACATAATAAAAATAACCACCAAGGGATGATACCTGAGTTGGTCCCCATATATCTATATGGAGAAGCTCTAACTTTTCATCCTTATTTATCATTCCAACTTTGAGAAATCTAACTCACTTTTATTTTTCATACACACAGTGCTCACAAAAATCTAAATCCACTTTCTTCAAATCTAGAAACAAATTCTCTGAGTGTAGAACTTGCATTCTATTCTCACTCATGTGCCCAAGTCTATGGTGCCATAATTTTTTATAATCTTCTATATAATTTAAAGTAATAGAAGAGTAAACATTACCAATAGATAAATATATTGTACCTACCTTCTCTCCTTTTGATATTATCAGTGATCTTTTAGTGACCTTCTATGAATTTTTTTCAAATGTAACTGTGCGTCCCTCACTTCCCAATTGCCCTACTAAAATTAGATTTCTTCTCAACTCAGGTACATGCCTCACCTCTTTCATCAACCATTTGTTTCCATTCTATAATTTTATTTATATCTTACCCTTTCCAATAATTTTATAAGGTTCACCATCACCCAAATAAACCTATCCAAAATCACCTTAAACATTATCTTGAAAATATTTCTTATGGGGTGTAACATGAAATGAAGCCCTTGAATCTAAAACCAAAAATCATTAATATTATCTAATGAAAGTATTATAGCATCTTGAAACACATCACCTGCAACATTTTCTTCCTTATTTTTATCTTCTTTTCCATCTCCTTGTTTTACTTTTTAAAACCAATAATCTTTCTTCAGGTGTCCTTTCTTCCTATAAATCTATCACACCAACATCCCTCTAGATTTGGATCTTCCCTTCTTAGACTTATCATGATTCTATGGGCCCTTTCCTCTATCCTTTTGTCTTTCCCTATTCTCCATATTTAAATCATTGCTTGATGTCTCACTTGTGATCTTCTATTGCATTTCCTCATGAAGAATAACACCAATAACATCATCAAACTTTAAAGTGTTTGAACCAAAGACAGAGTTAATCACAGCCATGACCAAGCCATTCCATCTTTCTGGAAATGAGCACAAAATAAAAAGATCCCTAACCTCATCATCAAGGTTTAATCATATAAAGCTTAATTGATTTATGACCATGTTAAATTCATTTAAATGATTAGCAATAGACCTACCTTATGATATCTCCATATTAAATAAATGCTTCATAATAAATACCCTATTAGACGCTGAGGGTTTTTTATACACTCTATCCAATGCCTTTATCACATCTTCTATTGTATTTTATTTTTTAAATATTAAAGGCCACCAATGCTTCCAAGCATAATCTTATTATTCCTAGTGCCTTTGTATCAATAACTTCCCATTCATCATCCTTCATAGTCATCGGCTTCTTTTTTATTATGCCCAATGGTAGGAAAAGATATTTCTGATATAGATAGTCTTCCATTTACATCTTCCATAGCTATTAGTTTTGGCTATTGAACTTATTGACCTTAAACTTGCCTTATTCTACCATTAATCCAACTCAAACAAAGAATCTTATTTTCCCATGAGTTTATCTATCAAATAAACCTTCAACTCTGATACCATTTATTAGGAATATAGAATGTAGAGCAATATAAATGAAATAAATATCAAAATAAAATGTAGAAAATATAATACAAGAGAGACATAGATTTAACATGGTTCACCTAATATGGGCTATGTCCAGATAGAAATAGCCAGTTCTTCTCTTATTTAGTCCAAAAAATGAAGATATAGACCTATAATACATCCACTACAATCTCCTCTTCACTCACACATAGTGTTCCACCATGATTACAATGCCCTCATATCAAAGGAGGGTTAAATATTAGGGAAAAAATGTACCAACATAATTTATACCATTAGATTTATGACCTAATAGTGAATGGTCAAGATTTACTATGAAATTACAATATTTTACAATGTATTTTCACAAAAAAATTGATTCAGGGGTGCTTCCCCCCCATGGAGACCATAGTGGGGGGGCATTTCCCCCCACACACCCCTATCAAGAACTAGGTATTCTACTAAGATCAGGATCTACCATCCAACATTAGCATCTATGTTGTTTAATTTATTTTAGTAAATATCATATCATTTCACATCTATATACACATATTTGAGTGTCACAAGGCATACCCAAGCACGTGATATATGCACTGACAGATGTTGGACCTCTCTTCTACCTATGTCATATGGTACATTTTGGCATCTATTTCTTTGATCATGATTGATACTGATTTCATATTATTTATGATTATTTATACATTATCATGTTTGATTTTATAAACTAATGCTAACACATGCTTCTATTCATTCTCATATCTTTCATAATATACTTGATATACTATGTTACATCAAAAAAATTCTAATACATATATGCAATGACTAGTATAATAGATTTATGTTGGTTGTTTATACTTTATTTATTCACATTATCACTCCCTTGAGTGTATTACATTGCTTACTATTATCTTGTTTGTGGAACATTTAGATGTTTTCCTTGTTTGTTGGCCCATGTTCTATTGTATATTGTTTGGATATTTGAACATGTCAATATATGTTTTTTATACATTTAAATATGTTATCCCTTTTGATTTTGTAACATTTTAACTTACCCTTTGTATGAGATCTGCTTGGACCATTATTTTATAGTACATTGAGTACTCTTGTGTGTGTGCTTGATTATTTATTAGGATTATATTGTTACTCTATAGACATTTCCATGATCTATATCATGAATTTTATGACTTGATGTGATCACATACTATGAGCTAAATTGATATATTTAGTTTGACATGTTATCCCTATATGCTACATGATCTATACAAAAATTATACCACTACCTTATCCTTTTAAGGTAAGTCACCTTATAGATTTTATTTCCCTCACCTCAAAAAGGGGGCATATCAGTGGGGGCATGTCATAAAAGTATGAATTCCACATCTTCATAATTTATAGATTGTAGTGGGGGCATGTCACAAATTCATGACCTCCACAATTACACACTTACCTAGTATCTCTAAATTTCATTAGGGGCATGTCATAAAAACATGACCTCCACACTTACACACTTAGTATCTCTAAATTTCAATGGGGTATGCCATAAAAACATGACATCCACACTTACACACTTACCTAGTATATCCAAATTTTTGTGGGGGTGTGTCATAAATACATAACCTCCACATTTCACAATATCCACTTTGGCTTTATGATTCAAATATACACTTGGCTCATAATCATATACATTGCATCAATTTTATATAGATTTGAAATATATATTTTAATATTTATGACACATATACTCTAGCTCATACATATTACACATGCACATTCAAAATTTACACATCATACTATCACCAATACATACTGATTATACTAGGATATATTGTTATCAAGCCTTTTTTATTATAGTAGATGGTTCATTTTATAAGTTGAAGTGATTAAATCATTAAACCTCACTAGACTAATAGATTGGAATGTTTAAATCATCTAATATCACCAGATTTAGGGGATGAGTTTATTAACTCACTCATCCTCACCAGATTATATATTTAAGATTGAGTTGTGTGATTGAGATATAATGATCTCAATGGCCATGTCACAATTCATCCATGCACCAAATTGGGTGCATAATACCTTCTAATTTCCCTCTTAAAATATCTAAGGTTTAGTTATGAACATATTCCAACTCTAACACTTCATAAGGAAGCATATTTACTAAGTCAAAGTAATAAAAGGCAATATGGTTACATCAACACATATGTGTACTCCTTCCTTGCTCTCTTTCATTTCAAGAATTTCAATTATTTCAAATTTTGAATTTCAAATTGTACCCACTAATTTATATTGTAATATTCTCTTGGTTACAACTCATACACTAGCAAAATACTCAAAGTGGGCTCAAGTAAAGGTAAGGTATGTTTTACACACCTAGATATGCAATTATTTTATTTAACCTAGTAATTAAAGGGTGGGTAAATGTAGATACTAAAATTAAATATTTATAGCATCTCCATCTTGTACATTTGAAAAATATCATTCAACACGCTACCCTTAGTTATGTACATCCCTACTACTAAAAATCTCACATTCACCATCTCATTGTGTCAAAATACTTATCTCTTAGTCAGATCCATATCATTCTGATGACAAATGTTTCTTATACTAAATAGAAATCTTAAAACCTAATAAACATCCTTCACTATTAGTTTCATATCCATATTTGTTTTCTAGCCTTTTGGACACTACCAACCATAGAGGGACACTAAAGTCAATGGTAATGTCTAGATCCTTATCTAATGTCCATCTTAAAAAATTCATCTAAATTAAATATTTTTTAAACATATGGGTCAACCTATTTGTCTTATTTAACCCTGCCATGAGACATTTTTAAAAAGTGTGGTATAAATACAAATCTAAGCCTTCTCATTAATCATCTAAAAAATACCAAGAAAAAACCTATTAAAACTAAATAAATCAATTGCAAAACCAAGATATTATGCCTATTCATATTTATTTTCATATCAAGAATAAGAACAATCATATTATAGGTTTGAAGCATTCAAAAAGTAGCCCATGAGTGATATTTGTCAAGTTAAAATATATATCATTACATGCATCATCATATAATATATTACACCCTTGTGTACACATTTACCCATGCATAAGGGAGAGATACATAAGTTTGAGACCCTCCTTAGAGTATTGACTATGTGGGCAGTTCCTATTGACAAAGGGGTATTTAGGGTTAGCTCAATATCGTGAACCCACTAACCCTTTTTTAGCAAATTCATTCCAAGAGTGAATAAGGGTGAAGATCTAGGGCTTGATAAATTAACAAAAAATAATGATGTGTCTTAGATGTGAATACATGTGTAAAAAGGTTATAGAAAACCCAAAACATCAAAGTTTATCACATCTAGATCCAATCATTATTCTATATTAAACACTTATGTCACAATCAAACATTAGCATTGACAGTAGTTTCCAAATTTAATGTTAGTTTCCATGGCTATAAAATTATAATTTCTAGAATCTAACAATTGATCTATAACACCAATACTACATACTTTACATATGTTTCCAATTGAGATCTTCCTACATAGTAAACCTAGTTAAGTATTATTTCTCTTTGGTATTGTAATCAAATTAAACATCTTTCAAATCAAGTACTTTATATATTTAGCATATCTCAGTATTATGATTCAAAATACTCATTTATCTAAGTTTGTAATTAAATGGCCTACTATGGAGTAGTTTATCACCCTAGTTCTTAAACTATTTATATATTCTTAACCCTATCCTACGTGTTTTAAATTTAGGGTTAAACACCACCAATTTTGTTGATTTCAATGATTATTTCATTTGCATGGAAGAAAAAATAGATCAAATTTTTAATATTACAAACAATAATCACCCTTTTTCTCATACTAAGTTAGGTGGTAATGATATTCCTATTGATGTGGGTGTTTTGATCAAAGAAGATTTTGGTCACTCAATATTACTGAAGTTCCTCTCGTTTATTCAATTGACTTTGTGCTTATGTTAGTAACTTATGAATTGAGGGTAACACCTAACTGTCAATTTACAAGATCTAACACTTATTTAGTGTTACCATACAACTCTTGTAGTGAAAGTAATATATCATATAGTATGTCAATAATGGTATTTATTAACATCATTGTACTCATTATTAATGGCATAGTTGTTACCAATTATTATTATGGTTCAATCGATGCTTCATCTCCCTCCATTATCTATTAATGTATAGTTCCATTATTTTTAGTGAGTTACATGAAGTATATAGAAAATAATAAAGTTAGGGATTGCATAGAGACCATACATCTAATATCTCATATATTATATAGAATTTAAAATAATACAACCTGATTATTATGGTTTTACTTTAGTTGTCAATTCCCTTATTTTTTTTCATTTTTCATTTGCAAAATACACTTTCATATCCTTCCACATTCATAATTTACTTCCATAGATAATGCTCTTAATTATGTTTAAGTAGGTTATCCACTGAATCTACTCTTAGCTCATATATTAGTGGTATTAAATAATTACACACCTCATATCATTTAAAATTCGTATCATGTTGTTTCATCTCTATTTGTATACCCTCTCATATGAGGTTTGAATATATGAAGTTAAGGATTGAGACTTGTGACCCTTCTTCATACCTTCATTTATGTCCTCAAATGGGAAACAAATCTTCAAAAATGTAAACTTCAAAAATATTATAGAATATGATAAAAAAATGCATTACAATTACAATGAGAATATTTGGAATAATGTCATGCACATGAATGAGCAAGTATTATTTATCATTTCTTGTTACTTATCAAACAATAAAATCCTTACAACACCTCTCATTCACATTAATCATTTGGTGGTCACAAGACATAAAAGGTACAATCTAATCCAAACATCCCTATGTTTAAATTAAAAATATATGTATATGTTTTAAATAACTAGCTTAACTTAATATGTTCATGCTACGTGGTTAATTAGTTATTTGATAAAGAAAATATTACATTATGTTTTCTCAAATTTTCTTTATCAGTAAACAAATGGTGGGAAAAATAATACACTTCACATGAAAATTGTTAACATGAAGTTATTTTAGACAT
Organism: Torreya grandis; assembly: GCA_037957365.1. Classification (NCBI taxonomy): domain Eukaryota; kingdom Viridiplantae; phylum Streptophyta; class Pinopsida; order Cupressales; family Taxaceae; genus Torreya; species Torreya grandis. The sequence continues at coordinate 519,847 of JARHVA010002015.1, forward strand.
TTGGAATGGTTTCATAGAATAACTCAATGAAACCTATTACCCTATTAAAAATTATGATTACCAATAAATCAATTTCTCTCAGTTTCACCAAGGCACAGATCAATCTATTCAATAATACACATATACCTTTCAAACTTTGGTGTCCAAACTAGGTGTTAAATATTCATATAGTAATCCATTTTTGAATTATAAGTCAAGTTTGAGGCTGCATATCCACACAAATATGGATTTCCTATATATATCTTTAATTGAAGAAGCCTACATATTTGCTTGCAAGTTTGAAGCAAAGGCCAAGGCCAATAATAAGACAAAAGAGTTTAAGTCTTAGACCAAGTATAATTTAATTCATCCAAGTATAATTCTAAAATAATAAATGGATCCAATCATCCTCCACTATAAAAAACAACAATAGTCAAATGACCAAATCAATTAATCCAAGATTAGAAAGTGGTGTTCAGTTCATAAATTTAGTAGTCATTCCAACAGGGAGTGTTGTGCTAGGGATACTTTACGTGTACAACTTGAATTAGTTATTAAAATCACTACATATCACAAAATGGTAATAATGTTTTGGAATATGAACTTAGTTCCATGGTGGGTATTGCAAACATCTCAACTAACCTTAGGGAAATAAAGGAAGCAAAAGAATTATTTCATTCTCAAATGTGGATCAATGCTCAACCATTGTACTTCATTGTTGACATTGAAAGTCAAGAGAAATTTATTTATTTTGAATTAGTTTATAGAATTAAATTTAAACTAAGGCCTCACCCAAAAACATACCACATTGGATGGTTTAATGTAGGATATAATAAATGTGTCACTCGATAGTGTCAATTAGTGTACAACATTAAGGCTTTCCAAGATATAGTCTTTTATGATGTCACTCTATTAGAGATATGTGACATATTACTTATAAATTACTATATTTATCATCAAAATGTAATATATTTATAAAATTATATAACTTTTATCATAAATGTTGGTGATAAGGTATATTGCATACAAGAAGTAGTTCCCAAGTTATCACTCATTAGTGCCAAATACTATAAGAATCTAGTCATATCTAGCACCATGTTTGTGATTTTGATGTTGAGGTCTAAATGTAATAACATACTTGTGGATTAAATTCATATTATATTTCATCCAATAGTAGTGGTAGAGACCTTAGAGTTGAAATGCTAGTTGGAAGAATACAATGATCTCTTTCAGTCACTAAAGGAAGTGTCAATATATTGTGGGTAAATCACACTATTTATTTAATTCCTAGATTACCTCCACCTAATTCCTCTTTATATAAAATAAAAAATTATGGATAATGAGGATATCAAGTTTTATATCCATGAACTCATGGTAATGGACATATCTAGCCCAACTCATCACCTTGTAGAAACCTAATTATGTTTGTGCCAAATAAAGATGACACATCAATTTTATGCATTAGTTACATATCTCTTATCCAAATCATAGTGAATAACTTATAACCTCTTCCTAATATTGAGAACATGGTGGAATATCTCTATGGTGCAAAATTATTTGCCAAAATTGATCTCAATTATAGATATCATCATATTCTTATGGAACCCACAAACATCTAGAAGACATAATTTAAGGCCAAAGAATATTTTGTTAAGTGTTTTTCCATGCATTTTATCTTAACCAATGTTACAGATACATTCATGTGGATGATTAATTGCATTCTTAGGCCATTCATAACTTAATTCATTGTATTCTATCTTGACTACATCTTAATCTTGACCAAAATATGAGATGAACATCTACACCATTTAGAACAAGTGCTTGACAGTATGTAAAATCATAAGTTGTACATAAACATGGGAAAATATTCATTTTCCATAGGATAAATACCATATAAGGAATATATATAGACACACAAGGAGTGAATATGGACCCAACTAATATTTAAGTCATCCAGGAATGGCCATAATGAAATAATCTTATGGAGCTTTACAACTTCCTAGGATTACCAATTTATATAGGAGATTTTTAATTTTTTTTCCTCATTTAACTTGTCCTTTAAATCAAGTTACCAAAAGTGGCACTGATTAAAATTTCATTTGGTCAACCACACAACAAAGAGCATTAGAAGAATTGAAATGCAAAATTTATTCTACACTAGTACTTGTATTTTTGGATCTTCAATAACCATTTGAGATTGAGACCAATGCATCAAACCATACACTTGGAGTAGTCCACACTCAATATGGTCATCTAGTTGCTTACCACAATGTGATTTTCACCACACAAGTAATAAATTACCCACCATAAGATCATGAAATTTATTTTATTGTTAATCCATGTAAGCATTGAAAGCATTATATCTTAGGAAAAGATAATTTTATCCATACAGATCATAATTCATTTAAATTATTTTATACTTAGAAAAAGTTACAAGTGAAACATCACAAATTATCTTCTTATCTTCAACATTTCCATCTCAACATCAAGCATAAGAAGGAAGGTGCCAATCTAGTCACAAATTATATGAGTCATCTACTAGTTCAATATTTCCTTCATGTACTTGATACTTTTGGACATTAACTTAACACATGGTTAGAATTATATCCATCTAATATGGATTTTATAGATATTTATCAGAACTTGATTTGCAGTAATTTAGTTATATAATTTTACTTGTAGGATGAAATCATATTTCACATTAGATACTTATACATTTTGAATGAGGTAGAGAGATATAAACTAATATGGGAATCTCATTTTATTAATTTTGTAGTAAATTTTAATGTTGAAAACATTTTTTCAATGTTACAAAATTACATCTTTCGATAACACCTCAAGATACATAATGAAAAATACATCAAGTCATGTACCACATGCATAATTTCCAAACCTATCAACAATAATAAAAGGTTTGTACACACCTATATGATCTCCAACAAGGCCATAGGAAACTATTTTCATGGACTTCTTCTTGGACTACCTTAATACCAACCACAATAATGATTGTGTTTATGTAGTAGTTGATAGATTATAAAAGATGGAAATTTTAACACCTTGTAAGAAATCACTCTCAGATCTAGAGACAACTCAAGTGTACTTTCAACACATTTGGATCCACTTTGAAATTGTATAAACTATTATTCTTGATACAGATCTAAGGTTTTTGAAACAACTTTTGGAAAACACTTCAGGCTATGCTAGACACAAGTTTTACAATTCTACTACATTGCATTTGGAGATTGATGGATAGATGAAAGTAGTCAACATGATGATATTTCACCTTATTATAGTGTAAAATTCAAATAACCAACACACTTGGGGTGAAATCATACCTTTCATTTAGCACAAATATAATAAATCTTGGCATAATTCTTTCACAAACAACCCTTTTCAGGTTTTTTTTGGGTTTCTAACATTTAGCACCCATGCACAAATATTATCATGTCCCACCATCAACAACAATAAATTATTAAACTTAAAATTACTTTGAAACAACCCTTTAGTTCATTGAGAACATTCAATAATAAGTGCAAACCATTTTTTAATAGGTTAATGATTAAGTACAAACAATTCCATGATAAGAATCAAACACAACACACCATTTAGGTTGGTGATCAAGTCTAGATACATCTAAAAAAGTAAATACTAACAGGACCTTACCACAAGATTCATCTACTTTAGGATAGGACTTGTTGACCAATTTTGCCCACAGGCAAAATCTCGGTCACCTTCTACACCTAATTTGCATGGCCAGTCATTTTGGGTTGCAAGGTCCGTCTTCAGGGTTCGACAGCTCCGTTTCAAAGCATTGGCTCATCAGCCTCGTTCATTAGCATTCACGGTAGCATAAGGCAGAGTCTTCAAACATTCACAAAAGGGGAGAGGAAAAGACCGGGGCATTTAACACTAAAGTAAAAGAAGGGCAGATGTTTACAAGAACAATGCAGTCAGTGGCAAAATTACCACCCACAACACCAGTGGGTAAAAAGAGACTGCAAATAGATGCAGTCAGTGACAAAATTGCCGCTCACAACACAAGTGGAGAAAAGAAAGGCAGCCAAATCGGTTAATGTCGACAGAATAGCCATGCATACACGGCTGACGTCGGCAAAATTTCCGCACTCGGCAGCAAATCGGTCGACGTCAGCAAAGTCTCGCATGTAGTCCAAGACATTGGGTGGCAAATTTACTACTCACAACATCAGGTGGCAAAAAAGCCCTGTAAAACATGAAAAAAGGCCTGCCCAACGGGCAGAGGAGCAGGCCGCATGCAAAACAAGGCATCAAGCATGGTCCCAATAGTTTTATGACATCAGCTATAGTGTTTTCCCTCTTCCCAATGAAGACTCAAGCTGCCACTTGCAAACAAAAGGCCAATGAGACTCCTCTTGGCTCTTTCCATATAAATACGCAGAATTGGTCATTTTAATAATCTTCTCCAATTTTGTAAAGAGTACAGCTCTCCAAATTCTCCACCTGAATCAATAAAAGATAGTTTTTACCTCTTTCTTGGATGGATTTTTTTGTGTATGCATTGAATGTTGGTCTGTGTCCAGTCATTGTTCTTTGATGCTCTCACAAGTCCAGCACCAGCAAACCAGTCACCTACAAAGTGCCATTGTCTGTTGTTGCCAGGAGTAGAGTTCTATTTTAGAGGTATAGAATAGGAGAGGTCACTTACAGTGTGTATTTCTTAACACCTTGGTGAGCCCCTATTTCTTGTGTTTCCATAAGAACCTCCCTGTCATTTCCAGCAGCCTGGCCTTTCTGCCAAGTTTCAGTGTATGTATGTTTTGTTTGATCCTGAGTGTGGAGGTGGGAAGGTCATTTCATTTTTGGTGTATCACCTCTTTAGAGTAGGTTGTTTGTTTTCATGCATTTTATTCTCCCTTTTCATTCCCCCCAGTATATCTATATATCTGTATTTTGCACTGCCTGAAACAAATGAGATACATCAGAGGGAACTAGCCCATACCTAGAGACTCTCCTCTCCTGCTTCACCATCCCATAGGTGAGAGAGGATTTTCCATGTTACGGGGAAAGGTAGGAACCTATTTTCCTGCCACTGGGTGCAATCTCTAGTTGTCAATAGTTTTGGCATGCCCGGTGGGACCAATTTTTTAACGCAGTAAGGTTTCAGGATTGATGCTGGTCCTGTTACAATAAATCAAGTTTCTTCAGCATCTGGTGACTCTAAGTAAATCCACTGGTTAAGCATCCTGGTGCCATCAAAAATCATCCATTTCTTGTATGTATACTTCTTTTGAACAAAATCATGGGTCTCATTTTCCTTTATGTGAGTGTGATCAGACTTCAGATATTTATGGAATCCCCTCAAGTAGCTCTCCCAGTTGCCCTGCAACTATAAAGGGGGTGAGGCTAGAATTTGAGAGATAGAACATGGAAATTGATAGGTTGGAAGAGCAGTACAAATATCAACAGGAGCTGATGTATAAAGAGGAGTGCTTGTTTAGGCAAGCACATGCTTTGCAGTCCATGAAGGAAGAGGTAACAAAATGGAGAAATCCATCTATTCAAGGCAGTCAGCCTTGTGTGCCCCCTCATACCCTGAATAAAACCCCCTCTTTTGCACCAAATCCATTTTATCAAATTGCACTTGCTCACTCCAGCTCACCAAATATAGCTGCTCCCAATCCCGTGCGCCTGGCTTTTCGACACCAAATGGCATCAGAGCAACCTCCCATGGAGATCAATCTTTTCAACTCCTTAGATTAGGAATCTTCCATTGAGAAAAATACCACCAACTAGTATGTCCCTCTTCTAAAGACTCCTCTAACGCACTAACAGTGTTTTCCTTGCATTCCTCAGCCTCCCCAAGTTCTCCAGCATGATGTGCAAATTTTGAGTTGGAGGAAGGAATGCCAAGGACCAGCTCGGAGCTTTGAAGAGGATAATGCTGGAGACCTCCAAGAAAGACTCTTTCAGGAAAACCTAGCCAGACAAATTGAAGATTTAGAGGCTAGGATGAAGCTACTCCTTGAAAGAGAGGGAAAATTTACAGACCTTGAGGAGGAGCCTCATGACCTCATGGAAAACAAAGTTGCTCCTTGTTCACAGGAGCAAAATTCAAATTCAAAAATCCTAAATTGGGGGAAAACAGTGGAATCATGGGGCAGAATAGAAGAAGAAAAGTAAGGTTTTTTTTGAAACCTTGAAGAAGCTAAAGTTGTCCTTGCCTGTGATGATGTTGGCAGCCTCCAAGAAAAGCTTTTCCAAGAAGATCTGAGTAGGAGAATCACAGAGTTGGAGTCCAAAGAGAAATTCCCCAGCCAATGTGTGGTGGACGGTTCAGACCAAATAGCACATTCCATGCCTGAACACACCCCACCTATACATTTCCAAGAGAAATATCAGGTCGTGCCTGATATTGATGAAGTGTTGATCAAGTGCAGAGAGGAGAATCATTCGATTCTAGCTCAAGGACTGCTTCCTCTTCCACATGCTTTCTCCACTTCACCCCTTCTCAAGGAAGAACCTATTTTGCAAAAGGAAGGAGAGGAATAAAAGATCCAATCTACAGTCCTTCAAGTGGTTGTCATGAGCGACAACAAAGAAGAAATCGTCATTGATACTCTTTGTGAAGACCTCATCAGCAATGGAGAAGATGCAGGGCTTGTATATATGTGAATGTTCCAGTAGTATGAGGAGGAACAAATACATGGTAAGCTCTCTTCTCCTCTATTTGATGAAGTTCCTTGCTATTTTGATGAGGATGACTACATTGAAGAACCTGAGAAAGAGGAAGATCAAGAGAATATTTTTGAAAATCTAGAAATCCTGATCAACAAAGAGGAAAAGGAGAGGTTTGTCTTCTTGGAGGAATGCCTTGAAGAACTAAGCTTTAAACAAGAAAGTGAAGTCTTGTGGGATGAGCAATCATTTTGTGAGTCCCTTTTAGACATCACCACAGTCAACTTTCTTTAAGAAATCCAAGAAGAAGCAGAGGACGAGTCTGACAGAGTTTTAGAAGGAATGTGTAGATCAGAAGGCTTACAGTGATGAATCGGCAGTAATTGATTTCTTGGTGAGGAGCACCAATATCAAAGACCAGCATTTAATAGCCCTCCAGGGACAATCAAAATACGTATATATTGGAGGCATGTTTGATTTTGATCCCCTCAATTTCCAGCCAACTCAGGTGACAAGCAGGAAGAGTAAGTCACCAAATCTCATTTTCTTTCAGCTACTTGCCTGCCACCATAAGTCTTCTCGCCAGAAAGGGGACTTGAGAAACTTTCCTTTCGATCTAGGAGGGATGCGAACATTCCTGGTTAGCTGTATATAATAGTTTGCTTTCAGTCATTTTTCCTTGTTTTTCCCTAAGTGCAGTTGCACAGGTAGTCATTTTTAGCCTTGTGTGTTTCACTTCATTTGTGGGGGTAAATTCTATGTTTTTGATTCTGGGATTCTCAAAGCTATTGTGAACTCTCTTCAAAGTTACCATCTGACTCCGTGCCCAATGGATATTCAGAGGCAACTGGGTTTTAAGCATAGCAGGCACGCTTCCCCTGTGAGTCACCAATTTGTTGACCAATTTTGCCCACAGGCAAAATCTCAGTCACCTTCTACACCTGCTTCATTTTGGATTGCAAGGTCCGTCTTCAGGGTTCGATAGCTCTGTTTCAAAGCATTAGCTCATCAGCCTCGTTTATTGGCATTCATGGTAGCATAAGGTAGAGTCTTCAAACGTTCACAAAAGGGGAGAGGAAAAGGCCAGGGCATTTAACACTAAAGCAAAAGAAGGGTAGATGTTTACAAGAACAATGTAGTCGGTGGCAAAATTGTTGCCCACAACACCGGTGGGTAAAAAGAGACTACAAACAGATGCAATCAGCGGCAAAATTGCCGCTCACAACACAAGTAGAGAAAAGAAAGGCAGCCAAATTGGCCAACATCGACAGAATAGCCATGCATACACGATCGATGTCAGCAAAATTGCCACGCTCGATAGCAAATCGGCTGATGTCGACAAAGTCCCGCGTGCAGTCCAAGACATTGGGCGGTAAATTTACCGCTCACAACATCAGGCAGCAAAAAAGCCCTATAAAACATGGAAAAAGGCCTGCCCAGCGGGCAAAGGAGCAGACTGCATGCAAAATGAGGCATCAAGCATGGTCTTAGCAGTTTTATGATGTCAGCTATAGTGTTTTACCTCTTCCTAATGAATACTCAAGCTGCCACTTGCAAACAAAAGGCCAATGAGACTCCTCTTGGCTCTTTCCATATAAATATGCAGACTTGGTCATTTTAATAATCTTCTCCAATTTTGTAAAGAGCACAGCTCTCCAAAATTTCCACTTGAATCAATAAAAGATAGTTTTTACCTCTTTCTTGGATGGATTTTTTTGTGTATGTGTTGAATGTTGGTTTGTGTCCAGTCATTGTTCTTTGATGCTCTCACAGGTCCAATACCAGCAAACCAGTCATCTACAAAGTGCCATTGTCTGTTGCTGCCAGGAGTAGAGTTCTATTTTGGAGGTATAGAACAAGAGAGGTCACTTACAGTGTGTATTTCTTAGCACCTTGGTGAGCCCCTATTTCCTGTGCTTTCCATAAGAACCTCCCTATCATTTCTAGCAGCCTGCTCTTTCTGCCAAGTCTCAGTGTATGTATGTTTTGTTTGATCCTGAGTGTGGAGGTGGGAAGGTCATTTCATTTTTGGTGTATCACCTCTTTAGAGTAGGCTGTTTGTTTTCATGCATTTTCTTCTCCCTTTTCATTCCCCCCCAGTATATCTATATATCTATATTTTGCACTGCCTGAAACAAACGAGATACATCAGAGGGAACTAGCCCATACCTAGAGACTCTCCTCTCCTGCTTCGTCATCCCACAGGCGAGAGAGGAGTTTCCATGTTGCGGGGAGAAGGCAGGAACTTATTTTCCTACCACCATGTGCAATCTCCAGTTGTCAACAGGACCTACACCATTATTGATTAAGTAGGGGATAATAATTTTGAGACCAATCTTCCTTATTACCTTGGGTTGCATCTAATATTCAATGCAAAACTCTTATGCCACTATGTTGCACCTTTATTGGATACTTAAAATGTGATAAATACTCTCTAAAGATAGAGATCAATCAAGATTGAACATCCCAAAAAAATTAGATCAAATTATCAACACTCAAATCAAATGAACATACTAATAAGATATCCTCTCTTCCAGATCATCAAAGCATGTCAAATTCCTTCCCAAGGAAAATGGTTTACAAAAGTACAGATTATTAATTTTTTCCACATATTTTATCATAGTTGCTTGCAATGGATGCCATTATTATCCAATGAGGGATGATTTATCTAGGAGGATTTGGGTCATTATATCCTACTCATCTCAGTATAGCTTCTTTATTAACTTCATGCTTACATCAACAAATTTTGCATTGAGAGAAATACCTACATAAAAATTGGAAAGATCTAAATAATCTTCAACATTACCACAAAAACCATATAGTGTTAGTATTATATCCCATCATCTATTAGTAATGATAGTTAGCTACATCACCACACTCATAGGTTATGAAGTTGTTGCTATCAACTCTTGTAATGGTTAAATCAACGCTTCATCTATCTCCATTGAATAGTAATGTACACTTCCATTCTTTGTAGTGATTCACATGAAGTACATATATAAAAAATGATGTTATAGAGTACGTAGACACCATACTTATAATTTATCACATATTTTATATAGTTTATCATAGTATAACTTTGTTGTTGTAATTTTATATTTGTTGTTAATTATTTTTTTTACTTTACTTATTCATTTTCACATTGCACTTTCATATCCTTTAACATTCACAATTTTATTCCATATATATCCCTCTAAAATTTGTTTAAGTTTTATACATGGTCTACTCTTGGGCCTTAGATCATTTTTTTCTCTAAAACCCTCTTTCAAAAATATCCCAATAGCTCTTAATCATGTTACTTTCTCAACTCTCTTATCGGGCATCACCCTGAGTTGTCTTGAAAATGTAGGAGGGGGCTTGGGATCTTGTTATTCATAGGTTTGAAGTAGGTTATTCTTAAATTTATAGTTCTAGGGATGGAAAAAACTTATTAAAATTAATCTAGGTGATCCTTGGTTATCTATGTACTTATTATAATTAATAATCATGTTGAATTAGGGGTAGAGGACCTTATTGGGTTGTTTCCCAATTTCATTTCAAATGATGTGACCCTCAAAGGCTTTTATAAGGCATTCCCTTGATGGTGGTTAATTTTAGTTAGTTATGAATAATAACTCTCTTATTTTATTCTTTGTAATTATTGTATCCCTAATTTTTTAATCTTTTATACTTCAATTATTATCTAGCATTATTAGCAAGGTTTTTAATTTTAACCTTGTGTGGCCTTTGTTTTAGTTTCTAGTATTGTAACTTTGCATGTTTTTTCACTTTAGTCTTTTGTTTGGTGGTTTTTTCTAGCCTTTGTATTTATTAGTGTATCTTTCTCTTTGAAAATTTATACATGTGAAGGCCCTTCCCCTCATTTTATGATAAAAAAATATGGTTTATTAAATTATTAAAAAAATAGATTTAAAAAAATCAAATAGTACCAAAATCATAATTCAAAACAATAAAAATAAAAATAAAAAATTTAGTTTGATAAATTAAAATAAATGTCTCCCAAAATACTACGATGCACTACACACCTTGCCATTCTTTGTTTGTCTCTATTCCAACTCTTCCTTTAAGTGATGGTTAGGAGTTAGGATTACTATATGGGAGAAACCATGAATCAACCCCTTCTAGCCTGGCTTAATGTTATTAAAACTTGATCAAAGGATTGGAAACTTAACATAAGAGGTAACCATCTATTTTTTTCCTTAGATTTAACTCTTTTCTTGAAAACTGTCTAATTGAGTTGTCATGTCCTTTACAATATTTGGCTCAACTTATTTTCATAATGAAACATCACATTGAGGTGTGTGAGAAGTTGGTATTTAAGGAAATTAATGCCTCCTCTTTTAAACTTGGCACCAAAATACTTATAAAATACCTACCCTTTATTTACACCCATGTTTCCATACTTCAGGGAGGTCTTTTCTTTGTGGTAAAGATATTATAATTTTTTTTAACTGACATTATAAAAGAAAAAGAAGAACCATGTTAGGGTTAAGAAATATAATTTCAAAAACTAAATCAATAATAATGAAAAAAATTAAGAAAGAAAATGAAAAAAATGAAAATTTAGTGTTTATTCCATTTTAGATTTTAAAATTAGATTTTATAACTATAAAAATTCAGAATTAAAAAAATAATCAAGAAAAAAGAGGTTGACTGAAGGGAGAAACATGAAAATTTGAAAGATGTAAGAAAAATAAAAATATTCACCTTTTTTAAATGATTTCAAATCTCATAATAATATTACCAATTCCTTCATGGTAGTTAATAATCAAACCATATTCAATCCTTACACATAAACAATCAATTATTTCTAATTTTTTTAAGTTCACCCCAAAAAAATAAAAAATAAAAATGAGAGTGAAGTGTGAAGGTGAGAGTGAAAACTAGAATGAGTAAGTGAAATGAGAGTAAAAAAGGTGAAATTTCAATTTATATTTTGTTAATTTAATTTGATTAACAATTTATTTAATAGTTAATATTTTACTGTATAGTTACAACTCTGATAGTCACAAGTTGCAAGTAGTGGTACAAGACTCAACAAATTTATGAGTAAAGGCTAAAAACTCTGATCTTGTGCCTTAAACCATGACTTGGTGAGTCTTATATGTGATAGAGTAACATGTACTTCCCATTATTAGTCCTTTATTAATAACTATAACATTCCTTATATGAGGGAGATCAAGACTATTCCACATTTCCCTATTTCCTTTTCAATTTCAACCATCATCCATTTTCAATACTAGTACTTATAGTCATAGATATTTCACCAAATTTCTCAATGAATCCATTTTGTTTTTTTCAACCATGGTCAAAATAGCATAGGTGTTAGTTCTATCATTTTTACTCCATAGGCATCTTCATGGATAAGTAAAAAGCAATTTTTTTATCTAAACCATAATTAAGGTTAATCATAATCATAAAAGATATGGATTATATGATGTGAAAATTAATTATATCACATAATCTTAAATTTAAGCCATTCAATTCCTCCAACCAATATTTTCTTTGAATGAAATTGATTTTCTTAAATATTTTTACCCTTTCATAATAGAACACCTGGTCATCAATTAGAAGTAATCAATGACTATGTTGAAATGTGAATACAATCTGATTTATTAAATTATCTTTTAATAATTAACAATGCTTGCATTATGTTAAAATTTAAATCTTTGGAGACATCGATACTATTAGAGACACTCTTCCACAAGATGGTACAGGTCGTCTTTACATAGGAATGGTTTCTCCTCTCATTATAGTGGAAACCATGAATGTTGTCTTCCTCACCACAAAAGGTCAAATTAAACTATTGATTTCATAATTATAATAGAAGGACGATATGTAGTCCCTCTTATTACCTAAAACTAAATGATATGTAGAGAAATCACTATTGTAGCTGATGAGAAAAATTAAATCGTCAATTAAACCAATGCAATAAGATCTCACATACAACCTAATAGACTCCACTGAGGGGTGACCATTTATTTATTAATAAGGATACTTCGCTAATTTTCAATTTTTAAGTGTTTTTTTTACAATAATTCAATGCTATATGTGTGGTACCAATCAATTTTAAGAGTTGGTGTACTAATATTTGTGTATATGGAAACACACTTACAAAAATTTAAACGATAGAAAATTAAATCATGCTTACAGAAAGTAAACTACAAGAAAGTAATTGATAGAATTGATTTGTTAAATAATATTTGGAAGCTTCCCAAATATAATTGAGAGTACATACGTGAATTTGAAAGATACACATCTAATTGTGTATTTTGAAATAAACTATGAACTAAAAGATGCATAATTATAGAAAGGAAATGAGAATGCTCACACAACATAATTAAATGACACTAACTAATTGATGGGATTTTTAGCACAATTATTTATGATTGGGCCTCTTGGTTGGACTTGCATTCCAATCCCTTACTTATCTACAGTTGTGCTACTTCAAATCACTTATGATTATGTAGCAATGTAAATATTGTTACAACATATTTATAGAAAGATTGTAACAATTATATTTTTTATCCCCATTCTAGCTTTTCCTCCTCTTAAATATATAAGGCAAACCCTTATTATAATGTTTAAATTATTAAAATTTATAATGGATGATCTAAAATAACCATTGTAAATGACATAGAGTAAGAAACATGATAAAATAACATATTTATTGTTACAACTATTCAAGAGACATCCAATGGAGAAAGAATAAGGATTAGTAGATCTAAAACTGACTTCTCTTTTCCATACAAAATTAGAATTGTTTCATTCCTCCAATTGTGGAAGATATCCATTTAAATCTATTAATTAACTATGATAGCTCCAAAAATATATCTACAATTGTCGCTACAGGTGACTTGCCTAATTGTTATGGGTGTGTTGTGAATATTATAATTGATACTTTGAGTGGTACATAGTGCATTCCTTATAGTTATTACGAGTGATTTTTTACTCATGGTTTCCTTTAAGATATGAATTTGCTTATTATTAATAAATTCAAAAATAATGAAAATGATAAATAATATTATTTTATCCATACATAAAGAGTTTAAACATAAAACATAAAATATATCAATAATATATTCATTAATTTCAAAAAAATTAAAAGGACTTAAAGAGGCAACATTGATATATAAAGTTTTGTCTATGTGAGGTCAAAAATGAATATTTAAAATGGTAGTTTGTTTCAATTCTTAGGGTCATCACACCCCCCAACTTAACTCATTTCTAGTCCTTAAACAACTAAAATCTCAACATACATTTAGTACATAGTTATATAAGATCAAATGGTTTAGATGTGCCTTCACCCTATTTTTGATAAAATCCATGAGTTATTTATATTCTCTTCCATCTTTTAGTATCAAAATCTCCATAAATTTGGTCCCTCCTTACTTGGTCAAGAATAGGGAACTACAAAAGAGGGGGGTAGAAGGTTATGGCTAACCAATTCAATCCTTTTCTCCTTGCTATAATAATATACTTAGTGATTCTCTAAAATACTAATTTGAAATGATGCCTCAAGAAATGTTCTTTCCTTTGAATTTTAGGGGTGATATCATTGCATATTAATATGTAAGAGGTAAAGTCTTCTTGGCCAATCTAACCCAAAAGTGTCAAATATCAGTTTTGGGCCTTCACTTGTTCTCTTATAAATTTTATAGTGGCATCCCTATTTCTCATCAATGTCACATATTCTTCCCCTATCTTGGTTTTTTTGGAGGTTTATCCTCTCACCACCGGTGTATCACTCTTTTCCTTTTCATGATATATTGTCATTTCCTTACTTCTCCTCTCTTCATTAGTTAGATACAGGGAATATTTTAGTGGCGAATATTCGTACTTTGGCAAATTTTACATTTTGTCAATGTGTTTTTTGGTGATTTCTATGCCGTTCCATGGTTTCCTAGTCGCCAAGCTTTCTTGGGTTTTGTGATTGCCTAGCTTTGTAATCGCCAAGGCAAATGTTTCATTTGAGTTTCTGCCTGGTAGTATTCGCCTTTCACGCAGCCGACCAGGTAGCGCTTAATGTGGAATGTTCACCGGGTTTCACGTTATGGGAAGTGGAGGAGTCAGCTCATTTCGCCAACACACTTTCATTTGTAATATGTATAAATCCGAATTCAAGAAAATAGCAATGAGATATTCAATAACCCTTTTTCTTTTCAAAGCGAACAGTATACAAATAAAATAAACATTTAAGTATAAGTTATACTTTAAGTTATATTTTATTTATATACTTTCAGGGTGTTTGAGAGGGGTTTCGGACCGCTAGGAGCTATAATGCAAATTCTAGGTTTTAGTGGATCCTATCATATTTTAGAGTTAGTCAGATTCCAGGGTTTCAGGGTTTCAAACTTAGCCATATTTTAGGGTTTCAAGATTTCAAGGAGACATCATAGGAGGTATGAAGGCTGCATGAAGGGATGTATGCGTGATAGAATAGTATGAAAATATCTCTTGCAAAGTGCCACAAGCCGATCCCACCCCATTCCTAGTGCCCAAAAAATTAAAATTTTACTATGATTATTATTTTTTGTTTGCCAATGTATAATTTTTTTGTGGTTTTAAAATAACACAATTCGCTCAGATTTTACACATTGTTTGAGAGACTATGAATGATTCGCCAATGGAGATTATTATTTTTTCTTTGTAAACTATTTTTTTCGCCACAAAAAATAATTTTTTTTGTCAGGAGTTTTACACATTTCGCCAATTTTTTACACCTTTTCTAAAGGAGGGGTTTCTTAAAGTATACCCTGGTTAGATATGAAGAAAAAGACTTAATAAACACATCTCACACACAAAGATTAGGATTCCAATCAAGGTAAAATGTGATGACATAGTCATGTAGAAAGAATTCACAAATTTGGTTTTGTAACTCAAGGGTGTTATTAACATAAATATCAAAGAAAGAGTAAGGATAACTTACTATTGTGGGCAGACCACAATTTAGTCACATGAATTGAAATTTCAGCCATTATTATTCAAGGTAAAGAGCATATACTATTGCAAGTGGACTAAAATCCATCATTTACAAAGTTAGTTAGCTCATTTATTCCACCCTTTCCTTCAACATAGAAATACCTTCATTTTCACCATGCAATTTATCCTCTACCTCTTTCAATTTTTGCCTCATTATTTTTATTTCTTCCTTCATTATATTGTAATGAATGTACCATTGTGCTTGTAAAGTTTAAATCGTGTCATCTCTCCTAAAAAACAAATCTTCTTGACTCACCCCATCAATCTGAGTAGTTATATATTCCTTAGATTCTATTAGTTTTTTTTTCTAAATTCCCATTTCTAAAATTGATCTTTTGACCATATATCCATGGGATCTCATGCTAATATTCAAATCATGTACCACAGTGTCTATAGCAGTTATATTATCATGTTGTGTTACTAAAATATTTTTATTTACTATAGGTGGTGTTGTTGTTTTAGGGAATTATTCTATTGTGGGTGATGTGCTTATCATAGAACTTCTACTACTATGGGTGACTACATATGTCTAATTTCTTCTTTGGCCACACTCACTAGTTTATCCAACACACCTTTTTAATTTTCTAATTCCTGTATTATTTTCATGATAAATTCAATCTCTCAATCTCGAGTAGCCATCAATTCATAACTTCTTCCCCCTTATTCATTCAAAATAACACAAGTTTTTAAATGTGGCTATATAGTTTTGTCTTCCCCCACATGATTTTCTCCCTCTATGTCTTTCTCTACCTATTTATACTTATGACCCCAATGTTCCATACCTCTAAAAGAACTAATTACTAAGCTCATGGGGTGGAATCCTCTCCTTCACTATTGGTGGACTAGATCTCCTTATCTCCTACCTATTTTATTTATTCAGTTGACTCTTCAATCCCAATGTGGATGCATGTGGAGGTCATGGGTACCTTTTCCTTTGATATCATGCATCTTATCCATTGGGATAATCTAATATAAGTAAAGTATGGATAAGTTATCTATTTCATGGTTTTGAAGATGGGGGTGTGTCTTTTTCCCTTATTTTTAGGACTTACTCCACATTCTTCTCCTATTAATCTAAAGATGAAAGAGAAAATATTAATCTTCTCCTTAGCCTCTATCAATCAGGCACACCTTCCATTTTCTCCTTGGGTGGAAATTATCTCATTACCAAAAATTATTCCATGTATACATTAAGCCTCTAATCCCTTAATTATTTTTGAACAATAATTTAGATCAAGCAGTGATGAGATAGAGCATTAGGCCTCCCTTTCTAATACTCTATTTCCATATTTCCCAAGATATTAAGAAAAAAATTGGGAATATTTACCAGCCTATTATGCTTTAAATGAATGAGAATTTTGAGATGGGTTGTTTACAACATGGAGTGCCTACTGTCACAAGTATGATACTTGATGAAAAATATGACCACTTTCGTCCATGATAGGGGTAATGACTATTGAGTTGTGCTCTAGAAAGAAAAGATTAATAGCTCACCAATAACATAAAACTCATCTCTTGATACTATATGATTTGTTTTCTCTTGACATTTCTATCTCATCATTGGTAGGCCAATTACCTTTACCAATAATTTTTCTATGATAACCATATGTAGTCCTTTGATAGTGGTTACATCTTTAGTAATATTCTCTATAAAATCCCTTGCTACATATTCATTATACCATAACAACCTCTCAAAATATCCTATCCATATTAACTTCCTAAATATGGCCATTATATATGCTTGATTTCTTTCTTTCCTATCACTTAGTGGTCTGATGGTCTTATCAGGAGCACATCTCCCATTTTTTCTTGCCTTCATTCACCAATAACTGAGGGTATATTCTAGAAAGATGTGGGTTAAAATATGAAACAACGATAAGGTTATTGGTAGAATGAGAGGTAGTTTATGTTTTGGTGGTACTTTGATATTTATCACATCATTATATTCCCCCTCCCCACTTTATGTTCTTATTATATCTAAAAATATATACTTGTAACATTAATTCTATAACATATCTCCCCTACATCACTTGTCCTCAAGTGAATTTATGATGATTGCACTCACTTCATAGGAATTTATATAGCACAAACGGGATAAATAAAGAAAATAGGTGATTGGATGTGTACAATGAAATGGAGATATGATATAATGTATTTCTAAATGAGGTACATGATGTCATGATGTGAGGCAATTTCCATGGATAAGGGTTTGGATAATAGCTTCAAAAAATAGTACCAAGAATAAATATGAAGATGATAATTAACATTATGATTAAACATTATTTGCATATGAAAAAATATTAATGTATCATTAATTTCTTTACAAATAAAAAAATTGAGCATGTGTAAATGGATCTAGTTGGTTCTTTATGTTGAGGTCTTAATTGGTATCTGTTTAAAAGTAGTGGAGGATTATTTTTTACTTGAAGAAGACCTACTAAAATCATCCTCAATGAAATCAAAAATTAAGGATGGTAACTTTAGTAATGGATCATGTTAGAATTTTGGTGTAAATGTTTACCAAAAATGAATTCTAATCTTCCTGTAGTTCCCAGTGTTGATTACCTTGAGGAGGGTGTATACACATAATATTTTCAAACTTTATCAATTATTGCTGCTTTCTCTCTTGAAGGAACCCATCAAGTCTCAATCTCTCTAAGTGAATACCTTAAGGGGTGCACTAGGAAAGGGGTGGGTAGACTATTATTGCTTTATAGGATTGTTGTCCCTATACTATCACTTGTTATCTACACATTCATCTCCTAATAAATTTTCCCTAAGCTTTGACTCCTCTTTTGTACCCTCCTCTAGTTATTTTTCACCTTCATTAGCCCTTTCCTAACCTAAAATTATTTTTGATAGTTTAATATACACTATCAAACCCATTGACCCTGTACTCTAATTGACAAAACTCATTTAAGGTTTAGGTCAGCCCTTGGTCGACATAGACTAGGACCTAATTTGTTTTTTTCAATAACAATATAGGGTCAATTGGGTTGACCCTATTAGCTAAACTTTTGTAAAGGAATAGGGTTAGATACAACTATATAAACACATATGTTTCATAATTTCTAAGGAAGAGAGGAGAAGAATAAGATATATATTGTGCATATGTTTATCCACCATTCTACTTGAGGAGCATAGCTTAGGGTTTCAATACTTTCTTTGGTGATACATATCTTGTCTTATGGAGAAGTATTTTATATGAATTAATAGGTTTTGTTACTTAGATATGATTTATCCTTGTCATCCTTACATACCATAATAACCTCTTACAAATCAACTTGGCCAAGGGAGATATTGAAGCTCGATGGGTTCATCTTCAAAGGTAATTATTCTTAACTTTGTTCTTCTTTTGTAAAAGTAGATAGATATGAAGTTATACTTCTCTCCCATGCATTAAGATTTCATGTATATTGATTTGAGTATATGTATTCTATGCATTATTAATTTTCATGTTTATTACCCTCACTTTATGCCACAAGCTTTGGTGACCACTAGATTAGACTGTACTTATTATTAGTTTAGTGAATATGAAAACATAGGACTTGGTTAGGGTTATTGCATAGTTTTACTTGATTGGAGGCTTTAGAACCCTCCCTCATGATATTATTGTGGTAAGATATCCCTTGGCTAGGTCTAACGGATCCATCTTGGTATGACCTTGAATATTTAATGTATCGATAATCAGACGTGTAAGTAGGATTTATCTTCTTTGATCTAGTATTGATTTATAGATCAGTTGCATTTCCCTTTAATACATTCTCATGAACCTAATGTGAATCTAACCTTGTAAGTTTTATTTCACACCATATTTTTTATCGTTTTATTATATTTTTCCATATTTTTAGTACTATATCAAACCATTTGATATAGCTCTAAATTATATGCACAAGTTTAACACATAGTAGCTTCAAAATGACTATGTTATGTCTATGCAAATCTTCATCAACTATAGGTTACTAGATCAAATAGTTTGACACATTATTCTTCTCTAGTTCTAGATTAACATACACTATCAAATAAGTCAATTGTGTCTATTAATTTCTTCTGCCGACATACAAGTCAACAAACACTATCAAACAAATTGACTCTTTTTATTATTTCTTCTTTAGCACATAGGGTTTTGTAAAACGTGGTCGAACTGATCAACCCAATTTATATAATTCAAAATCAAAAACTAAAGCACTACAACATAAAATTTATAATATAAAACATCTTCAATCCCACCAAGGTTCCTTTCTTTCCTCTCTCTATCATTTTAGTAATTCATTTATATTTTCATAAGTTGACAGTCTTCAAAACTGCAACCCTATAGCTAGCTAGGCCAAATTTGTAGTTTGTCTTATATTTGAGAAACATAGTTGACCTGTTGAAATTTATTCTTAAGGACCTTGATTCTATAGAGAAAAATTGACCCAATTGACTCTTTTTCATATTGTTTGCATATAATGTTACCTCAACTAATTTTTTACTATTCTTAATCAAATAATTAATATTTATTTCTTAGTAATTAATTCACTTTTCCTTTTTAGTTGTTTACATGCTTAGAGTAACTCTTATAGTCTAAATAGGTGGTTTTTCAAATTACCATTTTAGTTACACTACTTTACTCTTGTGCACACACTATCAACCCACTTAACATTCAAAAATCATTTAAATATTTATCTTCCCAAGGCCTACCTACTTATATTTCATCACCAAAGGGGAAGCTGACTTGGTTTTCTAGCCAAGTATAAATACATGGTTAATGGTATATAATGGAAAATCACCCAACACCCTTATTGCTAAAATATTATGAAATAAAGGGATAGGCCCTAATACCAAGCTTGTATCATTGCCAATACATATCCTTTTCAGCCCAAACATATTGAAACTAACTTTAAACTACTTTTTAGTTCCCTATTTCAGCCAACTTTCCTATCGCATTAAAATCAAAACTTTCTAATAATCTAATAACACTTAGGGTGACCAATTAGTTAGAATTTAATTTTTAATTGATTTATTGCTCTTTGATCATTGTGTTTTCTATTTCGAAACTTGCATTAACCAATGTTGGTGCAAGGTTTTGTGTTGTGTGCCCTAATTGGCTCAATCACATTGATCCAATTGTTTGTGTGTCTACTTTCATTCTTGATTCAAACTAGATTGAAATTATTTTCCCCAATTTTAGAACATTATTATATTTATTGATATAGTCTTTTATAAACTATGTTTTACCTTCTTGCCAGCAGTACATAGTCAATTGACAAGACTCTATCTTTTTTCCTCCTAATCAGTTCTTTGTTTAGCTATACATAGTTAACCTCAATGACTATGTCCTTATCAACCTACTTCACCTTCCTATTTAAAATACATAATCAACTTGGAAAACTATGTATTCTTATCCCCATATTGGGTTATATAACATAGTCAAGTAATTCAACTATGTATCCTATTTTCAAACTTTATCTTTGCATCATCATTATCCTTCTTAGCCTTTTCCTCTCATCATGAACTTCTTATTTGAGGAAAAAATAGAGTTGAACTTGATAGATATGATGAACTTTACCAATACCAATAGGTTTCCCCATAAATAGCTATTGGATTCTAATTTAGATGAAATTAATGTGCATGTGGCCACTGACATGAAAAATTGCAGGACTCTTCATGCATCTTCAGTTCACAACCCTTTGTTCTCCTTAGCATATTAGCCTAAATTAGAGTATACTCTAAAAATTCTTTTCCTAATTAATGAATTTCCTCAACATCAAGGAAAATACCTTTCCATTATTTATAACCTAATGATAAGTGGTCAAGAATAATAACCCCATTCACCTTCCCCCATATTGTCATATGGATTTGGGGGCAATAACTTATTTGCCTTTTAACTTATTCCTTTTTTTTTACCCCTTATCACACTATGACTTCTTCCTTGATTTTTTATACCTCCATGCTAAGTATCTATACTAACATAGAAGGTTCAACATCTAGTGGGCCTTTTCCAATATCTACTCTTCTCAATTTCTCCACTATTGCATTATTTGTTGTCAATGGTAATCATGCCACTAGTGCTTCTTCTTCTTCTAATACTTCTAATAGTGCATCCTTTTCAACACATGTTAATCATGCCACTAGTGACTCATTTTTTAACAACACCTCAAAGCCACTAATATTGTGCATGCCACTAGTCACAGTGGTAACCAAGCCACTAGTACCAATACTAATGTTTTTCATGTTTCACATAACACCACTCAGACCCATCAACTTATATTGTAAACTCTTAACCAAATGAATGTTTTCCAAGCTAATAATTCCAACCAAATGATGCAAATATAAAATAACCTTATTCATCTCTGAAATCAACCTCAACAAGTTTCATGGGAAGCACACAACCAAAATTCCCCCACCAACCACCCCTTGGGGATTCCCATGGCAACCTTATTCATCAACCACATCTTGTTAAAAAATGATTAAACATCTTCAAAAAGAACCTCTTATGCCTCAAATTGAAAACATAGATATAGGAGGTATCACCCCTACCATTAGCTATAATAGGTTAATTTATCCTATCTTATACTTAAAAACATTCAAAAATCTATATAAATATTAGGTCAAGTTAAACACTTTTTTGCTACCAATATCTTAGCAAAAACCATCTCCATAGATGATTAGATTGGTATAACCAACTCAGGTCTCATTCCATAACTAGTTTAGAAGATCTATTTTATGCTTTAGTACAATAATTTCAAACTAATGACCTCCTTGAGAATACCTTGGCTCCTTTTATTAATTGCAAACAACTTGAGATGAAAACTACATAATATTTCATCAAATAATGGAAGACCTTATCTAACAAGTGTAAACACAACATGATAGATGATAACCTCTTTAGTATATTCACCAATGCTCTCTATCTTAGGTTGTAATATTGGGTTAAGACTCTCTCTACAAACTTTCGAAGAGACCTTTGACCAAGCCAAGCACCAAGATTTTCTCATGCATCAGTTTTAGCCATCTTAACCTTCTATGGGCATGTGCATGCTCATTAAAAATAAAAATCATCATGCTAATAATGATGGTGTCACTGATTCCTATGATACCATTCATAATATTGAATTTATTTCTCCCATCCTTGCTCAAGAATAAGCTTCCCCTTTAAATCTACCCCTAATCCTCAATTTTTTCCAATAAACAACATCAATGTTCATAATCCATTATCCTTATTGGAACTCCAAAGGCATATACCAAGGTCTCATTCATGATATCTTGATCCCACTTTCCCTATGAAATCATGGTATTATCCAAATAAATTATGTTGGTTTCATGCTAGTTGGGGTCACTCTCAGGAGACTTGTAGGCAATTGTGTATCTTAGTTATGGATTTCCTCCTTGGACCAAATTTCAACCATGATTCACTCATTAGTAAACGTCAATAATCCTATGACATTTCCTTTGAATCTCATGAAACACAAATTAAAAATCAAGCTTTGAACCAGGATAATGCTCATCTGGCCATTTGCAAAGAACCTCTTCCAAACCATCAAGACAATAATGGCAATCCTACTCCTTCCACCAATAACATTAAGAGTATTATAGACCAAAATCCCCAAGATAATGTGGTAAACATGACTAATATGTGAAGGGTACTTGCCTTCATTGATTCTCATCCTAACCATATGCACCAATCATATCACACTTTCTGTGTTATCCAAGATTCTTCCCCAACTCACCTAACAAAGTTGGGGCAAGAGGACCTTATATATTTTGATGAAAAAATTAAACCACCTACATTAGATAACATGTCTAATACCATTTTTATAGTTTATCCAACCTCTTTACTCATCACTAATAATATTAAACCTTTTAATTCCACTTCTTCAACTCTATCATAAAATAAACCTACATCAACTACCTCATCCTCTCATGATAATCAGTCGATTTATCCCCCAATTAAACCTCCCACATCCTATCAACACAAATTTAAATGCACTTATAACCCTCCTTTTGAAGAACTCCTCCAACATTATGCACCTCTTTCAAATAGTCCACTCATGGGTTATGATGAATGGGACCCTATCACAAATCGTACCAATCTACCATCTCAAATTCCCTTTTTTAAACTCATGCAGACTTCTCCACATCATCACAACTACCTTATAAAACTCTTATTTGAAATGAGCATCCCCCCTCCTTCCCTAGTAGGATGTGAAGCTACCTTATCTAGGTAAGAAGATATCATCTTACACTAATGCAAATAAATATATATCCACATTAATGAAATAATGGACACTTCTCTTTATCTCAAATTTCTTATTACTTCTATGATTCTAGATGAGATTCTACTTCATGTGAATGATCTTACCCTCTTTATAAGCATCTAAATTGATGGCATACAAGCCAAGCGTGCTTTTATTGATATGGTTTAGGTACATATGTTACCTCTCTCCACTTTATTAAAACCCTTGGATACTCTAAGTATAAGATTAAGTCCACACTTAGTATTTGTCAAGGCCATGATCGAAGGTAAATTCCTCCCTTATGTTGTGTGTGGCTCCCTATTACCATCCCACCTATCACTATTTGAGTTAAGGTTATGATCTTCAATTTTCCCCTCTTCTATAATATCTTTGTTAGCAAGCTATGGACTCATTGCATGAGGGTTTTCACATCTTATATCTACCAATGTGTCAAGTTCCCTTACAATGGTATAATCCATATGATTTAAGGTGATACTAACCCTTGGAATTTTGAACAATTCAAATACCATGGTGTATTCAAAATTCCAACCCTTGAACCCTTCTTGAGTGTTCCATTCTATGAATCTCAACATTTTAATTTCCTCATCAACTCTACGTGAGGTTACCATGGTCACTCTGAACTCATCAAGAATATACCACCTAACCTCTTAGATTATAAATATGATGAGCCCAATGAGATCAACCTCAAGATAAAAACTTTATATCTCTCTCCTTATCTCATTTCCTAACTTTCTACCTCTCTAAAATTGCATTCTTGTCAACCACCTAGTGGAAACATGCCCATAGTCTATAATAAGACTCTGCACTCTATTCTTCATGCCACCTATAATGAGAAGGTCATACCTACTTACATAATTGATCTTCTTATACCTAACTATGATGATGTTTATACTTTAGATGACCCATTTCTAAGAGGTCTTGCTTAGGCTTGAGATGTTGAGATCTTTCATTATCATTATTTGGAGAGTTGACATGATGATGACATAGTAGTGTCATGGAGGTTCCCTAGTGAATGGATGAAACACCTTGATAGTCTATGTGATAATGACAAAGTGTGCAATGTGCTTGTTCTTATATGCTTGAAGGTGGCTTAGTTGATCTTTAGAGTTTGACCAATCAGAGGTGATTAGGGAAAAGCATGGAGTATTTATCATATTCAATGGGTCCATAAGATGTTATATATGCTTGGAAATCTTGTGTGCATAAGCAAAATTCATCTGGTTGATCATAGTTTTCATTTAGATACTTTGGGTCTAGTGGTAGAAAATCTAAATAGGTAGTTTGATGATGTCACCATTACCACATGGGAGTGAGTCAAGGGGATCTGGTCATATGGTTATGATCACTATAGTCCCTAGTTGTTATGCACAAAATCTCAATTCATGCATTAAAGCATGATCAAAGCTATGAGGGTGTAAATTTGTCATCTTGGTCATAATTCATTGTTTTCCCATACTTATCAAAATTTATAGATTGGCCAAAAAAAGCTGAGTAAGCATGTTAATGAGGTCAAGATTCACATGTGTGGATGATTCAAGAGAAGGTGATCATATGGGTTTATTCAATTTTGGACCAAGTTTATTTATGATAATTTTTATATCATGTGATGTAGTACATCAAAAGATATGCATATGAAAAATTGGCCTCCTAGGTAGATTGATTGTGTTTTGCCATGGCCAATTTTGTAGTGTGGTAAAAAGAACCAAGTGAGCATTTTAATGGTGTTATATCTTGCACATGTGAAGGTGTCAAGATAATTTGATCATATGTGTTTGTTTAGTTTTGAGTATAAATGATTTGCACTATGTTTGAGATCATGAAATGAAGCACAAAAAAAAGTTATGGATGATCAAATTTGGCTTCTTAGGCAGATTTGGACATGGTTGGCTCTATGATAGAAGTTTATGAAAAGGCATTTTAATGGAATTTTATTTGACACACATGAGATTTACAAGAGTAATATGTCATATGGTTGGATTATCCTATGTGAAGAGATCATCTGGTCTAAATTTGAGATATTATGGATATACATAAAATTAGTTATTTAGGTGCAAAATTGGCTATTCATGCATATTGAGAGGGTCCCCATAGTCCTTTTTGAATATGTTAAATCTCACGAAATATTGACGGTGCACAATTTCTCCAAGGAGTTAGGAGGCAATGAGATGAGGATAGGTGCATAATGTTTAATGACTGAATAAAGGTAAAGGATAATAATCCAATGGTTAGTGGGAATTTATATTATTAATTAAATGGTGAACATTGATCGTTAAAGTCCTTGTTGATTTGTAGAGATCGACAGAGCGCATTAAGTTAACATTTCAAGAGGACACGAGATGAGGTCAAAGTGACTGTGGTTTAACATCTAAATTTGGAAGTCTATTCCTTAAATCTCACACAAGATCAATGGTGTGAGATTGATCTTGAGCTAAGATTCCACAAGATTTGAGCATTGTGTTTGAAGTTTAAATGTGACCGTTGTTATTCAAATATTTGAATTTAACACAAGAAAAGCTACAAATTTGTATTTAATTCATATCTTTTGATAGAAGATGAATTTTTTCATGCAATAAAAATCAAATTGGTATAGGACTCCATGGTGCATCCATTAAACCTAATTTAAAGATCTAAAATTAAATACAGACATAGTTATGGTGCTCCAAAGTTGACTATATGTTTGACTATGTTATGTGAATGATCTAAGAAGGATGTTTGAGATTGTATTGATGGTGTTTTAATGTATCATGATGAATTAAATATTGTATCATGTTGTAGACTCTAGGAGGATGCTTTATGTGGAATTTGGAAGTGTGATCAATCTATCTTGAGTATGAACAATGCTTAAGAAGTTGATTGTGTGTTCATCTATGGTGACTGTGTGCATAAGGTCTCTATTTGAGTTGTTTGAGCATATAAAGAGGTGAGCTAAGTTGAAAATGAACATTTGAGGATGTTGAAGGGGACATAAAGAGTGGACCTATGTATTTTAAATTGGTCTTGTGTTCTTATTTTACTCAAAGAAGTGATAATGGGTGAATAGGTCTACATGAGACCTATAAGAACTACAAGTGCCTTGTTTAAAATGTGTAGCTACTTAAGGGTGACACATAGATACTATGTCCAACCTATGTAGATTTTATTGAGCCTTATCTTCATATGATAGATTTATTAAGGGTTAAGACATGCCTAATGATTGACCAAGATGGTGTTGATCAAGATTGATCTATAAATAATAAAACCAAAGATGATGGGTTCTAGACTTATGTGAGAGAGACTAAGGATTGATTGGAGAGAGGCTTGTGTGTGTGTTTTGAGGAGTGAAGGAGGGTTTGATTACCCTAAGTATGTGTTGAATAGAATGTCAATTTGAGGATGGTTTTTATGACTTGTAAGTCATATTTTTTTTGGTAGAATAGTGCTCTTACAGATTGAGTGTGAGTGAAGGTGAAGTGAAATAAGTTGAGGTCCATCATCAGGTATTATTGACATCAATTTAGAGGTGGAAATGTTTCATAGGCATTGTTTTGTTAGATTAAAATCTAAGGTGTTTGTATCCTCCTTGCAAGGTAAAACTTGATAAAAGGTCTGGTTGTTGTAGCTTAGCTAGACAAGTGTGATAGCACCTTATGGGATTGGAGTCTCACTATATAGGGATTGTAGTTCCTTGATCAGTTGTAACTGGTCTAAATTGGCTCTTATTTTATAGGATAGTAGTCTAATTACATGTTTTAGTGAGTTTTATTCCCCAAAAGGGTTTCCTATGTATGTCTTGTGTTATGTGATTATATTTCATTGTCTCTCTTGCTCATTGATATGAATGTTGTATATACTTCATGAATGTTTAAGGTAGCTGATTAAGTATTTGTAAAGATAATAATTGAAGTTGAATTATTTGGGTTCACTAATTCACCCCCCATTCTCAGTGATTGTACCTCTAATAATAGGTATAAGAATTAGTCCTTTAGTAAAGGCTTAACATCTCAAAGGTGATCAAAGGTATAATGGTTGACAAATAGTTTATGGCTTGGCTTCAAGATAACCTAGTTTTTTCTTTATCAAAAGTTAATAATGTAGTATAAAATCTAGGAACAACTATCAATAATCTACAAGTCATGGTGAATACAAGTGTCAATCAAAGGATGGAAAAATGTGAAAATAAGGTCTTGACTTACTCAGATGTGCTCTTATCCAAGGACAAAAAGGATTTTATCTCCATCAAAAGGATCAAGAATGAAACTCCATGGAGAGGTAATTGTCAAGAGAAAAGAGGATCAAACATGAACAAAGTATTCAATGGGTATTGATTCTCCTACAATCAATTTGGTCAAAGATATAAGGATTGCATTCTCTTTTCAGAGATCAAAAGGGATCTCATATGTTACAAATGTAACCAACAAGGTCCACATAGCCAAGAACTACAACAAAACCTTTTGGAAAAATGATATACAGATCATTGATGTTATCAAATGGTTCAAGGAGACCAAGTATAAAGAAGAATAGAAGCAAAATCTAAGTAGATCACAAAAGGAAGAGTCATTGTTCATTCAAGTAGCTTTGCACACTCAAGAAGATGAGAACAAGAGATGGTTCATAGATATTGGATGCTCAAATTATATTACAAGACAAGAGCAAGTTTATCTCTCTAAAGAAAACCAACCCAGGTGTAGTTAGATTTGGTGACAATAGGTCTACTAACATAGTCATCAAAGATACTATAAGTTTGGATAATGGTCATATGAAGACTGAGAATGTCTTATATATAGAATGTTTGAAACATAATCTTTTAAGTGTATTCCAAATGTGTAACCAATGAAATATTGTAACTTTTCATGATGATATATGTGAAGTAAGAAAGGAACACTTTGACAAATTAGTTACAAAGGTTCATAAAGTAGATAATAACATGTACGTATTCCATGAATCCCAAAAGGAGCAGTACTTCATGAATCATTTGGAATGAAGTTGGCTTTGGCATAAAAGGCTTGGATATAAATCTTGATAATATAGTAAAGATCAATTCAAAGGGGTTGGTAAGGCATATGCCCAAGATTTCTAAGATTCCTCCTCTTTGCAAGGCATGTCTTCATAGGAAGAAAACCAAGAGAAGATACAAGAAAAAAGAATTATCCACTGTAGAGCCATTGGAGTTGATCCATGTAGACCTATGAGAACTTAGAGTATTCAAAGTAATAATTAATTCATGCTTCTCATTGATGATTTTACTAGGATGACTTGTATATTCTTTCTTAAAGTAAAATTATAAGCTTTGTTAAAATTTGTGGCATTTAAAGCTCTTGTGTAAAATGATAAAGGTTCAAAAATCAAGTGTGTAAGATCAAATAGAGGAGGTGAGTTTTGGTCTCATAAGTTCAATGATTTCTATGATGAACATGGGATAAAAAGACAATACTCTATCGTTATAACACCACAACAGAATGGTGTGGTTGAAATAAATAATAGGACTATGGTTGAGATGGGTAAAACCATGCTTCAAGATGCAAAAATATTAGATGGCTATTGGGAAGAGGCAGCCAAGACTTCTATGTACATCCTAAAAAGATGTCAAATCAGAGTAAATGGTAATAAGACACCTTATGAGTTATGGAAGAATAGAGTGGCTAATGTAAAACATTTTAGAGTGTTTGAGAGTAGGTGCTTCATCAAAATAAATGAAGATAATCTTGGAAAATTTTATTCAATATTTGATGAAGGCATCTTCTTAAGATATTATTTTATTATTACTGCCTATAGATGCGTCAACCAGAGACTTCACAAGATTTTTAAAACCTTAAATGTAAGAGTAGATGAGATAATTAAAGTCAAGAATCCAAAATTATAGGTAAGTGACTCAACTTAATAAGTTGTTACAAATAATGAAAATTTATCTGTTCAAGCAAATGATGAAGATGAAGAAGATGAATAAAGACAAGATACTAAAGCTCCATCTAGAAGAATTTAGAAAGATCATATAATCACTTAGATTATTATAAATGTTGGACAAGGTTTTAGACTAGAAGGAGAATGTTGATCAATCAAAATCAACAAGACTCAACTCTGTTATCCATGAATAAACCTAAAAAATTTATGGAAGCTAACAAAGATGAAAGTTGGAATGATGTTATGGATGAACAAATTGATCAAATAGAAAACAATGAAACATGGGACTTTGTTCTTAGACCAAAAGATAAAAATGTGATAGGTATCAAATGGGTTTTCAAAAACAAGATGAATGAGAAAGGAAAAGTCACAAGAAACAAGGCTATACTAGTATGTAAATGATATACTCAAGTTGAAGGAATATATTTTGATGAGACTTTTGCCCAAATGGCAAGGATGGAAGCAATTAGACTCTTTTTGGCTTATGCATATTTCAAAGGTTTTAAGGTATATCAAATGGATGTGAAATCTTATTTCCTAAATGGAAACTTAGAAGAAGTCTACATTGAGTTACCTAAAAGATACTTCATGTCAAGTAATCAATATTTTGTGTGAAAATTGAAGAAGGTTTTGTATGGTATTAACAAGATCCTAAAGCTTGGTATGATAGGCTAGATAAGTATCTTTTGAGTCAAGGTTTTAAAAGGGGGACAATTGATAGTAATTTGTATATTAAGATAAAAGGTAATCATCAATCAATAATTATTGTATATGTTGATGACAGAAAATTTAGATCTAATAATGATAAATTGAGTAGAGAATTTATAGATACTATGAAGACTGATTTTGAAATGTCAATGTTGGGAGAACTATCTTACTTCTTAGGATTACATATCAATCAACTTGATGTAGGGGTTTTCATTTCTCAAGATAAATACATCAAGGATATGCTAAGGAAATTTGACATGATGGATTATAAGCCAATAAGTACTCCAATGATCATAAGATGCAAGTTAAGTAAACTAGATAACTCACCAAAATTTAATCAAACTTTGTATAGATCCATTATTGGAAGTCTTTTATACTCTATTACATCTAGGCTTGACATCATGCAAGTAGTATGTCTTGTAGGAAGGTTTCAAGTTGATCCTATAGAATCTCACTTGAAAGTAGTCAAAAGGATCTTAAGATATCTTATAGGCACCATAGAATATGTCTTATGGTATACCTGGAATAAATAATTCTCTTTGAAATCATAAACTAATGTTGACTGGGAAGGTTGTGTGGATGATAGGAGTACCAGTGGTGGGGTCTTCTTCATGGGAGAATGTTTGGTGTATTGGTTAAGCAAAAAGTAAGCCTCAGTATCTATATCAACTTTAAAGGCTAAATATATAGCAGTTGCCTCTTATTTCACATAATTCATGTGGATGAAACAAAATTTGGATGATTACAAGGTAAGATAAATTGGACCTTGTCTTATTTTTGTGATGATACTAGTGTAATTAGTATCTCAGAGAATCTTGTTATGCCCTCAAAAACTAAACGCGTTCCTATTAGATATAATTTTTTGAGAGAATAATTGATTAATCAATTTGTCAAGTTGGATCATGTGCCTACAAAAAAGCATCTTGTAGATATTATGACCAAACCATTGTCAAAAGTTACTTTTGAGTATCTAAGACAGAGCTTGGGTGTTACTTCTTTCTCTATGAATCAATAGAAGGTCTTTGATTAAGGGGGAGTATCATGTTCATAAAAATTTCTCTAGAGGTTTGAATTTATGTTCTCATGTTGGATTAGTGTATGTTTCCTATTTTTTTAATGCAGATGCAAATTTAGTGGTCATGGAAGTGTCTTGAGAAAGAAGGCTAGTAAGCCTGCATGGTGGTTGTTCATGTTGTGTGGAGATCTAAAGATGCTTCAAAGGTGAAATTACTCATAGTTATTGAGGGGATTCCCTCTCAGATGTTTCTTGGTGAGTGGTAGCATATTTTAGTTCTTTTGTGTGTTCTTTCTTCATTAGTTTCAGTGCTTAATTAAAGAGAGTGTTGGCATGGAGCAAGAAGAAATTATCAAGACAAGAAGAGGTTGGATCAAGGTAAGGGGGAGTTTGTATCATCTTTATAAGATGATCCTTTCCTATTTTGATAGTCTTTTTAGGTCCTTAGGATCATTATGTGCCCACATTGTCATTGTGTCAAAGGGGAAGAAAGTCCCTATTGGGGAGAAAGTTATTTTTGTGGGAGTGCTTGAAGAGAGAGAAGGTGACCTATATATTGATATATTGATGGGTGATGACATCATTGAATAAATGGGATATTTTTGGAGAGTTTTCATGATGATGTCATAATATCATTATAGAGGTTCCTTGGTAAGTGGATGAAGTGCCTTGATAGTCTATTTGATAATGACAAAATATGTAATGTGTTTGTTTTTGTATGCTTGAAGGTGGCTTGGTTGATCTTCAAAGTTTGACTAATCAGAGGTGTTTAGGGTTGATCATGGAGTATTGATCATGTGAAATGGGTCCCTAAGATTTTATATATGCTTGGAGAGCTTGTGTCCATAAGTGGAATTCATCTGGTTGATCATAGTTTTCATCTAGATACTTTGGGTCCAATGGTAGAAAATCTAAGTAGGTAGTTTGATGATGTCACCATTACCACGTGGGAGTGATTCAAGGGGATCTAATCATATGGATTTGATCACTATAGTCCCTAGTTGTTATGCACTATATCTCAAGTCATGAATTGTAGCATGGTTAAAATTATGAGGGTACAAAGTTAGCTTCTCAATCATAATTCATTATTTTCCCATACTTAGCCAAATTTGTAGATTGTCTAGAAAGAGCTAAGTAAGCATGTTGATGAGGTCAAGATTCACACATGTGGATGATTCAAGAGAAGGTGATCATATGGGTTTATTCAGTTTTGGACCTATTTTATTTTCACTAATTTCTAGATCATGTGATGTAATGCATCAAAAGATATGCATATGCAAAGTTGGGCTCCCAATCAAATTGATTGTGTTTTCCCATAACCA
This sequence comes from Torreya grandis, assembly GCA_037957365.1. Taxonomy (NCBI): domain Eukaryota; kingdom Viridiplantae; phylum Streptophyta; class Pinopsida; order Cupressales; family Taxaceae; genus Torreya; species Torreya grandis. The sequence goes on from JARHVA010002015.1 coordinate 552,624, forward strand.
ATTTTACAGTGTGGGAGAAAGAGACGAGTGAGAATTTTGATGGTGTTATATCTTGCACATGTGAAGGTGTCAAGATAATATGATATTATGGGTTTGTTTAGTTTTGAGTAAATATGATTTGTGCCAAGTTTGAGATATGTGCTAAAGCATGGCAAAAGTTATGGATTATCAAAGTTGGACTCTCAAGGAGATTTAGACATGGTTCGCTCTATGATAGAATTTTATGAGAAGGCACTTTAATGGCATTGTTTCTCACATGCACAAGAGTTTTAGGATTATTATGTCATATGGTTAGATTCTCCTATGTGAGTAGATCATTTAGTCTAAATTTAAGATCATATGGGTAAGAATAGAATAAGTTATTTAGGTGAAAAAATGGCTACTCATGCATATTGATAGGGTCCCCATATTTGGTCATTTTTTAATATGTTAAATCTCAAGAAAGATCGATGGCGCATGATTTCTCCAAGGATTTAGGAGGTGGAAAGATGAGGATAGGTACATGATGTTTAATGATAGATCAAAGATAAAGGATAAGTATCTAATAGTGAGTAGGCATTTTCACTATTCATCAAATGGTGAGTATTGATCGTTAATGTCCTTGTTGATCTACAAAGATCGATGGAGTGCATTAAGTCAACATTTTGAGAGGACACAAGATGAGGTCAAAGTGATCATGGTTTAATGTTTGAATTTAGTGGTCTATACATTAAATCTTAGACAAGATCAATGGTATGAGATTGATCCTGAGCTGAGAGTCCATGAGATTCAAGCATTGTGTTCAAAGGTTAATTATGACTGTTGCCATTCAAATATTTGAATTTGACATAGAAAAAAATAGACTATGTATTTCATATATTCTGATAGAATATGAATTTACCCATGCAATAAAAATAAAAGTGGTAGAGGACTCCATGGCACATCCATTCAACATGATTTAAAGATCTAAAAATGAATACAGACATAGTTATGGTGCTCCAAAGTTGAATGTATGTTTGACTATATTTGAAGGATGTTGTAGCACCTTATGGGATTAGAGTCTCACTAAATAGGGATTATAGTTCCTTGATCAATTATAGTTGGTCTAAATTAGTTATTTTTTCATAGGGTAGTATTCCAATTGTAGGCTCTAGTGGGTTTTATTCCCCAAGAGGGTTTCCCACATATGTCTTGGGTTATGTGATTAATATTATGTTGTCTCTCTTTATCATTGTTATGAATGTTGTATATGCTTCATGAATGATTGTGGTAACTTATTAAGTATTTGTAAATATCAAAATTGAAGTTGAATTATTTGGGCTCACTGATTCATTCCCCCCTCTCATTTATTATACCTTTAACACATTCTTCTTTGTTTTAATTTTTTCATTTATCTTATCACATTTCATCTTATATAGTTTATAATTTTAGCATTATTCTTCTTATTTGTAAGGTAGAGATGGTACATTCACATGACATACCTCTAGTTTCTGAATAACCTCTTAGGAGCATGATTATGGATCATTCTATGACTAGTCCTTATCACTTCACTAAATACTAGGATCCTTATAGCCAGATTCCCTCTAAGATGTTTTTTATTGTCCTTAAGCCCTCTATGTATCTTATTCCTCTTTATGTTGAGCCTAGTCTAGATCCTATTCCCACTCTAACTTTAGTCGAGTCTCTTCCTAATTTTGATTCTATTTTTCCTTCAGTTGAGACTCTCTAGTCTCTCCACCATCCCTACCTCCCTTTGGTGATGCCCTGCGTCCCTTATTGTAGCTTGTTCCTCTGAATACCCAATGGGTTGATCAGTCATACTATGACATCCATAGAATTGTAGTTAGTGGACTAGAGATTGTAAATTAGACCAAGCTTCCTTGGCTTTTGCTTCCACTCCCTATGTTAGTACACCCACCAAAAATACTAACTAGCATATATGTTGCTTCCATAACATAGATAAGCATTCCTCTACCCATTATCAAAATCTTCAACAATATATAGACACCTTAAGTTCTACTCTTCCTTAGCCTATAAAAAAGGCTATACCTCCACCCAAATTATTACCTAAATATATTCTCAAATATGGAGAGGTATGTTAAAAATGGCACCAATGTGATACCAATCGCACTGATTGTTATCACATCCTATAGCAACATCTCTAGGATCACCTTATGACCATTCACATGCCTTATATCTTTATTCTCATTGGTTTCCCATGCAAGAATGCTCCCCCTTATTCCCCCATGGTTCCTCCACATGTGGTCCCTTCCCCCCTATGGTTCCTCCACCCATGATTCCTCCACCTGTGGATCTTCCTTCACCTGTGGTCCCTTTTCCACTAGTGGTTCCTTCATATCCCATAGATTCCACTCCTATTCCTTCTCCTGAGTATCCTATGCATGATGGCCCCCATGAGCATAATCCTTTAGTCATACCTACATTTTCTATTGAGGAGATTCAATGAGAGGTATTTTCTTAGCTTTCTCTAAAGATAGATGAAACCCTCACTATAGTTAGAGCCCAGCTTCATAGAGATCTATTAGATGTTATGGATAATGTTTGTGGACAAATTTACTAGTATTTATGAAGACAACATGGTGTTCCTTCAATTTACCCTTCATTTTGGATTGGTCATGTGATCTAAGTTTATAGTTATAAGATTTATATCTTTTGAATCTATGTCAAATTTTCATTCACTCATCTATCTTATATGGTTATTTATATTTCACACTATATGTTGTCTATGGTGTCATTTTCTTTCCTTATAATCTTTTATGGATTATTTTTCATGACTACATGATTTTATATATGAGTTCATTTCCATGGATGTCTTGTTCTTTTCTCGTGATTTTTTGATACCTTATCTCTATCGCATGAATACTCATTATTGTGACTTGGTTATACAAACCTTACTCCCCTTAGTACTCCTTATTTACCAAGTGATCAAATAACAAACAAGTCATGTCATTATAATCTCATTTTACCAGTCCATCTTCGATCTCCCTTTATTCCCCTTATTTTCTTTCACAAACTAGTCATGCACATGGTTGAAACTTGAGATAACATAATGATTCATAGGTAGCCCAACTGGTTTATTTAGTCATGTCTTTAGATACTTAACCTCCTTTAACCAAACTTTAAAGTTCATTCATGTGTATCACTTTGTCTCTCATGATTGGTCATTCTAAGTCCTTATGGAGGAGGAATCTTAAAAGCCATAAAAATCTAAAATCCAAATCATTTTAACAAAAGGTAATGACGCAAAAGGCAACATTCAAAATTTTAATATTAAAATCACACTAAAAGATATGATTCAAAGCACATCTCATTTTTCTAATCAAAGCTCAAACTCCATAATTGGCCTCATGATAGAGTCAAGGTCCATTGGAGTGAGGTAGGAGAGTACATTGGAAAATGAGAATAAAAAAATTATATATGTATGTGTGTATATATATATATAGTGTTACCTACTTTCTCACATAAGTACCCAATCTTCATAGTAGACCGATGGCTCTATAAGAGGTCTTGAGGAATGGGGAACACGTTTGGGAAGGTAGGTCAATTTTATTTTCCTTGTTCAAATAATCAACATGAGTCGATCTTAGTATCTCACTTATTTTTATATATAGCTTTGTGCTTATTGTGAATAGGTATCCTTTGTATATTGATGGTCACTAGTCACTTAATGTTTTTTATATGTCTTTAGTGTGCCTCATATTTCCTAAGGTCTTATCATAGACACTTATGTTGTGTTTTTTACATTCCTTCTTTCATTTATAATAATCCTAATATTTCCTCCAAAGAAATATTATTTTGTTCACTGTTTACTCCCCCTAAGGGATTCCATTTGTGAGTTGTAGTGTAAGTCCATGGATAGGACCATGCCTTCCTCATAAATTACCAAATTACCATTATAAACATTCCTTTTAACAAATTTTTCCAATCATTTCCACCTCATTGGTGTTCCCTTTGTGAGTTGAAATGTAAGACCATGGATGAGACCAGGCCTTCCTCACAAAATTTCCCAATACCCAAATCACAATGAAATTACATGTGTCAAATTTGAGATAAGTCATGATTGATCATGAGTTACATGTCATTGACATGAATTCCATATTGATATAGTATGTTTTATTCTTACTTCGTTATCTTTCATTTCTATCTCCTTATTTTCTAATTACATATAAGAATACAATCATTTTTCTTAAGTTTTTCATACTTCCTAGCTTGAATTAGTGTGATCAATTTAAGATCATTTTTTCAAATTTGATTCTCTTTTATACTTCCCAACATGATTTATTATGATTGATTGACTTAATTGTTTTGTTTTTTATACCATTTGGTGTTTTTTATGCCTTCCATTTTATTTCATTATTTTCATACTTCCCAACATGATATACTATGATTTTACTTGATTTAATTTGGTGCAAATCTTTTTCATGGTTTAAAAACATTTTGTTGTCCTTTTACCAATTTTATTTTATTATATTTAGTAATATTTTGTTGTTACACATTTCCCATCGTGATATAGAATGTAGTACATTTTTTTTATTACTTATACTTTTCCAAGTCATTTTTGTCTTTTTATTTTTAACCATGCATGTGTACCACATAATGTTAGAAAATAAAACACTCCACATTTACTTACCATTATATATACAATAAAATCTAAATACATTTGCTAAAAATAAATATATCTATGCATCAACATCCACAACCAAATATAACTCATGAGATCAAATCCAACTATCAAAATCAATATCTATATATATCATGTGTTTTATATAATACAAGGTACAAAATAAAAAATGCATAGCTCTAGCTTTATGGTTGGGCTCCATCATACCTATCCTATGGCCTGGCTATGTTGCCCGTAGATTCCTAGGAGTATCATCTCTAAATGGTATATTGTTATGAGCCAGTCCAAGATCTCAAACTTGCTACTTGTCCCTATAAGTTGGCCACCTAGGCTTATATTTATACAAAATAAACCATAGTGGCCATATTCATTACTCTCTCCTAAGACAAGGCCTATCAAGCCTATGCCTCTCCCTCTCCCACCCTTTTCAGTGGTTTTAATTATCCTCACATGATTGCATCTACCTCATGTCCTCCCCCACTAGTCTAAACTAGCCTACTTGAGCTGGGGTAGATGGTACCACAGGAACATCTAGATTGATAGGGTCATATGGTACCAGCACCCCATCTAAAATGTCATGATGTGCAACCATAATCAAGGCTCCCCATTTGACCTCCTCTATCACCAAATATACAAAACCATAACTAGATAGATATTAGATCACATATATATCTCAAAATTTATCTATCTACTATAACCATATGTGACTAATATTTTATATCAAAAATCTAAATTGACATCACAACATTTCTCACCAGTATTGGTATCACCAACCATCATCTCCCTATCTACTCACCTATTGAGCATGGTCTCTCCATCTATACCTTGAAATGGTTGTTGGGTTACCATGCGATGTCATTTTTACCTATGCCCATTCTCACCTATAGTACTTCCATCTATGGTATGGTTGAGGTAATAATTGTTATTATGATGCCTACTATGGTACATATTGTGGTGTCTATTGTGTCCATAAATTCACATCCATGTCATCCCCTCCCTTATTCACCTTCTATTATGCTCAACCAGTCTATGGTCTAACACATCATAGCCTAATCACAAGTATCTCCACTAGTACTCCTCCGTTTCCTCTCCCCCTCAGTTCTCTAACATGTCACACCTAATAAGCAGGAACTACTAGAGGGTATGCTAGGTGTGGGAGTCCAACCTACCCTAGCAAGCATGCCACTAGATGTTTCTCTACACATGAGGTATAGTGGTCCATAATCTATACCTAGGCTAACCCTATCACCACAGTCGACCAACTAGGCCAAATAGTAACAATGTGCATGTAAGTATACCACATGATCTCCCCTCATGTGATAGCCTTCAATAATGGCACATGGGGCACAACCTATGCTATATATTACTATCACTACTTCTTCACCTAAGGTAACCTATCATCAACTATGTGGGGTGACCTAAGTGGTCAATACATAAGAAACCTCTCATATATCCAATCACTCAATAAAACAATAGGCCCCATGACTTCTACCCTCTATACAACATCCCATACATATCATGCATGAGCTAGACCTAGATGATAGCCCCAAATTCATATAGTGATCCTTAATTAAAAATAGACTGGCATAAGGCTATCACTTATAGTGATGCCTTGTCATCTGACTTGTAATAGAATAATTATGTTATCTCAAGTCTAATCATGGCTTTTTAGATGTGTAAAATCTCTATAATATATGCATCAAATAGACTAATCTTCAATCTTAGTTATATCTTATCTAAGCACATCCTTCACCTAGCTAGTGCTTACCTCTCCTCAAAATCATCTAATGTCCCTATGATCATCAATGTCTCTCTTATCGATAGTCCCAACAAAGTGTGGACATCCTCTAGCATGATACCTACCTCTATGGTATCCCTATACACCACCCATCAAAAAGTGTTGGTAACCATTTTCTTACTCCAAGGAACATGACAATGAGATCAACACTTAGTAGGATGAATCTCATCTCTATGATGTCTTCAAAGCCCAGTGTAATTAGTTGTGCTCTGTCTACAACAGTCAATCACTCTAGTAGATCTAGTAGTTATGATGCATCAATCAATCATTAATACCTTTGATGTCTCTACAAAATATCAATCAACAAAGGATGTATCATACCTCTATGCCATAAATAATCAAAATACATTCTTAAATATTCAATAATTAGCTACTTTTGATTTAGTTTTTTAATTTTCCACAGAATTGGCCCATTTAATATTGAATTAACCATGTATTTTGTTTTTTTATACTAGATTGACCCTTTCTATTTCCTACTAGATTGACCACCTTCTTACCTTGCAATACTATATCAGCCTTATTATACACAGTCAACCTTTCTTAGTAAATACTACATCAACCCTATCAAATAAACTATGTCAACCCTATTCTACATAGTTGGCCTTGTCTCTCTTACCAACCAAGTCAAACCACTGCTACGTAGTCATCCCCCTATTAGAAAACTAAATTGGCCCACTGCTAGACAATTTACCTTATCATTCTCCCTCACCTTATAGACTAAGTTGACCAGATCAACTTTGTTCATCCATAACAGTGGCTTGTTTCCCATTTACCATTAATGTCTTGGGCATTTATTGGTCTGACTTCTTCCTACCGAATACCCCATTTTACCCCTAATTTACCTAAAAATTTCCTAAAGTTCATTTCAGTGCCTAGATTTTGCCTACCAGTCTATTTTCTATCTTTTAACTCAATTTCAAATAAAAATATTAAAAAATTGAAATTTATAGTTGCTTACATGTGTTGTACTCGTTGCGATCGCTATGCATCATCCCTATTTTAGTTGTCATCTCCTCACCATGATAGCTCTCTGGCTTCCAACTAGGTCTCTCAAAGCTCTATTTTATCATAAACATAAAAATAATAGATGAATTATTTTTTACCCTATTTATATTTACTATTCAAATTTATTTACCTTTCAAATATTTACTATCAGATTCCATCTTTTTATCATATATTTAATTTTACTAGCTCTTTTTTTGAATTGTAAAATGTTATGGAATCCTGACATCCTGAGAATCTTTTCACCTATTATATGTCTATGTTGAAAAACTTATGATTTTTTGATCTTTTTCGACTAAATTTTATAGGTTTGCCTAAATGTTCCTCACATTGGACACTTTCACATTTTTTGTATCTCCTTTGTCTACAGCACTAAGGTAAGTAAAGGTATTTATTTTTCAATTTTATCCTTTTATTTATCTTATTTACTCCTTAATATAATTTATTTAGCTTCAGTGTTGTGTGTTACTATGTTCTTTTCCTGAAGCACCATCCCATGTTGCACCTACGTGACACGTGATTAGATTTGAGTGGGCTACATATATACACATAATATTTTCAAAGTTTATCAATTGTTGACGTTTTTTCTCTTGTAGGAACCCATCAATTCTTAATATCTGAGTGCACACCTTAAAGGGCGCACCAAGAAAGGGGTGGACAGACCATTGGTGCTCCATAAGATTATTGTCCCTATACTGCCACTTGATATCTACATACCCGTCTCATAAAAACATTTTCCTAAGCTTTGTCTCCTCTTTTGAATCCTCTTATAGTCATTTTCTACCTTTATAAGTCCTTCCCTAGCCTAAAATTATTTTTTTATGGTTTATGATACACTGTCAAACCCATCAACCCTGTACTCTAATTGACAAAACTCATGTCTGAGTAGCAAAGACATGTAGTGACCTAGATTTTAACTTGGAAAATATGGCCCATGAACTATTGTTGGAATGCTTTAGATATGTGAAACATTGGTACTATGAATGATATAGAAATAGGGAAAAATTGGGTAGGGTTTCTCACTTGAATTCTTGATTGAGTGCTTCTTGGTATATGGTTTTATTAGTTATAGGTGATTTTCAGGTGATTGCTAAGTAAGGAATAAATGAGTGTTGATATTTTATATATACCAATCCCTTTTATAACTATCTCATAATAAATAAATTATGTTAAACATTAATATACATTTCATTGTCAAATTAGATGATTTTTTGGCACTAGACACTTTGTAATAAAAGTGGACACTTACATCGATGTAGGTGTATGTTTGGGATGAAAATGTCCAAGAAACTATAAAATAGGTACATGTCTAAAACTAGAAATTAAGGATAATAATTAGGTTTTGAATTTTTTGAATAGTGTATAAGGATTGGTCGTCAGAATAATGATGTTTAAACTAAGAGATAAGCAATTTAGGCACAAATAGATTGTGAATATCAACCTTTTAGTAGCAGGTAGGTCTAAAACTAAAAGGTACAGACATTATATGTATTTTCCAAGTGTATAATATTGAGGTACTACATAAATTATATTTTAGTATCTACATTCCCCCACTTTAATCTAGTAATGAAATTATTAGTTTAAAAGAAAGAAATGCATACCTATGTGTGTATAATACACTTTGTCTTTATGTGAGCCCAACTTAAGTGTTTTGTTGGTGATTGAATTATAACCAAACATATGTTATAGTATATAATTAGTGGATGAAATATGAAATATGAAATTGAAATAGTTTCAAATGATTTAAAGTAATAAGAGCAAGGTTAGGATTACACCTGTATGTTGATGCAACCATCTTGCCTTTTGGAAATTTGATTTTAAAGGATGCCTCATTATGAAGCATTAAATTTGAGATTAGGATAATTTTGAACCTAAAAGTGCATATATATATATATTGGTATACAACTTTGTGAGTTATATGTGATTTTCAGGTGATTGCCAAGTGATTGATAAGTAAGGAATAAATGACTGTTGATCTTGTATATATACCAATCCTTTTAGAATTATCTCACATTAAATAAATTATGATAACCTTTAAGATACATTTCATTATCAAATTGGATGATTTTTTATCACTAAACACTTTGTAATAAAAGTGGACACTTACATCGATGCAGGTGGTTGTCTGGGATGAAAGTGTCTAGGAAGCTATAAAATAGGTACAGGTCCAAAATTAGCAATGAAGGATAATAATTAGGTTTTGAGTTTTTTGAATAGTGTATAAGGCTTGGTCATCAAAATAATAATGGTTAGACTAAAAGATAAGTAATTTAGGCACAAATAGATAATGAACATGAGCCATTGAGGGATAAGTAGGTCTAAAACTAAAAGGTAAAACCATATTATGTGTTTTCCAAGTGTACAAGACTAAGGTAATGCATAAATTAGATTTTAGTATCTACATTCCCCCTTAATCTAGTAATGAAATTACTAGTTTAAAAGAAATAAATGCATACCTGGGTATGTATAACACACCTTATCTTTGTGTGAACCCAACTTAAGTGTTTTATTGGTGATTGAATTACAACCAAGCATATGTTATAGTATATAATTAGTGTATGAAATATGAAACTGAAATAATTTGAAATGATTGAAAGTAATAAGAGCAAGGTTAGGATTATACCTATATGTTAATACAACCATCTTGCCTTTTGGAAATTTGATTTGAATGGATGCCTCATTATGAAACATTGAAGCTGAGATTAGGACAATTTCAAACCTAAAAGTGCATATATGTATTGGATGACACAAGCCCCCAACCTTGGTGTAAAGGCAAATTTCAACACATCCATTGAGCTGAAATAAGTACATATTTAGGTTTCATGATTGAGATGAAACAAGCTCAATAGATGTGTTGTAATTAATATTTACACCAAGGTTGGGGGCATGTGTTGTCCAATATATATCTATATATATTCAAATCACAATTGCATATATATATATATATATATATATATATATATATATATATATATATATGATGCATGCCCAATCATGTAACCCAAATATGTGCATGATTTGGTGAGTGTGAGTGATTTAATCAACTCACTATAATATATATATATATATATATATATATATATATATATATATATCAACTCAAATATGTGCATGATTTGGTGAGTGTGAGTGATTTAATCAACTCACTATAATATATATATAAATATATATAATGAGGCATCCTTTTAAATCAAATTTCCAATCATATTATTATATACATAAATTATATTTGTGATGGATGATATAATCAAATACAACCTATAATTCTATTAAAGTTAGATGATTTAATCAAATCTAACTTATAAGTTTAGTAACATTGAGTGATTTAATCAACTCAACCTTCCAAAGGTGAGCCAACTACTGTAGTATATTGGCTCAATAAAAATACATAACAGTCTATCCTGGATATAATAATAGTACATAATCATGTTTAAAATCTATAAATTGATTTGATTTTATAATTTTAGGTGCCCTTTACATGGTATATGACCTCTTATATGTCTCAAGTTAAAATATAGGTATAATAATAGTACCAATGTAAATAATGTTACCATAAATATGTATTTGAATCATATAACTATGAAATATAGTGAATTTAAAAATGGTGCAAGTGTGGATGATAGGTTTCTATGACATGCCCCCACTAAATATTGAGAATCTAATAATTTTTGCAAATGTGGAGAACATGTTTTTCATAACATTCCCCCACTATAATCTGGAGATGTTAAATATTGAATAAGTGTGGAGGTCATGTTTTTTTTGACATTATCCCACTATAATCTAAAATGTGAAAGTGTATAATCATGCCGCTATGACATGCCCCCACTGATATCCTCCTTCCCCACTTTTGAGGTGAGGGGAAGTAGAATATGGTAGTTAAATTACCTTAAAAGGATAATATAATTGTATAAGTTATGTGTGGATTAATAGCATTTAGGAGTAGTATGTCTACATAGCTATAGAATTGAAGCACATAGTATGTGATCACATCAAGTCATAAGAATCATGATATAAATTAAGGCAACATCTAGAGAGTAACATTACAAGCTCAAAAAGAAATCAAGCACACAAATAAGAGCACTCAAAATCAAAGTAGTAGAAAATGGTGCAAAGAGACCTCATACAAGGGGCATGTTCAAATGTAACACAATTGAATGGACATGACTTATTCAAATGTCCAAAAAACATATAATGGCATATTCAAATGTCCATACAATAAATAATTACATATTCAAATATCAAAAGAAGTGAGCAAAGGCACAAAGGCCACAATCAATAGAGAATATTCAAATGCTCAAACAATAAATACATTGAAAAATAATAAAAATCAAGGAACACACTCAAGGAATTGCATAAAATGAAAAATTAGGACAAATATAAGTAACCAACATGAGCATAGCATACTAGTTCTTAAACATATGTGTTTGCAAGCAATGTTAAGTATATAGCATATCAAGTACACTATGAAAGGTATAAGTATGGATGGAGGCATAGATATAGGAATTAGTGACATTGGAAAAAGAAGAGTGGTTTTACATGTATTCTCTATGACACTTAGTATTAAAATATAGAATCTCATTATAAACACTATAAAAATGAGAAGTATGCAAAAATACATTTGCTTTTTTCTTGTCAAATTTTTGACCCATTTGCTTTAAAATTATAATTGAGTTTACCATGTATTCACCATATAAGATAAAATTTGTGCTCTGCCGGTCACGTGTTCAAGACCCCTCGTCCCCCGTGGTACCGACGGTGCGTCCCCACCTCGTTTCCGCCGGTCACGTTAAAAAGATTTACCCGGGTGGGGGTGTGCTGCACACAAGTAGCATATAAGATAAAATTTACTATTACATATTAAAAAGGAAAATAAATGATACATGCATCTATGATTAGTTCCTTGTAATAAATGGGAATCTAATTTTAAAATATTTTTAGTTTAGAAATAAGAAACCAGATAAAAACATAAAACCCTAGGTCAATCTAGGGTTTAGAGATGAAATGTTTTAACCCTAAATTTATATTTATGGATATATAAGGTTCAAGGGTATTATAATAAATTTTACACAAGGATGGTGAACTAAGCTAATGAATATGCCGACTAATAGAACACTCAAATAACTAGTATTATAAATTTATACAATTGAGATCATTAAAATAGTAAAGTACAACTATTGATAGATATTATAATGAATTGTAAAATAGTAATACTTATTTATTTTACTATTTGCATGTAGATCTTATTTGGAATAGACTAGAAATGGACTGGAAGATGATCCTTAAACAATCATCAAATTATAGGAATATTTTTTCCATGGCCTTAAAAACTTACATTGGATCTAAATAATTGTATCAATGTTGGTGTCTAATTTTGATGCAAGTATCATATATGGAATACTAAGTGGATATATATGTGTCAAACTAGATACTTTTGGGTTTTTTGTCACTTTTTCTATGATATATATAGATCATGTACACACATTATTGGTATTTGTCAGATGATAAACCCTAGATTATTCACCCTTGGAGTGACTATGGAAAAAATAGGTTAGTAGACTCATTGTGTTGATTTATTCCAAGGACCCCTTTATCAATTCATGATACCTATAACCCTATAATAAGACCTTAGATTTATGTATTTATCCTCTATTTTTTGGCTTTTGGGTGCATAAGGATGCAATTTATGATAAGCAAAGGCATGAAGTGACCAACTTGTAACTTTGCAAATATAGCTCATGAACTACTATTGGAATACTTCAAAACTATGGAAATAATAATCCTATTAATAATGTATAAATATGGATGAATAAGTTAGGTTTACTTAATTAAATTTTTTATTGATAATTTCTTAGTAAATGGCCTTGTGAGTTGTATGTGATTCCCAAGTGATTGCCAAGTCATTTCTAGGTGATTGTTAGGTGAAGAATGAATGAGGGTTAATATTATATATATACCAATCCATTTTATAAATATCTCACATTAAATCACTTAGGATAACCTTAGTATACATTTCATTTACAAATTGGATGACTTTTGGGCATTGGAAACTTTGTAAGAAAAGTGGATAATTGTATCAACGTAGGTGTCTATATAAGATGGGATTGTCCAGGAAGATAAAAAATATGTATATATCTAGAACTATAAGTGAAGGATAATAATCATTTTATTATTATTTTCATAGTTTAGAAGGCCTAGTCATTATAATAATAATGTTTGGACTAATAGGTAAGTAACTTAGGCACAAATAGATAGTGAACGTGAGCCTTTCAGTAGATGATAGGTTTAGAATTTAAATGCACAATGAGATAGGTATTTTATAAGTGTACAATACTATGGTAATACATAAATAAAATATTAGTATCTTTAATGACCTATCTAATTCAAAAGACAAAACCCATAAATATATTACCAATCTAGCCCTTGAGCCATCACAATCCAAACTAGTGTTTGATCCACAACAAATTCATCATCCCAATTATGTCTTACCATCAACACACCACAAACCATCATCTATCCAAGCATAAAATCCATACACATCAAAATATAGACAATATACTCCTCTTAAGGAGCCCTTCAACATGATCTTTCATCAATTACTTGCTTTAAAAATGATCATGTTTGCACACACCAAGCCTTTTGATAAGAGCTAAATACTGCCTAATTGGAATAGAAAGGGTGAATATTATAGCTATCATAATAATGAGGGACATGATATTAAAATATTATATGCAAGACTTGATTGATAAAGGGGACATTGAAATAGATCCAAGTGTATTCACATCTGACAATCATAACTTGGGAGTGTGCCAAGATACCTTTCTTGAGTATAATCAAGCTCCTTCACTTCCAAATTCAGGTCATAACCTTCCACCAATATTAGATGAGCCTCTCTTTGATCCATTCATTTTTTACCAACCCATATTTTATCACCATGAACTACCACCAATTTTTTATGAACCTACCTTCAACTATACACCCATATTTAATGAACCCGTTATTGAAAAGCTTATCTTTGACTAAAAGCCCTTTTTTTACCAAGAGCCCATTTTTTACGAAACACCCATCCTTGACCAATCCTCCTCCAACCAAAAAACCTACCTCCCATTAGCCAAACACCCAACCTAATATCACACATCGAGTCCCCCATCACCATGCAACATACACTTTAAGTGACAGAGGTACTTGTCAATAATAAAATCCAAAAGATTTTTTGTGTAGATAACCTCCCTACTTCCCTAGGAAGTAGTGGTAGGCCCATAATAAACAAAAAATTTAAAATAAAATCCTATTAACTTGGTACCACATCATTTATAAAATTTGGTCTTATCATAGATGAAGACATTAATGGCTCTAATAATCCCTACTTATATAATGATAGCTTCACATCTTGCATTTAAAGCAATAAATATCTTATAGTAAGTAGATCCTCAAAAACATGATATACCAAGGGAAAGGCCTTAGCCTCCATGAGCAAGTAATCTTAGAACCCATCTATTTTATCATAAACAATTGATTATATGGAATTTAATACAAACTAGTTCAACATAAAGATGTTAGTGATACTTTTTTAGTTTATAAGGAAGCTTCATCCATAATTGAAATAAGATACGTTCATATTCCTTACAAGGACCATGATTCCACCACTCCTTTCATTAATACCACCAATCCTTCCTCTCATTGTGATATTGATTCTCTCACACCCATCGATTAGGATAAAAAATCTTACCTACCATCAGTTTCTTACATGACAATTAAATAACTATCAAACTCATGGTTGACATATGGAAACAAGAGAATAAATAAACATCAACATATTCTAAGTAATAAGTATTCCTTAGTCAAAATGAATCCTAAAATGTAGCAAGTCAAAATACGAAATCACCTTCCCCAAGTGGAAACCTCTTCGAGACACTATGGGATAATCCAAATCCCTTAGTAAAAACCTATTTGAGGCACTATTAGACCAAGATCAAAATAAAAATCATCCAAATAAATAAATAAACCTCCCTCCTATTTTATCACAGTCATAATAAAATCCAAATCATTTGTTATAGACACCATAACTACATAAAAATAGCTCATAATCATCACACTTATGCCTACTCTTAGTCTTGTAGAATGTGAGATTGTTGGTCCTAATCACTCTTCACATCATGATACCTACACTTATCCTTGTAATTATTCTATCCCAAAAAATCCTTCACACATTCAACACACATCCTTCATCCAACACACCTTCTACTTCACCCACTTTGGTAGCACCCTCCATTGTAGGGGTTATGACAATGTCTTAGTAAATTTGGAAAAAAACAACTTATAAATTAACAAAGTTTATGAAGATATATCTAGATTGCCTCCTTTAAATATCAATATGGGTCAATATCTTACATCTCAAACACTTTCATAATTGAGATTCTATAATAAAATAGAAAGATAATATAATCCATCCAATGGTGAAAACCATTTCTATGGCACCGTAGACAAGTACCATGGTAAAAATTGGTTTTCAGTGTCATGCATAAAATTATCAATTATATACAAGTACCTTGAATTTAGGGGTAATACCCATTCCATCTCAATGCTACTTATTCTAAATCATCCCTCCATCTTTACCCATTTTACACCTATCCTAAACCATCCTTATTATCCTTACCTATCCAAACCCATCCTTATCATTTTAAACACTCAATCATTCAGACTTATTCATACCTATCCAAACCCATTTTTATCCATTTAATCTTTACACATATAAACCCATTAACTCCATACTTATCAATCCAAACATTGCAATCATACCATCAACCTTCTTCCCAGTTTTAACATTGATAAGGAAGTGGAAATGTCTTGAGACATGTTCTTAGAAACATCTTCGTGTATCCTTACAATGGTACTTTGATGACTAAACCCTTGGTTTTTAGGCAATGTGTTCTTAGGAGTTCTCATCTTAAATCATATCTAATCCTAACCTTCCCATATTTTATATATCTCATTGAATATATACCCCTTCCATTCTATCCTTGTTACTCATGCCATGTTGGTCTAGGGTTTGATCTTGGTGGTCACGTACATAACAATTTAACTCATGTTTCATAAACATATTTTTTGTGTTTGTACACACACACACATATATATAGTTGACTTCCATGTCACAATATTTAGATAATCACTCACCCATCCATAATAAAAATCCCCTTCCCTTCCAAACATCTAGAACTAGTTTTTCCTTATGTACATAACTTGATCATCCATCCCTAAAAATCCAACAAAAATACAAAAAAATCACAAAACAATCCAAAAAAAATGTCCCTAGTTTAAGTACCCTTGTTTTATATTATGAAAATTCAAATTCACAAGGTTGTCATTATCAAAAATATCTTATACCAAAGGGTTTATAATCTACCAAATGATATAACCAAAAAAAACATTTTTCTTGCTTGTACAACTCTTTGCTTACTTACTTATTTCTATGGTTCTTTGCTTACTTGTTTGTGCACTTTTTTGCTTACTTACTTAGTTTATACAATAATTTTTTTTTCATTGTTGATTTGAGTCTATATCACTATGTGCACTACAAATGATGTTATTATGATCTTCTATATCCGGATGCATTATGTATCGCACTTGTGAGTTTGACAATCACTATGTGTATAACACAATAGACATCATGGTTTTTCCATATCATTCGTGCATATTATCATACACAACATAAAAATAAGGTTACTCAATTTATGTTATAAATTATATCATAACTCCATGTAAAAACTATAAAAAGTATATTTTCACCCAATCCACATCATTACCTCATCTTTAAACATACATCACATTGATAGCACACATCAACCCTTTTAAATCCTAACCATAGAACTTCACCATACATATCATATTCACTTTTTTCTACCAAAAATAAATCAAATCCATGATATCCAATCATGTGACTAATCATCATTAATCCATGTATTCAATTAAATTCTTGGGTTATGTTTGTACATCAATAAACTAAATCAAACCATCTACCTAATCATTTCCCTAATATTTCCATTCAATCTCCCCCACTTATTGATTGGGAACTAAAAAATAATGGCATATATATTTTTTTCCCATCTAAATAAAATCCATCCATAAATCAATCCAATTGAAGATCTCAAATTTTTAATGGGATATATCATTTCCACATCTTCCATCTTGCATATATCGTTACTTGGGGCACATCAAAGTGTGCAGCTTATCTCAAGATATATCATTCCCAATATACTCCTTGCATATATAATTGCTTATGGAAAATCATTCCATCATCAAAACCAATCAAAATTTTCAAGCATTAACTTAACTAGGTTAGTATCATCCATAGGTTAATCTCATACAAACTTCATATCATTCTACCAATTAATCGAATTACTCAATACCTTTATTTATGCTTGCAAATAACTCAAGTAAATTAATCATGCAACTTAGAAAATATATTTCTATTTTTGTAGACCACAGCTTATCATTGGGATATACCATTCCCAAATCCACTTCCATGTAACAATCTTCAAGGGAAAAATCCAAGCGTGCAGCTTATCTTAGTAAATATTATTTATCTCATCATTCTTTGGTAACTATTAGCTTAGGGCAAATCATTTTACATATGCCTAAAATCATGCAAGCATTTTATCAAAAATGATATTTCTATTTATTATGTATCAACTAAATTTTCTATATAACCTCCCATCATTCATTTATTTTGAGAACTTGTCTACATCCCTTCTCCTTGCATGACTAATCGAGGGGGCGTCATAATAATTTAAAACCACATGGGGCATCATCTTTATATATTTGTTTCCACTCTAATTTTATTTATTCTTTGAAAATGCATTACTTCTCTTAGTCACAACACCATTTCAAAGAGGGGGAAATGTATATGCCTAAATTCTACCATATTTAGTGTTGTAATTAACTTTGCTTAATATCAACACACTAACCTAGCCATCATCCCAAATTTGAATATTGTCCTAATAACACTTCCCTCTCTTTTTTAAATAATTAATAAATCCATATTAATTGATCCTCCATGCATACATATTCCATAAAACTAATTTAAATTATGGAAGATTTAAGTTAATAAACATCTTCCATAGTTATCTCAACCAAGCATTGAGTCATCCAACCACCTCCTTATTTTCCTCAATCCATTGTTGAGTCATCATTGAAAATTTAAACTAACTTTTTGAGTCATCCAACTACCTTCACTCATTCATAAGACATTTTCAACTACCAATTAATCTTTCCATTTTATCTCAAACACATGAGGAATTGGTCTCTTCCACATGGATGAGGACTCAAATTCAATCATCCAAAATTAACATAATTCAATAAATCTAGATTTATCCCAACCATATATCTTCACACTCAAAAGTCTATAAATTTAAGTGTCATCATCCACCATCAAGCTATCAAAGCACTACTGAAATCATCTTGTGCATCCATAATAAAATCAAGTCATTATGTCCATATGCTACTAAAATTCCATTTACTTAGAGAAGTGAATTAAGTATCCACATACCAAGAATCAATATCAAATCAAAGTTAAACAATGGAGGAGGTAATTTTACTTTAATAATATGGTGTGTTTATAAGTATTAGTTATTTTCACCTTTGTCTCTTTTGATTCAATATCTTCAATTGAGGTTTTAGTTTAGACTTAGAATATGAATTTTTCATTTTTCATTTGATTTTTTAGATTACATAGGTTCTAAAATTATAGCTATCATAGATTTTAATTGTTCCTTTTAGATTATTTATTGTAGAAACCTATCCTTTTTTCAATGTGTTACTTGTAGATGTTATTATTCAAATTGATTTTGTTATGCACTTTGTATTTGATTTTGAATAGATGTGTTATTTGAAATCTTATCTTCAAGTGATACAACACTTAGACATAAATCTTGAGTTTTATTTTTCTATTTTTATGATTTAATACTGAAATAAGTGTAAATGATGTATTTATGTTGTTCATCTTTGGTCATGGCCTTTCCTTTTTTTTAAGATTGTACTTCCATAGAAATTTCTAATTGATTTTTATTTATTGTATCACTTGATAGGTTCATACTAGGTGTGAATAGAGTATGAAATAAGCATTCTTCATGATCAATAGGATTGAAAATGAGTTGACATAACTTGTCATTTATTATATTTTACATATCATTGTCATCACTATCATACCAGTTTGTAATTATGTAATTAGGATCTTTAGAATAAGTGAAAAGAGGGGGATCTAAAGATATTTACTCTTATTATATGGTAATGGTGTGTCTTATTGAATTATTAGTATTGATTCTTTATCATGGTTTGTACTTAGATAACCTACCTCATATGTATGTATTTGATCAAGTGTGATAGGTTGTGTGGGTGGTATAATAGAATGATCATCAAGTTCTAATTAAGTTAGTTTATAATATTGGAAAGGTGAATCATACATTTAAGAGTGTATAATAACCTCATCTATAAATTTGATACATCTATCTAATATATAAGGTACAGCCTCCATGGCACGAATCCATGGTCTACTCAAGAGAAGTTGTAATGTAATTAACTTGGCATTACTTGAAAAATAATGGATAGCATCTTAGGTTCTAATAGTAAATCAAATGTAATATATCTGAGTGTTTGATGAGGGGTATTATAAAATCTCCTAATATGTTTTTTTTATTTTTGAATATTATTTATATCAATACCCAATTTTTTAAAGATAGTAGAGCTATAAATATTCACTCTTGAGCCATTTCTACTAAAACATGTGTGATGCTCTTTCTATGTATTTGACCCTGAATAAATATGTTAGTAGAGGTTCCTATAAAATCCATCAGAACATGTTGGTGTGTGTTTCTATGTGAAGTAGGATACATGTTCAGAATGCAAATAAAATTATAGAAAGATTGAGTAATCATTCAGTTCAAAATTACATGTTTATTTAGAGAAAAGTAAACTTGAAGTATACAAAATGTTCATTATTTTTATGTTATTAAACAAATGTAATCAAAACATAGTATATATTAAGCATGGAACAAGTAAAAAAGGTATTCAAAATATTTGTCATCTAATCTCTATATTAATCTCTATATTTTAGAACTCTTTTCGTTTATAATTGATCACTATATATAACTTACAAAGCTCTATCACTTCTCATTCTATCTTTTTTTGTTCAAGATCGAAGGAGTCTTTTTTCATTACACAATATTTTGAATACATACAAAATGATATATGTTACATAAAATGTTCTACATCCCATACTTGTCATGCATTTACACTCTATGATTTTGCAATCCTGAGTCTACTACCAACTCTTTCCCAAACTTAAATAGTTGTCTCATCTTGAGACAAAGTCGTAGGAAGCATGCCTACTTCTAAAGCTAGTATAATTATCTATTTTGAGGGTTTGGTCTAGAAAACATAGCTTTTGGTAATCGCCTAAGGTGTCATCTATATATTTTCACCTCTTTTGCACTACTTAGTTACCCTTTCAAGTTTTCAACTAAGAAGCATACCAATTTACCACCCTTTTAGGTTTTCAATAGATTGGCATAACAAGGAGGTTGCCTTTTATGATTTTGAAACTATCTTGACCCTGTACCTAATGATTTTGGCCTTCCCTATTTTAAATTTCTTTAAAATTTTACAAAATTGGGACTGCATAATACCTATAAATATGGAGGCATAGAGTGTGTTATTAGAGCTAGAGGAGGCTGCAAAAATGGTGGTGTAATTGATGTTTTTCCAAAATATGATGCTACCAAAGAGATTAAAATTGTATGCATTATGGTTGAAGATGATGCAAGTACAAATTTAGGTATTGTAGGTTGTGTCTACACTAGTTTTGTTGTCTCCCTATTTTTAAAATCTTGTGCAAGCTAAGCTAGTGGTATGTGTGATCAATAGGAATACATAGAGGGGAGATTAGTGTTGTGTTCGTATGAAATAAAATCAAATAAAACACACTAGAAAACTTACACCTCTATCCTAGACACTCAAAAAACTAGTGAACTACACAATTAACTAACAAATGAAAGCAAAACAAGATATTTTACCTTCCATGAGAGCAAGTATTATGTGTTGGAAATAAGTTGATGTGCTCAGTTGTGTGATCAAGAAATATTTGGAAATGAAGCTCCTTTTTCCACCTCTCCTTATCACATTGATAATGTTGATTTAGCTTGGGTTGTCTTAGTAAATGGGCATGGTAACATTATAACAATGGGCTTTTTGAAGGAATTTTAGCATCAAAATTCTACACAAAATAAGTTTTAAGAGAAATCTTGCATGATAACATTACACTACCAACATTTTTTTATCAATGGGGGAGGCTTTGTATTTATATCCTCTAAAACTAACTCTAACCCAAGTGTAGTTGGGTTAGATTTAACCATGGTTGAGTTCAAACTAACCTGAGTTTAGTTAAGGCTAACCCTAGTTGAGTTAAGGAGGGGACATGTAATTAATATTTGTGATAGATATCCCATTTATTAAGCATGGCTCTCCATTTATTAATGTAAGATATTTAGGGATATATTTTCAATTCCTTGAATTTTTAGAATGATGATATCATCATGACCTCATTTTTATTAAAATTTATTTTTTTTTAAATTTGTTTTCACTAATTTCACATGAAAAATTCACTTAAGCATTTAATTTTGTTTGATTAATTGATTCATTATGCTTAGCATTTTATCACTTTAGGAATTGTTTAGGTGCCCCACTTAATAGGTCTCAAAGCCAAATTATCATATTACTAGGTCACAAGCTGATTGGAGATGAATCCATAATAGGTTATTATTGCATATAGAATAATACCCAAAATAATGATAACTCAACATGATTATGAGCACTAATGTCTGATGTATAGATGAAATTAGGACATTTAATGATTTTTAGGCTTAATTTTCACTATTTGGTAGAAATAAATCTAAATCTTGGTTAGAAACTATTTGTAGCCAGAATGAGGTGTCTATTGTTGCCCCTATTTTAGAAGGCATAGTAACATCTTCTCAAAGAATGAAAAATTCATTAATGCCCAATGCCCCAGAAGTTGATAGATGATCCCCAGATCCCCCCTCAAGGGAATGGGTGCTAAATAAGGTTGGTAAACATTTCCTCAAAAAAAAAGAAATGGTGGGACCTAAAGGTAAAGGTGGTGGAAAGACTAATTTGCCCAAAGTTGGTTATAATTAATGGCACAGTGAGATGCCCCAGTTGAGCACATAAAAAGGATGATTTTCCCAAAGGCAGTTATAATCATTAATATAGGGAGGTGAAAAATAATGTTTTGAAAAAAGGTCATTATAATCATTATCAGAATGAAAAATGCCCGAATAGAGTGGATAGAGATAATAATTTCACCAAAGGCTATTATAATCATTATCAAAATGAAAACATGCCCTAGTAGGATAGGAAAATGATAATGATTTACCCAAAGGTAGTTATAATCATTAACATCTAGATAAATCAAACACAATGATTTGCCCAAAGGTGATTATAATCATTGGCATTGTGATTTGCCCTACTAGGGTAGATAGAATCATGATACAAGTCATCTTTACCCTACTAGGGTAATTAGGAAAAGGTATATTACATATAGAATCTCATACTCACAAAGTAAGAGTAAGATCATACAAAGGATAGGAATGAATTTGGGTTACATGCTAGTATGGAGATGCACGTCCTAACTAGTAGGGATTAAAATCCATTTGTGATTAAATTATTCTATATTTCGATAATGTTTGGATAGGTCAAGAATTTTTTAAGTGTGAACAAGGAGAAGTACTATGTCACCATTGCTTATAATATCCACCAAACTAATTTATTTATACCACATGATGGTATGCATCATGATATAAAACACCATGATGACCTAGTCATAATGTGTATTAAGACTGAATCTCGATCCAATAAACAATTGAAAATAATGCACCAATGGTAAAAAATACGATAATGTTAATATGTGAATATGGATGGACTCAATTAAAATTTGCAAGGAATCACCCAATGAATGCATATAGACTGAGTCAAGGCACAATAATGAAAGTAAATAAACAAGAAAATAAACAAACAAACAAAAAAACCAATAAATGTAAATAAATGAATAACAAAAACATAAATAAACAAAAAAAGTGAACAAAACAATAAAAAAATCAAATAAACACAAATAATGGTCAACCATGATGTTAGTGTAAACAAAGTATTCATACATGTGTAAGAGAGGTGTTACTCTAGGTGACAAGATGACCCCTTAAGCTAGGTAGTAACAATGCAGGTATAACAATGCAAGAATAAAAGATGAATAATGTTTTCCCTAAGAAATAGGGAATAATGACACAAACAAGATGATAAACATTGCCCCTAGGCTATAGGAAACAACAAAACAAAATGAGATGAGAAATAAAATGGGGAAAAATATAAGAAAAAAAGGGGGTAGCTGAGTTGACTCTGGATGCACTAGGAAATTGGTTGTTGCCTACATATTTCTATGGAAGTAAAATCCAACATAAAATTTAGGATAAATTTAGTTCTCCCAAGATATGGGATAGAATACAATTGATGATGAGGAAACATGGTTGATTTGTATAGGAATGTGAGAATGGGCTCACAAAATGGTGAGTACATAAAATAAAGGTAGGTGGTCATTAGTGTATTAAAGTTGAATACACAATGCTCACAATATATAAACTCATAAAATAGTGAGAGTGTATGGCTACGTCTAATAAGGATGGATAAATTAAAGTACAAGTGGTTACTTGTGAAAAATCTAGGAGTCCTAGGATCCTTAAGGCAAAGAAGTGGTCAAAAAAGAAAGGAAAGTGCAGCTGAGCTAACCTGAGATATCCCATGTATCCAAGTGCTACCGACATAGTTTGTGTAGACCTCAAGCTGATGTAGTTCTCCCATAAATGGGAATAAAAATATCAAGGTGGTATAGATATGAAATTGAATAGATAAAATGGCCCATCCCAAAAAAAATGGTAGTTTTATATCTCCCATGGAAATTCTAAGTCAATTTTCATGATTTTATGATTTTTAAGATTGTATAGATCTTTTACCAATGTTTTTGGAATTTTTTAAGTTTCTCAACTTGATTGAGAATTATGAGAGACTAAATGGTCCAACTTGAAAAATAGTGAGAGTGTGGATTAGATTGCTTGTTAAACGATGAGATAGTGGCTAAGGGATGACTGAGCTAACCTTAACATAAATCAAGTGCTACCTATATAGTCTTAGAATGAGACCTCAACTCACTGTAGTTCTTCCTTACAGTAAAGGAATCTGACCAAGTAATAGTAAGTTTGTGAATTAGGCAAATGGCATGGTATAGAATAATGATGGTAAGTTGATGTGATAATTTATGGTAAAGGTGTTGCCCCTAATTTTCCCATAGGTGGCTATAACTAGGAAAAAATGACATGGGTCAATAACACTAATTTACCCAAAGTTAGTTATAATTAGTATCTTTAGGAATGAAATAGAATGTGATAACAATGAAGAATTCAATTACCAAACCACTATCATACTAGTCTAAGATACTATCTCTTTGTGAAATATTGAATCAACTATTGAAATGTCATTTGAGTCTAATCATTGAAAGTGCCTAAAAAACCAATAAATTAGAACCAAGGTCAAAAAGGGTGGAAAAGGGAGGGTCAAAAACTTTATCCAATAAGGAAGGTATGGGAGGAACGATAAGGTGAGGAAAAGGGCAAGGCAAGTCAATGCTATTACATTTGGATATAATGGTAATAGGGTTACCCCCAAATGATAAGGTAAGGTAAATGGTAGGGTAAATGGAAAGGCAAGGTAAATGGTTCTATTATTTCCTACTGAAGTGGATATGCACATCCTCATCAACATATGAGACAAGAAAAATAGTTAATTATGTAAATTTATATCCCACACCCCTTTTAAATAGTTACTTTGTCAAGAACCTATTGTCAATTTGGACTCTTATAATATTATTGTGATCTTTGTTCATCATTGATTCTATTTCCTCCAAACATCAAGACAATATGTCCTCATAGCCTCTATAAATGAAAGTGCTACTAGGGATGGTAAATATAGATAAATGGTGGATAAAAGATCTGATTTGGCATAGGAGAGATGGATCATCATGTAATGTATAATGGTTGGGTAATAAATGAATATCAAGATTTTTAGGGGCATATAATGTTGATGATTAAGGACTTGACATAATTTGGGTTATGGCAAGGCCAAAAACTTCCAAATATGTTCTTGATAGGATCAATAGATTTTTTGTTGTCTGGGCATGAGAATATCTACCATCTGATTATGTTATATATTGGAAGTTATATTGATGTAATCTTTGATAATATCTTCATCAGGCAGTGAGGAACTATTATGCTCAATGATTGGCACCTTGAAGAGGTTTTCAACAATAAAGTTGTCTTGATTATTCCATAGTGCCTTCAATCAGGATTCACTAAATAATGTTGACATTTGAATTTGATTGTCTTTTAGTGCCTCAAACAAGGTTTTTCTAGAAGATGATAATTTTGAACTTTAATTCACCCTTAGCACATATAAAAAGGTTTCAATAAGAGCGTGAATGTGATCTTATTCCCCCTGATATTCTATAACTAATATGTCATCATGGATGCAGTTTAACAAGGTGTGATTTTATCAGTCCTAATCAACACTTGTGGGAGGTGGAATGTTAATATAATGGCTAAGTTGGTTGGTGGTAATGGCATATGGAATAGTAATGTATTGGGAAGAGGCATCACAATCCTCATAGAAGATACTAGGAGAAATTTTGTCGATGTTAAAATAATCATCCTCAAAAATCTTGGAAGGATCACAAATATATTCAAATTGATCTATAAGGCATGTAGAACCAATTATATAATAACCAAGAATGTATTTTGATTCTGAAGTTGAATCTGAATCAATGGACTCTAAATCTGATGTTGAGAGAAATGTTGAATCTACTTCTAATGCTAAATATGATGTTAGTTTAAAAATAGAACCTAACATTAATTTTAAGTATTCACTTGGTGTTAGGGCAAAGATTTTATGTTGAATATTTGGTATTGGATGAGTAATGGTGTATGGTTGAATAAAGGGATATTCATAAATAGGCTCAACTAAAGACTCCATAGAGACTAGCTTGTCAAAGTGAAGCTTTTCAACAAAAAGAAAATGGTCAACAGGCAATTCCATGGAGACTAGCTTGTCAAAGTGAGACTCCTTAAAAATAGGGCAATGTTCGAGATAATGATTTTCCCAAAGGTGATTATAATCATTAGGGGATGACTCAATAAATATTTGATTGTCAAAGTGAGACTCCTCAACCAAATGGAAAGAGTCAACAGGCAACTCCACAGAGTCTGGCTCATCAAAGTGAGGCTCCTTAAAAATAGGTAAATGGTCAAAGGATGATTTAAAATAGGTTAACTCATCAAAAATAGGTGTTTCATAAAAAACATCATAGATTGGTTGGTTCTCTTGGCCTTAGATTATAATTGGTTACAAAATATCAATTTTGAACACATTTTGATCTTTAAATAATGGCTCTTGAGGAGGTAATGATTACCTTTGTTGTGACTCAATGACCAGGTTGAATTTTATAAAGTAGGAGAAGTTTGACAATGGATGAAGAATAACTTGTGGTTGAATAATGGGATCTTCATAAATAGTCTCATCTAAGATAGGCTTAACAAATGATGGTTATGGGTCTAGGATGATAACTATGATCCATCTAGTCATACTTGCACAACCTTATTAGGATAATGAGTTGCTATATTTTGAAGGGCTAGGAATAGTAATAAATGGGCATTACAGAGTTTGGTTTCTAACATAGGTCAAAGGAAGATCACCTAAAATTTAATTAATGAGCATTTTTAAGCTTGTTTTTTTATGCAAGCTAAATGACAAGGGCCTAAAATGGTAATCTTTGGATGTTGTAGAGCTTGGTTATTAACACAAGTTAAAGGAAGAGGGCCTAAAATGGTATGAATTGGCATTGTGAAGCTTGGTTGCTGATGTGAGCTAATGGATGAGGACTTAGAATGGTAATCCTTGGATGTTATAGAGTTTGGTTTCTAATGTAGGCTAATAGAGGGTTAGTGGCATAAGTAGGGGATCAGGTACTATTATCATTAAAATGGATAACTTGGTACTTTAATTGGCCCAAAGAAGTGTGATCTCGATATATGATAATCAACATGGCTAGGTTTGGTAATTAGCCCAAAGAGGGCATTCTTGGTCAATAAAAATAGTGTGGGTCTAGGTATAGGTTTGAAAGTGGCATTGGTTAAGGAATAGGTACTCAATCTATTACTTCAAATGGTTTAAACTTGGCCTAGGAAAGGAGACCTTCGAAAAAATTGGTAACGGTAAGCTTGGTCTTAAATGTCCTCAAGGTATAATGTCTTGCACACAAATGGTTGATTTTGAAAGACAACTATGAATGTTGATTTTGGCAAAGTGTTTTGAATAAAATCTAATCTAGGTTTAAGAACAAAAAATTATGCTAGGTCTTTAGAAACAACGTTAAAATCTAGGCTTAAAATGACATGAATGAAATTCAAAAACTAAGGCAAATGCTATTTCTTTAGGAATAAGGCACACAACTAGAATTGAAAACAACTAGGTCTAACAACTAGAAGGTAAATGTTATAGTTATTTAGAAATAAGGCACAAAGCTAGACTTTAAAAAACTGTGAGTAAAATCTAAAAACTAAGGAAAATGCTAGGTCTTTGGAAATAAGGCACAAAGCTGAGCTCAAAATGACATGAATTAAACCTAAAAACTAAGGCAAATGCTAGGTATTTTGAAACAAGGCACAAAGATAGACTTAAAAACAAACTTCGTTTTGAGGTAGAACTTTCAAATCAATCAATCTAACGATAAAATAAATCAAAACACTTGGATTCAAACACAAACTTGACCATTGGTAAAAGACATTAGACCTTAGGTATATGCCTAAAACTAAGTGGGAAAATGAATTCCAAGTAATCAAAACTAAGAATGAGGAGTAAAAAATTTAAGCCCAAGTGATGATCAAGACTCAAATGAAAGTAAGTGCACCTAAGGTTGTACTAGGAGAGAGATTTTTAACCTTAATTCTAAGCAACAAAAGAGATGTTAAGCATATGAAAAAGAGAGATCACTACTTAAGTCTAGGCAAATGAGTCTTTAAAGCAAACACAAAATTAATCCAAGTTACACAATTCAAAAGTAATATGTAAACACCCAAGCCAAAATTAAGTAAGGCATAGGTATAAACCACTCAATGTTTGAATCTAAATGTCGTAAGACAAATTTCAAACTTGTTTTAGAATACCTGGGTTTTTAAGTAGACAACATTATATACCCAAATGGATGGCATAATTAGACTAATTTATACCAAAGGCATACATGGTTTTGAACTTAGTTTGGCATAAGACAAATTTGTGAAACAATACAAGAAGCATAATGTTGTTATCTCACTCAAAAGGTATGACAATGTTTTTGTTTTAGATTATGGTAAAAATAGGTTTTGAAGGGGCCCCAAAACCCTGAACAAGGAGAAAGATAAACATTAAAGCACAACCAGGTTAACATAGGAACCTGATTACAAAAAAGAACCAACACCAGGTTTTACAGGGACCTGTAATCGATAAAAAGAACAAGACAAAACAACAGTCAAAACATAGAACTGAAAGTTAACCACAAGCTTCCAGCTCCGTAACCAGCAAGCCGAGAAAATGACCGATTTGCTGCCCCCAAAAAACCAATCAGCAGAAAGGAACTTTGGATGAATCTTTTAAATTCAGATTTTTCTTTTTGCATGACCGAAGATTCATATCAAGAGGAGGGACCAAAGGCTTAGACTTCTTTCTTCTAACTGCTAAAACTTGGTACAAAATGGGTAGTGTAATGACTCCCCTTTCAAACAAGTCACACACACACACACACACACACACACACACACACACACACACACACACACACACACACACACACACACAGACACACACACATTCTTTAAAAATGTCTAAGGCAAAGTGTGGTATAAAATGGGTAGAATAACACATTTTTATGATAAAATTGATTTACAAACATTTTAGTTGACTCAAGACTTAATTTGATGTGTTTTCGATAAAAAATGTTTTCAGACTCAAAATAGTGCAAGTAAAAGAAATAGACACAAAAACACCTGAGTGTACCATCCTATAACTAAAAACTGACAAGGTTATTTTATATTGTCAAATTTCATCTATATACTCTTTTCTTGAGAGGAAATGATTAGTTAATTTAATAAATTTAGATACACATGAAAAGTAGGGGTTTTTAGGCACCTTCTTCTCTTAAGAATTTGTACATTGAATAGAACTTGAGGCTACTCACCTTGCATTGACAATATTTCTACAACAAGTGGGGTTTGTCTAAAAACTATAAGTTTCATGCATTCTAGAAGGTCCTATTTGTGTGGTTAACACTATGGAAAAACATGTCATTTGGATCCAAGCTAATCGACTTGGTTAAATAAGGTCTTTACCTTTTTACAACCACTACATCCATCATATTATTCAGTGTAATGTGACGTCTAGATTAGGCCATTATTCTGAGGGTAGCAGTCACTAATGAAGTTAGTCTAACCACTTAAACTAACATCTCAATAATTTACAAACTCAATTTGTATACCCCACCATGGATTAGGGTTGAAACTATGTTGGGAGATGAATTCCTAGGTTAATGCTTCCATAAATAACTTATGGGGAAGTGATGAAATCTTTTCCACAAGCCAAGATTTAAGAAATAAAACTATAAGGACTTTAAAGATCATTTTTTGGATCACCCAAGTTATATGAACATGGATAAAGCATATAAAAATTTATTTCTAATCTTGGACTAAGCAACAAAGGAAATAAGTGAAGCACTTTTGGTCACCCGAATTCCCTAAAGGGGATGGGGGGAGAGCATATGCATAAGGTCTAGTTTGCAAAAACAAAACAAACAACAAATAAAAAATAAAAATCTCTTAAGAGAATGTAATCTATGATTTGCATTCATTTTAAATCACTAAGTGAAGTGTGAAGTGAATTTTATCCACTTGGATTTGTTTACATTTATGAACCTTAAAAAATAAAAATAAAGTGATCAAATGATTTTTAAGCACCAAATGTAAGTGTGAATTAAAATTTGAAGTGCTAAAAATTTCCTTTCTTGGCCTTAAGTCTTGCATAAAATGTTAGGGGGTTTTCTTGTTCCTTGGAAAAAGTGTCAATCCTATAAATTAGCTCAAAAAGCACAAAATAGCCTCTCTAAAATGATTTTGCAATTACGCAGTAAACTACAAAATTGTTTACTTATAAAAACATAGACAAACCTGAATGTAAAAACTTATATTGCGTGATTTCATGTTTCCAAATGATTTCACAGCTTAGTTTAACAATTTCTCAAATCAATTTGATGATTATGCTACTCTGGCAAATGATTTTGTAGTACATGTAGACAATTTTGCATTTTAGGTAGAAAATGCCATAGTTCATATGAATATTGTACAATTCAGATGATAATTTCATGATTCTTGAAAACCTAAAATAAAACACATAAACACACATCAATAATTTCATAACTTTATGGCAATTTCATGATTTATTAAATGATTTCACAACTTAGTATAACAAATTCACCGCTAGGCAGAATGAATTTAGAACTCTAAAATGCGATTTCACTGCTCAAAAAAGTGATTTTGTTGTTAAAAATGATGATTTTACTACTAAAAGAAATGAATTCACTAATGAAAAACAATTTTGTAGTTATCTTAAAAATCAAAGGAAAAGACTCATTTTCCTGTAGGATGAGTTCACTTTTTGCTTGATGATTTTGCCATTTCCAGGCTTGATTTTGTCGATTCATAGTTTTCTAAGATGAATTCATAGATTTGGCCAATGATTTTACCATTTTTAGGCTTGATTTTGTCGATTCATAGTTTTTTTAGATGAATTCATAGATTTGGCTGATGATTTTGTATTTACCTCAATGAATTCATAGTTACATAGTCACAAATTTGTGAATATGTAGCCACAAGCAAAAAATAGAAAATTTAGCAAGAAATCAAGAAATTAAGCTCAATAATGAAATCTTTTTGGCTATAAAAAGCTCCCAAGATACTTTATTCATACTTTTGGGTGCTTGGTCCCATTGGGAGTTCCATTATGTGATCAATAGGAATACATAACAGGGATATTAGTGTTGTGTTAGTATGAAATCAAATTAAACCAAACACACTAAAAAGCTTACACCTCTATCCTAAACACTCAAGAAGCTAGTAAACTACACAATTAACTAACAGATAAAAGCAAAACAAAAGATGTTAGCTTCCATGAGAATAAGTGTTATGTGTTAGCAATGATTTGATGTGCTCAGTTATGTGATCAAGAAATATTTGGGAATGAAGCTCCTTGCTCCACCTCTCTTTGTCACCTTAGTAATGTTGAGTTGGGTTGGGCTTGTCTTGGCTTAATAAATGGGCATGGTAACTTATAACAATGGCTTTGAGGGAAATCCTACATAATAAAATTACACTGCCAAAGTTTTTTTATTAATGGATAGGGCCTTGTATTTATAGCCTCCAAAAATAACTCTAACCCAAGTGTAGTTAGGTTAGAGTTAATCTTGGTTGAGTTAAAACTAACCCTAGTTGAGTTAAGGCTAACCCTAGTTAAGGAGGGGAAATTAATTAATATTTAGGATAGAGATCCTATTTATTAAGCATGACTCTCTTTTTATGAATTCAAGGCATTTAGGGAGATATTTTCAATTCCTTGACTTTTGAAAATGATGTTATCATCATGACCTCATTTTTATTGAAATTTCCTTTTCACAAATTTTTTTTCACTAATTACACATAGAAAATTCACATAAGCATTTAATTTTAATTGGTTAGTTGATTCATTCTACTTAGCATTTTAGAACTTTAGAAATTATTTAAATGCCCTACTTAATGGGTCCAAAGGCCAAATTATCATATTATTAGGTCACAAGTTTAATAGAGAGGAATTTATGAAAGGTTACTATTGCATAGAGGATAATATCCCAAATAGGGATGTCTCAACACAAATCTGAGCACTATTGTCTAATGTGTAGATGAAATTGGGACATTTAGTGATTCTTAGGCTTAATTTATGATGTATGGTAGAAATAAATCTAAATTCTAGTTAGAAGCCAGTTATGGCTAGAAGGGGGTGTCTTTAGGATGAATTATGGCTCATCAAAAATCATAATAATTGAGTTATCCATGTGCACAATATCTTGTTTGAAATGTTTTCAATAAACTAAGACATCCAAGACCCTACTGATAAAAGTGTGTAGCAAAGCTTTACACTTCATGATTTCCTAGATATATTCATCCTCTGTGGTGTAAATGATATCCCTATTCTATGAGAGCTTCAGTTGAATGTCCTGTGGCATTTCTTCTAGTTTGATAACATACCATAAGGTATGGATGCCATTGAATGTGTTGTGAAGCATATCATTCTACCATGCAGTCTTTTTTCCCATAAGCATATCTCTTGAATTAAGCATATCATTCTTGGGTCAATGCATCCCTAAATAATTTATATTGACGTGATGAAATCCTGCCCACAAGACAAGATGCAATAAATAAAACTATAAGGACTTCAAATGTCATTTTTTAGATCACCCAAGTTATACAAACTTAGGGAGAGCATAGCCAACTTTATTTTTAAGCTTGGACTAAGAGACAAAGATAATGAACGAAGCACTTTTGGTCACCCGAGTTACCTAAAAGGGATGGGGGAGAGCATATATGCAAGGTCTGGTTTACAAAAACAAAACAAACAACAAATAAAAAATAAAAAAAATCTTAAGAGTACTTAATCTATAATTTGTAATTGTTTTAAGGCACTAAGTGAAGTGTGAAGTAAATTTTAGCCCCTTGGCTTTGTTTTCATCTATGAACCTTTAAAAACAAAAACAAATTGATTAAATGATTTTTAATCACCAAATATAAGTGTGAATTAAAATTTTGAAGTGCTAAAAATCTCCTTTATTGGCCTTAAGTCTTTCATAAAATGTTATGGGGTTTTTTTGTTTCTTAACAAAAGTGTTATTCTTACAAATTAGCTCAAAAAACATAAAATCACCTCTCTAGAATGATTTTGCAATTACATAATAAATTGCAAAACTATGAAATTGTTCAATTATAAAAATGCAAGCAAACCCAAATATAAAAACTTATAATGGGATATTTCATGGTTTCCAAATGATTTTAGAACTCAGTTTGATGATTGTACAACTCAGGTTGATGATTTTGCTACTTTGATGGATGATTTTGCAGTACAGGTTGATAATTTCACATTTTAGGTAACAAATTTCATAATTCAAATGATAATTCATGATTATGGGAAACCTATAATAAAACACATCAACAATTTTACAATTTTATGGTGATTTCATGGTTTAGTAAATGATTTTAGCTTAGTAGAATGAATTTGTTGCTAGGTAGAACAAATTCACAACTATAAAATGGGATTTCACTACCCAAAAATGCAATTTTGTTGTTGAAAATGACGATTTTGCTACTAAAACAAATGAATTCTCTAATTAAAAAAAAAATCACTGTTATCTTAAAAAGCAAAGAAAAAGACTTGTTTTCCTATAGGATGAGTTCGCTATTTGCTCCAAAAAAAATCCATTTTTGAGCTCAATTTTGTAAATTCATAATTTTAAAGGATGAATTCATAGATTTGGTCAATGATTTTGTAGTTTACCTCACCCAATTCATAGTCACGAATTTATGAATACGTAGTCACAATCAAAAATGGAAAAGTTAGCAAGAAAACATGAAATTAAGGTCAATAATGAAATCTTCTTGGATCCAAAGAGCTCCCAAGATATTCCATTAATACTTTTGGGATGTGAAATCCCACCAATCATGCTATTATGTGATTAATAAGAATACTTAAAGGGGATATTAGTGTTGTGTTAGTATGAAATCAAATCAAATCAAAACAAACTAAAAAGCTTACACCTCTAGCTGAGACACTCAAAAATCTAGTGAATTACACAAGTAACTAATAAATGAAAGCAAAACAAGAGATTTTACCTTCCATGAGAACAAGTTTTGTGTGTTTTCAATGTATTGATGTGTTCAATTATGTGATGAACAAATATATAGCATTGAAACTCCTTGATCCACCTCTCCTTGTCACCTTGGTAATGTTGAATTGGCTTGGCTTAGCAAATGGGCATGGTAATATTATAACAATGGGTTTATTGAAGGAATTTAGCATCATAACATTACTTAAAAAAATATTTGAGGGAAATCATACATAATAACATTACACTACCAAATCTTTTTTATCAATGGGTGGGGCCTTGTATTCATAGCCTCCAAAAATAACTCTAACCCAATTGTAGTTAGGTTAGAGTTAATTGTGGTTGAGTTCAAACTAAACCTATTTGAGTTAAGGTTTACCATAGTTGAGTTAAGGAGGGGACATTAATTAATATTTGGGATAGAGATACCATTTATTATGCATGGTTCTCTATTTTTTAAATTAAGGCATTTAGGGAGATATTTTTAATTCCTTGACTTTTGAGAATGATGATATCATCATGACCTCATTTTTATTGAAATTTAACTTTTTTTTTTAATTTAACTAATTAAACATAGAAAATTCACTTAAAAATATAATTTGATTTGATTATTTGATTTATTCTTCTTAACATTGTAGCACTTTAAGAATTGTTTAAGTGCCCTGCTTAATGGGTTCAAAGGCTGAATTGTTACATTGATAGGTCGTAAGTTGACTAGAGAGGAATCTATGAGAGGTTATTTTTGCATATAGGATAATACCCCAAATAGAGATAACTCAATAAAATTATGATCACTAATTTCTGATGTGTAGACAAAATTGGGACATTCAGGGATTCCTAAGATTAATTTGCATTGTATGGTAGAAATCAATCTGACATCTAATTGGAATCTAGTTATGGCTAGAATGGGGTGTCTATAGGATGAATTGTGGCTCACCAAAAATAATAATAATTAATTTTTCCATATGTGCAATATCTTTCTTGAAATGTTTCTAAGGCATCCCAGACCCTACTGATCAAAGTACACAACAAAGCTTTACACTTCATGATTGCTCAAATATTTTCATCCTCTATGATGGAAATTATATCCCTATTCTATGAGAGCTTCAGTTGAATGTCCTATGATATTTATTCTAGTTTTTTTATAGACCATAAGGTATGGATGTCAGTGAATGTGTTGTGAACCATATCATTCTACCATATAGTCATCTTTTCCATAATCACATCTCTTGAATTAAGAGACTCTTTAAGTGCAACATCCATGAGGTTTGTCATGATTGCTTTATCTTACATTATGATTTTGGCATTATCTACCTTTGATAAATCTAACTGGACTTAACTAAGTGAATCCTACAAATATTACTCCCAGTCTAGCATACTACAAGTAGTTTGGCTTGCTTGTTGTGTATCAATGTCTAACACCTACTCATGCTCCTCAAGGATTTGGAAAATGATTTTTGTTTCCACTTTTATTTGTTGACATTGCACTTAGAGCTACATAATATTATATATATCCACCCAATCATTTGTGAGTCAATAAAGAAACACAATGAATTGTTTTTCTTCAGACATCCCTAGTCTCTTAAGCTTTGGACCACCAGTAATAGAAAAGTATCATCTATGATCATGTGGGCATTAATCAACTAATCGTGTAGATATGTGTTTTCCTCCCTTAGCTATAGGTTGTCATGTTCCATGTTTATATCCTTTTATGCTATGGAATCTTGAAATACAGATGATCCCTCATCTTGCCTTGATAGTGTTATATGGGTCACACCAAGTGACTCCTCCTAACTTGTTGTGGTCAAAGCAAAAGAAGTTGTAATAATTATGAAATTAGATACCTGGAGTTAGATTTTCATAATTAGGAGTGTGAAAATTATTTGTCACAGGGGTGGTGTTCACATGGCCCACAACCATCGGTTGGTTGTTTGAGGTCTATCCTACAACACCTCATCTTGTGCACCTCCTAGTGTCGATGTT
Source organism: Torreya grandis (assembly GCA_037957365.1). NCBI lineage: Eukaryota > Viridiplantae > Streptophyta > Pinopsida > Cupressales > Taxaceae > Torreya > Torreya grandis. The sequence goes on from JARHVA010002015.1 coordinate 589,119, forward strand.
GAGCCTTAATGTGTGTTGTAAAGTTATGGGGCATCATGAATTGGTTATCATGTTAACTCTATTATTGGCTTTATATGTTACTTTAGCTGCTCAACCCTCTTCGTATATGTTGTGACTTCAACCTTCTTCTTTATCTTCAGCCCTTATTTTGCCTTGGTAGTTGCCTCTACCTTCACTTTTATGATCTATTTGACTTGTTATTCAATATCCTTAGTATCTTGTTCCTTGAATTTTTTCTTGCTCTTTTATTTCTACTTTTGTATGCCTTCACTCTTTTTCTCTCGTGCTTCTTTGGTTGTTGCATCACCCTCAACCTTTTTCCTCTACTCCTACTATATTTCTTTATCTTCTTGTTTTTTTTCATTTTTCATGAATTCTTCTTTTTCCTTTTTCTTATTTCACTTGTCTTTTTTGTCCTTATTATTTTTCTATGCAACTTATTATTGTTCATATTTATTCATATCAGTAATAAATTCTTCTTCATTTTATTTCTCCTACATGTCTTATTTCTTCCATTGGTATTATTCTTCTTGGATATTGCACTCAGTTTGTTTTTTTTCTTTCTTCCATTCTATCCTTTTTCTATGTTTCCTTTTGAGCCTTCTCTTGCTCTATTTTTGCATGTGCAGCTTGCTCTTGTTATATGATGTCCTCTTAATGAGGGTGAGATGGGTAATGGGAGAATGTATGGGGTAAGGGGTTGAATGATGAGGGGAACATGAGGGAGAGGTTGTCACCTTTGTGTGTTAGCTTACTAGTGCATTTATATGGGCAAGTGGAATGAGAACCTTCTTCAGGGGCTTATAGGTTTAGACTATCATAGTAGGTTGTTTCTCCATAGCTTATTCTTATTTAGACTCAATATACTCAACCACTGGTGGTGCAATAAATTATCCCATGTGTTATATGATGGAAGGAGATGTCCTTGACAATGTGTGTACTCCATGTCTATGTATTATTAACTATTGAGGACTTGTTTTTTAATCTATGCCTTGCGCTACCTCTGGTTGTGGCTAGGAAACTTTCACTATCAATGATATTTCTCCCATTTCACCTTGGAAAATGGTTTTTATTCTATGTTTGCTCTCTTCTTCCTCTATGATAGTGCTTACTATTATTATATTTGGAGGTATGGAAATATCAACCATTATAATTTTTGGGATGTTATTGTACACTTGGTAAGTTTACACTATTTCTGGAAGAAAAAATATTTTTCTTCTTCCTCCTTATATAGTTATATTCCTATGTATTCTAACTTATACTTATAGTCTTCTTCATCGATGATGCCAAGTTATGTAAGATCATTCTCTGCAGCAATCTTTGGCACATTTGTGTCACTAAACTAGGGGTTGGATTCATGAATCTTCCTATTTGGTGGAGGAGGTGGCTCTATCCTCTACATTGGTTCCTTTATTTTCCCCTTAGTAATCTTTGTTAAGATTGTTGATGTCTAAGGTGGTGATCATTATTGTGTTTTCACTTCCAATTATGGATGCACCACTAGTTATTATGCTTTGGGGACCATAAAATGTAGAGGTATCATTATTCTTGCTAATAAGGCTTACTACCTTAGAACCTTTACTTGCACATGCAAATGGTGACAAAGAATTAAAATAGAATGTGTGATACTTTGGTGACTCCATGAAGTCTCACTTGCACTCCATCATGAAGTCTGGTGATTTATGCATGGGGTGAAAGGTACTGCATCACATCAGTGGGCTCCTTAGGATGTAATGTTATCATTTCCTACACTTCAATCCACCATTGATTTAAATGGCTCAATTATGTGTATTATATGCCTATTATGATCTAAGATAGATCATTCGATAGGTAATGTCACTTACCCCTTTTGTTACCTAGTGATCACTCTTGGTGACCAACTAAATTATATTTTAAATACATTTAGAGATAACTTGCACTATGATATCTTGTACTAAATCAAAGGGGATTCCCCTAGATCCTCTAAGATAATTATCCTTTACATTTAAGGGAATCAGAGGGGCCTTAGTTTCGTATGGTAGGAGAGATTTGTCTCATGTTGGAATTCCTATTTCCCTTACCATTATTGTTAGGTGTGTCACATCTTTGGAAAAATGTATTACCCCCTCATTATATCAATTTATTCATGTCATCACCACTTCATATAATTACCCAAAATTTGGGAGTTTGATCAATCATTAAGCATCTGACCCTTGTAGTTGATTATGCACAACTAGGGATCCTAGTTGTGTAAAAGTGTTGGGATCAAAGCCAAACAAGGTTGTCTCTATCACATCTATGATATAAAATCAGTTGAAAGTATGGCACCTTCTTTGTCTTAATGCTAACCATATTCCCATTTCCTCCTTTTTCACATCATTCAATGATATGAGAATCTATGATCGATTCATATTTATTATGTTGTGTTGAAACTTGGAGGGTTTTGTGTTTAGGTTAATATTTAAAGCTCATATTGTTAAAGGTTCCTGTGATTTAATGGGTTTGATATGGGTTTGACTCCATATTCCCTTCATTAATATACCTTTTATTCACTCCATATGTCTAACACTTCTCATTGAATTATGCTAAGTTATTTTTCCATTGTTATGGTATTGTTTAAGTGCCATCAATTGCAATAATCTAACCTTTGTACTTTTTTGGACAAACTCATTATTTTAGATTATGGCCTTATTTGATATGACATGCTATATTTCTTCTTCTGATACTTTCATTTATTTTACATTAACATTTTGATTTGCTTTGGGAAAGATGGAATCTTTGAAGTTCTTCATAATTAATCATTTTATGAATGATTAACCTATCTTTTGTACTCCTTTTGTCACCACTTCATTCCAAGACTTAATTTATTGATCTTATATTGACCTTGTATTAACTTATCTTTGCATTTCTCCTTCATTTTTTTGTTTCTTTCATTTGATATTCTATGACATTGACTTTTCAAACTATGTTCTAGTAGCCTACAATATAGATATAATACTATATAACTACACTACAAACCTATAAAAAGACAAGAAAATGGTAAATGAAATAAAAACCCTAACTACATGGTGTTACTTAGCACCCATTCAATTTTTAGCATGAGATTAATAGATATAATTGGTAGTAAGGCTTAATCTTGCATCCATGTAAATGCCCTATAATAATGGTTCCTTGAAGGTCCCTTAGTACTATTGTTCCTTGTTATGATACTTTACGGATGACTTATGGTCCTTTACATTGAATGTGTAGTTTACCTAGATGTGCTAAAAATTTGATATCATACAATAATATTTTCTATTATGGATAACTCTTTAGATCACAGATTGTAATCATGCCATGTTTTTTAAATTTGATTATCTATTTCTTATGTCCAACTCACTCTCTACCAAGTTTCTTCCATTTGAGTTAGTTTTAACAACCTTATATGAAGTGAAACCTAATCTCCTAGCCATATTATCAATGTGATTCATAGACTTGAAACTATATATTTCATAGGCATAATTATTTCTATTTTATAGACCAACTGGAAATGAGTGAACCATTTTGCATGCTTATAATTAGTCTTATATGACCATAGTATTGTAGAAATTCAATCCTCCCAATCATCTCTCTAGACATTGTATTATTTTTTAAGCATCTTCTCAATTACTTTGTTGGATGCTTATGCCTACCCATTGGCTTGAGGATGATAGGTTGTGATTTTATGGAGTGATGTCATAAAAAAAAAATTCAGTGTCTTGATATTACTATTGAGGAAGAGTGTTCCTCTATCACTGACCAAATTCACTAGACATCTAAACTTGGAATTCATATTCTTTTGAAAAAAATTGGTTGCATCTCTTATGTTACAATTTATTTTCATAGCAACTTCTACCCATTTGGTGAAGTAATCCATCTCAATAATTATATACCTAACATGACTACATTTGCTTGGTGGATTAATAGGTCCTAGAAATTCAATTCCCTATTGATCAAAATGTTACATTACTAACATCAGATTCAAATATATTACATCCCTATGATTTTACCTTCCTATTATTTGATAAATGTCACAGCGTTTTAAAACTCTATGCACATACAAGAATAAGGTAGGCCACCACATGCCACTTTGTAATTTCTTCCTCACAGTCAATTCACCTGTGAAGTGTCCTCCTATAATTTCATGGTGTGCTTCTTCCATCAATTATGGTCTCTTGTGATCCAAGGCTACTCTATGTAGCCCATCATCTATACCCATTTTATACAAAAATCCATTCATAATACTGAAATATATGGCTTATGTGATCAATTGATTTTTATCTTTTTTGACATAATGTGCAAGAAAAACTCTTTGTTCGAGTAAATTATATATGTCCTCCATATTTTTTAGAATCATAGGGACTCTAAATAAGTGCATATCTGGTGACTATTCTTATAATCATTTTGTCTCTTCACCATTCCTTATTCGATTAAGATGATCTTGTCCCACATTTTCTCCTCTTGATTTCACATTGATATTAAATTGTAATTATTATAATAACATTAACCACTTGGATATCATTTCACCTAACATAGATTTATTCACTAGGTAGCACAGAGCCTAGTGATATATAGAGAATTCAATGGTGTTGCTAAGAGATAATGCCTTAATTTCTAAAAGACAAACACCATAGATAAGGCTTCTCACTCTATTATAGTGTAATTATTCTCTTTTGTTGGAAATTTTATGCTTTAAAATTGACTAGGGTGATCTAAACCTCTATCTCTTAGATTATATAATACAACACTTACTACGATTCTTGAAGTGTCTCCATGCACATCAAATGACTTACTCCAACTGGGGAACACCAACATGAGATTTGTTACCAACCTTTATTTTAAATCGAGAAAAGATACCTGACATTAATTGGTCCAATCAAACTTTGTATCTTTATGTAATAATCTCTCCATTGGCATAGATATAGTTTTTTACCTTTGTTGAACTTATGATAATACCCTTGTATGTCTTAAGAAGCATCAAATTGAGCTTGTAGGATGTGTCATACTCATAATTACTATGATTTTAACTTGATCAACTAAGTACCATCACTACACACTATGTGGTCCAAGAAAACACCAAATGGTGTAAATAACAAACATTTTTTCAATTTTAACAAAATGAAAAGAGCTTAACATAATTTTAACATGAGTCGTAGCTTGAATAAGTGTTCTTTTAATAAACATAATACATCCCAATCATCAAGACATATTTCTAAGCAGTCATGGATGAAATTTTTGAACGTAGTGACCACATACCTAAATAAAACAATAGGAGAATGCTTGAGACCAAGAGGAATTATGTTGTATATGAAGGATCCCAATTCTATTAAAAATGTGATTTTAATCTGATCATCAATTGTGATTGATATTTGATGATAGCCAATAAATCCATATATGAAGAATAAACTTTGTGCCATGTAATTGACTCAAGAAATTTGTCTGTAAATGGAATTGGAAATGGTCATTTATGTATGTACCATTTAATGCCCTATAATACCCTTAGAATTTCATTTATCTTGACTTTTTTAGTTGTACCTGTCAGGATATATGAAACACCGGAAGCACACAATTGATTACCAAACCAAGCAACTTAATATGTAGAAATTAACCAGAATCACAAGTAACTAGAATTCAGAATAACACATGATATGAGAGACAATACACAACTTGTATTAAAACTCTTGAAGAAAAGAATACAATAAAGAAGATGCCACTTCTTCTCCATCACCTCTTTAGAGGCTTCCCACACCTCAAGTGAACAGTACTTCTCTCCTCAAAGCTCTCTCTCCTAGGTCCCAACACCCAACTCAAACACTGAGTTGGTGTTCACCTTATACCCGTGCTCCACGCTCACCACAAGTGCTCCACAAGTACACAACTATACTTCAAGTAGATCTCCCCTGAACCTACAACAACCTGCACCTCAATAGACCTTACTTATGGAAGGAATTCCCTTGCCTTCCTCTTTGCTCTATCTGAGTACACACCTGTACTCCAAGTAGATCCTGCCTGATTCTGCTCCTTGTTGTGTTGCTATCCTATCTGATCTTGCACACCTACAAATCAACCTGGTTCTACACACCTGTGAACCTTGACCTTGCATACACATACACCTGTAGATCAATGATCTTACTTACCATGCAGATCTCCTATAAAGGCCATGCTCACCTGATGACCAAGATCATACATACATGAAGAACCCTACTGATTCTCCAATCCAGCACCCACACCTGGTACTGTGGCACTAGGAGGAACACACCATAGCTCACCTCACTCTGAAGGAGTTGTTTGCTCTCTTACTCCCTAGCACAGGTTTACAATACAACCATGATTCTATTATATAGATCTCATCCAAACAATAATTAGACATCTAAGTACAATAATTAGATCTGCAGCTATGAGTCTAAAATTAGCTCTCATCATGCAAACACTTGGTTCGTTAGCTAACTGCCCGTAACATCCATAGTCCGAACCACATAGGCGACCGACGTCGGTCCCTATCCGCCTGAGGATCGCCGACGTCGGCCGACTTCTGACCGACGTCGGTTGCTTCTTGTCTCCTACTTGTTGTCGTCGATTGGCCTGACCGACGCCGGTGTCTGTGACACTCCGCAACTCTTCTGCAACCTCCTCCATGTCTGCATCAGTGAATCTTTTAGCTCCACAACCTAACAGTACCACCATTATATTTACCCATTCTACCTTTTCTACTACATAGACAATCCTTGCTTCCTACATGTAGTCAATTTTAACTTTAACTTTAAGCTTCATATTTAGATTTAGCATATATGGGCACTTATTAATAGGTCATGTGCACTCTTCAAATTATGTGTGTATCTAACCTAATGAAGGATCTACACCCTTGACTTTTGAAAACTTTGTTGGGAACACATCTTAATAATCTCATAGTAAATGTAAGTCTTCTAATAGCTCTTATTGTGTCCAATGGTCACCTAAAGTCACAAACTTTGGTGCATCCTCATTACCAATTTTCTCTATAAATTTATTTAATGTTTATTATTATATCTTATTATACCCACTTATCATAGAGTCTTTCAATGTCCTCTGACCTTCTTATTCATGGATGTTTAAATTTCCTAGATATGTATCTTTAGTTTGCTCTACAATTTTGACTTTTAGTTCCTATACTTCTTGCTCAAATTTGAATAAACCATTGAATTCTAGGGCCTCAACATTGTCACTATATTTTCTTTGTTCTCTATCATCCATGATTCTATTGAAAGGTTGCACCAAAAGCTAATCTTTTTTATTATTAGCCTTGTAATTTTTATAGCTATATTCAAATCTTTAGATGTTTCTTCATACAAATAGGATTTCATCACAATTCATAGATCCACTTCTCACCCATTACACAAAAATGTTTTAAACTTATGAAGATTTTTGTGTATTATAGGATTCTCATCCTTAAATACAAAGGTTTGAATAAAATCCTGATGAACTTATGGCCAATTTTTAATTTCTTCCTTGTGTTCCTAGTGTATGTACAATGTTGTTGGAAGAGGTGCTAAAGTATACTTGAATAAATGTACCCAATATTTAGTTTTTATACCCTATGAATACCATACATTGACACATTTATGAGTATGAATTTTAGGAAAGTATCCTTCTAGGAAAAATGGCCACTAACGTGTGATTGCAGGTGCTATTTGAAATTGAGCTCACAACTATTTGTAAGCATCTTTTTGGTATAACAAATTTGATATATGTATTTCCCACCATGTCATATAAGTTTTCTTCAGAGAATATTTACCACACTTTTTCATTGGTATACATTCAGAACATGTTGTTCCAATCTGGAAATAAATTGGCCCAAGTCCTTAATTACAAAGTATTGAGGTAACTATCATTCTATAACAAAAATAATTATCATTGGTCTCATATTACCCAAATAAACAAATGGGTATCTAAATCACCACTTACTTAAGACATAACTTGATATAGTATAATTCCTTCATGAGTTGTTTCAGTATAATCCATGTCTATCGCACTCACTTGATATATCAAATCTACTTTGAACCTTATTGGTGATCACATAGATAGAGACTTCCATTCCCATATATGGACCTATGGAACTTTTTCTTTTGTTATCATAGGTATAGATCATGGTTGATTTATTTTCTATATCAACCAAAATGGTTTTATCTATGTATGTAAAAATTTTAATTTTGTAGCTCATAGTGTTATGCTTAGGATCTGTGTCAACCTTAAACCAGTTCTTGTACCCATATTCATAGGGTGAGTAAGGCTATTTAGGAATAATGTAAGCCTTGATTGTAGATTTATTCAATGGTATGATGATAATATTATCCCCTTGGTGTAATTTCAATTGATTATGCACTATGTTGGGCCGTATACCCATCAAATGCCCACTTCTTACCAATCAACACAAAGTAATGCATTTCATCGATCTTCATATCTATGACTTCCAATTCACCTCTAATATTTAGATCAAAAAATTTGATTTTTACATATTCTAGTTGTCGAATAGGTTATACCCTTTTGTAGTCTACAAGACTCAACATAACTAGGATATAATTGAGATCAAGTCATTGGATTCTCATGTCGACTGAGGGATTATAATTATGATATATCCAAAGTTTAATACAAAATTTAGAACTTCATATCATACCAATTTGATATCCATTCAAGAGTCAATATCCCATGGTTTCTTAGTCTTTACATGCCATACCACCTTATCAGTGTATTGTTTCCCTATTTATGTGCAATCTAATAGATTGTAAAAATATTTATGATGTTCTATAACATATATTCATTTTGTAAAGTGCTCACTAATTTGAGTAGATATATCAAAGTAATAACCACTCTATCTTGCCTCATAATGTGCATAATTTGACCATAATTTTGTGCATCAATAATTATAGCATCTGTCTCAGATGCAACTTGGTGTTGTATATTATACAATATTTATGTTTCTTAATACATCATACCCTTTTCTCTTGTAGGATTAGGATATTTTTCTTATTTTATATTTATAATTTATTTATCTTGTGACATCTCTAAGGGCGGTAATACTTGTTTTACAAGTTAATTTTAGGTGATTGCTTGTATGTACGCATGATCCCTTGGGTGAAAATTCACCATGTATACATTTTGTACCATTTTTTATTTTATCTACTTTTATAACATAGCACAATATTTTGTATGATGTCTTGGAAATCTATAATATGAACAATAGACCTATCTTAATAGATAGGTTAGATAATTATATGCAAAGTGATTATATTATCCACTTATCAACCCTATCTATCATATAGTTTATTATTACCTCCTTGGTATCTACTTCATTACTCACCTTTATAACATTCTTGTATTTGTTGAAAACCCAAATCTTGTTGTTTTTACCATCATATCCTATTTTTAATTGTAGTGATCCCCACCCATGTTGTTTTTTACCATCATATCCCCCATATGGTCCTTGGGGAGAAGATGTGGTCCATCTTGTATGTTATTTTTGGGTCAATAAAGTGTTCTATGAATGTTGATATTGAGGAGATGGTAGAGTCCATCTTGTCTAGTAATACAGAGACTATAATTTCCAAATTTTTTAGCCCTAAGGCTAATATTGATTCATAATTCATAATTTGGATCTATTGCACTGCTACTATGAAAACATTCTTGGTGATGTCTTCCTTTAATTATTGGAAAGGTCTACAATTTTTATCATCATGATTGTGTAACTTGTAAAAACTACATTATAGTCTCTAAGATTATTTGGTATACTATTATAAGATATGACATTTCACAATTGCATGCCCTACCATCCTAAAAATCTCATAAAACTTTGTTTTGAATTTTGGGAAATCATAATTTGGTGCCCATATTTTTTGTGCTTCATACACCATAATCCTAGCTTGGGCATGTTACTTTCATGTATCTCATCCATCTTGTGAAAATTAACATCTATCATTATGCTAGTTTTCATAGTAGACTGCAGATTTTCCCCATAGTCTTCTATCTACTCCACCCTGAGCCTAAGTACTCTAGCATATGCCTTGAAAGTGAACTAAGTTTTAACAATGAAAAACCTAATCTAATATTTTAGACCTTATAAAAACCATGGGACCTTATCTGTATCTCAAAATAGAAAATCCACTTTGTTTTTTACATCATAGAACCTGTGATCATAGTCTCACACTAGCTCACCTAATTTTTGGTTAATCCCTTTAAAATTTTGTATTGTATAACTCATACATTTATTCATTTTAAATTCTCCTATTATCTAATTTTTGACAACTAAAATCTCAATTTTTTATCATCCATTTGTATATAAACTTTAGATCTTTAATTGTTAAGACTCATACAAGATCACACTTATTTACATCAACTATAGTTATACCTTTGACCTAAAATTTCATCTTGTAGGTTAATAGGTATTGTTTATGGTCAGTAGATCCATCATATAGTGACAAAAATTCTACAGTGAGATCCATGCTTCCTATGCTCACACCTAAATCTACTGGCTACTATGGACTATACTTTACCAACATCTTAAAACTTTTTGCAACCTAAAATCCAACCTTAATCAATTTCTACTTATCCAATAATTTTTTAGTGGTGAGTGCATAAAATGAAATCAAGTGGTCATTCACTCATATCAAATTTGAATACAGAATTCTCACAATATATAAACTCACAAAATGGAGAGAGCATATGGCTAAGGAAAATAAGTATATGGAAACTAAAAGACAAGTGGTTACTTGTAAAATAGATAGGAGTCTCAGGATCCTTAAGGTAAAGAAGTAGTCAAAAAATAAAGGTGTGGTTGAGATAACCTAAGATAACCCATGTATCCAAGTGATACCGTGTGAACCTCAAGCCGATGTAGTTCTAGTATAAATGGGAAGAAAAAGACCAAGGTGGTATAGAGATGAAATTGAATAGATAAAATGGCCCATCAAAGAAAATTTTGGTAGTTTTATATCTCACATGGAAATTCTAAGACAATTTTCATGATTTTGTGATTTTTAGGATTTTCTAGATCTTTTACCAATGTTTTTAGAATTTTCTAAGTGTCTCAACTCGATTGAGAATTACAAGAGACTAAATGGTCTAACTTGTAAAATAGTGAGAGAGTGGCTTAGGTTGCTTGTTAAATGTGATATAATGGCTAAGGGGTGACTAAGCTAACCTCAATGTAAATCAAGTACTACCTACATAGTCTTAGAATGAAACCTCAAGTCATTGTAGTTTTGCCTTACAGTGGAAGAATATAAATAGGTAACATCACATTCATAAATTAGGAAAATGGCATGGTATAGAACAATGATGGAAAGGTGATGAAATAATTTATGGTAAAGGTGTTGCCCCTAATTTTCCCATAGGTGGTTATAATTAGGAAATAATGGCATGGGTCAGTGACACTAATTTTCCCAAATTAGATAATAATTGGTAGAACTAGGAATGAAATAGAACATGATAATAATGAAGAATACAATTTCCAAACCATTATCATACTTGTCTAAGATACTATCTCTTTTTGAAATACTAAATAAATTACTAAAAGATCATCTAAGTCTAATCATTGAAGGTGCTCAAAGAACCAATGGATTGGAACCAAGGTAAAAAAGGGTGGACAAGGGAGGTTAAACAACTTTGGACAATGGGGAAGGTATGTGAGGAATGGTAAGGTGAGTCAAATGGTAAGGTAAGGTGATGTTATGACAACTGGATATAATGGTAATATGGTTGCCCCCAATTGACAAGGTAAGGTAAATGGTAAGGTAAAGGGAAAGACAATGCAAATGGAAAGGCAAGGTAAATGGTTCTATTATTTCCTACTGATATGGAGATGCATGTCTTGATCAACATATCAGACAATCAAAATAGTCAATTATGTAAATTGCTAGCCCATACCCCTTATGAATAGTTTCTCTATCAAAAACTTGTTGTTGATTTGGACTCTAATAATGTTTTTATGATCTTCATTGGTCATTGATTCTATTTCCTCCAAACTAAGATACAAGATGCCTTTGTAGCCTTTGTACAAGAATGTGCTTTTAGGGATGGTAAATATGGATAAAAGATATGATTTGTCATAGGACAGATGGATCATCATGTAATGTATAATGGTTTGGTAATAAATTAATATTGGGATTTTTAGGTACACACAATGTTGATGATTCTAGATTTGACATAATTTTGGTTTTGGCAAGGCTAAAGACTTTTAAATATGATCTCGATAGGACCACTAGATTTTTGTTGTTATTTAGGCTTAAAAGTGGCTAATATGTGATTATGATAAAGATTAAAAGTTATATTTATGTTATCTTTGATAATATCTTCATCAAGAAGTGAAAAATTGGTGTGTTCAGTGACTAGCACCTCAAAGAGGATTTCACCAATAAATTTGTCTTGATTGTTCCATAATTCCTTCAAGAATATTTCATTAAAGAATTTTAACATTTGAATTTTATTGTCTTCTAGAACCTTAAACAAGGTTTTGCTAGAATATGTTGAGTTTGAACTTTGATTACCCCCTAGTGCCTCCAAAACTATTTCACTAGGATATTGTTCTTCTTCTGCATAAATATGATCTTGTTTCCCTTGATATTTTGTAACTAATATGTCACCATGGATGTAGTTCAATAAGGTGTTATTTTTTGGTCCCAATCAACACTTATGGGAGTTTAAATTTAAATATAATGGTTATGTTAGTTGGTAGTAATGGCATATGGAATGGTAATGTATTGGGAAAAGGTAGCACAATCCTCATAGAAGATACTAGGAGAGTTTGTGTCAATTTTGAAGTAATCATCCTCAAAAATCATAGAAGGATCACAAATTTATTCAAATTGATCTACAAGGCATGTGTAACCAATGTTATAGCAACCATGAATTTATTTTGATTCTGAAGTTGAGTCTAACTCAAAGAACTCTAAATCTAATGTTGAGACTAATGTTGATTCTACTTCTAATGCTAAATCTAATATCAGTTCAAAAATAGAACCTAACTTTAATGTTGAGTCTTCATTTGGTGTTATGAAAAAGATTTTATGTTAAATGTTTAGTATCGTATGAGCAATGGCTTAGGGTTAAATAATGGTCTCTTCCAAAATAAGCTCAACTAAGATGGACTCCACAGATGTTGGATTATCAAAGTGAAACTTCTCTACACATAAAAAATGGTCAACAGTTAACTCCGTAGACATTGGCTCATTAAAGTGAAACTCCTTAAAAATAGGGTAATGGTCGAGATAATGATTTACCTAAAGGTGATTATAATCATTAGGGGATGACTCAACAAATACTAGCTTGTCAAAATGAGACTATTCAACCAAAGGGAAAGGTCACAAGAAATTCAATAGAGACTAGCTCGTCAAAGTGAGGCTCCTTAAAAATAAGGCAATGGTCAAAGGATGATTCAACATAGGTTAACTCATCACAAATAGGTTTCTCAACAAAAATATCATAGATTGGTTGGTTTTCTTGGCCTTCTCTTATAATTGGCTTCAAAATATCAGTTTTGAACACATTTTGGTCTTAAAATAATGGCTCTTGAGGAGGTAATGATTGCCTCTATTATGGTTCAACAATCAGATTGAATTTTTTTGAGTGGGGGAAGTTTGAAAATGGATGAATAAAAACCTGTGTTTCAATAATGGGCTCTTTATAAATAGGCTCATCTAAGATGGGCTTAACAAAGGTTGTATGTGGGTCAAAGATGGTAACTGTGATCCATCTAGCCACACTTGCACAACCTTACTGGGATAACGACCTACCATATTTTGAAGGGCCTAGAATGGTAATTAATAGGTAATGCAAAGCTTAGATACTAACATAGGTAAAAGGAAGAGGGCTTAAAATGGTAATAAATGGCCATTGTGAAGCTTGGTTGTTGGTATAAGCTAAAGGATGAGGGCCTGAAATGGTAATCCCTGGACATTATGGAGCTTGATTCCTAACATAAGTCAAAAGAAGAGGACCTAGAATGGTAATGAATGGGTATTATGAATTTTGGTCACTGATACAAGCTAAAAGATGAAGGCCTATAATGGTAATCCTTAGACATTATAGAGCTTTTTTGTTAATGCAATGGAGGGTTAGTGTCATAGGTAGGGGATCGGGTATCATTATCATTGAAAGGGATAACTTAGTATGCTAATTGTCCCAAATAATGATGACATTTGCATATGATAATTGACATGGATAGGTTTTGTAATTATCCCAAAGAGGGTTATATTGGTCGATGAAAATGGTGTGGGTCTAGGTCTAGGTTTGAAAGCAACATTAGTCTAGGAATAAGTACTTGATCTATTACTTCAAATTGTTTAAAATTTGCCTAGGAATGGAGTCCTCTAAAATTGGTAATGGTAAGCTTAGTCTTAAATATCCTCAAGGTCTAATGTCTTACACATTAATGGTTAATTTTGAAAGGCAAATCCAAATTCTAATTTTGGTGAAGTGTTTAGAATAAAATATAATCTAGGTCTAAGAAAAAAAATTGTGTTAGGTCTTTGGAAATGAGATACAAATCTAGGCTAAAAACTCAATGAATAAATCTTTAAAACTAAAGTAAATGCTAGGTCTTTGGGAACAAGGCACAAAACTAGACTTGAAAACAACTAGGCTTAAAAACTAAAAGGTAAATGCTAGGTATTTGGAAACAAGGCACAAAGCTAGACTTTAAAAAGGTGTGAACAAAATCTGAAAACTAAGGCAAATGCTAGGTCTTTGGAAATAAGGCACAAAGTTAGGCTCAAAATTACATGAATGAAACCTAAAAACTAAGGCAAATGATAGGTCTTTGGAAACAAGGTACAAAGCTAGACTTAAAAATAAACTTGGTTCTAAGGAGGTAGAACTTTCAAGGCAATCAATATAATAATAAAACAAATCAAAACACTTGGATTCAAACTAGGCATATGGATTCAAACACAAACTTAACCATTGGTAAAATGCATTAGACCTTATGCATATGCCTAAAACTAATTGGGAAAATGAATTCCAAGTAAGCAAAAATAAGAATGAGGAGTAAAATATTCAAGCCCAAGTGATGAGAAAGACTCTAAAATAAAATAATCATGATTAAGTTTGTACTTGGAGAGAGAGATTTTACCTTAGTTCTAAGAAAAAAAAGAAACATGAAGCATACAAAAAAGAGATCACTTCCTAAATATAGGTAAATGAGTCT
This sequence comes from Torreya grandis, assembly GCA_037957365.1. Lineage (NCBI taxonomy): Eukaryota > Viridiplantae > Streptophyta > Pinopsida > Cupressales > Taxaceae > Torreya > Torreya grandis. The sequence continues at coordinate 604,288 of JARHVA010002015.1, forward strand.
TTAAAGCTAGCACAAAATTAACCCAAGTTACATAATTCAAAAATAGGAGGTAAACACCCAAGACAAAATTAAGCAAGGCATAGGTATAAACCAATCAATATTTGAATCTAAAATTCACAAGACAAATTTCAAACTTGGTTTAGAAAACTTGGGTTCTTAATTAGACAACATTTTATACCCAAATGAACAGTATAACAACACCAATTTAGACTAAAGGCATACATGGTTTTGAACTCAATTTGACACAAGGCAAATTTTTGAAGTAATACAAGTAGTATAACGATGCTATCTCACTCAAAAAGTATGACAATGTTTTTGTTTCAAAAATCTAAGGAAAAAACTTGGTATGAAATGGATAGTGTAACAATGCCCCTTTCAAATAAGTAACACACACACACAAATGTTTTGAAAATGTCTAAGGTGAATTGTGGTGTGAAATGGGTAGAATAACACCTCTTTAGGATAAAATTGGTGTACAAACATGTGATTTGAGTCATGACTTGTTTTGACATGTTTTTGACAAATAAAAATAGTTTTAGACTCAAAATAATGCAAGTAAAATAAATAGACACAAAAACACCTAAGTGTATCATCCTATCCCTAAAAATTGACAAGGTTTCTCTATATTATCATATTTGATCTATATACTCCTTGAGAGGAAATAATTTGTTGATTTAATAAATTTAGATACACATGAAAATTAGATTTTTTTAGGTCCCCTCTTCTCTCAATAATTCATATGATGATAGGGAACTTTAGGCTACTCACCCTGCATTGACAATATTTTTGTGGTAAGTGGGGTTTGTCTAAAAAATATAAGTTTCATGCATTATAGATGATCCCATATGTGTGGTTAACACTAGGGCATAACAAATCATTTGGATTCAAGATAATCAACTTATTATAAAAAGGTCTTGTCTTTTTTACAACCACTACACCATCAAATTATTTAGTGTAGTAATAATATTCACTAACAAAATTAGTTTAACCATTTGGACTAACATCCTATCTATTCACTAGCTCAATTTGTATACCCCACAATGGATTTGGGTTGAAATGATGTTGGGAGATGAATTCCTGGGTCAAAATTTTCTTAAAGAACTTATGGGGAGGTGTTGAAATCCTATCCACAAGCCAAGATGTAAGAAATAAAAATATAAGAACTTCAAAGGTCATTTTTTGGATCACCCAAGTTATAAGAACTTGGGGAGATCATAGACGAATTTTCTTATAAGCTTGGACTAAGTGACAAAGGCAATGAATGAAGTACTTTTGGTCACCTGAGTTCCCTAAAGGGGACCAAGGAAGAGCATATGCACAATGTATGGTTTTAAAAATCAAAACAAACAATAAATAATAAATAATAAATAAAAATCTCTTAAGAGCACTTAATCTATGATTTGCATTCATTTTAAATCACTAATTGAAGTATGAAGTGAATTGTATCCCCTTGGCTTTGTTTGCATTTAGAAACCTTGAAAAATAAAAACAAAGTGATTAAACAATTTTTAAGCACCAAATGTAAGTGTGAATTAAAAATTTGAAGTGTTAAAAATCTCCTTTCTTGGCCTTAAGCCTTGCATAAAATGTTAGGGGGTTTTCTTGTTTCTTGGCAAAAGTGTTATTCCTACAAATTAGCTCAAAAAGTAAACTGTAAAATCAAAAAAATGTTCAATTATAGAAACATAGACAACCCTGAATGTAAAAACTTATAGTGGGTGATTTCATGTTTTCCAAATGATTTCACAACTCAATTTGATGATTCCACTAATATGATGGATGATTTTGTAGTACAGGTAAATAGTTTTGTAGTTTAGGTAGATAATTTCATAGTTTAGACACTAATTTCACAATTCAAATGATAAATTCATGATTATGGGAAACCTGAAACAAAACACATAAACACACATCAATAATTTCATAATTTTATGGTGATTTCACAATTGAGTAAATTATTTTGTAGCTAAGTAGAACAAATTCACCGCTAGGCAGAATGAATTCATAACTCTAAAATGCAATTTCACTACCAAAAATGTGAATTCACTACTAAAAATGATGATTTCACTACTAAAAGAAATGAATTTGCTAATGAAAAACAATTTCATAGTTATCTTAAAAATAAAAGGAAAAGACTCATTTTACTGTAGGACAAGTTCACTGTTTGCTTAATGATTTTGCCATTTTTTAGCTTGATTTTGTAGATTCATAGTTTTCTGGGATGAATTCATAGATTTGGCTAATGATTTTGTACTTTACCTCACTTAATTCATAGTTATGTAGTCATGCATTTGTGAATACACAAACACAAGCAAAAAATGGAAAAGTTAGCAATAAATCAAGAAATTAAGCTCAATAATGTAATATTATTGGCTCCAAAAATCTCTCAAGATACTCCATTCATACTTGTGGGGTATTTGGTCCCATCGAGCATGATATTATAATATCAATAGGAAAATGTAGAGGGGAGATTAATTTTGTGTTAGTATTAAATCAAATTAAACAAAACACACTAAAAATATTACACCTCTAGCCTAGACACTCAATAAGCTAGTGAACTACACAAGTAACTAACAAATGAAATCAAAAGAAGAGATTTTACCTTCCATGAGAACAAGTGTTATGTGTTAGTAATTATTTGATGTGCTCGATTGTGTGATCAAGAAATATATGGAAATGAAGCTCCTTGCTCCACCTTTCCTTGTCACCTTCGTAATATTGAGTTGGCTTGGGCTTGGCTTGGCTTTAAAAATGGGATTCTTGAAGGCATTTTAGCATCATAACACTACACAAAAGTAGTTTTGAGCATCATAACACTACACAAAAGTAGTTTTGAGGGAAATCTTTCATAATAACATTACACTGCCAAAGTTTTTTATCAATGGGTGGGGCCTTGTATTTATAGCCTCCAAAACTAACTCTAACCCAAGTGTAGTTGGGTTAGAGTTAATTATGGTTCAGCTCAAACTAACACTAGTTGAGTTAAAGTTAACCCTAGTTGAGTTAAAGAGGGGACAATAATTAAAATTTGAGTTAAGGAGGAGACATTAATTACTATTTGGGATAGAGATCTCATTTATCAAGCATGACTCTCCATTTATAAATTTAAGGAGATATTTTCAATTCCTTTACTTTTGAGAATGATGATATCATCATGACCTCATTTTTATTGAAATTTCCTTTTTACAAATTTTATTTTCACTAATTGCACAAAGAAAATTTACATTAGCATTTAATTTGATTTAATTAGTTGATTCATTGTACTTAGCATTTTAGAACTTTAAGAATTGTTTAAGTGAATGGGTCTAAAGGCCAAATTATCACATTTTTAGGTCACAAGTTGAATGGAGAGGAATATATGAGAGGTTACTATTTTATATAAGATAATATCCCAAATAGGGATGCCTCGACATGATTTTGAGCACTAATGTCTGATGTACGAATGAAATTAGGACATTCAGTGATTCATATGCTTAATTTGCACTATATAGTAGAAATCAAACTGAAGTTTGGTTGGAAGCTAGTTATGGATAGAATAGGTTGTCTACAAGATTAATTATGTCTCATCAATAATAATAATAATTGAGTTGTCCATGTGTGCAATATCTTGCTTGAAATGTTTATAATCAACTAAGGCATCCCAGACCCTACTAATCAAAGAGCACAACAAAGCTTTACACTTTATGATTACCTAAATATCTTCATCCTCTATGGTGTAAATGATATCCCTATTCTGTGAGAGATTTATTTGAATGTCCTACAACATTTCTTCCAATTTGATTGCATACCATAAGGTATAGATGCCAGTGAATGTGTTGTGAAGCACATCATTCTACCATGTAGTAATATTTTCCATAATCATATCTCTTGAATTATGATACTCCTTAAGTGAAACATCCATGGGTTTTGGAATTTCTAATTTATCTTCCATGATGGTTTTGGCCTTGTCTACCTTTGATAAATCTAAATACACTTAATTGAGTGAATCCTATAGCTATTACTTCTAGTCTAGCATATTGTAAGTAGTTTTGCTTGCTTGTTGTGTATCAGTGTCTAAAACCTACTCATACTCCTCAAGGATTTGGAAAAGGATTTTTGTTTCCACTTTTAGGTGTTGACCTTGCACTTAGAGCTGCATAAGATTCTATATAGGCACCTAATCATTGGTGAGTCAATAAATAAACATAGTGAATTATTTATCTTCAGACATCCCTGGTCTCCTAAACCTTGGACCACGAGCACTAGAAAAGTATCATCTATGACCATGTGGGCATTATCCAATTGATCATGTATATATGTGTTTTCATTCCTTAGCTAGAGGTTGTCATGTTCCATCCCTAGATCCTTCTCTATTATGGACTCTTGAAATGTAGATGATCCCTCAACTTGATTTGCTAGCGTTAGATGGGTAACACCAAGTGACTCCTAATAACATGTTATGGTCAAATCAAAATAAGTCATAAAAATTATGGTTAGGGATACCTAGTGTTAGATTTGTATAATTGGGAGTGTGAAAATTGTTTATCATAGGGGTGGTGTTTGCATGTCCCACACCCATTGGTTGGTTGTTTGAGGTCTATCTTACAACACCTCATCTTTTGCATCTCTTAGTGTTGATGATGGGCCTTACTCTATGTTATAAGGTTGTGGGACATCAAGAATTAGTCATTGTTTTAGATCTATTATTAGCCTTACCTGTTTCTTTACTTACTCAGCGTTCTTAGTATCAGTTGTGACTTCAAACTTATTTATCTCCAACTCTTGTTTTGCCTTGATAGTTAACTCTACCTTCACCTTTGTTATCTATTGTACTTGTTGTGTAGCATCCTTATCAACTTGTTCCTTGACCTTTTTATTTCTCTATTATTTCTAATTTTTTATGGATTCACTCTTTTTATCCTATGCTTCTTTGGTTATTGCATCACCCTCAACCTTTTTCCTCTACTACTATGTTTCTTTATCTTTTTGGTTTTTTTTCAGTTTTTCATGAATTCTTCTTTTTCTTGTTTCTTCTTTCGCTTGTATTATTTATCCTTCTTATTTTTATATGCAAATTTTTATTTTTCATATTTATTCATTGCAGTTAAAAAATTCTTCATTTTGATTCTCCTACATGTCATATTAATTCTATTGGTCTTATTCTTCTTAGATCTTATGCTTAGTTTGTTCTTTTTCCTTTCTTCCCTTCTATAATTTTTCTATGCTTCCTTTTGAGCCTTCTTTTGCTCTATTTTGGCATGTGCAGTTTGCTCTTGTGCTATGATGTCCTCTTGATGAGGGTGAGATGGGGAATGGGAGTATGGATGGAGTAAGGGGTTGAATGATGAAGGGAACAAGAGGGAGAGGATATCACCTCTATGTGTTGACTTATTGGTGCCTTGTATGGGTAAGTTAAATAAGAACCTTATTCAAGTGCTTATATGTGTAGACTATCATAGTAGGTTATTGACCCATAACTTATTCTTCTCTAGACTCAATATCCTCCACTACTAGTGGTGCAATAAATGAGCCCATGTGTTATATGATGGAAGGAGAGGTCCTTGGCATTATGTGCATTCTATGTCTAATATTATTAAATGTTGAGGAATTATTTTTTGTTCTATGCCTTGTGCTACCTCTGGTTTTGGTTAAGAAACTTTCACTTTTGATGATGCTAATTTGTGTAAGATCATACTCTACAGTAATCTTTGGCACATTTTTGTCACTAAGCTAGGGGTTGGATTCATGAATATTCTTCTTTAGTAGAGGAAGTGGTTACATCTTCTCAATAGGTACCTTTCTTTTCCCCTTAACAATCTTTGTTAGGACCGTTGATGTTTAAGGTGGTGCTCATTATTATGTTTACACTTCTAATTAGGATGCACCACTAATTATTGTGCTATGTGGACCATAAAATGTAGAGGTGTCATTGTTCTTGCCAATAAGGCTTGTTGCCTCAGAACCTGTACTTGAACATACAAAATGGTGAAAAATAATGGAAATAGGACATGTGATGCTTTGGAGAGTCCATGAAGTCTCACTTTCACTCCATCATGAAGTTTGGTGATTTATGCATGGGGTGCAAGGTACCGCATCACATCAGTGGTCGCCCTAGACTGTAATGTTATGATTTTATACACTTCAATCCACCATTAATTTAAATGGCTTAATTTTGTGTAGTATTTCCCTATTATGGTCTAGGATAGATTTTGTAAAGTGGTCATAGGCCAAATATCTCCATCTAGTGTGATAGGACCATTATTAGACTTTCATTGCATAAATTAGAGTAGCAATACCATAAACAAGTATTAAAAATTATGTGATGTACCCAGAATAATATTTTCCAAATTGGAAATCAACTCAACTACTAAGAACTCTATACAATTAAAATTCTCAATCAAGTGGATCATTCAATAGGCAATGTTAATTACCCCTTTTGTTACCTTATGATCACTCTTGTTGGTCTACTATAATATACATTAAATACATTTAGATATCACTCACACTATGAAATCTTGTATTGAATCAAAGGGGATAACCTTAGATCCTCTAGAATAATTATCCCTTATATTTGCATGAATTGGAGGGGCCTTAGTTTCATATGGTAGGAGAGATTTAGCTCATGTTGGAAGTCTTATTTCTCTTACTATTATGTTAGGTATGGTCATATTTTTGGAAAAATGTATTGCCCCTTCATTATATCAATTTATTAGTGTCATTGCCACCTCATCTAGACACCCATAATTGGGGAGTTTGATCAACCATTGAGCATATGACCCTTGTAGTTCATTATACATAACTAGGGCTCCTAATTGTGTAAAAGTGGTGGGATCAAGGCTAAATAATGTTTTCTCTATCACATCTAGGATATTAAATCAGTTGAGATCATGGTACCTTATTTTTCTTAATTCTAACTCTATTTCCATTTCCTCCTTTTGCACTTCATTCAATGATATAAAAATCTACGATCGACTCATCTTTATTATGTTGTGTTGAAAATGGGAGGGTTTTGTGCTTAGGTAAATAGTTAAATCTCATATCATAAAATGATTATGTGATCTAATGGTTTTGATATGTGTTTCACTCTATATTCCCTTCTTTAATATACCTTTGCTTCACTCCATATGTCTAACACTTTGCATTAAATTGTATCGAGTTGTTTTTCCGTTGTTATGGTCTAGTTTAAATATCATTGATTGTTTTGATGTGACCTTTGCACTTTGTTGTAAAAATTCAATGATTTAGCTTATGGAATTATTTGATGTGACATGCCATTTTTCTTCTTCTAATAGTTTCATTTATTGTACATAACTTTAGTTTGACATTTTGATCTACTTTGGGAAAGATGTGATATTTGAAGTGCTTTGTAATTAATCATTTTATAAATTATTATTTATTATCTATCCTTTGTACTCCTTTTGTCACCACTTTATTGATCCTATATTGACCTTGTGTTTACTTCTCTTTGTGTTTCTCCTTCATTATTTTGTTTCTTTCCTTTGATACTCTACAACACTGACTTTTCAAACTATGTTCTGATAGCCTATAATATAGATATGACACTATATAAAACTATAGTACAAACCTATAAAAAGAAGATAAAATGGTATATGAAATAAAAACCTTAACTACATGGTGCTACTTAGTACCCATTCAATTTTTAGCATGAGATTAATAGTTATAATTGGTGGTAAGGCTTAAGCTTGCACCCATTTAGATTCCCCAGGAGAATGGTTCCTTGAAGGTCCCTTAGTACTATTGTTCCTTTTTGTAATACTTCATGGATGACCTATGGTCCTTTTCATTGAATGCATAGTTTACCTATATGTGCTAAAAAAATTCTATCATACAATAATATTGTCTATTATGGATAAAACTCTTTAGATCATATATTTTGATCATGCCATGTTTTTTGACTTTGCTTATCTATTTCCTATGTCCAACTCACTATCTACAAAGTTTCTTCCATGTGAGTTAGATTTAACAACCTTACCTAAAGTGAATCCCAATCTCTTAGCAGCATTATCAATGTGATTCTTAGACTTGGAACTATATATTTCATAGGCATAACTATTTCTATTATATAAACCAACTAAAAATGAGTGAACCATGTTACATGCTTATAATTAGTCATAGATGACCATAATATTGTAGGAATTGAATCATCCCAATCATCTCTCTAGACATTGTATACTTTTCTAAGCACCTTCTCAATTACTTTGTTGGATGCTTATGCCTACCCATTGGCTTGAGGATTATAGATTACAATTTTATGGTGTGATATCATAAAAAAAATTATCAGTGTCTTGATATTACGATTTAGTAAGTGTGTTTCTCTATCACTGACCAACTTCACTAGACATCCAAACTTAGAAATGTTATTCTTATGCAAAAACTTGGTTGTATCTCTTATGTTATAACTTAGTGTTGGACCAGCTTCTACCCATTTGGTGAAGTAATCCATCACAATAATTATATACCTGACATGACTAAATTTTATTGGAATACTAATAGGTCCTACAAATTCAATTACCCATTGATCAAAATGTTGCATTGATAACATCAAATTCAAATATATTTCATCCATGTGATTTGGCCTTCCTATTATTTGATAAATGTCACAGTGCTTTATGGCTCTATGCACGTACAAGAATAGGGTAGGCCACCACATGCCACTTTGTAATATCTTCCTCACATTTAATTCACCTTGAAGTATCCTACAATTTCATGGTGTGCTTCTTACATCAATTATGGTCTCTAGTGCTCCAAGGATACTCTATGTAGCACATCATCCATACCCATTTTATACAAAATGCCATTTATAATACTAAAAGGTATGACTTGTGTGATCAGTTGATTTTTATCTTTTTTGACATAAAGTGTAGGAAAAAATCCTTTTTCTAGTAAATTATCTATGTCCTCCATATTTTTTAGAATCATAGGGACTCTAGATAAGTGCATATATGGTGACTCATCTTTTAATTATTTTGGATCCTCACCATTCCTTATTTAGTTAAGATGATAATGTCCCACATTTTATCTTCTTGGTTTCACATTAATGTTAAATTGTAATTCTTATAATAACATTAACCACCTGGATATCCTTCCACCTAGAATATATTTATTCACTAGGTAGCACAGAGCCTAGTGATCTATAGAGAATTCAATGGTGTTACTAAAAGATAATTCCTTCTTTTCTAAACAAAAAAAACCATATCCAAGGCCTTTAACTCTATTGTAGTGTAATTATCTTTTATTGTTGACAATTTTATGCTTATAAAGTGAATGGGGTGATATAAACCTCTATCTCCTAGATAATCTAATACAACACCTATTATGATTCCTAAAGTATTTGTGTACATTAAATTACTTACTCTAAATAGAGAAAACCAATATGGGGTTTATTACCAACCTTTTTTTTAATCTAAAAAAGATACTTGACACTGATTAGTCCACTTAAACATCTTACCTTTATGTAATAATCTCTCTATTGGCAAAGATATAGTTGTGTACCTTCGATGAACTTAAGATTATACCCTTGTATATTTGAGAAAGGATCACACTTTAGTAGAACTTGTAGGATGTGGCACACTTGCAATGACTATGATTTTATTTTGATCCACTAAATTACCATCACTACACACTATGTGGCCCAAGAAAAAACCAAACGATGTAAATAACAAACATTTTTTCAAATTTAACATAATGCACAAATCTCAACATCATTTTAACATGAGTCATAGCTTGGATAAGTGTTCTTTTGATTAAAAAAATACAAACCAATCATCAATATATACTTCCAAGAAGTCATAGATGAAATCTTTGAACATATTGACCACATACCTAAAGAAAACAATAAGAGAATGATTGAGACCAAAAAGCATTGCATTGTATGTGAAGGAACCCCATTCCATTACAAATGTGCTTTTACCTTGATTATCAGTTGTGATTGATAGCTAATGATAGCCAATGAATCCATATATAAAGAAATAAAATTTGTGTCATGTAACTGACTCCAAAACTTTATATGTAAATGGAATTAGAAATGGTCATTTATGCATGTATCATTCAATGCCTTGCAGTCCCCTCAGAATCTAATTTATCTTGACTTTTTCAATTATACCACCATTAGACTAACCCATTCTACCTTTTCTACGAGATAGATAATACTTGCTTCCTATATGTAATCAATTTCAACCTTAACTTTAAGCTTGATATTAAGATTTAGCATATACAAGCACTTATTAATAGGTCATATGCACTCTTTGAGTTATGTGTGCATTTATCTTAATGAATGATCTACACCCTTGACTTCTAAAAACATTATTGGGAACACATCTTAATAATCTCACAGTAATTGTAAATCTTCTAATAGCTCTTATTGTGTGTCTAATAGTCACCTAAATTCACAAACTTTAGTGTATCCTCAAAACCAATGTTCCTTATCGATTTATTTAATGATTATCGATATATCTTGTTGGACCCACTTGGCATAGAGTCTTGTAGTGTCCTCTACCCTTCTTGTTCTTGGATGTTTAAATTTCCTAGCTCTGCATCTTTAGTTTGCTCTAAAATTTTGGCTTTTAGTTATTATACTTCTCACTCAGCTTTGAAAAAACCCTTCAAGTCTAGGGCCTCAAGACTATCACTAGATTTTGTCTATTCTCTATCATCCATGATTCTATTGTAAAGTTGCACCAAAAACTGATATTTCTAATTACTGGCCTTGTAATTTTTATAGCTATATTCAAATCTTTAGTTGATTCTTCCTACGAAGAGGATTTTTTCACAATGCTTAGATCCTCTTCTCACCCATGACATAAAAATATTTTAAACTTATGAAGAGTGTTGTGCACTATAGGATTATCATATTTAAAGATAAAGGTTTGAATAAAATCTTGTTGAACCTATGGCCAATTTTTAGTTTTGTGCTTATGTTCCTAGCTTATGTACCATGTTTTTAGAAAAGGTGATAGAGTATACTTGAATACATGTACCTAATATTTATTTTCTATACCTTATCAATACCATACATTGACACATTTATGATTATGTATTTTAGGATGGTCCTTCTAGAAAAAATGGCCACTAACACATAATCACTACTGATATTTGAAATTAAGCTCACAATAATTTATAAGCATCTTCCTAGTGCAATTGATTTGACCTACGTATTTCCCACCATGTCATAGCAATGCTATTTAGATCATATTTAGTGCACTTACTTATTGATCTACATTTGGAACATGTTATTCCAATATGGAAATAAATTGGCCCAACTCCTTAGTTATAAAGTATTAAGGTAATTATCGCTTTGTAATAAATACCATTTTCATTGGTCTCACCTCATGGTATCCTCTTACCCTATTCAACATATGGGTATCTAAATCACCACTTACTTAAGACATAACTTCCCATGGTATAATGCCTTCATGAGTTGGTTTAGTGTAATCCATGTCAATCACACTCACTTGATTTATCAAATCTACTTCAAGCCTTGTTAGTGATTATATCGATGGAGACTATCATTCCCCTATATAGAACTATGGAACTTGTTATTTTGTTATCATAGGTATAGATGATGGTTGTTTTATTTTCTGTAGCAACCAAAATGGTTCTATCTATGTATGGAAAAAGTTAAATTATGTAGCTCATAGTGTGTTATGCTTAGGCTATGTGTCAACATTAAACCACTTGTTGCACCCATATTCATAGGGTGAGTCAAGTTCTTTAAGAATGATGTAAGGATTGATTTTATCTTTATTAAATGGTATGATGATAACGTTATCCCATTGGTGTGATTCCAATTGATTATGCACTATGTTGATGGTCTTATGCCCATCAATGCCCACTTCTTACTGATCAACACAAAGTAGTGTATTTCATCTATCTTCATATCTATGACTTCAAAATCACTTCTCAGACTTAGATCAACAACTTTGATTTTTACATAGTCTTGTTGCCCAATAGGCTATACCCTTTTGTAGTCTACAAGACTAAACATAATTGGACTATAACTAAGATCAATTTATCCAATGGCTTCCCATGTCGATTGAGGGATAATATTTATGGTGTATCCAAAGTTTAATACCAAATTTGTAACTTCATATCTAGCTAATTTTATATTCATTCAATATTCAACATCCCATGGTTTATTGGTCTTTACATGCCATACCACCTTATCAATGCGTTGTTGCCTTATTTGTGTGCAATCTAATAGATTGTGACAAATATTTGTGATGTTCTACAATATATATTCATTTTGTAGAGTGCTTACCAATTTAAGTAGATCTATAAAAGTAATAACTACTTCACCTTGTCTCATAATGCACACAATTTGACCACAAATTTGTGCATCAATAATTGTAGCATCTCTCTCAGATGCAACCTAGTATTTATATTATACAATATTTGTGTTTCCTAATACATCAGAGCCTTTTCTCTTGTAAGATCAAGATATTTTTCCTATTTCTCCTTTATTTATTGATCTTATGACATCTCTAAGGGTTGTAATCCTTATTTTACATGCTAATGTTAGGTGACTGCTTGTATGTACGCATGATCCCTTACGTGAAAATTCACCATGTTTATATTTCTCTGCTTTTATAGCATAGCATAATATGTTGTATTATGTTGTTTTAAAACTCTATAATATGCACAATAGACCTATCTTTTTGGATTGGTTAGATAATTATGTGTGAAGTGATTGTATTATCCACACAGATAACATATAATTAGTTATCAACCCTATATCTTATCTAGTTTATAATTACCTCCTTCGTATCTATCTACCTTGATACCCAACTTTATAACCTACTTTTCTTTGTTAAAAACCCAAATCTTATTGTTTTTTACCATCATATCCTCCTTGTCACTACAATTAACCCCACACATGTTATTTTTTACCATTATATCCCCATATGGTCCTTGGGGAGAAGATGTGGCCCATAGATTGTATGTTATTTTTGGGGCAATAGAGTGTTTCATGAATGTTGCTATTGAGGATATGGTAGAGTCCATCTTATCTAGTACTACATAGACTATGATTTCAAACTTGTTGAGCCTTAAGGCTGATACTGATTCACAATTGTCATTTATACATCTAGTCTTACAATTTTTATTTCATAGTTGACTAGCAGTAGACTCATAATCAGATATAATTCTGTTGATCAAAATGAACAAGGAGAGTTACCATAGACCTGTATCTTCTACATCATTTAAATCTCAACTCAAGGATGTAAACTTGATAGGATGACTTCCCTATATGTACACACTAAATATTATATTTTGACCTTCTACTGATTATAATCTAAGATGATAAAACCATGCAAGAAATGGAATTCTAGAATTGAACATGAATACAATACTATGAATTAAATGATTACACTATTTTATCTTTGGAATATTCCTTAAAACAATTTTATGCAAGGTTAAAAATCAAACAATTCAAAAATAAAACACACAATACATAAAGAAACTAAATAGCATGCTTAGTTATTTAATGGGTTGGATTGTTGTTGCAAGAATTATGAAGGGGGCCCTTCCTCCTTTTGACTCTAGCTTCAATCCTTCCTCTTCAAACAATGAAGTGGACTCATATGTGATTGTTCATATTAATCAAAATGTAGCAATGAATCGATATAAGGAAATTACAATAACAATTGTCTTATATAAATATACTTATGATATATTTCTCTAATTAATATCTACTACCTTCTCAACCTTGTTGTTACCTATATATATATATATATATACAGTAGGAGAGATTATCTTATATTAAATAATATACATTCCAAACTAAGAGACATTCGGCTATAGGATAATAAAAATTGGTTCCTTCTACTAAGGTCACTGTTCATGTGAATATTGAAATGCTTCCTTACGACAAACAAATTTGTTTTAATCTTCAACTGCATCCTTATTACACTCCATGGAGGTTATTATCATTTATATGATTTTGTTGAACTAGGAATCAAATTCTATTTGTCTGTGGCTTTGGTCATGCAATGGTTGCAAGATGTGTCTGCATGATGAGATCCCTTTTGTTGCAGGATGGTTTGTGCTATATACTTATTACTTCAAAACATCTATAAAACACATTATAGATAAAAACATCCTATAGTATAAGATAAATATTATATATTTGATTTCGAGACACAGTTCTACCTATTTAAAGAGTATGAGAACATAATGTTATTTTTAATATTATGGTTGATTAAGGATAGAAACTTTATGTTAAAGTAACTCAAAATCATGATAAACAAGAAGGATGATGATGATAAATGATGACAAAAACATGACATTTTTGGGGCTCATCACACCCCCCAACTTAAGACCTTGCTCATCCATGAGTAACAAGCTTCCTTATTTCAATTTCATAAATAGTTCTAAAATCCATAGGCTCTATGGCACCACTTGATAGGTGAGCATAAAATTAATACCATTATTCATATAGCTATCAATTTTTGACCTCCTTGGCTTCATCTAATGGAGTTCTATCCTACAAATATGGACTAGGATACCAAAACAAAGAGGCCTAAAATTTTATGCTCAATTGAGATCCCATTTCACCTGTAAGTAGAATATATCTTGTGACTATTAAATTTTATCTTTAAATTTTAAGGTGAATATATATCTTTCCTTTTAAACTTTGGAGTGAGCTCATTCTATCATTTTATGCAAGATTCTTTTGTTACGGGTCCAATAGAAGTTCTCAATCCCAAGTAGAAATCTTGGGTTGCATCACAATTTTTGGCAAACCAAGCCCTAACTTCCTTTCATATCATGATATTATCCCATTCTACCAACATAATCTCAGGTATCATGATATTATCACATTCTGCCAACATAATATCAGGTGCAGTTGACTCTCTTTTGATAAACAATTGACTTCCCCTTTCCTTTTTCCTGTATTTGTTCATCTCTCATCCTCTCCTTTGCTCATTCAAAAGATATGATGAAAATTCCTTTAAAAGGACATATCCAACATATAGGTTAGGATTTCATTCCCTATCATAAGGCACAACATTGTTATAAATATAGAACTCACACAATTATGTTTGTTTTTCTTGTGAGCTTTATTTATATAATTGATAGAAAGATGGGGGAGCAATTACTTCATAAGGCATGTCATAGTAAATTCTCATCAATTTAAACTTATGCCATTATTCCTCAAGATAAATTGAATATACCCTTACAAGAGGCCTGGAGTCAATGATCTCTTGAGTAAGACCAGCTATATATTCAATTTTTTGCTACAATTTGGAGATTCTTTCTTCTTTCAACCTAACCTCTTCTTTTAATTTCTTGCTCTCCTTTGTTAATGCCCTAAAACTTTTATACTAACTGTATATCCATCTAATCAATTTAAAAGACACCGTAGATGAGGATTTATGCCTAAAATCTTGGGCAATTGTAGGTTTTTTTCTACTTTTATATTATAGATGAAGGTTATGGAACAATGGTTGTAGGATGGCTTTACATAGAGGGTCATAGCTAAGAAGCTACTGTAGTAAGTGCATCTAGTCCTCCTTCTAATTAATCCTATAGCATCTTCCTTAATAGTTCTAATTCCTCTAGGGATTGTTTCAAAGTTTGAAACACTACTTATATGGTGATTTTCTCTATTTGTTCTACCTCTTTCTACATTGGTTCTTCTCACAGTTCTTTAGGATAACATTTAGTTTTCTCTATCTCCTTATTACCTTCTTGAGAACATCCTTCCTTGTTAGTCTCTAGGTTATCAAAACTAAATTCCTCAAGTGATTCATGAGTACTTGTGGTTTGTTTTTCACTAGATTCCTCATTAATTTCTATAATAAAAGAAGGTTTAGTTCTTGGTTTACCTTTCATATTTCCTCTTAATCTATGGGATCTATGAAGAGTAGATGTGACCTTAGCCTTTTTTAGGGAAGGTGGAAGTTCTTATTCAGATTCCTTAGATTCAGGTTGGAAGATGAGTTTCCTCTTCCTCCTTATGGAATCTTTGCTTGTGTAAGCCCCTTCTACAATATTTGTCCTTGTTTCAAGTTATTGTGTGGATGTAGGAAGACTTTCTTCTATATGTTCTTGTGGTGCTACAGGAAGACATTCTATCATCTATTCTTTTACTTTTATTTCCTATCTACTTCTATCTTTTCTTCTTCATTTCTCTCACTATTACAGTATGAATTTCTAGGTATTTGGAGAAAAATTTTCCAACTTATATTGGGCCTAGTTCTTTGTAAGTAGTCTTGAACAATTAACTGAATTAAACAATCATGAGAAAGAACTTTGGGATTACCTATTTGAAATGCCTCTACCATTTTTATGATTTTATTAATTAAGAATTTGGTGACATTTATCTCAATATCATATCATAAATTATTCATGAATTTGAATTAAATGCCATACAGCATGGAATATCTCCCTTTGAAGGTGAAATATCTATAGATGAACACATCAGCTTTAGACCATCTTCCTAGAAATGATAACCATGCAGTGCCCTCTTTTTAAATCTCTAAGCTTTCATCTCTTCTAATGAATTTATGCCTCTCTACCTTAGTATCAAACTTTTCCTACCATACTTCCCCTATTCATGGCAATCTAATTACTCAATTGATGATGATTTTAGTTAGCTTTATTTCCATTTCTCTCATTGTTACCAGGTTGTTATACAATGAGCCAATGAATTCTTATGTAATTCTTTGATCAAGAGCATGTATCCTCTAAAAATATTGGGGCCATCCTACATTCTAAAATAGTACCAGGATGTCTAGGTTAATGGTTATAGGAGAGATATCAAGCAGTTTGTGTTTAAGAAAATGCCCTCACATATTGTAGGATGGAATGTCAGTTACAAGGTCTATGCTCTTGCAGCAAAGGTTTTGTGTCTTTAGGTGGAATGTTTACAATTTTTCTTTGGGAATGAGATAATCCATTTGAATTATGGAAATTCCCCTAACTTAAATGGTCACTTGTCCTCAAGGGATGCAGCTGATATGCATTAATAGCTCATGGCAATGATAAGGGGTAACAATAGTAGTACTTCAATGGTCACATCAATCAGCAAAGGAGAAGATATCTCAAGATGGTGTGATAAGGAGATGATATAGTGGTATTTTATTAGCATTAAAACCCATCAGCCTAGTAATAATTAAAACTTATGGCATGAAATAAATATAAGATAATTACCTTAGTACTTATAGGAATACCTTTCATTAATACATAAATGATGAGTCAAAGTGGTGGATGTGAGGTGTACTGGTATGTGTTGTCCTTTGATTGGAAAAAAAAATGTTTTGTGACAATGTAATGTATGATGGAGTGATAAGAATTCATTGGGTAGCAAGAAATATTTCCAATGGTAATAAGAAGTGTCCTACAATAATAATAAATATCCTGCAATAGCAAGTGTTTCATCATGTAGAAAAGAGAAAAGTGTTTTTCTACTCTAAAAGAATAAATTTACAAGCAAAAACATATGAAAATATAAGTTTTATTGTTTTAGTATTTTTTTATAATGAATGTTGATTAGCTAGTGACCTAGTTTTCTTATATAATATTTGTCAGCAATGCCCAAAGGTTTTCATTGCTAAATTTTTTGATTTTTTATTTTTATTTTCTAGTCCCAACTCGGATAGAATTGTAAAAGTCTAAGAGATAAGATTTTATTCAACTTGAACCAAGCCATTATGAATGGCTTGTTCTTGGCTGTAGAAAAATTTATTACTCTTGGAAAATATTAGAGAAGGGTTGACAAAAATACCCTTTAGCTGTAGGAATAGGTTGATTTGCTTAATGAAAAAGAGATGAATGTTGTTTTTCAAGAAGTTGGTGAGTGAGAGTTTCCTTGAGAAATGGTTTCTTGTATAACTTAAGCATGTGGCCATTAACAAGTATTCAAAACTAAATAGAGACAATGGTCATGAGTTTTACATCTCCATTATCAAAAACTTGATTGATCTTATAAAGCCTAAGCCATCTGGACTAAAGCTTTCCTTTATGATCCTTGTATTTAGAGTCAAAAAGGAGTGCCCAGTCACCAAGTTAGAAATTCTTAATCTTGATATTCATGTCATGCCATTTCATGCATTGTCTTTACACTATTTTAGTGTGATGAAGTGTTTCCTTTCTTAGTTCATCAAGTGCATTCAGTTGCATGATCCTATCTTTATGAGCTTGGGAAATATCAAAGCCTAAATAAAGAGTTATCCTTAATGTTTTATGCTCAAACTCAATGGGCAGAATAGGCATCTTACCATAAACTAGTTCATATGGAGTGAAACCAATTATGGTTTTTTAGGTGATCTGTAAGCCCAAACTGCTTTTAAAAGATGAGTTGACCAATCTTTTCTATGTAGGATGATAGTCTTAGTGAGGATATTTTCCAATTACCTATTTATAACTTCTACCTAACTATTTGACTGAGGATGGTAATGGGTAGACTTTTTGTGTTTGATTTCATATTTTTTTACCAAGGTGGCTGTGAGGTTTGATGTGAACTGTGGTCCTTGGTTTGTGACTATTTCTCTTAATACTCCACAGTGGGTGAAGATTTATTCATACAAGAAATTGGCTACTTTCTCATCTCATGCATGGGTTAAGGCCTTGACATTAGCTCATTTTGTGATATAATCAGTACACACTAGAATATATTCATTGTTGTTGGATTTAGGATTGATGGGACCTACAAAATCTAGTCCCTATTTGTCAAAAAGTTCCAGACCAGTTGTGGCTGTAATGGCATTTCCTCAAAGCAAGTGGGTTTCCCCATATGCTAACATTGATCACATTAGTAGGTATACATTATGGCATCCTTATGCAAAGAAGGCCAATAATATCTGGCAATAAGTACTTTCATAGTAGTTCATTTTAGAATAAAATGACCCCCATAGGGTTTATCACAGAAGGCTTTGAGAATGTCATAAGCTTCATCTTCTTGGATACATATTCTCATAACTAAATTTGGTCCAATGATAAAGAGATATCCTACAATCTAGGAATAATGTCTACTCTTTTGCATCAAATGATGTTTTTCTTAGGTGAGAAATATCATGGGAGTGATCCTATAGCAAGATAGTTAGCAATATCTACAAACCAAGTTGTTTAATAGTTACTGCAAACAAATGTTCATTAGGAAAGGAATCATCAACAATAGGACTATGCTCATCATTTTATAATTGAGATACAAAATATGCTACTACATTATCTTTACCTAGTTTGTCTATAATGGTAATATCAAATTTTGGTATCAAAAAAACCATCTAATTATCCTACTTGTTATAGCAAGTTTGTTCATTAAATACCTGATTATTACATGATCTATGTGGATGAATACTTGGTAACCTATAATGTAGTGTCAAAATAATTTAATGGTATATATGATGGCAATAAAATCCTTCTCTATTATAGTGTAGTTGAGTTTAGCTCTTTAAATATTCTTACTGACAAAATAGATTACATAACTCAAAGATTCATCTTTTTTTTCCAAGGACAGATCCTAAAGTGGTGTCAGATGCATCTATATGGATGTGAAGAGGCTTCTTCCAATCAGGCCCTCTTAGAATAGGAGTTTTTACGAGGTATTTTAGTTGCTAAAAGGTAGGTTGATAATCATTAGTCTAAGTAAATTTAGCATCCTTAGTAAGTAATCCAAACAATGGGGTGTCAATTTTACTAACGTCCTTGATGAATAGTCTATAATAACCAACATTCCTAAAAATATTTTAACAACTTTTTGATTCTTTGGTGTGGGCATATCTTTAATGATACTTATCTTTGTTGGGTCAACTTGAATTCCAGTAGGGGAGATGTGATGCCTCAACATAATTCCTTCAGTCATAAGCATATAACACTTTTCATTGCTCAAAGACAATTGGTGCTCTTGGCAGTGTTGAAGAACTTTCTCTAGATTGGTAAGAGTTTCTTCAAATTTCTACCCATAGACAGTGAAATCATCCATGTATATTTCAACACAATCATGGGAGAGATCAAAAAATATGTTTAAAACAACCCTTTGAAAAGTAGTTGGGACATTGCAAATACCAAACAATAAATCGGCATAGGCATAGGTTCCCCAAGGGAAAGTAAAAGTGGTTTTATCTAGGTCTTATGGACCAATTCCTATTTGATTATAACCACTATAGCCATCTAGGAAGGAAAAATATTTTTTTCCTACTAATGTATCCAACACTTGATCAATAAATGGAATGGGAAAGTGATCCTTCCTAATAGCAGCATTCAATTCTTAATAGTCAACACAAATATGTCATTTTCCCCCTTTCTTAAGTACAATAAATAGGGGAGAGACCCACTAGCTATACAAAATAGGATAAACAAATCTTGCATCCAATATTTTTTGCAACTTAGTTTTGGCAATGTCTTTAACTGTAAGATTCATCTGTCATTAGTGTTGGTGAATAGGTTTGTATTCTTCTTTAATGTAAATATGATGTGTGCATAAATCTAGGGGTATTCCTCTCATGTCATGGTAGTCCCAGGAAAATAATGTTATGTGTTTTCTTAGCATTGTAAGTAATTGACTTTCTTGTTGGGGTGTTAAGGAGGTGTTGATGTTGAGAGGTTTATTTGGCATAATATCTACTTGATTTATTGAAAAGAGCATGGTTTCTACATTGGTGATTAAAGAAGCATAGCTACATTGATGGGGAAGCAATTGATGGAATTTGCAAATGTCCCTTGTGGTTTCATCAAGATCATTTTCAAGAAAATTATTTTAAGGGGGCATGGTGTACATTCCAACATGTTTGTGGTTATAGGATCCTGTCGATAGGTGTTTTGAAGGATACTGGTAAGGATAGTGTCTTCTTATTATGCCTACAAATATGGACTATGGTCAATTGTACAAATATTTTTTAAGGATATACTTCTTCAAAGTCATCAATCCAAGGTTTTGGGCCATCATTCTAGGAAGGTTGGGCTGACAGATAAAGAACTAGTTTTTTGGTGTCATTTCTGTTTAAAATTAACATTTTTCTTAACCTGCAACCAATAAAGGCATCAGAGGTGGCCAAGGATGAGAGGATAACTTCCAAATATACATTTTGGCTACAGTACAATAAATTCTATTGGATATTACCAGGATTCCACAATGATAGCCAGGTCTTCAACAATCCCCTTAGGCTTAATAGTTGACCTGTTAGCGATCTGGAGGATAGTGGCTATTAAACGAATAGTTGTCAATTTTAGTTGTTACATGGTCTCAATTTTCATCACATTAATAGTTGTACCCAAGTCAATTAAAGTATTGGAGATGGGTTGGTCATGGATGCTAACATTAACGACAGGACTTATAGGATCAAAATATTTTGGGGGAACTATGTTTCTCAACATAATATCTGTTAATTAACCAATAGCTTGGACTGTTTTAGGATCCTTCTTCTTTCTTCCAAGTTTTTTTTAAACATATCTCTCTAATAGATTTATTATAGATAGGAACATATTTTATTACTTGAAAGAATGGGGTTTTTATGCATACATTCTTGAGTTGTCCTAAGATATTAAATTTGGGTTTTGGTTTAGGACATGATATGTTCAATCTCTCTAAAAAAGGAGGATTATCAAAAAAAATTGGTTTTCTTATGGACTTGGCTTAGAAATGGCCATGGGTGGTTGTGGATTAGTATGAAGTAGATGAGGTTCTTTAAAATTTTTTGTGATTATGGGTGAGGTGGGTTATGGAAGAACGTGTCCTGAGCAAAGTTGGACTTGATTGATATCCAAGGTGTATGTTGGATATTGCATTATTTTGATAGATTGTGTTGGTTAAACCAACTTATTGGTTGGGTTGGGGATGGGCTAGGTAGGTAATTGAGTGGGTCTAATAGGTTGCTAAGAATTTAGCATTAAGTCTTATTGCTATCGTGGTTATTGTGTTTGTTAAGGAAATCCTTGATTACCTCTCTATTGTTGTTGCCATGGATTAGAGGGACATATCTATTATTGATTTTGGAGTTACCCAAGTTGAGGTTGTTGTCTATTATGTTGCATTTATAACTGATTTTAGATTAGCTATAAAAAAATTTGGGGCCAATTTTGTTTTGGTATACTCATCCAAGAACCATATTGAAGATTATTTGGGAATTGAGAATTTACAAACATAGTGTTTGATGGCATACCTGGTCATTTCACCCATGGTTTTCATTGAACCACATAAAACACTTGATTCTCATCTCTCCTTATGGCATGTATATCCACTATTTTAAGATTATCCTCAGTTATGTTAGCTACTTGAGCTTTCATATAATGGGATGTGTAAGCCGACTTCCTTTTTTACATTCAGGGCAATAGGTAGCTAAGGCTTTTTCAATTTATTATTGTTTCTTCTATGTATGTAATATATCACTCTGAGTAGCTAGGTGATTAATAATGTGTTATAATAGGTTGCTAACTTCACCTTTAAATAGTCCTATTATAGATGCTACAAGAAGAGTTTTGCCCCTACTTTTATTTATGGTTGATCTGGAGTAGTTTGTACATAGAAATATTAGTTCATTAAAGGACAGTGTAGAAACATCACCACTAGACATTAAATCTAGTGCCTCCATACAATCATCTCTAATTCCTTTTAGGAATATTAGCTTGACTGATTCTTTCTCCACTATAGTCTATTTAGACTTTTACATGCTGAATAGAAATCTTTCCATATATTTCTCTAATGACTCATCATTAGCTTGTGTCATTCAGAATATGCCATCTCTCTTGTAGTTTTTTCCCCTACAATAGTCTGGGTATTTTGTCCAAAACCTCTCCTTCATTTCTTCCCAAGTAAAAATGGCATCTTTTCCAACTCCCATGAACCATCTAAGTGTTGCATCTTTGAGTGTTGTTGGAAATAGTTTGATTTTTTTAGCATTTTGATTATAATCATAGCTGTGGCATAAGATGTCAAACTCAAAAAGAAATATTTCTAGATCCTCAGATGTTTTTCCCCTAAAGTTAGGGAGGATGGAGTGAGGAATATTTTTCATGGGTGCATTTTTGTCAGGAATAAGGATAGGAAATTCAAAGGTAGCGAACCCATTAGTAGTGTTTTCTTCTTGAGGATCCTTCATGAATACTCTTTATGTTGGTAGCCCATAAGTTGTTGCCACCCACCTCTTAATTTTTTTATCAATTCTTCTATTTCCTAGGGTGTAGAAGATGGAGACTTTACCTTTTTTCTTAGGAATATACGGCTTTCTATATAATGGGGATGGTGTAGAGGTTTAATAAGATTCATCTTGTGTCTCAGCAAAGAGTCTTTCTAAATTGGAAGATTATATTGGCTTGGTATTTCTTCTAGAAGCAAAAATAACCTTGAATGCCTTCTTAGCAAGAAATTTGAGTGGCGGAGGGAGGTGAAATTCTCATTCAGAATATGCCATCTCTCTTGTAGTTTTTTCCCCTACAATAGAGAAACCCCCAGAACAATAAACATGCTCTAATCCCTACTGAGTCAGGATCTTGCTCTACCAATTAGAACACATGTGATTACTTCTTGTATTAGCAACTAAACACGGAATTATACCAGAATCAATAAGTAACTAGAAATATGAAACAACACAGGAATTAAGAGACAATACACAATTGTATTATATACATAGAAGAATATACAATAAGGAAGATGCCACTTCTTCCTCCACCTCAAAGGTTCGCCACACCTCAAGACCTTCTTCCCTCTCTCTCTCGGTCCCAACAATCAACTCTAATACAGAATTGATGTTCACCTCTCCAACCAGTCAGTAACATGCTGCCAGTTCACCAAGTACACAACCGTACTCCAAGTAGATCTCCTGCTCTCTGCTGCTACCTGCAAATCACTAGACCTTACTCACCATGTAGATATCTCTACACCCCTGAAGAACCCTTGTCCTTGCCTCACCAAGTCCTTATGATTCTTCAACTAGTACTCCAGTGGATCAGCTCCTTGACCTTGTAGACCTTGTAACTCTCCCTGATCATACACACTCAGCACCCCTTGGAACTAGGAGGAGCTACACTAGCTCTCTCTAAAAGCTCTCTGGCTTTCTAGCACACTTTTACAATACAATCATGAGTCCATATATAGATCTCATCCAAACAATAATTAGCCAATAATACAATAATTAAATCCGCAGCTCTCAGTCTAAGAATAGCTCTAAACATGCAAACACTTGGTTCATCAACCAACTGCCCGTAACATACTCGCAGCTCGAACCACAGGTGACCGACGTCGGTCCCTAGCTGCCTGGGGGTGCCGACGCCAGCCGATCCATGACCGACGTCGGTTGCCTTCCTGTCTCCCTCCTGCCGTCGTCGGTTGTCCTGACCAACGCCGGTGTCTGTGACACTTCGCAACACTTCCTGCAACCTCCATAACTTCTCCTGTTTGCATCCTAGTGAAGCTTTTAGCTCCACAACCTAACAATCTCCCACTTGGAGATAAACAGCTGCACCTATACCTGTATCTGTAGCCCATCTAATTTGTTCCCTGGTTTGTATCCCTCTTCAAGATGAATCTTGAAGACCACCCACCACACAACCTGTGATGCTATACCTGTCATTCAAGTAACCTGCCACATCTGAACTACACATTCATGTAGTAAAGAACTTGACCCTGCATAACAAGAATCCCTCCTGCTAGTCACACTGAACTGCCCTCCAGTACTCCTTCCCCGAATTGGATCCATACTTTCTGACAACCCCCACTGAATTGGGAAAACTCAGATCTATAATACATCTCATGTGATTTCGAACCCTGTTTCAAGCTAAGCTTGAACTGTCCAGCCATTGGTGTGCTTACCGATTCTGCATCCTGCGTAATAAACCTCGCCAACACTGTCTTCACATCAGCTCCCACTGGAGATAAAATCTCCATGTCTCTTATGCCAAAGAATTTCGTTGCTCCAAATTCTTCATGACACACCTCTGAACTAACCTTACCTTTTAGCTCAGCAAATCCCTGTATGTACAAAACCTGCTAGCAAACCATCCACGTACAGTAACTGGATAATGTCGCGACTCATCATCCACCTGGTAAGAATAAAAAACAACACAATAGTTACACTGACATTGACTGAAGCCATGCTTAGTCATCCACCTGTCAAAACCTGTACTACTATCCTGCAGCTTCTTCAAGACCATATGCCTTGGCCTTCTGTCTCATGTATCCATCCACTCTCTTCTTTAAAATGGGAATCCATCTCTCTCAGTGCTTTCTTCCAGCTAACAACTCTACCAACAAATACCTATTTGGTTCTTCTCCAAGGACTCACTCCTCATCCATGCCAAGCTCCCACTGTATCTGGACTCTACCTGCATTGCTTCTTCACATCCTCCTGGTTCTTGACCATCAGTAAGCAATATAAAGAAGGTGAACAATGAATATGAGGTTCACTTACCCTTTCTGACCTCCACATGAGCATTTGAGACTTGCTGTCGGCCCAATATCCATTCCAGTGACCGATCTCGGCCATCTCCCAGTCTGCTTCCGACCGATGTCGGTTCCCTGCACTGACCCTGACTGTCGACGTCGTCTCCCTGGCCGATGCCGGTGTCCTTTCTGTCGATGTCGGTTCCCTCATGACCGACGTCAGTCTTCCTGTTGCCGACATCGGTTACTGTGTGACCGATGCTGATATCTGTGTCCGTCTATAAGTGACAACTTTTTACCCGCGAGCTCTCCATGGATCAAAGTCCTAATCAAATCAACCTTGCTCTGCTCAGAATAAATCAGTTCTCTCACCTGATCTCTGTCTGTCATCTCCTCCATGAACACCAAGGCTTTCCAGTTCTTTAGCTTGTCAAAAACGTATGTCTTTTGCTTCAGAACCTGCATTCTCCTTCTACATATGTAACCAAGCCTACAAAGCCACATCTCTATAATAGAAGGTGAATCAGTAATATACGTAGATAGATAAAGGATACCTACTTTCTTACCACCATATAATTCAAGTGTATCCACTATGAGAGTTACAATATATCTCCCATCACCCAAATTTCCTTAAGAAATTAGACTCATCTTCAAGACTGGTCCCTGCATGACTTCCTTCAACCACTGTGTGTCGTCCATCTGCAATTTCAGCTTCACTTCCCCTTTGTCAATAATCTGACAAGGCTCTCTAGCTCCTAAACTTGGGGCTGCATGGAAAGAGGCAACATAATCTGTTATCCAAAATTCAACTTCATCCAAGAAACCTCCCAAAGCATCCTGTGCAACAACACCTGCAACATCTGCATCTTCAGTTCCTTCATGCTGACCTGCTACCAACCAACAATATCTTTTTCTCTGCTCTTTCTTTCCATCAATCAGACCATTCATGCTATTCAGTTTCTCCATTCATAGCTTACTTCCTTCTGCCATTGCTATACTCCCACTCAATCAGAAACTTCTGTGAGCAACCTGTAATCAACAAACACTACCAGATCTGAAACCACCTGTTAGTAACCCAACCTGAAGCTCTGATACCACGTGTCAGGGAAACCCCCAGAACAATAAACATGTTCCAATCCCTACTGAGTCAGGATCTTGCTCTACCAATTAGAACACATGTGATTACTTCTTGTATTAGCAACTAAACACAAAATTATACTAGAATCAATAAGTAACTAGAAATATGAAACAACACAGGAATTAAGAGACAATACACAATTGTATTATATACATAGAAGAATATACAATAAGGAAGATGCCACTTCTTCCTCCACCTCAAAGGTTCGCCACACCTCAAGACCTTCTTCCCTCTCTCTCTCGGTCCCAACAATCAACTCCAATACAGAATTGATGTTCACCTCTCCAACCAGTCAGTAACATGATGCCAGTTCACCAAGTACATAACCGTACTCCAAGTAGATCTCCTGCTCTCTGTTGCTACCTGCAAATCACTAGACCTTACTCACCATGTAGATATCTCTACACCCCTGAAGAACCCTTGTCCTTGCCTCACCAAGTCCTTATGATTCTTCAACCAGTACTCTAGTGGATCAGCTCCTTGACCTTGTAGACCTTGCAACTCTCCCTGATCATACACACTCAGCACCCCTTGGAACTAGGAGGAGCTACACTAGCTCTCTCTAAAAGCTCTCTGGCTTTCTAGCCCACTTTTACAATACAATCATGAGTCCATATATAGATCTCATCCAAATAATAATTAGATAATAATACAATAATTAAATCCACAGCTCTCAGTCTAAGAATAGCTATAAACATGCAAACACTTGGTTCGTCAACCAACTGCCCGTAACATACTCGCAGCTCGAACCACAGGTGACCAACATCGGTCCCTGGCTGCCTGGGGGTGCCAACGCCGGCTGATCCATGACCGACGTCGGTTTCCTTCCTGTCTCCCTCCTGCCGTCGTCGGTTGTCCTGACCGACGCCGGTGTCTGTGACACTTCGCAACACTTCCTGCAACCTCCATAACTTCTCATGTTTGCATCTTGGTGAAGCTTTTAGCTCCACAACCTAACAGTCTTTCTAAATTGGAAGATTATATTGGCTTGGTATTTCTTCTAGAAGCAAAAATAACCTTGAATGCCTTCTTAGCAAGAAATTTGAGTGACAGAGGGAGGTGAACTTCTCATTCAGAATATGCCATCTCTCTTGTAGTTTTTTCCCCTACAATAGTCTGGGTATTTTGTCAAAAACCTCTCCTTCATTTCTTCCCAAGTAAAAATGGCATCTTTTCAAACTCCCATGAACCATCTAAGTGTTGCATCTTTGAGTGTTGTTGAAAATAGTTTGATTTTTTGAGCATTTTGATTATAATCATAGCTGTGGCATAAGATGTCAAACTCAAAAAGAAATATTTTTGGATCCTCAGATGTTTTTCCCCTAAAGTTAGGGAGGATGGAGTGAGGAATATTTTTCATGGGTGCATTTTTTTCAGGAACAAGGATAGGAAATTCAAAGGTATCAAACTCATTAGTAGTGTTTTCTTCTTGAGGATCCTTCATGAATACTCTTTATGTTGGTAGCCCAGAAGTTGTTGCCACCCACCTCTTAAATTTTTTATCAATTCTTTTATTTTCTAGGGTGTAGAAGATGGAGACTTTATCTTTCTTCTTATGAATATATGGCTTTCTATATAATGGGGATGGTGTAGAGGTTTTATAAGATTCATCTTGTGTCTCAGCAAAGAGTCTTTCTAAATTGGAAGATTATATTGGCTTGGTATTTCTTCTAGGAGAAAAATTAACCTTGAATGCCTTCTTAGCAAGAAATTTGAGTGACGGAGGGCGGTGAACTTCAGATTCTTGAGTATGAGGTGATAAGGTGGGAATTATCAAGGGTGGTATATGTGGGTCTCTTCCAAGGGTATGAACCTCTTTAAAGTCTCTAGTTCATGCTACCAATCCAGCCAAAAATTCATCCTTTTCTACCTCTTTTATTGATAACTATGAGTGATTTTCAAGAACTTCTTCATGCCCCTTGGCTACTATAGGATGAATTTCTGAGATTACAGTAATGGCTAATGATTTAGGCAAAAATATTCCTATATAGTCCCCTTCTCTTTGCATGTACGTTAACCACTCTTTTCATTTTTTTTAAAGTTTTTGCCTACCCTACCTGCATAGGGTTAATAATATGGGGGTTTTTGAAAAAATCCACTATCTTACTTGAAAAAAGAGAAATTTAAATTATAAAATCAAGAAATCTTTAATCTAAAGAACAGCAAGCTCTAGAAAAAAAATAGTAAACATATAGAAACAACCACTATCAAAATTGAAAATCATAAGTGTGTGACACCCTTCCCTAAAAATAATGCCAAAAATGACTAGCAACAGACTCATAATCAGATATACTTCTCTTGATCAAAATAAATAAGGAGAGTTACCATAGACCTACATCTTCTACTTCATTTAAATTTCAACCTGAGAACATAAACTTGATAGGATAACATCACTATATGTGCACACTCAATCTTCTAATTTGACCTTCGGTTTATTGTAATCTAAGATGCTAAAACCATGAAAGAAATAGAATTCTATAATTAAACATGAATACAATACTATAAATTAAAATATTACACTATTTTATCTTTGGAATCTTACTTAAAACAATTTTATGCAAGATTGAAAATCACATAATTCAAAAATAAAACACACAACACAAAGAAACTAAATAACATGTTTAGTTATTTAACGGGTTGGATTTTTGCTACAAGAATTCTGAAGGGGTGGCTTCCTCCTTCTGAATCCAACTTCAATCCTTCTTCTTACAACAATGTAATGGACTCAGAAATGATTGTTCATATTAATCAAAATAAAATAATGAATTGTTGTAGGGAAATTACAATAACAGTTGTCTTATAAAAATGTACTTCTTATACATTTCTCTAATTGATATCTACTACCTTCTCAACCCTATTGTTACGTATATATATATACAATAGGGGACATTGTCTTATATAAAATAATATACATTGCAAACTAAGAGACATTCGGCAATAGGATAAAAAAATTGGTTCCTTCTACTAAGGTCACTATTCATGTGAATCTTGTAATATTGCCTTAGGAAAAATAAATTTATTTCAGTCTTCAACCACATCTTTATTGCACTCCATCAAGGTTATTATCATTTATATTAGTAAGTTGAACTAGGAATCAAATTATGTTGATATGTAGCATTGGTCATGTAGTGGTTGCAAGATGTATCTACATGATGAGATCCCTTTTGCTACAAGATGGTTTGTGCTTTATACCTATTGATTTAAAACATGTTTAAAGCACATTATATATAAAAGCATCCTATAGTAGAAGATAACTATTATATATTTGATTTCAAGACACATTTTTAACTAATCAAAGAGTATGAGAACATAATGTTATTTTCAAGATTATGGTTGATTAAGGATACAAATTTTATGGGAAAGTAACTCAAAATCATGATAAACAAGAAGGATGAGTGTGACAAATGAGGAAAAAAACATGAAATTTCTAGGGCTCATCAATAGTTAGGATATATTTTACTACTAATGTGAAAACATTATTGGTGATGTCTTCCTTCAATTATTGGAAATGTCTACAATTTTTATCATCATGATTATGTGAATTGTAAAAATTACATTATAGTCTCTGAGATTGTTGGGTATATTATTGTAAGAGATGGCATTTCATAGTCATATGCCCTATTACCTAAAATATCTCACAAAAAAAAAACTAAATTTTGGGAAATCATATTTTGGTTCCCTTCTTTTTTGTGCTCCATATAGCATAATCCTATCTTGGACATGTTAATTTCATGTAGCTCATCCATATTTTATAAAATAACATCTATCATTATACCAATTTTCATAGTAGATGCGATCACATAAAAATTCAATTTTGTACAATTTGAGCATGACTTGTGACACCCAAACCATAAGTCTCACCTACTTCCTTGCACAAGCCACTAGGTATGTTTTTTACTATTTCCCAGTCATCTGAAGCCTTCTAGATTTATCCCCAGCTATCTCAAACTCCTCTCCTAGGCACAGACCTATCCCCAAGGGTCCCTTTCCCCTTAGACACTTGCACCATAAGTTGAACTATAGCGTTGGAACCCAGGGTGTCCACTTTTTGGTGCTATTGTCCAAGTCACTCTTAGCCTCAAATGATCAGATTTTCCCAATTCCTTATCACTTTCTCTATCAACCTAACATGAAGTCATCTAACCCAGGATCATCAATTTCCATATAAAATCCTATTCAAGGGTAATTTAGAAGGGTTGGTAATCATTCAAAAGGCACAATCTAGAAATACACTAAGTAGCTTAAATAAAATCCTCCTATTCTCTACATATAGATAAGCATTTTTATTTCCAACCTACTCAAGCTTTCACACAAGTCACGAGTCATCTCAAGCTTTCCCAGATTCATATAATACTTGCATCACATACATAGAATTGCATAATACACATTCAATTTGGGAGAACTACATTAGCCTTGATCCCTCTTCGGAGTAATGGTATGTAGGTAGTGTGTCTAGACATGGGGTGTGATTACATGTTCAGTGCATAATACACACTAACCCCTTTTTCCAATTGATTCAAGACCACTTATCAAGCCTAAGGAGGAACTAGGACCCTAGGAGACAAAATCACTTACACACAGAGCTCCATAGATGATTGAGACTTGCAAATTCAGACATAGATCCTCTAAAAGCATCAGAACAGAACCTAGAAAGCTCAAAGGAAGCAAATCAAAAGGACTATAGCATTGGACCCCCAAGTGTCTAGTTTTTGGTGCTAATGTCTAGATAGAAAATAGACTTTTGGGTCCTATTATTTATAGTTTGCATAATCAACTCATCAATTTATAGTTCTATATTCCTTTGTCTCAGTCCAAAAATTAGCTAAGTTCACTTTCTATCCCTATACTTGCTATTTTTAGTAATTAATTGTTTAAATCCATATTTAGTAAATTAGTAGGTTAATTTAGGCATACTATATTAAATGTTTTCTATATTAATCTAGACCCTTTACTAATTAGTAAATTAAACACTTAGTTTCCCAAAAATAGTAAAATATTTGGTGAACCCGACTTACTTCAAATTTTTGCAAAAAAACCCTAAAAACCCTAGGGCTAATTTTTTTGCAATATTTTCCTAATTTTTATGGAATTTAAAAATTAAAAAAACTACAAATTTAGTGCAATATTTCCAACAATTCACTCAAACCCTAGTTTCCACATACTAGGTCTTTTTTGCATGAAATCACTTTTAGATCACTAGGAAAAATATTTTGCTAAATTTACAAATATTTTTAGAATTTTCTTAATTTTTCAAGTTCAAATCTAAAAATTGACTGTAAATTTTTCAAATTATTTATAATATTTTCAAAATATTTTTTATCAACCCCTAGTGGCATACACTAGGTCCCATTATTTCATGAGCTATCACCTTACTTCAAATTTACATTTTAAAAAATAATGGATTTTTTTATTTACACATGTTTCTTACATTCCTTACAAATAATAAAGAGGCCATAATTGGTCCTATCATGTACATTAATGATGAGGTCTATCATATGCTAGTACAAAGTTTCATCCTTTGCATTTCATGCTTAATTTTCATAATAAGGGATGATATTAAAAAATTCATTGCTAAACATGCACAAGGTTCCAAAAAGCTTTTTACACATTCTCTTTCATTTATATGGAAAATTGTTTAAACTTATCTTGCTAAATGCATTCAAAATATCATATTGCATATCAAAAGCTTATATGCCTTTATACAAAAATTCATGTTCTATATCTTGTGTTCTTTATTTCTTACATGGAAATTTTGGCAAGTTTATTGTGATAAGTTCATTCGAAGTATTCTAATAAAATTCAAAGTTCTTTATGCACTTCTATATCAATGCACACTTGTTCTCTATAACTATCTATTTACCAAATGTCACATTTATTATGTTTAATATATAATATATATTATAACACATGTCACACTCTTTGTTTCTTTTTCATATCAATCTACTTTTTTTATATACTACTTTATCTCAGTCATATGGAAAAAGTTCTTTACACATATTGTTATACAATTCATAGATATGATCTCATGCATATCATTTCATCTTCATGATCTCCACATAGCACCATGTAATTCATTGGTCACCCTTGTGTCCTTTCCTCCTGCTAATAAACAAAAGCAAGTACTAGTGTGTACATCCCTCCTTCCTTACTCCACACTTGGTATATCTAGCACACATCCCTCACCTACTACCAACTTTATTCCTATAGGAGATCATGTGGTCCATGTTATCACCCAAATTTATGAGGATAGGCAGATTGGTTACACCCATGGCTATAGCTTTACCTCTCAAAATATTGTCTTCCCTGATGGAATTTTAGTTCTTGAGCTCCTTCAATGTTTAGATATTTACAAAGATGTGTTGTATGCAGCCCTTTGTAACACTAGAATTCTTTCTTCTATTAACTAGCTTATGTTGCATCCATCCTTAACACAATGCAATGGATAGAAGAGCATATATCTTTTGAGAAAGAAGATTTGCCTCCATGACACATCATAGAACAATGTTTATCTTTGTATACTCAACTACAAATCAATGATGTAGGAGTAAAAAGAGTATTAGTCGATAATGGATTTGATCTAAATATCTACAATATTTCATTTCTCAAATGTCTTAACATACAACCACAAGATTTAGACCACTCTGACATGCATATTCAAGGTTTTGACAACACACCATGAAAAATTTTGGGTCAAATAATACTCAATCTAACTTTGGGGCCTAAAACACTCCCAACTACTTGCCAAGTAATATCAAATGATCTTAACTATAATATACTACTTGGTCGTCCATGGATTCATGACATGCATACAGTCCCTTCTACACTCCATGCTTGACTTAAATTCAATCACGAGGGCTATATATACACATGTCTTATAGATAATGAACCTCTTAAGTATTTCCAAGCTACTAAACCACAACAATATTACATTCCACACTTCAACACTGGTACTATATCCACATAACCCATTACACATAGTATACCTTTGAATACCGCATCCCATCAACCCACTACAGGTCCTAGCCAAACCCCCACCTCAACTACCCAGTTCATATCACCTTTTGCATGCAAATATCTTAATATGATGGGATATCAAGGCAAAGGTCTCAGCAAACATGAGCAAGGAATTGTTGATCCAATTATGACATCCTAAAAACATGGGAACCAAGGATTAGGATATCATCCTACCTCCATTAATAATAAACCTTTGACTAATACCTCAAAATATATCAAATTTTGCCCATCTAGCACATCAGTACACCATAATGTCAATCATGTCTCTACACTTTGCTTGGTCCACCCTGACCTCATTGACAATACTATCTGCTTAGATATGCTAGCATTTAATCAGTTCTATAATGATGAATCTCTTTTATAATTTTTTAGGGCTTACGATGATCTCTCAACCTGCTACCATAAAAATAGATTTATATATCATGTGCATGCATAGGCATATTTTAGGGAAAATTAAGAATCCTCTCAAGACATACCAAAATCCTCGAGTGACACCATCCCAACAATCTCATGTGCACTTGATTGATCCACATTACTTAATGAGGAAATGGTAAATTTTAACTTTGGAACTGATTAGGGTCCTCGCATTATCTTATTAACCGCCGCTTTACAAGAAGAAGACATGAACATTCAACAAACTTTGATAGACTTTCCTAAACTATTTACTTGGTCTTACTCTGACATGACTATAATTGACACATATATTATAGTTTATCGAATACCCTTGTATCCTGATGCAAAACCTATAAAACAAGAAATCCATAAAATGCATCCTTAGGTATCTCTTTTAGTCAAAGATGAAATTAAACACCTCTTAGACGTTGGATTCATCCACCCAGTAACACACCCCAAGTGGGTTTCTAATATTTTCCCCATCATCAAACCTAATGTTCAAATTTGATGTTGCTCTGATTCATAAGATCTAAATAAAACATGTCCTAAAGATGATTTCCCTTTACCCACTATTGACGTGATCATAGATTCCATAGCTAGTTATGAAATGTTATCATTCATGGATGGCTTTGTTGGCAATAACCAAATTAAAATCACTAAAGAAGATCAAGAAAAAACATACTTCACAACCCCTTGGGACACATTTTGTTATATTGTTATGCCCTTTGGATTAAAAAATGTCAGAGCTACATACCAACGTACCATGACACATATCTTTCATGATTTAATTCATCATATTATCAAAGATTATGTCAATGATATATTAGCAAAATCTAAACAATAAAAGTATCACACTCTATATTTACATAAAAAATTCAAAGATTATGGCAATACAATATCTGGCTCAACCCTAATAAATGTGTTTTTGGTGTCACATCAGTCAATTTATTAGGCTTTATTATTTCACGATGAGGCATTGAAGTGGATCCTAAAAAAGTAAAAGCAATTATTGACATGCCACCTCCCACAAACATCAACCAACTAAGATCTTTACAAGGCAAAATTCAAGCCATTCATCATTTTGTATCCCAACTTATGGATGAAACCCATTAATTCACTCAATTGTTAAAAAAAGATACAAAATTTGTCTAGAACCAAGCTTGCCAAGATAGCTTCAATACAATCAAGAAATATTTACTCAATCCACCAGTTCTAGTCCCACCTATACTAGATAGGTCTTTCTTACTATATATCTCTACAACATATCATGCATTAGGAGAATTATTAGCATAAAATAATGATCAACATGTCAAATGAGCAGTATATTACATCAATTACACATTATTTGACTATGAAAAAATCTACTCTATAATAGAAAAATTGTGTTTAACATTAGTCTTCGCTACACAAAAACTCAGACACTACATGGTCAATAATGAAAGTTAAGTTATCACTAAAGCAGACCCTTTAAAACTTCTAATGGCAAAACCACACCTCTCTAGTAGAATAGCAAAATGGGTCATGTTATTAACTAAATTTGACTTAAAGATAGTACTCCAAAAATTAACAAAATGCCAAATCATTTCAGATCAATTGGTGGCAGCACCTCTCTTAGATACAAATCTAATCAAAGACACATTTCAAGATGATTTTACCACCTATGCTACTCACTTAGACACTTGGACCATGTTCTTTGATGGTTCTTGATGCACGTTAGGTCCAAGAGTAGGCATCATTTTATCGACCCATTTGGTCGCATAGCCTATCACATATCACCTAAGTTTTTATTGTACAAATAATACAGTCAAGTATGAAGCACTAATATTAGGTCTCTTTGCTACCCAATCACTCCAAATCCAAGCCATTTAAGTCTTTGGTGATTCACAACTAGTCATCAACCAAGTCAACAATGTATACCAAATAAAAGAACAGCTCATCCCATACAAAAATATGGTATAATGCTTATTAGCACAATTTGATTACTTTTCCATCAACAACATACCAAGAAAATATAACCACCACGTGGATGCCATGGCAAGTGCCACATCCTTAATCCCCATTGACATCAATGATGATAAGACAATATTAACAATTAAAAGGCTACAATCATCATCCATATATAATGCCAATTTAGTATCACTCTTTGTTTTAGCCATAATGAGCAGTTGTGCACCTACAAAATGGTTCTCCAATATTTATAATTACTTACAAAAATCTACTACAGTAGAAGCTTTCTCTCAAATTAAACAATGCAAATTACAACAACAAGCACGTCAATACGTAATCATTAGTGGTGATCTTTTTAAATTCTCTTTTGATGGACATTTACTCTTGTGTTTAAATTTAATAGAAATCAAAGTTGTTCTTTCACAAATATATGATAGTGAATGTGGTGGTCATTTTGGCAAAAATTCCATGTCACACAAGTTACTCTGACAGGGATACTACTAGCCTAATATAGAAGAAGAATGTTTACAATATGTAAAATTTTGTGAAAAATGTCAATGACATAGTAGCCTACAGCATGTACCATCATAACAACTACAACCAATTATTTCCCCATGGCCATTTATGTCATGGGGATTTGATCTTATTGCCAAAATAAACCCAGAATCAACCAATAGACACAAGTTCATTATCACAACCATAGAATATTTCACAAAATGGGTAGAAGATATTCCACTCCAAACTACCATAGGCGAAGACATTTACAGTTGTCTCATGATACATATTATTTCATGCTTTGGCTTACCTATAGAAATTATTTTAGATAATAGAACATCCTTTAAAAATAAGACTGTCAAAAACATTTGCCTAAAATATAAAATCAAACACACATTTTCCACCCCTACTATCCACAAGGCAATGATCAAACAGAAGCCACCAACAAAATCATCAATAGCATTCTAAGAAAACTATGACAAAATTTGGAGATGATTGGCACAACCAAATTGTCATTGCCCTATGGGCTTATTGCACAAGCATTCACACACCCACATGAGCCACTCGTTTTTCAGTCATCTACGGCATCGAAGTAGTTGTACCATTGGAATTAAAAATCCCATCCCTTCATATCTCTCTTGGGGGTATTATCACTAATGATCAATATCACAAAAAATGCTTACACTAGCTAGATCATATATGTATTCAAGCAGTAGAACATCTCAAAATCTACCAACAACGTATACAATGTTCTTACAACAAATGAGTCCATACTAGAGAATTTTATGTTAATGGTCTTTTCTTAAAAGAAAACCTCTAGAATATTAACACTAAAGAAGAAATAAAATTAAAATTCAAACCGAACTGGCTCAGACCATACATCATTACTGAAAAGCTTAGTCTAAAAGTGTATCATTTAGCTTCACTAGAAGGAAAGAAACTCAAGAACCTAATGAATATCATGCACCTATGCAATTTTCATATTTAAATAAATTCCTTCTTACATTGTTTGTACATAGTCTTCTTCTACTTGATTGTACAAAGTTTATTCCAAAAATATAAAAACAATTCAAAATTCAAAAATACAAACACATCAATTATATGCATCCTCAATGTTCTTACATTATTAAAACACTATGCTAGACTTACATTAAGTTGTTCTATGTTACTTGTTTGTTGATTTATATATATTACCATGCTTCACTTGATCTTATTTGAGTGTGTACGGTACATGTAGATCCTTCATTGCCTTACTCCACCCATCGAGGGGGCATCTTACTTCTACATTCTAGCTACACAATGATACATCTACCCACTAAGGGCACACTCTACATGACTACACCATCCAAGTTATGTCATGCTCACACTCCACACTCTATACATCTTGTGTAGTACATACCTTACTTACATAGATATTACATCGACATCTAGTAGCATTTATCACACTTTTGTATTTCATAGCATATGCATTAGTCTTATACCACACATCTTTTATACTCTTGCTTCTTGCTTTCCATAGTTATATGTTTGTTTATATTTCTAGTATTTTACATGCTTCCATTTGTGCTTTGATTTGCTTCCTACTTGCATTTTAGGACATTTACCAATGTCCTTTGCTTTTGTCTATATTATGTGTGCCTTTAGAAATTTGCCAATGTCCTTTGTGTGTGTCTTCTATGTGTTTTTGGCCCTTGTGCCAATCTTTACTTGTTCCCATTATGTGTGTATGCGGCATTTGAACATACCTTATATGCCTTGCTTGTCTATTTGGCCCCTTGGCCACCCTTGTGTGTTTCTTGCTTCTTGCTTTGTATGTTTGTTGCTTGATTATTTCTCTTTGTATGTACAATGCCATGATTCCAAACATGCATTTACCTTATTTCTTGGATGCCATGATGGACATCATGCTCCATCCCTCCATGCTAGTAACAAACTAGAAACTAACATTGTGTATTTCATCTTTCTTTTTATGTACATGTTATTACATTCTTATATCTATCTAGGCATATCCTGTGGATCTAATAATATCTCTATACAACTCTTGCTATATCTTGAGATCATGAATATCAATGCTATATCAAACATTTTCATAGCTTAACACACTTGTAGAGCTTCTTATTCTGAGGGAAGTCATTACAGGGTCTTCATTCCTACCCTTAAAAGAAGGGGAAAATAGGGGTTTTGTCATAGAGATCAGAGCTCCTAAATGATTAAAAAAGTAGTTTCAAAATACAAAGTCTAGATTCCAAACTTCAGTACAAGCAGGCCAGATCAGGCAGATAGTAGAGAACATAGTCTAGTTTTTATTTTTGGCTCTAGCCAATAGTGCCAAACATGGGGACTATATCACTAGACCCTGAAGTGTCTAGTTTTTTATGCTAGAGTCCAGATAGCCAAATTTATAGTTTTTCTAAAATCAAGCAAAGGGGTGAGTTTAGTCATAGTTTTTCCATAATAGTACAATCTAGAATACATTAGTTTTCAACACTTATTTGCTTAAAAAATCTAGATAAATGGGGCATCATGCATGGCATAAGGGTTTCCACTTACAATTCAGATGTGGAATTCAATACAAATTTTAGTTTAGAATCTATGTTGTAGACACTAGTTATTAGGCGTAATGTGCATGACACATGGGCCTTCTCTTTTCCAAGTTCAGTTATTTTCCTTGCATATTACCATTAGTTACATTCCTTACTCCATCTATAGGTAGTTGGCATCAATTTCAAGTAAACATTCATACAAGTTTGCTTCCCACATACCCAAGTTACCAAGTGCCTTCCTAAGCCTTGATTCTAGTTTTGAAGGGGCTTATATACAAGTCCAATCTCCATATTTTGAAGTGGCTAACATTGGCCAATTACATTCATCTATCCACACCAACATTTTTAGATTACATCATGTTTATGGGCTTCATGAGCCATCTCATATGGCATTCAGCTTATACCGATATCTTTTTATTCAGCTTCACATCATGGGGTAATGATGGAGCCAAAGGACTAGCTATCCTTTGTATTCTTGAGTCACCTATTCAGAAGGATTAGACACATGGTCTAGCCATCGATTAGCACATGTATGATTCATTAACTTCACATAGTTGGTGATGATGGATCCAAAGGGCATGCCTTTGCATTCTTTAGCTAGCTTCTAGGGGATTGAGCACTTAGCTTATCCATCGATATAACTCTTGGTTTAAACATACATCCAGCATCACTAAACACAATCCAATAGCACAATAGGTTTTATATTAGTTCATTTACCCATTGAGGTGTATTCATTCCTTTTTCTTCATTTCTCTCTCTTTACCTAGCTTTATACGTTCTTATTTTAGATATAGTTTATCTAGTAAGAACTAATCTACTTTCACTTTACTTGTAGATTTAAATAGTATAACATGCTCTCACTATACACAATCCAACATCACATAGATTTTTGGGCTTAACCTCATAATTAAATTTAGGTACACTTCTATTTTCCTCCTTTATCCTATAATTTTGCTTTGCTACATACTTAGAATAAAGGGGGGGAAATATAATCACATAAAAATGTAATCTGTACAACTTGAACATGACTTGTGACACCCAAACCATAGGTCTCTCTTGTTTCCTTGCACAACCCACTAGGCATGTTTTTTACTATTTCCCAATCATTCAAATTTTTCTATATCCAATTGCAACTATCTTGAACTCCTCTCTCAAGCACAGACCTATCCCCTAGGGTCCTTTTCCCCTTGGACACTAGCATCATAAGTTGGACTATAGTGTTAGACCTCAAGCTTTCCACTTTCCAACGCTATTATCCAAGTCACACTTAGCCTCAAATGATCAAAATTTCCTAGTTCCTTATCCTTCTTCTTATCAGCCTAACGTGAAGTGATCTAACCCAAGATCATCAGTTTCCCTATAAAAGCCTATTCAAGGGTCATTTAGAAGGGTTGGAAATCATTCAAAAGGCACAAGCTAGAAATACATTAAACACCTTCAAGCAAATCCTCTTATTCTCTACATACAATTAACCATTATTATTTCTAGCCTACTCAAGCTCTTTCATAAGTCATGAGTCATCTCAAGCTTGCCTAGATTCACATAATATTTGCATCACATACATAGAATTGCACAATACACATTTAATTTGGGAGAACTACATTGGCCTTGATCCATCTTTAGAGTATTGATATGTAGGCAGTGTGCCCACACATGGGGTGTGATCACACATTCAGTGCATAATACACATTAACCCATTTCTCCAATTGATTCAAGACCACTTATCTAGCCTAAGGAGGAACTAGGACCCTAGGAAACAAAATCATTTGCACATAAAGCTCCACAGGCGATCGAGATTTGAAAATTCAAAACTAAAGCCTCCAGAAGCATCAAAATAGAATCATGAAAAGCTCATAAGAAGAAGATCAAAAGGACTATAGTGCCAAAAATAGGACTATAATGTTAGACCCCAAAGTGTCCAGTTTTCAGTGCTACTGTCTAAGTAGAAAATAGACTTTTGGGTCTTATTTTTGACAGTTTGCCCAATTAGCTCATCAATTTTCAGTTCTAGATTCCTCCATCTTAGTCCAAAAATTAGCTAAGTTCACTTTTTATCACCTTGCTTACTATTGTTAGTAATTAATTATTCAAATCTAGATTTAGTAAATTAGTAGGTTAATTTAGGCATATTGTATTACATGTTTTCTAGATTAATCTAGACCCTTTACTAATTAGGAAATTAAACACTTAGTTTCCTAAAAATAGTAAAACTTTCCTAAAAATAGTAAAACAATACACTATAGACTTTCCCCATAGTCTTTTATCTAATCCACCCTCAGCATAAGTGCTCTAGCATATTCCTTGCAAGTGAATTGAGTTTTAACAATGAAAAAAATAATATGAGGTCTTATATCTTCTAGAATCCATGATACCTTGTTTGTATCCTAAAATAGAAAATCCATTTTGCTCATTACATCATAGAACCTATGATCATAGTCCCATACTGACTCCCCTAATTTTTGGTGAATCCCTTTCAAATTTTGTATTGTATAACTCATACATTTCATCATTTTAAATTCTCCTATCAGCTGATTTTTTACAACTAAAATCTTAATTTTATAGCATCCCTTTTGTGCATAAACTCTAGAACTCTACTTGTTAAGACTCATATTAGCTCATACTTCTTTACATCATTTTTAGTTACACTTTTGACCAGTCATTTCATCTTGTTGGTTAATAGGTATTTTTTTTGGTTATTAGACCCATCATACAATGCCAAAGTGATAAAAATTCCTATAGTGAGAGATATGTTTCCTATGATCATACCTAAATCTACTGGCTACTATGTACTGTACTTTAGATAATTCTTAAAACATTTAGTGACCTAAAATCTAGCCTTAGTCAATTTCTTCTTATCCAACACTTATTTAGTGGATTTGCTATATTTTCAAATTTTATATGTAAAATAGTCAAACCACATACTGTCCTTACTAGCTTCTACAAATTCTATTCTACTTTTTATTGATAAATTAGGCATAGAGGATGTATACCCTTGAAATTAATGATCCTTGTGTTATAGGTACAATCATTAGGGGTAAATCAGTGAGCCTAGATATTTCAATTACAATCTCAATCCTTTCAAACTATTAAACAATAATCATATACCAACTTGATCAAGTAACATTAACAAGAGAGCTCATTCATTCAATGCATATATAAGATCAAACACATAACACATAGTTCCTATGGGAAACCCTCATGGAGAATAAAACCCACTCTCAATCTTGCAACACATGGACTACTTATCCTATAATAAATTACAAACAAGAGAGTGATCAACTCCTTTAGACCAGCAAACCTTGATCATATCCCCCTAACTAAAGGCCTTTAGTAAAACACATATTTCACAAGGAGAAACTACCCCTAGGGAAGATCAAGTTCTTTAGACCCTCTTTTGAACACCTTCACCTTAGAACTGATGTCTTTAACACCTAATAATAGATCTCTATTTATCTAACCCTTGCACAAACTCTCTCTATCCCATACATGCCTATCACATAAGCATGCCACAATCTCTCTCCTTCTCTCAAAATCTCCTCATATGCACACTCAGACCTCTTCGCATATCCTCAAACAGCAAGAGCACTTCTTTTACATTATAAATGTGACCTACATGTCATACACATAGTAATAAATCTACTCTGCTTATCAACCCATCAATTGGGCACTCTACCTCTCCTTCACTTCATAATTCTCACATATACTTTACACTCATCTTCCTAACAAGTCTAGAAATCATCATCTTTGATTTCACTATATATATAAAGCTTTTATAAATATCAATATCACAATATTTTTTGTCAGCCACAACACATGCCTTCACCCTTAATTCATCTTACATGGGTCACACTTAAGCACAACACAATTTCAAATAGGCCTAAGTCAGTTTTAGGTCCTAAGAAGACCGATTCATCTCTTTAACACTTCTATAATAAAACTAAGAAAAAATGACCAATAAAAAATTCATGGACTCATGACATATGACCTATAGGTCCTCCTTAAGTGCCCAAATACACCACATTACCCTTA
Organism: Torreya grandis; assembly: GCA_037957365.1. Lineage (NCBI taxonomy): Eukaryota > Viridiplantae > Streptophyta > Pinopsida > Cupressales > Taxaceae > Torreya > Torreya grandis. The sequence continues at coordinate 647,156 of JARHVA010002015.1, forward strand.
TTCTTAAGCACAAATTGCTCAAACAACATTTTATACACATAGTCACCATAAACAAACACACAGTCAACTTTTAAACCTTTGTTCATACTACATACAATTATTCAAACCTTCATAATGCACATAGATTGTCCTAATAGAGTACAACACTCATCAATATCTAATTCATCATGATATATCGAAACAACATTAGAACGAGCTCAAATACCCTTCTCGGGTTACTTATAGAACATAGTCGAACACATAGTCAACTTTAGAGCTCAATATATTTGTATATGCATATATTCAAACCTTAAAACTTATATTGACAGATGTGTCTTGTATTATTATACATATTTTAATTTTACTACACTATCAAATTCAGCCTGGATCAAAAGTTATGGCCCAAAAAATAGACACTAGTCTTTCCTTTGTAAATTCAAATATTTAAATGCAAACGGTCACAATTAAACTTTCGACAATATGCTCACATCTCGTACCCTCACATATTTAGATTTATCATGTACCATAAATATTATTCTAACTTTAATTCATAATATTCTAATGCCCAAATGTTAAACTTGAATACTTTACCTCATCTCATGCAATCTGGTAACTTTGACTCAACATGCACCATCAATCTTTTATACGTAACTCAGTCTTTAAAAATTCTAAATAGCTGTCACTTTGACCTCTTAAATTCAATTCACATCATTTATCTCTATATATATGAACATCCACTCACTATTATATCTTGAAAGAAGCTCAGTCTTTATCTCTACTTGTCATTAAACTTCAAACACTTGTCCTCATTTGACTCAACATGCACCATTGATCTTGATTTGTATGATTGTCTGTGCACCATTGGATCTTCATTTGGTCTTGGTCTTTAACTCTATTAACCAACAAACACTTTAACCTCTTTAAATTATTTCACACCATATATCTATATGTATGAACTCTTGCACACCATTGGTTCTCTATTTGGTCCTGATCTTTAACATTGTGCAAAAATGACTATGGGGACCATTGCTTATCTACTTGGAAGGCCAACTTTGTCCCTCCATATATTTCATTTTGCTCAAGTTCATGTTCTAAAATTTGGACCATATAATATATTCATATAGGATAATCCAACCATATGTCAATCTACTCTTGAAACCCTCACACATGTGAGATATAATGACATTAAAATGCCTCCTTAGATTTATCTATTTACAGAACCAACTATGTCAAGAACTGTCTAGAAAGACCAAGTTTGCACATGCATAGATTTTATCGTGCTTTAGTGATGGACCTAAAATTTATGAATATCAACTAGGAATAAAGATGAATAAACCCATATTATCAACTTCTCAATATATACCACCATCAAAATTCCTACTCAGTTTTTCTTGACATATTACAAATTTAGCTATGGGAAAATACTGTCAAAATGTCTGAGAGCCCAAATTTTCACTTACATATATTTTATTAAATTTAATTAATATACTTGAGACTTTGTGCATAGAAACTAGGGACTAATGTGATCACAACCATATGACCAACTCCCTTTGACTCATCCACACATGACAATGGTGATATTAGCAAATTGCCTACTCAGATTTTATGCTACTAGACCCAAAAGGTCTAGATGAAACCTATGGACTACCAAGTGAATTATAATCATGCAGACAAGTACTCAAAATAGATAAAACATCTTAGGGACCTATTTCACAACCTCAAATCACCATATTCATCCCTAAACATCTCTAACCATACCAAAACTGAAGATCAACCAAACCAAATTCAAGCACACTAGGAAAAGCACATTACACACTTTGTCATTTTCACTTAGGTTATCAAATCACTTCATCCACTCACCTAGGATACCTCCATGATATCATTGATAACACTCTAACACATTGTCTATGACTCCTACTTCGTTTGAACTTGAATCTGCTTTAATCTTGTGATTTAACATAACTTATTCAAAATATTGATATTTATCTTATCAAAACAATATTATCCCTTTTACATTCAATATAAAACTACCTTATAATGGATCTAAAGCTTCTCTCCTCTCTGTTTACTCTCTTTCATCTCCTCTAAATCCCTTTAATGTGTATATTTATGTGCTCTCATATGCACCTTCTCCTCTTTTAGGCCCTCTCATTTCCTCATCTCCATAATATCCATAATTTCTTGATCCTCCCTAAGCTCCCATTCCATATTTATCTTATAAACTCTCTACTATACTTTTATTCATATCTAAATTAGGATTGGTCTATTTATTCCATCTTCTCTATTGTCACAGGTCTCTCTCTAACCCCAAAATTATAGTCTCATTTTGCTTCTCTATGTCCTCCATATTTTGGGTTAAGTTTCATGTTTATCATCTCATTTATTCATAATTCACTTCATAATCACACACATCTACATAATTCTTGAAGAGACTACTCCATGTTAGCCAAAATAGGCACTATGGCCTTTTTTACAACCAACATTTTAAGCAGAGTAAGTAGTCACTATAGAAATTTTCAATAGATGCCTCTTATGAACAAATTATGCGTAGCTTCAAATGTGATTACCCTTTCATAAAAACTAATTATTATATCCATCAATGGTATAATTTAGATAATGGTATATTGTTCACATCCAATCGGTGCCCATATTTCATAGTTTTATGATCTTTTCCTCGGTCTAAACAAAGTGTTACATTTTTCTTAGCTTGAAGCAATAGTACTCAATTATTGAAAACCATGTAGCTATCAACCCAAGAAATTTGTACCAAAATATTTCATATATCTCACCATGTATATGCCTAATTATAACCTCTCTCACAGATCTTCATATCCTATTTTCCTCTTCTTTTGTGAAATTGTGAATTCTCTCATCTAGTCATCACTCCAAATCTCTTTGTCTAGGAAACCATCTTAGCATGTTTCAAAGTTCCATTCCCACCACACCATTTATAGCATAGGTTCTTAGAAAATTAATCAAAACATTCTCTTTTGTGTTTTTTTGTGAAGTAGGATACAATTTTATAACACATACATAAATATAGAAAGATTGAGTATTCATTCAGTTTAGAATTGCATGTTTATTCATAGAAATACATACTTGAATTATACAAGGACATTCATTATTGTTATGTAATTAAATATATGGAATAAAAATAGAGTAAACAATATGCATGGAATAAGTACAAAAATACATTCATAAAACCCATCATCTGATCTCTATATTTCAAAACTCTTTTCCTTTAAAAAAGATCAATATATATAGCACTTACAAAGCTTTGTTGTTTCACATTCTATATTTTCACTTCAAGCCTAAGGAGCCTTTTCACATTTTGTAGTATTTTAGAATACATACACAAGCTGACTACATACAAAATGATATATGATACACAAAATTTTCTACATCACACACATATCATGCATTTACACTATGCAATTTTTTAGTCCTAAGTCTACTAGCAACAAAATATTAGAACTCATTCTATGATGTGATTAGGAGAAAAATAATCATTATTGAATGTGATAACATGATTAAAATCTTTGAGTTTACTCAAGATAGAAGCAAAATATATTACTTGTGTATCACTAAAAAGTGTTGTATCACACAAATCATCATATAAGATATCCTTGTAAATTATTGATATTTTTAATAGCTCTAAAATTAAAAAATTAGTTGGATTATTTATAAGTTGATCGAGGATTTCATAATCCCTAATTAAATTGATTATATTTCCTCATGGGAGGTGGTGGGGGTTGCGGAGGACCATCGTCATTCTACCTTGGTTGATGAGGTACTCGCCCTTGTTGAATGTTGACATCATAAACATTAGATTCTAATATGAGCATTAGGATGATAATAGGCCCAAGATGAGGATTGAGATAACCTTGAGGTCTAGGAGCAGGTGGAAAAAATTGAGTCACACATGGCCTTTGGCATCTATTAGTGACAGGTACGAGGTCAGATTGAATATTACAACCATATGAATTTTGGAAGGCTTAAAATTGTACATTAGTGCTTTTAGCCTTATTATGTTTCCTGGATTTGATCATTGCAAATATAAACTGAATAACAACTTATAAATTAAGACAAAATGTAATAATCAATTTTAGAAGATATGAATGAGGTGCACTCATTATGATTGGGTTTTTAACTTTGATAAATGTGCAATAAGGAAAGAGGGTCTAATTAGGCCAAGGTGTGTTTACTTTGTAGTCTCTCAGATATATTGAACCCATTCCTAAATAGTGAATATGACTGAGAAGGAACTAATTAAAAAGGATTCCACAATTATTGTAGCCACACTATCTCATATCATAGGGTACATTAAGAGCAACTTCTTGAGGCTAACTGCTTACCAGTGCACTACAAGAAAAAATGTTTGAAGGCTTCCTATGGTTGAAAATAAAATCCTAGGCATTTATGATATATATTTAGGTATGTGGAAACTAATATCCAAATGTAATGTTATCTAATGGCTTGATTGTTGGGGTAATACCCCTCACACCATGATGCAGATAATAATTTACACTTCTTTATCCAAAATGACAACTCTTATGAGCTTTAAAACTGTTGAAACATAGTTTATAAGAAAACCAAGTAAAATAAAGAAATAAAAATTAAATTAGAAAGTATAGGCTTGGAAATAAAGGCTCAGGTTCACCAATATATTTTATCCTAATTTTGATTTAAAAACTAAATGAATTGATGTTGATTATAAGTGTAAAACTAGAAATATCAAAATGCTAAATATATATAAATAATTAACAATTCTGATTTTGGCAAACTATTAAATACATAGAGTGTTATTTTGGGAAAGTACTAAATACTTAGCTTTCACAATGATATTTGTTGAATGTTATAATTGTTTGACTATGAAAATTAGAAGAGGTAATTGAGTAGGCTCAATATTAGAATCAAGATCATAAATAGGATCTGGATACGTTCATTATAAGTGGATGGTGGCATAGTGTACTCCAGTCTGTTGACCGCAAACTCATCTAAGTTGACTATGACATGTGGTAGACAAAAAATAATAGATAAAGCATAATTTTGGAAGTGACAAATTAGAGGTAAAATTAGAAGATGATTCTAGATAGGAGTGCAAAAGGTAGACAACAACATAGTATGCCCAAGTCTATTAACCATGGACTTGTCTGGGGTGACTATGTGTCCAAAATAATCATTGCACCTATTGCACCTATAAATGATGAGAAAAATGATATATCACACTTAGGGTTTGGCTACACAAAAATCATTTTTTGACTTCTCTTGTCTTTGAAATCCATAAGGCACTTTGATAGCTTTAAACCTACAAGAAAAAGAAGGGAGTGTAATGGGTTGAGTTGAACTCAATCACCCCCTTGATGATTGATCATTGCCTACATATCTAATACTCTGAGGGAAATCAAGCCCATATAGTTCTCCCACCTAGAGTGAATATGTGATTGTGCTCCTTTGACAATATGTATGCATCTAAAATATAGATTTGATACTTGACAATGATAGCTCTTGACTTGATTTAGAGGGCTCTTGACTTGTTTTATGACTGCTCATTATGAAAAATGTAAAATTTGGGTATAACAACATAGATTTTCTCCATGTAGAAAAATTTATTTGCATGCACTATTTATGAATTATATAGCACCTTAGTCTTGTATACTTAGAAAATATAGACCTTGGCTATTCCTCTTAGTTTTATACCTTTCCTGTTGCTAAAAGGCTCGCATCTACTATCTCTCTGAGCCTATTTTTTATCTCTTAGTGTGACCAATGTTATCCTAATGACCCATGCCATCTATCATACCCAGAATGTTATAAACATGCTTATCTTATGTCTCTACAAGTTTTGGGCATTGCCTATTTTCCAATTTCCCAAACATTTGCATCTTAGTTAGATACCTACATTAACATAAGTGTCCTATTCTAATGCAGGTGTCTAGTACCTTAAAGTCATCCAATTTTCATTTGAAACATATCCCTATGGTCATCCTAAGTGCTTTAATGAGAGATATTCTCCAAAAAAATTAGTATATATGCATGATCAATCCTCATTCATTCACCACCTAATAGCTCATAAGGCAGCTTACTAGAAGCATTCAATCAAGCATTCAAGTGAGAAAAACTTCCTTATTTTCCCTATTTATATATCAATCATAGGGATAACATATATATAGATCTAAAGTATTGAAGGAGCATGCCATTAGTCCTATTTTCCAAGTTACAAGTTAGGTCACTATTGTAATTGCTTATCATATATTGTATCCTTATGCACATACAAGCCCACACATAGGAGAAAGCTACATGATTCTAAGACCCTCTTTAGAGTAGTGTCTATGTAGGTGACACCCACTTATAGAGGCATATTTGAGGTTATCTTGACACCGAGCTCACTAACCCATTTTTCCCACATACAATATGAAGATGAAGAACTAGGATTTTGGTTATTCAATAAGAGTGATAGTCCATGAACTAGATATGAATGCACCAGAGTGAAGGTGACATAAAACATAGAACATTTCAATTGATTGAATCTACATCTAACATGTATTTCATATAAGACACCTACATCTAGTTTAAATAGAAGCATCAACACAACCGTATGAGGTCATTATAAGTGTCTAAGGTCACAGGATTAGAATTTATAGAATTTGATGACTAGTCTAGAATCTAGATCGAGGCCATTTCTAAATTATTTCATATCAAACCTAAATTCACATAGTAAGCCATTTAAGTTCCATTGTTTTCCATTTTTTCAATATCAATCATTGGTTGTACTTACTATTTTTAGTGCATCTCTGTATATAAATTCAAAATATTATTTATTTGAGTTTATAAATTAATTTCCCTACTATAGATATAGTTTATCACCCTTGTGTCCTAGGCTATATATCTCCCCTTTAACCTTAGATTCCTTAATCTAGATTTTAAGGTTAAACATTTGGTCCCCAAAATCCTTGATATTGATCTAGGGTTTACTATTTCTTTATTGTTAATTTGTTACAAATATGTGCAATACAGATGCATCGATAGCCCATTTTAGGCTCCAATTTATGGTTATACATGTGGTTTGTTATTATAATTATTTAATTATACCTATCATTCAATGAAATAGGTAAATCCATCAATATAATGAGAGGATCTTAAAACAAAGGCTACATTTAATCTCACGTCATAACTTCTTTCACAATATAATAAAGTTAATATCTAAATGGTAACATGCATTCTCTCAACCATTGTTCCACCTAGATCTTATTCGAGTGAAAGCCACCATCCTACACCCATTATTTACCCATGGCTTATATTGGATTCTGCAGTCCATGTTGTCACTACTTGAAATAGTAAGGGTGTCCAACTTAATCTACCACCTATTAATATACAACAACTGTCTTCTAAACCAAAACTAGTGATCAAATTTAAGGGATATGACCTCGTTGACCAACTGAGTAACACCCATGTAAGATATCAATCCTCGAACTTCTAAAACAATCCACTATCTATAAAGATATTTTATATGAAGCATTGCATGATACCCAATTTCCAAGTTATATTGAACTAACTTACTTTGTATATATTATACAAGACCTCAAAAATAATGAAAAAAACATTACCTTTGACCCAACAGATTTACCATCCAAGGATATCACTGACTAAGATTTGCCTTTGTTCATACAAGTGACTGTACATTACAAGGAAATAAAAAGGGTGCTCATTGATAATGGATCGGGCCTAAACATTTTTAGCACAAATTTCCTAACCACCATGGGTATTATCAACAACCTTCTTCAAAAATCAATTATGCATATCAATGGATTTGATAATTCACATATCCCTTTAGTTTTCCAAATCACATTGGATGTAACATTGGGGCCAAAAATGGTTCCAATAGCATTTCAGGTAATGTATCAATCATTACATTATAATTTACTTTTGGGTAGACCTTGGATACACACAATGGAGGTCATCCCATCTACTTTATATCAATGCGTAAAATTCATACATGATGGGACCTTATTGACAATGCCCACCGATGATGACCCCTTCAAATTTTGCAAAATGATACATTCTAGTATAGAAGGCATTCCTACAGTGGTACCACCTATAAAATGTATTCCTCTTGAGAATATCTAAACTTATGAAGTGGATGAGTCAAGTACAATGGCTCTATTATTTCCTAATGTAAATAAGCACTACACATTGAGGACCACATAAATACACATCAAGAAAAAGAACCATTAACAACATAACTAATAATACTAAAACCAAAAGAAAATCCAATATTTGAGCTTCATTTATCGATCAATGTTGAGCATAAAGATGGTGATGTTTCAGATTACTATGACAATGATGATGATTTTGCCTCTGATATGATAGATTAAAAATTAAAAAACTAAATTTTAATCCATTTAATCAGCTAGTGTATAACCTATTTAAACCTATAGGTCCTAGTACGTATAAGCTAAATCCATATTTAGAGGATACAAAACCAAATAAAGATAAAGGCAAAGAAAAAATAGTAGATGAGCATGTAAATGCATGTTACTCCATACATACCAATTGGATTCACACATTAAGCCAACCGTACAAGGGTCAAATGCAGATACATCATGTAAATAATGTGGAGGTCTCTTATAACACTCCACAACAAACTCTCAAAATCTTAACAAACCAAGATATTACAAATATAATACTTTCCATGTTACTTAAACATATCATGGTATCTTTACCTCCTAATAGGCACAAATCATCCAATAGACTTTTTCTAAAATAAGGATTACCATATTGTAATTATCATTGAATAATTGGTCATCATACAAATCAATGCGAAGCATTGAAGAACCAAATTTAGAAATACAATAATAAAGGATGCATTCAAATTGTGTCTAAAACATGCAAAATACCTAATACTTCCAATGTTTTAGAAGAGAACCATCCTTCAAAATGACCAAGGATTGAAACCTTAACTATTAATGCAAATATTGATGGCATTTGGTACCAACATCTCAGGGTGGATGAAAACACTTGGAACATAGCTTGAAGTATTATCACATCATAGCAAATGGGACATAATATATATGAGTTACAATATTCTCTAGCTACCCACAATCTCTTGGGTACATTATACTACCCATTGCGTTTGAACCAAAGGTAGTAGACCTTGTTATATGGGTAATAGATCAACAACCACATTTAACTTTACATCTTGAACAACCATGGTTGAATGATATGAAAGAAACTAGTAGTAATACAAATCAATACCTTACTTTCCAACATGATAACAAATAAATTTGTATTCCACATGATGGGTATGATAGCATCCAAATACCAACAACTGCTAGTAGAGGGTTACCAAAAATATAAAAGAATTGGCAATAAGATAATATAATCAATTTCAACAAACAAGGCCACAATGTAGTACCTTAGCTCTTAAATTTGAGTACTTATTGGACTAAGTGGTTCAATGCCTTAGTATATTCTAAAAATAACAACAACAAAAAAAACTTCAAAATTTTTTTTAAAAAATCAACATTCACATGTCATAGTGGCTCTTTGGCATATATGTTGTTGGTTGCATGTTGGTAGATACCATATCATTCATTTCTATATACATGTGTGGTAGATACCATATCATTTCTATATACATGTGTTTCATGCATCATTTGAGTGTGATTCAAGCATACCTAGGCACATGATCTATGCACTTTTGAATGTTGAGCCTTCCCTCTACTCATGTCATGTGGGCATTGAGGGCATCCACTTCTTTGATCATGATACACCAAAGTCATTTCATTTTATGATCATTTTCCATTATCATGTTTGAGATTATATACTTACACATGCCTTATTCATGCTTATATATTTCATAGTGTACTTGATATGTTATGTACTTGACATTTTTTTCTAACACATATATCCAAAGGATAGTATGACATGTTTATGTTGGTTTCTTATGCTTTTCCTTATGCACTTCCTTGATTGTTTTGCCTTGCGATGGTATTATTTTTTTGAGCATTTGAATATGCTCAATTGATTGTGGCTCCCATGCCTATGTCTACCTATTGTGAAATTTGAATATGTCACATTTTGTTGTATGTTGACATTTGAATATGTCATTTTTTACTATGTGGACATTTGGCTAAGTCATGTCCTTTTGATTGTGTTGTATTTGAATATGCCCCTTGTTTGAGGTCTCCTTGGACCATTACTTTTTTATTTGATTTCAAGTGCTCTTGTGTATTGGCTTGATTACTTTTTGAGCTTACTATGTTACTATATAAAGGTCACCATGATCTATATCATGCATTTTAGGACTTGATGTGATCACATTTTGCATGCTTCAATGATATATCTACTTAGACATGTTTCTCCTATATGCTATATGATACATTTATAGTTTACATGGTTATCTTATCCTTTTGAGGTAAGGTACTACCAGTTAGTACTTCCCCTCACCTCAAAAATGGGGGAATATTATTGGGGGCATGCCATAGAGGCATGGCTTACATATTCTTCACAGACTTAGATTAAAGCGAGGGCATGTTTTGGAAACATGTTCTCCATATTTGTCATAGTTTTAGATATACATCTAGGACATCTTAAGAAAACATGTTCTCCACATTCATACCAGTTCTTAGTTTTAGATATATAGTGGGGACATGTTATGGAAACATGTTTTCCATACTTACAAAGTTTACAAATTGGCCAGATTTCATAGTTATATTATTCAGATACACATTTGTGGCATAATTATATACATTGGTACCATTATTATACTCAGGTTTCAACATGAGCATATATAAGGTGCATATGTTATTCAAAAGGCACTTAAATTATAAAACCAAACCAACTTTCATATTTTAAATAATTCTATAGACTTTAGCTCAACAATTTGAACTATTATAGAATGTATTAAGCCAATCCACTATAGTAGTTGGTTTGATTTTGGTATGGTTGATGTGATTAAATGACTCAATATTGCCAAGTTTATAGGTTGGACTTGATTACATCATCCAACCTCACCATATTTATAATGTGTGTTGACTTGGTTCACTCATGCTTACCAAGTTATAAGTATGATTGGGTTACACAATTGAGCTAATCTCAATTGTGAAGTGGTAACTTACTTTTTTATCTAAGGTTGGGGCATGTGTCCTCCAATATTTATATATTTATTTATATATATATATATATATATATATATATATATATATATGCACTTTAAATATTTATGGTTGTCCTAATATTACATCTAATGGTTCATAATGATAGATCTTTTCAAATCAAATTACCAAAATACAAGGTAATTGCATCGATACATAAGGGTACTCCTAAACCTTGCTCCTTCTAATTCAATCATTTAAATGCTTTAGATTTTAGATTATATGCACTGATTATGTACTATAACATGATCTTGATTGTAGGTTAGTCACCAACAAATCACTCAAGTTGGGCTCACACAAAGTCAAGGTGTGTTATATACACCCAAATATGCATTTATTTTCCTTTAAACTAGAAATTTCATTACTAGATTAAAGTGGGGGCGGTGGGGTCGGGGGGCGGAGGGGGGCGGGCGGATGTAGACACTATTTATGAAATATATACTACTTTAATCTTATACACTTGGAAAATACAAACCTTAGGTGTTCTTCTTATTTCTAGACCTTTCTCACTATCAAAAGGCTCACATCTGCTATCTTTCTATGCCTATTGCTTATAGCTTAGTCTAACTAATGTTATCCTAATGACCTACACCTTCTATCATACCTAGAATTATATAAACCTACTTATCTCATGTCTCTGTAAGTTCCATATCTTTGACTATTTTCCATCTGCTTGGATACGTGCATCCCAATCAAATGCCTACATCGATGCAAGTGTCATATTCCAACCCAAGTGTCTAGTGCTCTAAAGTCATCTAATTTTCAAATGAAACATATATTTATGGTTGGCCTAAATGCTTTAATGTGAGATATTTTTCATAAGGATTGGTATATATGCATGATTGATCCTCATTCATTCACCACCTAGCACAAGCATAACAACTCATAAGGAAACTTATCAAAAGCATTAAATCAAGCACTCAAATGAGTAAAGCTTCTCCATTTTCCCCTATTTCCATATTATTCATAGTGAAAACACATCTACAGGTCTAAATTACTAAAGGAGAATGCCATGAGTCATATTTTCCAAGTTAAAAGCTAGGTCATTGTTATCCTTACTTATCACATATTGCATCTTTATGCACATACAAACCCACACATAGGTGAGAACTACATGAATCTAAGACCATATTCAGATTAGTTGTTATGTAAGCATCATACACTGATAGAGGGGTCTTTGGGGTTAGCTCGACACCATGAGACCACTAACCCATTTTTCCCATAGTTACTAAGAAGATGAAGAACTAGGGTTTTAGCTATTCAACAAGAGTGACACTCTATGAGCCATATCTAAATGCTTTAAAGCAAAGGTGACACAAAACCTAAAAAGCATCGATGTAACCATCCGAGGTCAATGCAAGTGTATGAGGTCACAGGGTTGAAATTTATAGAATCTAATGACTAATCCAAAATATAGATATGGTTTGTTTCCAACCTATTCGATATAAGATCTAAATTCACACAATAATCTAGCTAAGTACCATTATTTTCTATCTATTTTGATATTAATAATTAGATGTATTTATTATTTTTAACATATATTAGTATTTTAAATTAGAATATTATTTATCTGAGTTTTCAAATTAATTGGCCTACTATAGAGATAATTTACCACCCTTGTGCCCTAGGTTATCTCTATCCCCTTTAATTCTAGATTTCTTAATCTAGATTTTAGGGTTAAACGACATGTATCAAGTGAATATAAAGAGGGGAAAATGAATGTATCTTGACATGTATTTATAGGAGAATATTTTCAAAATTTACTTTAGTTGACCTTATGAAATGTGCAGAAAGACCCAGAAGGATAACTTCAAATGTGGAAACTAGCCATTATTTGATGCAGGATGCAACTAACCCAAGTGGATAGGGGCACAATGTGATTTTGTCTACTTAAAATAGACTTGTCCATGGAGATTAGAGACATTCCACTTTTGCATGGGAGAGTCCAAAGGTGATTTTACTTAGTTGAAGCACTTAACATTAAGTGTCATGTGTAATTAGTAATGACAAACAAAGGGTCAAGTTTGCTTATAAGCAATTAGCTTAGAATAATGACAAATAAAAGCCAAATAATTTAATGCAAGTTGTGTTGCTAATAATGCGTTAATAATTATCATTATCAAGACTTATGACCAAATATATATGTCTACATAGGGATTGGGTCCATACTAATTATGAGGATCATATGAAAATTGTGAATTGAAAAAATGGCTTACCTAAATTTATTTGAGACCATGATTTCATTTGGGCTATGTAAAAGATATAATCTCTATCTCCTCTAATTGCATGAAGTTCCATCGCATCAGGATCCCCTTAAATATACTTTCCACATTTACATGAGTAACATATCACCTTAAATATGATTTCTTCTTGTGGTAATCCAAGCAATATATACCCAAGGCTTATAACACTTCTTATTTCCTTCATGCATGCAATGTGTTAAGTTGTGTAACCAAGTGGATGATAATGTTTGATTTCATGAACTATAGTAGATTTCTAACTTCCATACATGATACCCGGTTAGTGTATTTTGAGGATAATGATGGTGCATGTCTTCTTCTTTATAGATTTTGAGTAGTTTTTTGCACATGATGATAATATCATCAAATGATGTTTATGAGACATCTCTTCTACTCATGAGATCGAGAGATTCTAAACATTACTCTTTAATTCCCTTCAATAATATTATATTGATAGATTATAGGTCTAGATCATTCTATTTAGACTTCTAAATACAACACATAAATCTTTCCATGTAGTTTTCCAATGACTTCTTTTATTTTTGTGACATTCAAAAGATGTCATCCCCTCTATAATCTTTTTCTCTACAATAATCCTGGTACTTGGAGAGGAATATCTCCTTTATATCTAACCAAGTAGTGATTACATTTTTCCCTATCCCCATGAACCATTGGAGGGTTGCATCCTTAAAAGCGGTTGGAAATAATTTCAACCTTTGGGTATATTGATTGTAGTCATAAATATGATACATGATGTCAAACTCAAAAAGGAATGCATCAGGGTCCTCATTTACCATTCCCCTTAAGTTAGACACAATAAAAAGGGGAATGTTCTTCATAGTTGCATTACCTATGACATAATTTATGGAAAATTAAAAAGTTGTTGTGACATTTCCAAAGGCTTCTCCTTCCATGTCTCGCATGATTTTTTGAACTGCCTATGTACTGCTAACTTTTTCAACCCACTTTTCATATTCCTTGTCAATCTTCTTGGTCAAATGTGAGTAATGAATGATGGTTTTAGGTTTTTTTAGGGCGGTGAGGGGGACTCTTTTGAATGGGGATGGATTGGATTCTTTTGGGAATTATTTTATAAATTTGACAAATATGTTGTCTAGCATAGTTGGTGTTGCTACTACAAATTTAAGATTTTTTTTGGAGTAAACAAGGCTTTATATTCTCTTTTAGATAGAAGTTTAGGTGAGGGTAGAGGGAGCTAAATACTAGAATCTGAGTATAAAGTGGCCAAATTGAATCCCTTTGACATGGTGGGAAGATATCTTGCTTAGGACTATGAGGATCTTCTTATTCCCTATTCTTAGACTAGTCTACTAATTCAACGCAAAACTCCTTTGTTGTTGCTTCTTTTGATAGGGATTTAAGTAATGATTGTGGGTTGGATATGGGTGGACTTGTAATTGGTATATGTGATTTATCAGATTCTATTTATGTAGCAAAACTTATTCTCTTACACAATAATCTACCTAAGTGATCCCTCTCATGCCACATACACTCAATGAGTCATCTTTGTTTATTGTCTACCCTCCATTGCACATGGAACTAGTTTCAGGAGGATTTTTTTCTTCTGATTTGACTAATCTAATTGTATAAATTAGAATTTGACTAGATAAAAGTAAATTTTATCCTATAAACTACTAAATTTACCATTAAAATGTGAAATTTAATCTAAAGAGTGAGAAATTTAAGCTAGAATGTGAGAAATCTAGTTCAGAAAGCATAAAATTTTAATATACAAAGCAATAAATTTAAGCCAACCTTCTAAGATCCTAATACTTGACGTCTTTCCTCGGTAATGATGCCAAAATGATGAGCAAAATCAAACCATTAATTGAACCGGTGTAGCATACAACCCAATAAAATCAACTAAGGGGTGACCTTTTGATTTATTGATAATGTTGATTCACTAATTATCAACCTAGAGACATATTTTTTGGGAAGGTATCGGTACTGTATATGTGATACTAATCACTTTTAAAGCAAGGGTACTAAGATTTGTGTATAGGGAAACACACTTGCAAAATTTAAATGATGAAAAAGCAAATCACATTAACGGAAAGTAAATTATAAGAAAGTAATTGTTGGAACTGATTTGTTAATTTATATTTGGAAGCTTGCCATATAAAATTGAAAGTACATACATGAATTTGAAATATACACACCTAAAATTAGATTATGTATATGGAAATTAGCTATGAACTCAAAATATACACACTTATAGAAATGAAACAAGAATGATCTCACAACATCATTAAATGAAACTAACTAACAAATGGAATTTTCACCATAATTCCTTACGAGTGGACCGTCCTCAGTTGGACTTGCATTCCAATCCCTTCATTCGCTATAACTATGCTAAATCTCTTTGATTACATTAAATGATTATGTAGTAATGTAAATTTTTTGATACAATATAGTTACAAAAAGATTGCAACAATTCTATTATTTATCCTGGTTATAGCTTTTCCTCCTCCTCTTAAATAAAGAATTTAGGTCCTTATTCTGATGTTTACAATATCAAATGTTACAATAGCAGATCTAAACTAACCATTAAAAATGACAAAAGGTAAGGAACATGAGAAAACAACATGTTTATTATTGCAACTATTTAGAAGGGATGATCCAATGGAGAAAGAATAAGGATTGGCAGATCTAAAATTGACTTTTCTTTTCCCTATAAATTAAGAACTACTTCATCACTCAAACCATAGAAGATATTCACTTAAAAATCTACTAACTAGTTGTGACAGTTCGAAAAATACATTTACAATCGTTACTACAAATAACTTACCTAATTGTTATGGGTACATTGTGAATGCTACAACCAACCATATAGATGACTTGCCTAGCTGTTATAGTTGTGATATGAATGTTGCAGTTAATGCTACAAGTGGTGCACAATCTATTCCTTCTAGTTTTTATGGGTGCCTATTTACTCACAATTGCCTCTTAAGATCTACATTTGCTTGATTAGTAATAAAGCCAAAAATAATGACAATGATAAATAATGTTATTTCATCCATAAATAATTAGTTTAAACCCAAAAAAATCAAATATGTAAATAACATATTCGTTAAGTGCTATTATGGAAAAAAAAAGGACTTAAAAGGTAACATCGATATACAAAGTATTGGTTGTGAGGTCAAAAAGGAAGGTTTAAAAGGGCAAATTGGGTCAATTTTGGGGCTCATCAATAGTCATGTTTTTATTGGCTTACCCGACAGAGCTCATAAAATATCATCTACACACTACTCAAAGAAGTACATTCAAGGGTCCTTTATATGTAACATGACATGTCATAAGAAAGGAAGGGGGATCCATGGGTTTTTATTAAAGGGCTTAATGCTACACTATGCAAGGAAGTGCCATAGAATGATGTAATGTTTAGGACATACCATGCTCTGAAGGGATTTTTTGATCCTTTAGAAGAGGGAAAATGGGTTGTGTTGATGGCGGTGGGCATGGCTAGTGTCGTGCCCTCTTTGTTTATTTATTCGGTTGATGTAGGTGAGATTGTCAATTGTTCTCAATGAAAAAAGAAAATATTTTATAATAGGTTACATTACGTGTGGCTCTGTCATCATTGACAATTCATTGAATATGGTGGTACATGGTTGTCGCATGAGTTTTAAATGCCTTTATTTTCACATTTATCCCTTATGTGAAGCATGTATGGTTAAATTAATCGCCTTATGGGGGGTTGGATAGCTAGGAGGCTCTTTATTACTTGTTAGGCTTGTTGGGATGGAAAAGTAGACGAGGATTTAAGATTTTTATGCATTTTATTCTTGACCGCTACAACTATCGTATATAGTATTATATATTATATACATTATTAATTATAAACATATTATATATATACTAATAATGTGTGTATGTGTGTGTACGTGAGTGCGTGTATACATGTGTCTCCAAGGTAGTTTTTTAAGAGTATGTCATTGCAATGGTGATCATTAGGTCATGGGTTCGATTTTGATTGGATCACGAGTGTCAAGTGGGACACTGATGTAAGCTCGAAGGATTACTCTGTTAGACTCACCTTACAAATTACGTGCCTAAATATACGTCAAATCACTGGATCCACAATGATGTTAATGTCATTCGAGAATAACATGATACCCTTAATTTTATATATATACACACACTATTATTTTTTATATTACTTTTATAAAAACATTATATATAATATTAATTATTATCTATAAATATATTTTATATATATAGTTTTTGTATATATATATATTAGATATTTTATTTAATATAATATAATAATATATAATACAATTATATTATAAGTGTATAATAATTTAATAAAAATAAAAATATTAAATATTATAATTATATTATAATATATTATATTAAGATTATTATTACATTATTATATCTTTGATATTATATATAATTATAATATATAATAAATATATTATAATATACAATATGTAATATTTTTATACACTATAGAACTAATATATAATATACAATAATATTAAACTACTATATATAATTATTATATAATAATATAATATAATTATATATAATAAAAAATATATTATTATAATAATTTATATATAAATTTAAATTATTTTATATATATATAAATAAAATTATATTATATAGTTAATATTATCATATATACATTACATATATTAAGGGTAAAGTGGAGGTTTTTTTTTTCAAATTAAGGACCCCATATCTTAGAAGACAATCAGTCAAACAAGGTCTAAAAATTCAAACACACCATAAGACTAACAAAAATCGCTCACACAAGAAAAGGGGTTGCATCCAACCCAAAAACAACCAAGATACATTAAAAAGAGGATCTGAAGGCAACAGTGCACAAAGTCTAAAAATGAACCCAGCGCCTTAAAGAATATACATGAAAACCAAGAGCTAAACAAACTGAGCCCAAAACCAATTAGGCCTTGTTTCCTCCTTCCAAACGATATCTGCGAGGACCTCCAACTTGTAGCAAGTTGGACGATTGGGTCTCTATTTTTTTTTCTATTTTCTCTGAACTTTAATCCAACCTCTGTTATCCTTTAAACTTTTTGGAGAAAAAATGCTTCCAATATCCTCTTCAAGATTATGCAAAATCATATTAGAATCCTCTTCATCAACACTAAAAGGTATCATATTTGGAACACCGGTTTCTTGGGGAGCCACTTCAACAAGTTGCTCCAAAACCAATTATATATCATTTTCTTCTTCCACATCTGAAAGTTTATTTTCTGTGAAATCTCCAACCCACTGATTTATGAACTCTTCATTCATATCATTTAGACTATCTTCCTTCTCTGAAAACTTTACTCCATCACCCTCAAGGTTTTCTACTTCTACTATCAAAAGATCCTTGTTAGTATTTTTTGCCCATGAAATATCTTGATTTTTTCTATATAATATTAATGCCCATATATATATATATATGTAAATATATATATTTTTAAATAAATTATAAATATAATAATATTAATATATACTAAATATTATTATTATATAAGCATATTTACTAAATTATATATTATAGTACTATCCGTATATAATATTATAGTTATTATTAGTATATTATTATTATATTTCTATATTATTTATACGTATATAATATTATAGTTATTAGTATATTATTATTATATTTTTATATTATATTATATATTATTTATTATATATATATATATATATATATATATATATATATATATATATATATATATATATATATATATATATCTTATATTATAAAATTACATGATATTATATATGGACATAATATTAGCAATTGTTTGTGATGGTGCAATGTTTTTATTAATAGGATGCTGCTAAAATTATTAAAGATGGATCTCTTTCTATTTTGCAGAGTGTTGAAATGAGCTTGAAGAATAGTGTTGGGGAGGGAGATTGTGTGTTGTTAATTTATTACATTAAGATGATATTTGTTTCAATTATGTATAGGGATATTAAAATAATTTAGTAGAAGTTCCAAATTGCATTGATATATGTGATATGTCATTGACTTTTGTATGTATATTTAATTGAGCTTCTTTGAGTTTATCTCCTGAAATAGATAGTCATCGTCCCTCACCATCAACACCCAATTCATTTTGAAATATTTCACTACTTTCATGCCCTGTATAGCTTTGCCCTTCCCTACCATTTCACTATTACTCAAGCTCACTATAAAACAAAAGGTCTTCTCTCAACACAACTCATTTCCATATTATATAAAGGAACACAACACTTTATTTGCCATCATCATCTCTACAAAAAAAAAGAGTATTATCATTCATTATTGCATATACAAAAGATAAAATAAGATGAGTGATTATAAATTTTAAGTTAAGTAAAATTATAAATTTATACTTTTTAACTTTACAAAATCCCACTTCACTAAAATATTAAGTAACACCCTTCCCAATAATAACTTTGATTCTTCAAATAAATACTAATTTACTATAATTGAAAGCATTTATATACTACCAAAAATAAAAAGATTTAATTATTTTAACATGTCTAATATCCCTGTCTCATGGTCATGTTATTGGCTTTAGTCTCCATCTTCTCTATCTTATTTTCATTTTGTTTGGCTCACCAATTTCGAATAAAAAATAGAATCCCATGACAAGGCGTAAATCTAAGGGTTTGTAAAAATCTAAGTCTTAATTAAGCTAACTTGTATAATTAAGTGTAGAATGTTATACCTTGTTATTTTTCATACAACCATACTTTTCTTATTTAAATTTGTTTTGTATGAAAGTGAACCAATTTTCAATCATATGTTTTCCAAATCTGTACAAAGAAAACATTCAAAATACTATATATTGTTTCCTAAGCATGTGGAGGTCTTGTTTAAGATTTCATAAGGAATTAGAATTGGATTGAGGTGACAATAGAAACAACATCCCCCTTTAATCATAGACACACTAGACATTCACATTTTATCTAACTTAAATATTCATTCTTCATGTCTTCAAAGAGAATCTACAATGTAGGTTTATTTGCTCATTCAATTAAAAGAAATATAATTAATAAATATTTTGTAAATATATTTATTTGAAATATGTAATAAATGTGATCATAGGAATTTTAACAATAAAATGGAGGTTGGATTAAGTGTTAGTTCATAAAACAATGAAAAGAGTACACTAACATATTAACATCTCTAAGTTTAAATTATAGGAAGAACATAATGGACAAAATATAATTAAAAACTCAATTAGAATGTAAAAGAATAACAATCTTTTACCTTCCTTGAATACTCCAAATGATTTTTTTGTGGCTTGTTCAGTTTGTACTCAAAGAGCTTTTGGTAATAGAGTTTTTTTTACTCCTCTCCTTAACACCATGGTTAGCTTATTTGATGTGGCTTATGGCTTGGCTCAATATTTTGAAATTATAACATTATTGTTATGAATCTTATGCAAAATCCTACATTATAAATCTACAATATCCAAGTTCTCTTTTCAATAGGCAATGGCTTATATTTATAGGCTTAGGAACTAACCCCAGCTCAAGGTGAGTTAAAATGTAGTTTAAACATGGAATGGGTTCAAACCTAACCTAAGTGAGTTAATTAACCCCAGTAAAGTTAAAAGGTGTCAATAAATAATGATTTGCAATGAATAGGTATGGATAAAATATTTTGAGATATTTTCAAAGGCTTGATAACTCACAAAAGGTAATCATGAAAGGCTAAGATATTTCATATTTTTTAATTTTTATTTTTACTAATTTATTAATTACATATGGATAATTTAACTAAGCATTTTATTTGGTTTATCTTGTTAATTAATTTTGATTATAATTTTAGCATTTTTAAGATTTGATTTAAGTGTGCAAGTACCCCACTTAATAGGTCTATAGGCCAATTTGCATATTGTGATGCTACAGGATGATTAGAGATGAATATGTAAGAGATTTTTGTTGCTTACAGTAGGATACCCCAATTAGGGATGTCTCAATGAGATTATGAGCTTTGATGAATGATGCACAAGTAAATTTAGGATGTTTATTGATTCCTAGACTTAATTTACAAAGGTTGGTAGGAATTAGTATGAAGTCCAATTGAAGGCCATTGGTGGTCAGTTTTAGATGTCTATAGTTTGCCCCTGTTTGGTAAGGTGTTAAAAGCTGTAAATATGATAACATCTTCTTAAATAATAAAAAGGTCCTGTATGTTTGTGATTTCAATGGTAATGGATTAACTGTAGGTGCCCTCTCAAAGGAGTGATTGGTAAAAGGGTCGATAATCGGTCCCTTGAAAGGAGAAAATAATTGGACTAAAAATATGAGTTGATGGTGTGGAAAAGACTACTTTGCCTAGAGGTTGTTATAACTAGTGGCATATAAAACTGCCCTAGTTAGGGCAGACAAACAAGATGATTTGCCCATAGGCAATTATAATCATTAGCATAGGTGGGACAAAAAGGTAAAGATTTGCCCAAAGATGGTTATAATCATTAAAAAAGGCTTAGGGTAACAAGAGAATGATTTTCCCCGAGGCAGTTATAATCATCAAAATAGAAAACAATTATTTGCCCATAGGCGATTATAATCATTGGTAGGATAAAAACATACCCTAGTTGGATGGATAGAATAATGGTTTACCCAAAGGTGGTTATAAACATTATCACAATGAAAACATGCCCCAATTGGGTAGAAAAAAGAAAATGATTTGACATAGGTGGTTATAATCATTAGCCCTCAAATGGATGGAAACATAATGATTTGCCCAAAGGTGATTAGAATCAATGGCAATGCAAGTGGGACGGTATACAATGATTTGCCCAAAGGCGGTTATAATCATTGGTATCCTGATTATGACAAACATGATGGAGAAGATGATGGCAAAATGCTATAGAGTTGAAAGATGAATTTAGGCAGCGTATGAGTAAGGAGATGCTCAACCGAACTAGCAGGGAGGAAAAATTCTTTGGTTGTTTAATTACTCTGTGTAGAATATGATTTGGATTAGATCAAGAATGTTATGAGTGCCAAGGAGATATATCATTATTATATTACTATGTAGACTCCCAAAGCTAATTTTAATTATAGCACATAATGGTAGGCATCATGATAGAACACCATGATAACTTGGATGAAATATGCATATGTACTGACACGTGATCCAATACTCAAGTGAAAATAATGCACCAATAATAAATACCATGAGGATAATGTTGACGTATGAATATGGATGGATTCAAGAATAATGTGCAAGGAATCACCCAATGAATGCACATAGACTGAATCAAGGCACAACAAGAAAGTAAACAAAAAAGCAAATAAATAAATAAATAGAAAGATAAAACAATAAACAAACAAAAAACAAGTAAAAGAACGTAAAACACAAATATTGGTTAATCATAATGTTAGTACAAACAACATAACACAAACGAGATGATGGACATTGCCCCTAGACCAGAGGAGACAACATAACAAACAAATAAAATGGGGGGAAAGAAGAAAAGGAGGGGGTTGGTCAAGATGGCTCCAGATGCATTAGGTAAGTGGACGTTGCCTACATAGTTCCATGAACGTAATATCTAACAAAAAATTTAGGTCAAATGTAGTTATCTCAGAAAATGGAATAGAATAAAATGATGATCAAGAAAAACATGAGTGTGGTGTAGAAGAATATGGGAATGATTTTGTAAAATGGCAAGTGTGTAGGATATGAGGCCAATAAGGATGAGAAAACTAAATGATAAGTGGTTTATTATGATTTAGTAAGGGCTCCTAGAATCCTTAAAATAAATAAGTGGTCAATGTTTTTGGATTTTGTAAATCTATTTTACAAAATATTTTTGAAATTTTAGATCATCTCAACTCAATCGAGAATGACAAGACACTAAACGGTCTAAGCTCACAAAATGATGAGAGTGTTCAAACTTAGAATACTCGCAAAATGGTGAGGGCGTGGCTTAGGTTGCTTGTAAAATGGCAAGAGCATTCAAACTTACAATGCTCATAAAATGGTGAGAGCATGGTAAAGAGTGATTGAGTTGACCTCAATGTATATAGAGCACTACCTACATAGTCCTAGGATGGGACCTCAAGTAACTATATTTTTGTCTTACAACTGAAGAATATGACTAGTGTAGTAGCCAATTCAAACAAAATAGGTAAAGTAGGCAAAATGGCATAGTACAGCATAAGCATGTCAAGGTGGTACTTCAAGGCATGATAAACAAATATTGACCTTAATTTTACCATAGACAGTTATAATTAAGAAATAATGGCATAGGTCAATGATACTAATTTTTCCATAGGTGGTTATAATTAATAGCATGATAATGAAACACTAATTTGCCTAAAGGTGGTTATAATCAGACACACTTGGTATATAATAGAATAAGAAATGAAGGATACAATTGCCAAACTACTATCATATTGCTCCAAATATGGCCTTTATCTAGAATGCTAAAAGAAATGTTAAACTGGATCAAAATATTTCATGTTGAAAATGGCCGTGAAACCAATGGAATGGAACCAAGGTCAACAGGCTGGGTAAGGAGGGTGAAAATAACTCAGTCGATAGAAAAGGCATGGTAGAACGGTATGTTAGAAGGAAAAATGTTGATGTAATGGTATAACTAAAATGGGCCTCATAGAAAAAACATGAGGTCTCTCAAGAAAAGTAATGCTTGAGATGTATAATGTTCATCGGCTCATCAAGTTCATCCCCATCTGGTGTGGTGAGCATGTATGCTCCAGCACCATAGTTTGAAACAATGATGAATGGGCCTATCTAATTAGGTTTGAGCTTGCCTTTATGTTTCTTCTCGGTTGTGGTATTCTACTAGGTTTCTTTAAGGATAAGATCACCAAGCTCAAATTCTCTATGTTTGATGTACTGATTGTAGTGGCCACGAAGTTAGTTTTGGTGTACTTGAAGGTTATTAACTATAGCCATGCATTTCTCATCAAGTAACTCTAATTATTGAAGGCAAGCTACTCGATAGTCTTCATCATCCAGGACATGTTTTAAAGAGATGCGCAAAGAAGGTAACTCGACCTCAATGGGATTAATGGCCTTAGTGTCATAAACAAGTGAATACATAGTAAATCCTATGGGAATATGGTGATTGGTATGGTATACTAAAATGGCACATAAGATTTGGAGGTGTCAATCACAGCTGACATCATTAAAAATCTTTTTGAGGATGTTTATATTAGTTTTGTTAGATGCTTCAGCTTGGCCGTTACCTTGAGGGTAATATGTTGTGGAAAAATGTTGAGTAATTTTGTACTCAGTACATAGCGATTTGACATCTTTGTTTTTGAATGATCTATCATTATCAAATATAATGTTAGAGGGGATACCATCAAGGCAAATGAGATCATTAGAAATGAATTCAAAAATTTGCTTTTCGATCATGTGAGGGGTATAGCTTCAATTCACTTAGTGAAGTATTCGGTGATGGCAAGGATATGTTTATGGTCATCGAATGAGGTGGGTTTTATCTTCCCAATGAGATCAAGGCCCCATATATAAAATGGACATGGTGTAAGCATTAGTTTTAGAGTCTTGCCTGGGGCATGAATTAGATTGGCATGTCATTGACATTTGTCGCACTTTTTTACATAAGCAATTACATCTAAATCTATTATTAGCCAATATTACCTGGTACATAAGATATTTCTGGATAGGATGTCCCCATTGGTGTGGGATCCACATACTCCCTTGTGAACTTCTCGTAATGCTAATGTAAATTTTATCAAAGTTAAACAATGAAGTAAAGTTCTATCAAAACTATGATGGTAAAGAGTTGATTCAAGTAGGGTTTAATGTGTATCATGGTGGACAAAGGCTTTGGATTGTTTCTGGGATAGGTATGTTGGCATTATTTGGTCATGAAGATAGGTGTATAGTTTTAAATACATATAGAGCTAAGACCAGCAATATCACAGATCATTGTGATGGTTGAAGGTTCATGAGCTGACATTAGTAGATTTTCAATGAGGAATTGGTGTTCTTTTGCCATGTTTGTATGTCAAATTAGAGATCTAATGGTGATCATGGAATCTATTATTTTGTTACTTGCCCTTGGTATATGTTCAGACTATATATCAGTAATCTACAACTTGAGAGTGTTGACCATGGCCTTATATGGTACTAGCTTGTCATCCTCAGTCTAAAAATGGTCTGTAACTTGATTGATGATTAACTGAGAATCACCATAAACCTTTAGATGTTGTATGTTTCATTGCACTGCCTGTCGAAACCCTACAATTAGTGCTTCATAGTCGACCATGTTGTTGTTAGAAGGAAAATTGATCCTAGATGACTTAGGGATTAGAACCCCTTGTGGTGTAATGAATAAAAGGCATATCCCCAATCTATGTGTTGTGAATGAACCATCAAAATACAGCTTCTAGTGTTGTTCCTCAAGAGGTGTGCCAATGATGGTCATAAGGGATTCATCTGGGAAGTGGATGTTAGCGGCTCTATATCTGTAAGGGGTGATTTATCACGTTGATTTGTGAGAACTTGCCCCTTGATGACTTTCTACTTGACATACTATATCTCAAATTCACTGAGAAACATGATCCATTTGGCCATACGACCTTGTAAAGTTATTTTAGATAGTAGATACTTGAGCGGATCTACTATGGAAATAGCCATGCTCTTATTGTTTAACATGTAATGTTGTAGTTTTTGAGCTACATAGACCATACCTAAACATGCTTTTTCAATGGGCGTATAATTATGCTCATACGTGACCAGTGTATGACTTAAATAGTACATGATATGCTCCTTTCCATTATCATCATGTTGAGCTAAAAGTGCCCCTAAGGCTTCATTAGTAACTAATAGGTACAGTAAAAATAGCTTTCTTGGTGTTGGTGGTAATAAAATAGGCAGATTTGTAAGATAGTCCTTCAGCTGTTGGAAATCTTTTTGGCATTTGTCATCCCAATGAAATTATACCCCTTTCTTCAGCAAGTATGTGAAGGGATGGCACTTTTGGGCAAATTGAGATATGAAGCATTTAATAGATTGTATTTTGCCCTACAAACTATGAAGTTGCTTCAAATTGGTTGGTGGTGACATCTCTATTATGGCTTGTACTTTGGCTGGATTGACTTTAATGCTTTGGTGAGACACAATAAAGCCAAGTAATTTCCCTAAAGTAAATCCAAAAACACACTTCTTAGGATTGAGTCAGACTTTGTATTCACGTAGTCACTCAAATATATGTCATAGTGTTGTTGGATGATCAACCCTAGTCTTTAATTTTCCCAATATGTCATCGATGTAGTCTTTAAATATGTCATGCATCATATCATGAAATATGATGGTCATGACTCTTTAATATGTGGCCCCAACATTTTTGAGACCACATGGGATAACCTGATAATAGAATGTTCCCCATGAAGTGGTGAACACTTTTTATGATTGGTTGGTGGTGGCATCTCTATTATGGCTTGTACTTTGGCTGGATTGACTTCAATGCTTTGGCGAGACACTATGAAGCCAAGTAATCTCCCTGAAGTAACTCCAAAAACACACTTCTTAGGATTGAGTCAGAATTTGTATTCATGTAGTCACTCAAATATATGTCATAGTGTTGTTGGATGATCAACCCTAGTCTTTAATTTTCCCAATATATCATCAATGTAGTCTTTAATAATGTCATGCATCATATCATGAAATATGATGGTCATGACTCTTTAATATGTGGCCCTAACATTTTTGAGACCAAATGGCATAACTTGATAATAGAATGTTCCCCATGAAGTGGTGAACACTATTTTATGTTGGTCTTTTGGCTCAATTCAGATCTAGTTATAGCCTAAAAATCCATCCATTAATGAAAGCATTTCATAACCTATTGTAGAGTCGATTATCATATCAATGTTCGACAGAAGAAAGTCATCCTTTGGGCAAGATTTGTTTATGTCTCTAAAATTAGTACATATTTTGAATCCTTATAGCTTATTACTGACTGGAACAACATTAGAGATCCATTTAGAATAGTCGATTGGCCTAATACATCTCGTTTCCAAGAGTTTTTTCATCTCTTTCTTCACTAATACAGTAATGTGAGGATGCATCTTGCACAATTTTTGTTTTACAAGTTTGGCATCATGATGTACCACAAGGTGGTGTAGAACCATGGTGGGGTCCAAACTAGGGATGTCAAAGTAGGCCCAAGCAAATATATCAATAAATCCATCAAAAGGTCTATAAAAACTTCATGTTCCTCCTCAGTGAGGGACATGCCTAATTTGATCCATTTCAGGTCATCTGGAGTTCTGATGTTAATCTTTGAGTGTTCTCCACAAGAAGAGTCGAACCATCTTCCAAAATGGTTAGAAAATATTTGAACTAGCCTATAATGGTAGAGTCCTCTGTTAGGACCAGCTCTTCAAGTTTTCCTAGGCATGATGGATCAGAATCCCCCAAGGTTAGGGACGGCAATGTGACAAACATTGTTGGAAACTCTTGGATGATTTGATCAAAAGCCTGTTGTTCTTCAAAATTGAACTTGGACCCATAGGTAAGTTCATCATTAATGGTCTTCTAAAATATGTTTGAGGAAGGTTGAACACCCCTGTCAAATGGTGCTTAAAGTAGGTTTTCACCACTAGAATGGCCTATCTCTTTACAATTTCCCTGGTCTGAAAGCACCTAAAAGAGGTTTTCACTTTGAGACCTCAATGTTTTATTTAATTTTTTTTTGGCTAAGGGTGTTCATCCATTCTCCAAAATAGGCTTTAAGATCTAATTTGATTGAGAACCCTTGTTTGTGGTCTCCCAACAGAACATTGTCCCTAAGGCCTAGAAAATTATAGGAGGCCTCATCATTCTAAAACTCATCGACAGGCACTATTGATTTTTGTTGGTCCTAGTTTATCTATTGAGGATAATATAATGGAAGTGGGTTGTGGTGAATAATTAGTATAAGGGTATAAATGGAATTAGTGTCAAATAAATTGGTATTGACTAGGTCATCAAAAGAGTTGTGATCGAACTCTACTTTATTGTCAACATCATCATCACTAGTCATTGGTTTTGGAATACGAATAAGGTATTTGGGGTCACCCCCAAGCGATTTAAATCCAATACCATATGTTCCTTTGTACTGAGTGGTAGAAATTGGCTCAAACATTCCTTGTTGATTAGGCCCAAGGCTTCTTCCTTCATAGGCATGCCTTTCCATGATTTTGTTTGATATGGGGTACCTGACATTGAGGTAATAATTAGCCAGTTTATCATTATACAACCAAGATTCATCACCTTCAAGTGGGTCCTATTCTTGGCTAGTGATTGGTATGAAATTAATAGGTGTTAGACTATGCAGTTGGCCTTTACCCTTTATTTGTCATTCCATGCAAGGTGGTTTAGCTTTTGGTCTTCCAAAGGACTTGGGGTTTCGTGGAAGCTTAGCAATATGGAATGTATTGTGGGTCAAATATTATCATGGGCCATTAGCCAAGATAGTATAATGATTAGATATTTCAATAGGTGACATGTGAGAAAGTGAATCAAGGGTATCAAGGTCAATGCAATTGGCCTCTGATGAATCAACAAGTATTTATTTCCCCTTGTCCTTCTTTGCAACTAGAGTCAAACCAAAATGGTAGTTATAACTTTGGTACTAGGCCTCTAAACGTTTTCAATGCTCATATGGCTACAAATCTCCATGAATGGTGACTTCCATACTTGAATGGGAGAACTTGATACACCAGTGCAATGTTGATGGGATTACATGAATCTCATGTATCTAAGGTCTACCCAAAACCATATTATTTGACAAATTAAGGTCTAACACATGGCATAAGGTATCGTGGGTCAAAGTCCCAATGATAATTGGCAAGTTGATGGTGCCCTATAATTCTCACTCTTCATTGTCATAGGCTTTGATTGTGATCATTTCTAATTGGAGATCGACTATAGTGTACTTGAGAAGCTTGATGAGACTTAGAGACATAATATTTAGACCCAGTATATTGTCTATGAGGACATGTTTCACTTTGTGCCACATTATGAAAACTTTGATGTACAATGGATTATTATGTAGCAGGTTAAAGGATGACATATCACTTTGGTTGAAGGTTAATTATTAGCCTAGGGCTAGATGTCCAACCAAAGCTTGAAATTTGTCTATAGATATGTCATTAGGAACTTTATATTGGCCAAGGAACTCTGTTAAGATGTTCTTATCTATTGTAGATGTATGAAACAAATCTAAAATAGAAATTTGTGTGGGAATATTCTACAATTATTCCACAATATTGAATGTCTTTTCTTGCACAGTGATAAATGGCTTGTTCCTATTTAGAACAATGGGTTGGATGGGTAAAGTGGTAGATGGATGTGGGCCTCAAAAGGTAATCTTTTACCATTAAGTTTTGATTACACAATAAACATTAGATACAAGACCATTATTGATAATAAATGATGGTGGTGGGGGACCAGACATGATAAGTCTCGATTGTTGGTGCACTTGTGCATGGTCACAGGCCAATGATGAGTTATCGATATAAGGTCTAAAAATGGGAATCCCTGCTTTTTGGTATGCTTGTATGTAGTCCTAAGTCAAGGAAAGACCATCGACATAGTTTAGTTGGTTGGAATTGATTAGCAACTATCTTGTTTGATTGATACTTGGTCTTGGATTGATGGAGATAGTGGAAATGTGACCTCTTGCAAGATGGCCTACATCCTTGTTGTAGTCATGTGCAACTGCATGGTAGCTTTGTTGGTTATTAGCATCATTTTGACCTTGGTTTTGTCTATTATTTTGATGTTGTTGTTGGTTCTACCTTAGCTATTAATAATGTTGTTGTTGTGTAGGCCTTTATTGCTATTGTTGTTGGTCATTATGTTGGGGAAAGGGATTTTGATAGATTCCTATATTCTGATTAGATGTGGAAACTCCATGATCCAATATGATATCTCCATTTTCCAGCATATTCTCAATAAAATGCTTAATTTACACACAATGATGCAAATCATGTCCATTCACCTGATGATACTCATAGAATTAATTTTCATGTATTAGTCTGGATAGTCAATGCCCTCAGGATAGTGTTTCAAAATAGGTTAGTTAATCAGATTAGTTGTGGTGAGCTTGTGAAACACCAATTCAATGGGTTCTCTAAGGTCATTAAAGATGTGATGAGTAGACATAATTCTCCTTGGAGGAGGGGTTTATAAAGGCAATGGTTGTTGTGTTTGTTACACTAGTTTAGGTTGTTTTACTTATTACGTTTGTTGAAGATGTTATTGGTTAGGAGTAATTTGCATATTCAGTGTAGGATGAGTAGATGGTGTTTGTACCCTTTGGACTGTCACACCTTGATTAATTCATTTCCCTTAACGTTCTTGTTGTGATTGAACTGCTTGGATTTATCATAATTGTTAGTCTAAGTTGGTTGTGATGCTTGCACTTGGATTGAGTTCTGAATTTGGCCATTGTCCTGGTTTTGGATTTGGTTCTAATTTGATGAGGTAAGTTTCATTATCCCTTTATTAATAATGGATATTTCAATCAAGAAAACCTCTATCAATGATTTCCTTGAAAGTGTGCATGTACTGCAATTCTAAATGGTAAGATATCTCACTATGCAAGTTCTTGGTAAACATAATAGCTAGTTGCTTATTTGGTAGACTGTGGGTGAATCAGCTTGAAAGGGCTCTCCATCATTGTAAATAACTTATAAAGCTTTCACTGACCTTTTGTTTCCTTGCATCAAATTTACCAACAAAATCTCATGCTCGACATTGTAGGAGAAGTGTTGCACAAAGTTGTCTAAAAGATCATCAAAGTTAAAAACTGAATTCTTAGGTAATATCAAAAACCACTCCAATGTTTATCCTACTAGACTCCTTAGAAACAACAGTAGGAGGTATATGTCATTATAGGACATTGGATAACAAACAACAAATAATTCCATCAAGTAAGCCTTGGGGTCTCCTTTCCCCTTGTATTTTTCAAATTTTGGTGGTTTGTACCCCGCAGGAAATGGTATTTGCAAATACTTCATGTTAAAAGGGTAAGAACACACGTCGTCTAACTTCAAATTTTTAGTCTATTTCCCTCCTTGGATGGTGGGAATTGCATCCTTCATTTATTGTAGTTCTTCGGCTAGGAAACTAGAGGGAACATTGGTCTGAGGTGGAGACTAGGCAATCACAAGTGGATTACTTTGATTGGGGTATAATGGAGGCATGCTTTGTTGTGGAATGTTGGATTAGTTCAAGAATTGACCAAGAATATATATACATGGATTAGGGTATGATTATTAGAATTGCATGATTTGTTGTGTAATATTCTGGTTGGGATTTGGTATATGGGCCTAGCTTTGGGGAAATTATGATTGGGATGGAAGGATATGGCTAGGGGTAAATTAGGGACTTGTTGCTGACTAGTCAAACCTTGATGATTAAGGAGAACTTATGAACCAAGGCCCTGTCATTGAGCTTATGGCACATTAGGAATAAAAGACAATTGTTGCCTAATTAGTACTTTTGGAACATTGGAACCTCTTAGCTGCATGAATCCTTATTGGGAAGTAGACACATGTTAAAGGTTCAACATTTATCGATGACCAATACTCATACACTATTGATTAGACATTGTTTATGATTGTATTGGCATGTTGGTCTACGATTGAAAAGGTATGTTCATTACTACTTGGTGAGGTGGAACATTGGTTGCCCCTATTGAGGTGGTAGAATTTTTTGCCTCTGTTGCATGGGTATGTTGGATAGTGCTTGTTGTTGTGGACCTATTGTGTGGAGTGATATTTGTCATGTTTAATTAAGGCACGACACTGGTTGTTGCTTGATTACTTAATCCTTGTTGTTGTGTGCTAGAAGAAGAAGTTGGTTGAGGATTATAGGTAGTTGTTTGAGGTTGGGAAGTAGAAATTCCTACCCCCTGTGTTTGAGATCTACTCATGGTGTTAACTAAAGGCACATTTTATTGTGGACTAGTTTTTTGTGTGTTTACACCACTTTGGTTTGGATTAGATGACACTTGTGTATTGTCCACTATGTTTGGCTCACTATTTTGTGTAGAAGCAAAAGACACTTCTTCAATAATTGGAGTATTGAACATGTTTCCTATTTAAGTGCTTTATGTGAATCAATTTATGCCCTAATTTTTTTGGCTAGTCAACTTGATTAAGACTCATGTTGAAGGAATTAGCTCAATAAGAGGAGCATTTGACATGGTCATGTTATTGAAGTTGTGCATTAAGTTTAAATAAATCTGGTACATTATTTGCATTTGTATGAAATGATCCTCCATGAGGCCCTTCCCTGTGACAATCATATGTGTGTCTTGATATGGCATCAATACTATAGCTTGAGGGTGGATAGAAGAGGCATGTTCAATGTTTTGATTATAAGACATGTTGTAAGGCCCTTTTACTAGGCTTGGCAAGTTTTCATGGGGAAAGTCTATTGGAGACTTGGCCCCTACCTCCATGGCTCTGATTAAGACTTCATCCTTATTCACAAGTAGGTGATGATCAAACAAATAAGGGTCATAGGCCAATGGCATTGTAACATAATATGATTACTATTATAATTATTTTGCAACCAAAGGTATGCTATCTAGGCATTATGTCATTTGTTCTTGGTCCTGCTCTGAGTATGGAGGAGTGTTGACCAAATAATGGGCCAAAATAGCTTAGCTTTATTCCCCTAATTGAGCATTGTAAGGTGGATAAGGATCCATCTCACAAATGACATCATCTCCATAGGGGTCTTAAACAAAGTCCTCTCATGAAACCACATTACTATACCTTGGATTGTTCATGACACCACTATGTTTATAGTGAGACATGGTCAAATCAGTGGTAAATTCCTCACGATAAAAAATTATTAGAGTTATATAAACTCTGAAAAATAATGTCTAAAAAGATAAAAGGTTCAAACTATATCTAGCTTGATCAAAGGGATGGAGTTGTATTTCTAAAATGGTTTGTGACAAAACTTGGTATAAAACAATCTAACATCAAATGTCTAACACTAAATGTCTCACACAAAAAAGGTCAAGTGGATGAAATAAAATTAGAATGCCAAACTCTAAGTCCAAAGTGTTCCAAATAGGTCTACTCTAGGAAAATAAAGGTTGTTAGGTCTTTTGGCCAAACATGACATCAAAATCTAGGATCAAATAAAGGCATGTGTTAGGAATTTTAGCCAAACACAATGCCAAAAGCTAGATTTTAAGCAAAATGATAATTTAATCTAACAAACTTGAAACACTTTGGCATAAACTAGGCACTTGACTTTAGACATGAACTTGGTCAATTTGATATGAGGCATGAAATAAAAGGCACTTAGAGATAGACTATTTTCTCCCAAATCAAGGCACAAATAACAGCTTTCAAATTTAGGTAAAGAATTAACCTAAGTTACGTAACTCAAAAGAGAAATATCGGTGTCTAAGCCCCAATTAGAAAAAACATAAACATAAATTAATCAATGTCTAGATTCAAACTTGTCAAGGTTAATTTAAAACTCAACTTAGGAAAAGTAGGCTTTTTGACCAAATAAGATAGACAAAATTGAACGACATAATGGCACTAGACAGAGACCCTAAAGGCACACATGGTTTGGTTTCAAATGTGAAACTTGGACACAAGACAAGTCTATGAAATAAATCGAGTAGTGTAATGATGTTATTGCTCTCTAGAGATGTAAACAATGGTTTATTTCAAGACTACAAGGTATAAAACTTGAAATGATTTGGACAATATAATGTTACCTATTTCAATCAAGCGATACACACAACATTTTTGACACAAAAAGTCTAAGGAAAAAGCACAACATCAAATGGATGGCATAAAACCTCCTCAAATAATGGAGTTATATGGACACAAAACTTGTTTTGATGTGGCACAAATACACATAAATGGTTTATAGACTCAAAAGATCAAGAAAACAAAAGGAAAAAGACCAAATACAACTGAACAAATCATCCCAAGCCCTAAAACTGACAAGGTTGCACCGTATTATTGAAATCCATTTATATATGTGATCTTGAGAGGATTTTAAATGTTAATCTAAAAATAAAAGTACATGGAGTAAAAAGGTTTTTACACCCCCATTCTCCCAAGAGATTATACGATGACATGGACCTTCGGGATACTCACCCTGCATCAACAATATGTCCATGGCAAGTGGGGTTTGTCTAAAACTTAAATTTTTGACCATTTAGATGGTCATAAACATGGCTAATGCTAGAGATGCCTCACATCAATTGAGTTCATATCGATTAACTTTTAATTCCTTTACATAAGGACTCCATCTATGTATTTCTCAATGGAATCCCCTGGTTAAATAGACTTGACTTGGGTTTTCATTACGAAAGGAGAGGTTAGTCACTTAACCCCTATCTCTCATAGTATGTATACCCTAATGTATATACCCTGATGTGGAGCGGGGTTGAAATAATGTTGGAAGATAAAAACCTCCAGTCAAAGCTTCCTATTTCTCTCAATTTTTTGCTTTTCTTACTTTTTTAATTTTTGAAAAGAAAGAAACTAAGAATGAAGGGTGTGGAAGAATACCTGTTAAAGTGTGTGTGTTGAATCTAGATGATTATGGAGAACTCTTGTTTGACTAGGGAAGAATACCTTAGTGTTGTTGAATTGGCTTGAAGATGTTGATGATGGCTGAATGTTGATGAAGCTTGAAGCAATTTTGGCAAAGCTTCATTACTTTGATATTTTCTCCTCCAAGATGATGATGACCTCCTCCAAAAAACCTATAGCAATATGCTAAGAAGAAAATACTAACTTGCCACTTAACCTTGGGTGAAGGAGAGGGGGGTATTTATAACATTTTTGTGTGAAGAAACATGCCAAAATAGAGGAATAGTGAAGCAATTCAAATTTCTCCAAGTGGGCTCATGATTTAGTCAAGGTGAGGTGGGTGAGGATTCCCATGTGGGTTGGTGAGTCTCCAAGTTTGAATGGAAATCATGCACATGGGTTTGAATGAGGCCTAAAGACTTCTCCCCGTCCTTTCTTTCTTTACACAAGCACTTAAAGGGGTGGCACACCAAATTTGGCACCATTTTCCATGTGGGGAATAAAAAATCCAAGGTGAGGTTGGTGGGGATTCCCATGTGGGTTGGAAAGTCTCCCATTTGGGTTGGTGAGCCTCCATTTGGGATAAAAGGTCAAAAATGGGTGCCCTTTGTCTTTTCCAAAGTCTTAAATAGGCAGGTATCTCTTTTTTAAGTCTAATTTCATGTGGGAAGATAAAATACATGTTAAATAATGACCCCTTAAGGGAAAATTTGCCACATTTCAAGGGGGGGCCTTGTGATGCTTGAATGAGGTCATCAAGCACTTTAAGAAGGGTCCCAAGTGAGGTATGATGTCCCACATCAAGCCACATCACTTCTAAGCCATGTCACTTGCCATATCACCTCCAAATCACATGCCATGTCATCATGAATAGTGATAGTAGGTCCCACTATGAATAGTGATAGTGAATAGTACTTTTGAATAGTACTTTCAAATGGTGATTTTGAATGATATTTTTGATTAGGAGAATAGTGATTTAATTTGATTAAGGGGGTTTTAGTAAGTTTTTAAAAAAATTAGGGGATCTCGAGGCATTTAGTCATCAAAAACTATAAATGCGTAGTTTTTTAGTGTCTACATTTTGCCCCTTTTTGTTATCCATCTTTGAATTAACAAGATGTAAAATAAAAACAAATCACTTGGTTAAAGGTTAGGATGCCTTGAGTATGGGAGGAGGTGTTCCCCCTCAAACCAAGAGTTTATGAGGAAAGGTCGAATCAAGTGTGGGTTTGATAAGTAGTTGATGGGGAGGCACTAGGTGGTGCCACAAGGTAGTTGGGTATGTGAAATGCCAATGGGTTCATAAAATATGAAGAAGCGCAATAGTCAAGATTATGTAGAGACTAAAGTTGATAATGTTGATAACAAAAACATTGGGTTCTAAGATAAATGACAAGGTAACTAGTCCCCAACGTTGGTCATAGTTGATCGGGTTAGTCTTATCAAGGTTCCTAGACAGGGTTGGTGTTGACTAAGGTGTCTAGGGTAGGAAGTGCTCTCGAGAAAACATAAATGGTTTGGTTTTAAATGAGGTGGTGGAAACATTTAAAAGTTCAACATGTCAAGGTTTTTTTTAACGATCAAAATTTATTGTAAAAAACACTAATGTTATGGGTCAAAAGCAACCGATGTCAAGGTGGACATGGAGAAAGTGTGGGTGGATTGGGTATGAGTTGGAAGGGGATGGCCAAACTAACTCCACATATATGTGATGAATGGACATTGCCTACATAGTTCCATGGATAGGAATTCAAAAAAAATGTCCGGCCAAATGTAATTCTTTTAAGGCGAAGGGTGTTGGTTAACTTGGTTATCCCAATTGGATATCAAATAATTTATGATGGGTGTGGTAGAAATGGTGGATGAGGTAAGCTAGAATGCAATTAGATGATTACATAAAATATGTCAAAGGAATCTGTATCCATGGATAAGTAGGCTGAAGTGTGAAGTTTCTACCACTATTGTAAATAAAAGGAAAGGTAGAAATATGTAGTACTAGGATTTGGAAAATCTAGAACTACTTAAATTACCGTGGTGATCCGATGGGTTCTTTCATCACCATCTAAATAAGCCAACATTGTGCACATTCCAAAACAATGTCATTAACAGGATAGGGAAGGTTATTATTCAATGGTTTGAGGAAGCAAAGTAGCAGAGTGGGTAAATGAGAAGTGGTGAAGATTCGAACCCTTGACCCTTGAGTTAGTGGGGCCCAAAAATAAGTAAGCATTGAGTTTTTGAGGGAATACAAAGAAAGACACTAAGGAGTTTTGGAATATGGAGTGAGGTGAATAATAATAACATTAATTAATTGAGGGAGCAGGTTGTGGATTGTGGTTAAAGAGTAGGGCTATTACAAGGCGTAAGAAGATGTAGTCCAAAAGGGAGGATCAAAGGAAATTATTGGTTGGAAGGTTAGGGCATGTGAGAGGGTATAGCTATCATCTCCGCATGGGTATCCCAAATCTTCCATTTGAAGGTGGTTTAAGTTTTGATTCTAACATCTTCGAAGGTCGAAGTAAAAGGGGTTTAAAATAGGCAAGACCAAAAGAGGTGGGGAAGGAATTTTCATCCTGATGGCTAAACGATGCTTAGATTTGTTGGTTTGTTGTATGAGCCCGTGGTCCTAGCCAATTGTGTTATAGAGATGTAGGATTGGTATATATCATGCAGTAAACTAGTTTTAGTGGAAGACCTTGGAGGCCATAACATGCTCAAAATGGGTAGAAGGTTGAAAAGGAAAAAGGTGATAGAGAGGGTAAAGGGAGTAGTTGGAGAGGGACAACAAAGAGAGTATGAGCACAACATACAAAGGCATTAAAAGAAGAAATGTATGCTCCTAAATTAAATAACCTGACCAAATTTCATGCATTAATACAAGGGTGTGGACAATACAAGGAAGCAGACAAGGAGATGTATGCAAAAATAGTACAACTAGGTGATCGCACTCTAAAGAGGTAGAGGTGAAATTGGAGAACATAAGGGAGATCCAACAAGGGATGAGGTAAAGATAGACTAGGAGATGGATGAAGAGAAAACAATGAGGTTTTAGATAAAGATGAAGGTGGAGAAGGATGTAAGAATCCAGGAATGGTCATATAGGTCAAGAAAAACAAGGAAGGGCATCAAGGGAGACAAAAAAAATGAAATGAAATGGAGAAAAGAGAAGAAAAATAAAAGGTATAATATTGGGGGTGAGAGATGCACTAAAGAATGACAGCTTGGAGAATTGAAAAGGATGGGGAGAGAAGTGTAACAATAATGAAGGGTAAGGGGAGAATGAGGGATATGGACGACAATGAAAGGTTTGAAAACAAGTCTAAAAAGGATAAAAGAGAAAATAGTTTGGTGATGAAAATGAAAAACAAAGAAATAAATGGAAGAAAAAGAAACATGAGGAAAAAAGGAGTGAAATGAGGACACAAAGAGGATGATGGGAGAGGCAAGAAGTAGGTGTTATCTTGACCAAGTAAGCATGGGTGATGATATGTAAAGAGGAATAACGAAGTAAAATAAATGGTGGTTTTGGAGATGAAAATGGGATGGAAAATGGGAAAGGGGTGAAGAACGAGGGGAAGCAAAGGATGGGTGGAAAAGAAGGTGAAAAGAGAAAGTAGGTGTTAATCAGCTTATTAGAAGAGATTGACAAGCTGAAGGGGTGATTAGAAGAGATTGACAAGGTAAAAAAATGGTGAGGTGGTGAATAAATAGGGGGATGCAATGAAAGTGAGTGAGATGAAACTAAGAGATGAAGATCAAAGATGATAAGAACAAAAAGGAAGAATTGAAGCAGGGATACAAAGCACATATACTCACACAGATGCAAAAGATAAGTGAGTACCAAGATGGAAAGAGGAAAAGGGGTATGTAAAAAGGGCCATAGGCAAAAAGAGATAAGAAGAAAAGGAAAATTATGGAAGGCTTCTCAAAGTATAAATACCCAAGGAGAAACTAATTGTGGAGGAAAAGGAATATAAAAAAGATGGGAAAAAACAAATAGGAAGAATGGAAAATGGGTATGGTGGAAAGAGTGGCAGAATGGTAGAGAGCAGTGGTACACGTAAAGAAAAAATGTAGCAACAAAAGAAAAAAAGCTTGCAAGATGCACAGTATGATGTGTAATGGGTGAGGAAAAGAGAGTGATGAAGGGGGTATGAAAAATAGCCAAGGGGGAGGGGAGATGATGAGGATGGAGAAAGAAGTTGAAGGGGATAAAGGGAAGGTTGGTAATAAGGTGAAAGAGAGGCAGAAAATGCAAAAGGTGGGTGAGGAAGTGGGTTGTGAAGCACGCACAAAGAAAGATGACATGGAGGCCAATGAAGCAGAGTAGGAGGTGGCTTTATGGGAGGTAAGGGGGCCCAATGGGGAATGCTATCAACCCTTGTGTTAAAAGAGATTGACAAGCTAGAGGAAGGGAGATGGTTAGGAGATAGATAGAGAAGTGGAGGAAGAGATTTTAGGTGAGAAGGGCAAATAAATTAAAGGAAGTGGCCGAGTTAACCTCAATAACTAAGCACTACCTACATAGTCCAAAAATACCTCAAGCCAATGTAGTTCTCCCAATAATGGGGGAAAGACTTAAGAGGAAGTATTAGATGGTGTTAAAACATAAGGATGTTGAAGTGAGAATTCATAGCTTCCTTGATGTAGGATGCCCTAAGCAAGAGGGCACTCTTAGCGGTGGAAATGAGTGAGAAGAAAAAAAAGGGGATAGGAATTACTTGTTAGTGGTCAAGCTGCCCCTAGAGCAGTGCCTACATAGTCCGTGGACATCAAGCCAATGTATTTCAACAAGGTTTGGATGAGTGGTGTTCAAATTGGCTGCCCCAATTTGATGGACCACATGGGCTAGTTTGGGATGAGGGAGAAGGTTTGGTAAAATAACAATTTTAGTTTTTGGTGAAGGTGTTAGTGAAAGTGAATGGGATAGGTTGGTAAATAGTTACCATAATGATCCCAAATTTAGTAGGATGAGAGATACAGATGTGAAAGGTAGGATAAATTATAAGGGAACACAATGTGAAGTACCACAAATAATCTTCAATAGAACTAATCCAAAGAAGAGGTGCATTTTTTAGGAGATTACACCTTCTAAAATTGTATGAGGCTAGGAGTTTGGAGATAGTGTTTACTACTATGAGCTGAGTTTTAGGAGGTGGGGGTCTATCCAGATCTACAGAGTTGTTGTGGCCAAGGTTCATCACCGCTACGAGCTGAGTTTTAAGGGTAGTAGCAAAGTGACAACCTACAAAGAATTTATTTGACAGTCAAGTAGATTCTATAAGTAAGGAAGTTAGCAGAGTGGTGAGTGATAGAGGATGGACCTTGCCTAACCCAAGAGTTACATGGTTAGGCTAGACAAATGGTGGCCATATTTACATCCTTTGTCCCACCTCTGTGGAACTAATGACTTATTAGTAACGCTAGTTTGGGCCTAACCAACAAGAATTTGTATGGTCGAGAGAAGATGGTGGTTCCCTTGCTATGGATGAACATTCAGCTGGCACAAAAGAAAAGACCGCCATGTTCGAGCAAACACTGCCAATGGTTAGGGTCTGATGCTCATAGCATGTGGTAATGGAATGGTAGGAATAGGAGAGTAAAAGGAGCAAGAAGGTGAATGTATCACTATTAATGACCTAAAGAGTATGATTCTCACCCTATGGGATGAATGTGGGAGAGGAGAATAGAGTACACCCTTTAGTAGTCGTTGAGATAGGGAATGGTACATATGTTAGTTCAGAGAGTAATCGAGTAGAAGGATGGTTGAACACAAATCCAGAGTCACTAAATAATTGATCTAATGCTCAGGTAGGAAATAATGTATGTGGGGGCTTAAGGTGAATCATGGATAGCTTAATAGCTTTGTATGTGTCATGCGATGCCTTGCACCATAAATAAAATATTGCATAGTTTGACGTAAACCTACATAAAATGTTTTGGATGTTGTTGGTTGTATGTTAAGGTTATGGTTATTATTGGTATGGTTATGGTTGTTGTAATCTCACTCAATATAAAATGAATGACTATTGTTGTTACAATGTTAGATGGTACACGTCACAGTGAAAAAATCAACCAGGCATATTAGGATAAGAATAGGGCATGATGCTTTATTTTTGACAAAGACTAAAAATAGATTCAAAGTGAGATCGACTTAATGAATATAAGCCCTTCAAACGTTGTGCATGAGCGATCATTAGTTGATAAAGAAGGTATCTTGATCATAAGGTGTCAAGTAAGCTCTAAATCACTTGATTTACATATAGTCTAAAGGGAAGATGGGTGATAGGCGGTGTTAAGGGTAATGAGTGATATGTATGATAACCTCATGTGAATCAATTTGACCTACCTATAGGTAGCCTAAGAATGGTAATAGACAAGTCCATGTCATATGCTAGATGTAGACTGATCAGTGTAGGAAGTCTACATGGGAAAGTCGGTTGTGGCTTCCACCTTATTATGTTGCTTGAGATTCTATTGTGGCTTTAGAATTTATTGGGTCTTTTGCTTTATTGTTGTATATAGAAAGCTAATCAATGCAGGAAGCTTCCAAGAAATTACTCTGATTTTGACAAAGTTAACTTAGCCATCCTTTAAGGGAGTGGTCTAAGCTTATTGGCTTTGTTTAAAGTTCTTGATAGTTGTCCTTCAAGGGAGTAGTCTACCTTACATGTGGCAATTTTTATTCTATTTTTGGGTAGATGTCCTTTGAGGGAGCAGTTTGCAATGCTTAAGATATGGACCTAGATTGTTTTGGGATGCAATGTGTTTAGACATGGATAAGTCTAATTAGGTTCAGAGGTTTACCTTTATGAGGTCAAAATTTAAACACAAGAAGGTCAATGATATGTGAAGGGGTGTGGTTTTGAGAGACAATAACCATGGGATTCCATCTTGTTAGAGATGAAAAGTATCCATGAGAACCATGATATGGGTAGAGTCGTGGTACCCATATTTAAGATTAGGCCATGACTGTAACAGTTAATCACATGGTTCTATGTTATAATCAATTATCCTCAAAAGGGGAGGAGGAAGGTGGGTGAATGTTAATATCTCATAATCAAGGGATGAGCTTAAGTTAGACAAACAGGTGATCTTGATCTTCTTTAATAGAAAAATGGACGTAGATGCAAAGCATTGAGAGGCTCAAGTTCTGGTTTGCCTTCAAGAAAGGACAAAAGATAATCTCCTAATCCATAATTATGGGTGATGATGTGGGGTCCAAGCCAATTGAAATAAAACTTGTCTCGCTTACTCTTCTCCATGTTTGTCATATGTTGGTTTTCTTTTAGGATGAGATCTCCGATATTGAATGCTCATTGGTTTGAGGTAAGGTTGGTTAGGTTTGATGGAAAAGGGTAATTTCCAATGGTTTGATAGGATAATTTGAATCCCAAATAGGTTGGGTGGTGTCTAAATGGGTTGCCCCAATTTGATATACCACTTGGTTCAAGCTAGGTTAATGGATACGTTTGGTTGATAGGTTGAGGCAAAAAAGCCAAGGGTTATTTTAGTTAATGGTTAAGGTATGGTTGAAGTTAATAAATGGTTAAAGCTTTATGGAAGTAAAGTTACTCTAGTTTACTCTTTACATGGGTGGGAAAAAGATCCCAAAGTGAAGGTGTTTGTGGTTGGGTTTAGTTAAAATTTTGAGGGTTTGAAGGGCATGTCCATGGAATGGACATTTTAGCCTTCTCCTTATCCTTTTTTGGGATATGAGAGTGCATAACCCTACAAATGGTGTGGATAAAAGGAAGTGTTGGTTTAACTTCTTGCTTCAGTTTCTCCTTACTCTTAGGTGAGAATGGATGAATAGGAAAGTGTTGGGTAGGTTTGGTTGATGGTTGGGTTGGTAATGGGCTCAAAGGAGGTTCATTTGATAACATATTATCCTTGTCGTAAAACTAGTGGATAATGGTTTTAATAGCCTTGCAGTGTTTTGTATCATGGCCAAGTATCCTATGGTAAGAGCACACATGGTAGTCATTGTACCATGATGGTTTTGGGCATGAAGGGTCAAAAGTTTTGATAGGGTCAAAAGGTTTGATAGGTGGTAAGGTTAAGGAATAGGTTTGCAATAAATTTTGTAAAATGGTTGAATGGGATTCATGCATAGATGTTAGAGGTGATAGGTTTTTAGTTTTGGGAGCCTTCTTACAATTAGTTTTTACTATGGAAGTTATGGGTGGTGGGGTTGTTTGGTTTTTCGGTTAGGTT
Organism: Torreya grandis; assembly: GCA_037957365.1. NCBI lineage: Eukaryota > Viridiplantae > Streptophyta > Pinopsida > Cupressales > Taxaceae > Torreya > Torreya grandis. Next base: position 690,321 of record JARHVA010002015.1, read on the forward strand.
GGGTTGGCTTGGTTAATGGAGGTTCATCTGATAACATATTATCCTCATATAAGTTGTGGATGAGTGCTTGGAGAGATTTGCAATACTTTGTGTCATGTACAGGTGTCTTATGGTATGCATAGACTAAGCTGACATTAAACCATTTTGGTTGAGGAAGTGAAGGGTTAAATTTTTTGATAGGTTGGAAATGTTTGAGAGGTGGTAAGGTTAAGGAGGAGGTTTTTAATAACCTTTGTAAAATGGTTGAATAAGATTCAATTAAAGGCATTGGGGGTGATGGATTTTTGGGCTTTGGAGTGGGGGCCTTCCTAAGAGTAGGCTTTGCCATGGAAGTTATTAGTTGTGGAATGGTTTTAGTAGATTGGTTAGGTTGGGGTTACTTGGTTGGTTTAGAAGTAGAAGATTTAAGAGAAGGGGGGGTATGGGTCTATTTCAAGATGGTTTAGGAGGCTTCACCCTTTTAATAGGTTTAGTCAAAGTTTTCTTTAATGTACTTGATGGAGTTAGGTCCAATTTCAAAGATTGGTGAGATATGGTAGGAATAAGAAGTATTCCTAGATTCTTTATGGGTTTGGTCAAAGAGGTGTAAGGGTATTTAACAATTTTAGATGGAAGTGGGTTAGATGGTTCCCTTATGGTTTTGGAGGATGGAGTATCTGAGGATGGGGTCGAGGTTGTGATGGGTTTGAGGGTGGATTCAAGTGAAGCTAAGGGTTATTGTTTGTTTTGATAGGGGAGGCCAAGATGATGCCATAAAGTGGCTCTATCGAGATTGGGTTGAGAAGTGAACTCTAGGCTTTATACTAGCCTAGAAAAGGGCTTGTAGATAGGTTTAGTTCCTTGATTATTTATTTCAAATCTTAAACCCTTGGGTGGAGAAGAGGGAATGTTTTCCCCATCTATGTTTTTGGTGGAAGGTTCAAAATTTAGAGAAGATGTTTCTTCTATAGATGGAGTGGATAAGGTGACCTCTTCTAAAGGAATGATTTCCAAAGGAAGAGTAGGTGAGTTTATGGTGGCGGAGGAAGTTGTAATGGTTTCAAGTGAAAGGAAGGGAGTGGTTACTTCCTTTGTTTGGTCATCCAAAGGAATGGGAAGTCATTCCCCCACTTTAATGAGTGGGGTGGAAGAAGTAGTAGTAATAGGTTTATCAATAACAACATTGATCGTGTGCATCTCATAAGTGTTAGATGATTATGGTTGGCTTTGATTCACTAAAAGGGGAAGTAGAAAAGATTATTTGGTTTCCTTAATTGTGCTTTGTAAGGAAATTTTTAAAGGTTCTACTTGGTAAATAAGTGGATTGGTTAAGGTTGGTGTTATTATAGTTTCTTCACTTATAGGTTTACTAAGGGCCAGAAGAGGGTGTACCAATGTCTTAGTTATCACATTAGGGTGTGAAACTATTTGTAAGTTATTTGGTTGGCTTGAAGAGGCTAGTTTGTCTAACAGGTCAACAAGTTGGTTGGGTTGATAGGTTGGTTGATTAGTTGAGGGTGATGAAATTGATTACGTTAACAAAGTGGATTGAGGTTGATATGATGGTTGGGAGAAATGGCCTAAGCTTTAACAAGGTTGGGGTGATTGAGATGATACATGTTAATAGGTTATTGGTTTGGCATGATAATAATTTAATAGATGATGATAGGCCATTGGTTGGTTTTAAGTGAGGTTTTATTGATCATGGATATCACAAATAGATGGCCTAAGTTTTGACTCTAATCTAGCTATCCAGTCTATTATCACTGCAACAAACTCATATGGTAGTTCAGGTGAAGGTTGATAGTTTGTGGGTTGGTTGAAGTTGGAGTTTAATGAGTTATAGGTAAGGTTAGGTTGATTGTAAATAGGGTTGGGTTGGTTACATATAAGGTTGGATTGGTTGTAGATAGGATTGGGTTGGTTGTAGATAAGATAGGGTTGGATTGGTAAGGAAGGGAGCATAAGTGGCTTACGATGTAAGGTACCGATTTAAGGTGAAAGGATTGTTATCCAAGATCCTAGAAAAGTTAGGATCTCCAGGAGAGAAAATAGGAAAGTTCTCCATTAAACAAGATAGTGGAGATGAGGTATTAGAAAATAGGTTCTTGGTTGGTTTGATTCTTCAATTTGTAGTCTGGTAAAGACTATGTGAAGAATGGAGAGAAACAAAGCTCACACCTCAAACAAGAAGTAAGCAAAAGAAAAGATTCAAAGAAATAAAATCATACACTAAGATATGTTAAATCCTAGAGTTTTAATTATTTGTCTTTTGGTTTATACCTTAGAAAGTGTGAAGAAGAAATCTGGTTTGTGTTAAACAAGGTAGTTTATGTTTGGTTTTGGGTTATGTTTAGACACTCAAGAAGAAGTCTATATTGGGTCAAGTATGTGGCTTGGTGATTGGGACTTACTCCCCTCACTTCATGATCCCACAAATAGTGTGAGTGCTTAGCCAATATATACCGATTACCAGAGTTTATACTCAAATAGAGAATTGAGTTGGTTATCCCCTTGGTGATTAAATTCAAATACTAAAATTAGGAATGGATAAGGTGATCCGCTAGGTGATGAAGTTCTATTCGGACCTTGTCTCAAGTAATTTTTATGTTTGTTATGTGTAAATGGTTTAGTTGTGTAACATTTGTGAACTACGGTAAATTTGCTTTGCCTTTAATTAATCTAGGTGATCTAATTAAGTAAGCAAACAAACAATGTATGTAGTTAATTTTAACCCAAAGGGAAAAAAAATGATTTTTTTTTATGAAAATAAGAACAAATAAAATGCAACTAAATGCAGCATGAAAATTCAATCATAATCCTAGGATGAATGCTCTTTTGATTTTTAGAAATTTAAGAAAAAAAATGAAAATTTCTACATTTTTGTTTTTTTCTTGATTTTGTAAATAAAGGAAGCTAAAACTTACGTTTTGGAAGAGACGAATGATTAATTTTCAAAAATGAAATTACATCTAAATGTCATTTTACTAATGCAACTAAATGTCCTAAAATAACTAATGAACCCAAGAAAACTCAAGGGTTCCATCGGGTGTGCTAAAATGTTTCTCTCAATTTTTTGTTTTTCTTACTTTTTTGATTTTTGAATAGAAAGAAACTAGGAATGAAGGGTGTGAAATAATATCTATTGAAGTGCACGCGTTGAATCCAAATGATTGTGGAGAACTCTTCTTTGGCTAGGGAAGAATACCTCAATGTTTTTGAAGTGGCTTGAAGATGATGATGGTTGAATGTTGATGAAGCTTGAAGCAATTTTGACAGAGCTGCATTGCTTTGATATTTTCTCCTCTAAGATGATGATGACCTCCAAGATGATGACCTCCTCCAAAAAAACCCATAGCAATATGCTAAGAACAAAAGACTAACTTGCCACTTAACCTTAGGTGAAGGAGAGGGGGGTATTTATAACATTTTTTGTGTGAATAAACATGCCAAAATAGAGGAATAATGAAGAAACTTGAATTTATCTAAGTGGGCTCATGATTTAGTCAAGGTGAGGTGAGTGAGGGTTCCCATGTGGGTTGGTGAGTCTCCAAGTTTGAATAGAAATCATGCATATGGATTTGAATGAGGCTTAAAGACTTCTTCCCATCTTTTATTGCTTTCACACAAGCACTTAAAGGGGTGGCACACCAAATTTGGCACCATTTTCTATGTGGGGAATGAAAATTCTAAGGTGAGGTTGGTGGGGATTCCCATGTGGGTTGAAAAGTCTCCCATTTGGGTTGGTGAGCCTCCATTTGTAAAAGGTCAAAAATGGATGCCCTTTTTCTTTCCCAAAGTCTTAAATAGGTAGGTATCTCTTTTTGAAGTCTAATTTCATGTGGAAAGACAAAATACACATTGAATAATGACCCCTTAAGGGGAAATTCACCACATTTCAAGGGAGGCCTTGTGATGCTTGAATGAGGTCATCAAGTACTTTGGGAAGGGTCCCAAGTGAGGTATGATGTCCCACATCAAGCCACATCACTTATAATCCATGTCACTTTCCATATCATCTCCAAATTACATGCCATGACACATGCCATGTCATCATGAATAGTGATAGTGGGTCCCACAATGAATAGTGATGGTGAATAGTACTTTCAAATAGTGATTTTGAATGATATTTGTGACTAGGAGAATAGTGATTTAATTGGGTTAAGAGGGTTTTAAGAAGGTTCAAGAAGTTTTAGGGGATCCTAAGGCATTTAGTCATCAAAAACTATAAATGTGTAGTTTTTTGGTGTCTACACTTCTCTAAATAACTCATGAAGAAGCTATGAACTCCCCTTCATAAGCCAAGTTGCATGAAATAAAACTAAGTGAAACGACTTTAGAGGTTACTTTTAAATCATCCAAACCATGTGAGTTTTGGGGAAAGTCTAGACAACATTCTTTCCATGCCTTGGACTAGGCACAAATTATAAGGAAAATGTGCTTTTGATCACTTAAGTTCCCTATAGGGGACAGGGGGAGGAGAGCATACACGCACTCTTCATTTTGTACAAACAAACAAATAAGTATAAAACAAATCCTTTAAGAATTTACAATCTACGTAGTGTTAATTTTATGCACCAAATGAAATGTTTGATAAAGTTATTTGGCCCCTTAGCTTAAATTTGCAAAAAAAATAAGATTTTTTCACAAAAATAACTTAACACAAATAAACTAGATTCCTTTTAAGCACTTAACCAAATATTCAAGACATAACCATTCTTTTTAGGCACCCAAAATGAAGTGTTCAAGAGTTTAAACTTGAAAATTTATGTCCTAATCCTGCCTTGGTCCTGCATATGTTAGAGAGTTTCATTATGCTTTAAAGCATATTAATGGATGAGCAAACAAGTTTTAAAAAGATAACTCACGGGTTTCTCTATTTTTTACACAAAAATTGATATTGGTCACCTGTGACCGATGTTGGTTACTATGGAACCGATGCAAGTTGGAAACTAAATGATGTGAGTTGATAAATATTGATATCAACTACTTGTGAACCCGAAGGTAAAACCAAAATGATGTGAAAAATGTTAGTTAGATCAAAATATGATGAAAACTCCTCAAACCCTATAACCAATTGATTAGACAGGGGAAATACAAGTCAGTGAAACCAAGAAATATGAACTAGGAGTGCTAAGAAGATTCAAAATAAAAGTTTTTAAACTGTGTCTTGCCCTACATCTTGACCGATGATGGTTAGTTAGAACCAATGTCGATCTGGCTAAATCGATGATGGTTTAGGAAAAACCGATGTTGGTTATGCCTGACCAATGTCAATCTCTGCATAAATTTGAGTTAGCATAAAAAACATAATATGACAAAATCAAAGCTAAAACTCTAATTTTTGAGCTATTCAATCATTCATTTAAAAAATTTGGAGTTGCATCTTGGTCTCCTTGGTACATGACATGCCTCTAGTGTCTCACTAGGCATGCAATTTGTGACCATAGAAATTTTGACAATAGAGAGGAGGTTAGATCAAGTTTTAGTTCATAAAATAATGAAAAGAACGCACTAACATGCTAACATCTCTAAGCCTAGATCATATGGGGAACATAATAGACAAAATACAATTGAAAACCCAACTATAATGCAAAAGAACAATAATCTCTTACCTTCCTTGAATACTTCAAATGATTTGTTCATGGCTTATTCGGTTTGTGCTCAAAGAATCTTTGACAATGGAGTTTTCTTTGCTCCTTCTCTCCTTAGCACCATGGTTGGCTTGCTTGATGTGGCTTATGCTTGTGGCTTGAGGCTTGGCTCAATATTTTGGAATTATAACACTATTGTTGTGAATATTATATAAAAACTTGCATTATAACTCTACAATATCCAAGCTCTCTTTTTAATAGGCAATGGCTTGTATTTATAGGCTTAGAAACTAACTCCAACTCAAGGTGAGTTAAAGTGTAGTTTAGACATATAATGGGTTCAAATCTAACCTAAGTGAGTTAATTAACTCTAGAAGAGTTAAAAGGTGTCAAGAATTAATGATTTGCAATGAATAGAAATGGGTGAAATATTTTGATATATTTTCAAAGGCTTGACAACTCACAAAAAGTAACATGAAAAGCTAGGATATTTCATATTTTTGAATTTCTTTTTTAGTGATTCATTAATTGTACCTGGATAATTCAACTAGGCATTTAATTTGGTTTAACTTATTAATTAATTCTGATAAGACTTTTAATATTTTCAAGATTTGATTTAAGTGTGCAAGTACCCCACTTAATAGGTTTATAGACCAAATTACATGTTGTAATGTCGCATGATGATTAGAGATGAATCCGTGAGAGGCTTTTGTTCCTTATAGTAGGATACCCCAATTAGGATGTCTCAATGAGATTATGAGCTTTGATGAATGATTCATAACTAAATTTGAGACATTTAGTGATTACTAGGCTTAATTTGCAAAGGTTGGTAGGAATCGGTCTGAAGTCTGATTGAAGGCCATTGGTGGTTAGTTTTAGATGTCTATAATAGATATCAATTTCAAAAAACAAATCTAAGATTTTTTATAAATTATTTTAATTATTTTTTATTTTATCTTCCAATTTTTTATTGAATGATGATAAATATTTATTTAGTTACATTAATGTTTTGGGTTTGAAAATTTATTTTTAGGAAAAATAAAATAGGATTTCAAATTCCACCGTAAGACCAGAACAATTTTAAGATTGAATTTTCTAAACAAAAGCAAAAAATTTCTAAATGACACTTAAATGGGCATCAAATTTAAGATTGGAATTTATATGTGATAGTCAAATAAATGTCAAATTTAAGATTAAGCATAAAAGTGAATAACTCACTACTTTACACTCCACTCCTTGAACACATATCAACATAACTAATATAAATATCTTAAATATATTTACAAGATATCAATCTCAAAGTTTTTATCTTGATTTTTTCACTTAAAACATTGATTAAAAAATTCATTACCTTCTCTACTTTCCCACTGATTGGTGACAAATGACATCCATCTAGCTACACCAATATCTTGGACTCAATTTTTTTATGGAGAAACAAGGGCCCAAATTTCACCATATACCTAAGTTGTTACAATTTTTTTATTGACTTCTCTAAACACAAGAAAAAACATTTGAGTGATAGTAAAATAAATATCATATTTAAGGTTAAATTTCACATATGACAATTAAATGAATGTCAAATTTAAAATCAAATATAATTTTGAACAACTCATCCATTACACTCCACCCCACTATTTCTATTGTAAAACCCCTATCAACATAACTATTATAGGTTAAACATAAACTTTAACAATTTAGAGTCCTGGATTTCCATTGAATGGAATTTTTACTCTGATGGACGGTGCAGGCGTTAGCATTTTGAAGAATTTTTGAAAGTTTTGATTGAACCAAGTGAATGATTCCTTCTAGCTATGTTTGGGCTCGATGGAATCCTTCCCTAATCAACTTAATTTTAAGAAGGTTGTTTTGAATCATAATCCCAATAGCTCAAATGAAGGCAAAGGGTTCTAATGCCAATCTCTGTGTATGCCAAAATTGGATCCATAAAAAATGGACGTGGGATGTCTGAAAGTAGTTGATGGATCATCGATGGTCAATCAGAGGCAATTAGAGGTGCAAAGCATCATTGACAACATAGAGAGAAGGGCCTTGATCTATAGATTTAGGGGCTTTCACCCCTCACTATAAAAGTTCAAATCATGGGCAACTAGGAAATGGATCATTGATGGGGAGCTCCACATTTTGACTTACCCTAATAGGTATTTTTTGGTACTTTTTGCTAATGAAGAGGATAGGGAGTGAATTTTTTAGGGTGGGTCATGGTTCTTAAGAAGGGCAGGGTTATTTATGAAGCCATGGCATCCTCTATTTTGGGCAGAAGAAGAACTACCATCTTTGGCACCGGTCTGGGTTAGGCTCTTTAGTTTGCCCACTAAGTTCTAGAACCCAAATATCCTAGCAACTATGGGTAATACGTTGGGGATATACATGCTTATTGCCAATAACATAACTAAATTTGTGTTAAGCATGGGATATACTGAGAAGGGGGGTGAATTAGTATATCATATATCTTATAAACTTTTACTCAATCAAATTCCACTTAACCATTTATTCAAGATGTGCAATAAAACTAAAACAATAAACACCACACAAGATAGAGAGAGACACTAGATTTTAACGTGAAAACCCAATGTGAGAAAAACCATGAAGAACAATCTCAATTATATGAATGAGCACCAACTCAAACTATAATATTTGCAAGCACCAACTTGCAGGAGCACCAACCCCTTTGTTGAGCACAAACACAACAACTAATCGTGAGCACTAACCACTTTGCTAAGCACCAACAAAACAACTATTCGTGAGCACCAACCCATAGGAGCACCAACCCCTTTGTTGAGCACCAACACAACAACTATTCATGAGCACTAACCCACAAGAACACCAATCCCTATTGTGTATACCACACAACTATATCTCAATGTTTCTTTCTCAACAAATGATAACACATTACAATATCTCTTTCTTTTCTCTCATTTGCTCTTCTAAGCTAGATATGATAATTATAAACCATGTTCTCTTCCACACTTTACAAATGGCTTCCCAAGACTTTATTTATGGCTTACCAAATGACCTTTAGCATTTACCATTTGTGACCCTTCAATCCTCATGGAAAGTGGTGCCAAACTTGCATGACCCTTCGATACTTCCATTTAAAAAGTCACATGGTGACCCTTCATGAGTAAATGAGTCCTTTCCCTTTTTGTCTTTATCTTGGTGACTTTTTGAATTCGTCAAAGTGTCCCTTCATGAAAAAATGTGCCCTTCCTCTTTTATCTTCACTTGGTGACTCTTGGAATTACTCAAGATGACTCTTCATGGGAAAATACATCCTTTCCCTCTTTTGTCTTTTCCCCGTGACTCTTTGACTTCCTCATGGGCCCTTTTTTGACTTTATCCATCTAAAAATATATTTGTTAATATTAAATAAATATTAACACACATTAGCCAAGATATGAACATTAAAAACACCATTAAATGTTATGGGGCCTTTATCACCAATTATGCTAGACCCTTGACATCAATGACAATATTTCCAACAATCTCCCCCTTTGTCATTGATGGCAATCTCAAACTGAAATTGCCACATCCTGAAACTTGTACTACACATGCCTACTTGCATATATACCCAAACTAAAAAATATACAGTAACTCCCCCTTACTATATCATCCTATTCTTTGTACCTATTCCTATGCATATTCCCTATACCTAATCTTGTACCTATACCTATACCTATTTCTGCACTTTCCCCCCCTTTGACATCATTGGCAAAGGGCCTATCCTATAACTAACACTTAGTTCCCCCTCAACTGATGCTGATTCTCGATGGTATAAAGTAAAATAAATTATTCCCAACTCCTCTCGTAGATCTTTGAATGTGTCTGTTGATTGTGCCTTTATGAAGATATCTAATAACACATATAAATTATTGCATGTCCTATGAGCATCTACAATCAACTCATATGAATATTTTATTCTAATCTCAAAACCTTTTGTATAAAACTTTAATGTGTATCTCTGATCACATATTTGACTTACACTCAAAATATTATGCTTAAAACCTTCTACATACAATACATTCTTAGTCTTAATTCTACCATTATCCAAACACAAAGTACCTTCTTCAGCTATCTTGACAGTGGTTTTGTCTCCAAATTTCACTATGCCATCATTGATCTTCTTTAGAGTTATGAACTTGATCTTGACTCCTGTCATGTGCCTCAAACATCCACTATCAATGAACCATGGTTGTTCTTCATTTCTTGCATGCAAAGCTATTTGAACTAACATAGAATCTTCAGGGTGTTTCTTCTACCATGAATTTGTCTAGCCTTTCTTCTTGATGAATGAAGCCTTGAAACTCTGATTTTTTTTTATTGAATTAAACATGCTTCTATAATGTCAAGCTATGTGTCCAAAATTATTGCACTTGTAACATATTATGGCCTCTTCATCAAACCCTGATAGAGGAGCAAAATAGCTGTGGCTTTTGCTTGACTCTGCATGATTTTCCTTCTCTTTGTTTATGAAATTGTTAGCTCTTGTTTGACATTTTATTTTCTTATGACAATATCCATTACAATAAAAATAGTAACCATGAAAATAAAACCTATTTATGTATCTTTGTCCTGATTATCTTTTGTAACTTTGTTTCTTCCAGCCTTCTTTGTTTGAGATATTCTCTATATTCTTTAATTCTTTCCTTTTTGTTTCCTCTTTTGTAAGAGCTTAAACATAGTTATTTTTCTTTTCAAATTTGATCCCTACCTAATCTAATATTGAATTTTAACTTTCCAATATCTTATTTAACATGTTAGTGCTATCCTCAAATTTTGAATCACTAACTGCTTTATCATTGATTGTTTTTTCAATATCTTGTTTTAAAGAGGCAATATCAATAACATACCTTTCACATTCTTCACTTACTTTTTGCAACTGTGTTGTTAGATGTTTTCCATTCTTTTTGGCTTCTTCAAAGTGTGCTTGTAGATCTTCAATTATTTCCTTTGACTCCTTTTCATTTTTCTCAATCTGGCACTTCACTCTTCGATTCTTCTTCTCAATAGTTTCTAATTCTTCTAAGGCACAAAGGAATTCTCCTTCTAGATACACCTCAGCTTCATCCTCACTTTCATCATGTTCTTTTTGATCATCTGTACTTTTGCTTGTGGAGGTATCTTCATGTATGGTCATGAATAGTTTTTCTTCTTTATCTGAGTCACTAACTCCACTATCTTCAGTTGAGCTAAGATATTTAGAATATAAATTCTTCTTCTTGAATCTCTTCTTATATTTACCTTTAAAGTTTTTCTTATATGTAGACTTTCCTTCTTCATTGTCACCATTATTCTTATCTAGGCATCTATCTAGAAAATATCCAATCTTACCACATTTAAAATATTTAAATGGTAAATTTTCTTGATATTTACATGTGCCCTTTTTAGGCTTGTGGATGAATAGAGCTTTGTTGTCATTTTTCTCATCACTAGAGCTATCACTTGATTCTTGAATCTTGGATTTTTTTCTTTGATTTCTTAAAATCAACTTCCCTCTTTGAGGGTTTCTCTTGTTCAGTCTACATATCATATGTCGTAAGAGTACCATGTAGTTCATCTATCTTTAGCTTGGAAAGATCCTTCATCTCCTCGATCATCAAAACCTTTGAATCATATCTCATTGGTAGAGATCTCAAAACCTTTTATATCACCATTGAATCTTCCAATTTTTCTCCAAGGCCTTGAATTTGATTAACTATTTGATCAACCTACAAAAGATAACTCACTATATGTTCTTCCTTTTCCATCTTTAAACTCTCAAAGTGTCTTCTAAAAGTTTGAAACTTAGCCCACTGAACCTTTCCATCACCTTTTTAAATATTCTCAAAATTTACCCAAGTCTCATGAGCATATTTACATCACATAACTTTAACAAATTCTGATTCACATAAACCATATGAAATATCATTTAAAGCTTTAACATTATTTTGACTTGCCTTCTTTTCTATTGAAGTAGTTACATGTGTCTATGACTCTTCGTATTCCTCCACCATTGCTTGGCAAATGTTGAATCCAAGGACATCAAGTAAGTCCTCATCCTTATGCTCCAAAAGGCATAATTTGTCCCATCAAATAAGGGTGCCTTTTATATAAAAACCTTCATGTGATTCAGCCATTATGTTATCCCCGATCTACCATCAAGTTGTAAAAACTCTTTCCAAAGGAACCTACTTTGATACCAATTGTTAAGCATGAGATATACTCAAAAAGGGGTGAATTAGTATATCATATATCTTATAAACTTTTACTTAATAAAATTCCACTTAACCATTCATTCAAGATGTACAATAAAACTAAAACAATAAACACCACACAAGATAGAGAGAAACACTAGATTTTAACTTGGAAACCTAATGTGGCAAAAACCATAGAGAACAATCTCAAATATATGAATGAGCACCAATTCAAACTATGATATTTGTAAACACCAACTTGTAGGAGCACCAACCCCTTTGCTGAGCACCAACACAACAATTATTCATGAGCACCAACCCACAAGAGCACCAACCCCTTTGTTAAGCACCAATATAATAACTATTCATGAGCACCAACCCGTATTGTGTATACCACACAATTATCTCTCAATGTTGCTTTCTCAACAAATGATAACACATTACAATATCTCTTTCTTTTCTCTCCTTTGCTCTTCTAAGCTAGATATGAAAATTACAAACCATGCTCTCTTCCACACTTTACAAATGGCTTCCCAATCCTTTATTATAGCTTACCAAATGAACTTTGGCATTCACTCTTTGTGACCCTTCAATCCTCATGAAAATGGTGCCAAACTTGCATGACCCTTCAAATCCTTGTAAGGACACGAAACACCGGAAGCATACAGTTGATTACCAAACCAAGCAACTTAATATGCGGAAATTAACCAGAATCACAAGTAACTAGAATTCAGAATAACACATGATATGAGAGACAATACACAACTTGTATTAATACTTATACAGAAAAGAATACAATAAAGAAGATGCCACTTCTTCTCCACCACCTCTTCAGAGGCTTTCCACACCTCAAGTGAACAGTAATTCTCTCCTCAAAGCTCTCTCTCTCAGGTCCCAACACCCAACTCAAACACAGAGTTGGTGTTCACCTCCTGTGCTCCACGCACACCACAAGTGCTCCACGCACTCCACAAGTACTCAAAGTACTTCAAGTAGATCTCCCATGAACCTGCAATTCAACAGACCATACTTATGGAAGGAACTCCCTTGCCTTCCTCTTTGCTCTATCTGAGTACACACCTGTACTCCAAGTAGATCTTGCCTGATTCTGCTCCCTGTTGTGTTGCTGTCCTATCTGATCTTGCACACCTGCAAATCAACCTGGTTCTGCACACCTGTGAACCTTGACCTTGCACACACATACACCTACAGATCAACGATCTTACTTACCATGTAGATCTCCTATAAAGGCCATGCACCTGTGACCAAGATCCTACACACCTGAAGAATCTTGCTGACTCTCCAAAACCAACACCCACCTTGGTACTGTTGTGGAACTAGGAGGAACACCCTTGCTCACCTCACACACAGAAGGAGCTAACTTTGCTCAACTCAAACTAGAACAACTTTCCAATACAACCATGAGTCTATTATATAGATCTCATCCGAACAATGATTAGACATCTAATTACAATAATTAGATCCACAGCTCTCAGTATAAAAATAGCCCTAATCATGCAAACACTTGGTTCGTTAGCTAATTGCCCATAATAAACTCGCAGTCGAACCACACAGGGGACCGACGTCGGTCCCTGTCCGCCTGGAGGTGATCGACGTCGGCCGATCCCTGACCGACGTCGGTTGCTTCTCTTCACTATCCTACCAACGTCGACTGATCAGATCGACGCCAGTTACTCTGACGCTCAACAACCTTCAGCAACCCCTCCAATGGCCTTCTCCATGTCTGCATCAGTGAAGCTTTTAGCTCCACAACCTAACAATCTCCAACTTGGAGATAAACAGCTGCACTGTACGTATACCTGTACTCCGTCTAATCTGTTTCCTGGTTTGTATCCCTCTTCAAGATCAATCTTGAAGACAACCCACCACACATACTGTGATGTACCTCCTGTCATCTGAGTACCCTGCCACATCTGAACCTACAAACACATGTAGTGAAGTCCTGACCCTGCATGTATACCTGCTGCTGGTCCCTCTCAAATACCTGAGAACCCACTTCCCCGAATTGGCTCCTAACTCTCTGACAGCTCCCACTGCATGGGAATACTCAGGTTTATACCAGACCTCATGTGATTTCAGACACTGTACCTGTCCAACCCTTAGTGTGCTCTGGCTCTGCATCCTGAACCTTGCCAACACCTGATTCACATCAGCTTCCACTGGAGATAAAATCAACCTGTAATGCCCATGTCTCCCATGTCAAAGAATTTTGCTGCTCCAAACTCCTCATGACATGCCACTGAACTAATCTTACCCTTAGCTCAGCAAAACCCTGTATGTACAATCCTGCTAGCAAAACATACCATCCACATACAGCAACAGAATGATGTCGCGACTCATCATCCACCTGGTAAGGCAAACCACAGTAATTACCCTGACATTGACTGAAGCCATGCTTCATCCTCCACCTGTCAAAACCTGTACCACTGTCCTGCAGCTCCTCAAGACCATATACCTGGTCTTCCGTCTCACGTGTCTGTTCACTCTATTCTTCAACTAAGGAATCCATTCGTCTCTGTGCTTTCTTCCTGTTGGCAACACTACCAAATCTCTGCTTGGTTCTGCAATATATCCCTGCCATGCTCCCACCTGTTTCCTGGATCCTTCCTGCTCTACAATCAGCAACATGTATAAAGAAGAGGAACAACAAATTTGAGGGCCTACTTACGTCTTCAGTCCTCCATATGGGTGTTTGAGACTCCTTGACAGCGTGTTGTCCACCCAAAATCCGTTACAGTGACCGACCTCAGTCACTCCACAGTCTGCATCTGACCGACGTCGGTTCCATGCGTCTGTCCCTGACTACCGACCCTGTCGACGTCGGTGTCCCTGCTGCCGACGTCGGTCCTCCTGACCGACATCGGTCTTACCTACTACTGACGTCGGTCCTCCTGACCGACGTCAGTCTTACCCTACCCAACATCACCAGCTTTGGTCTGCACAAGACTGACATCAGCACCTGTCTGTTCGACACTGGTTCCTCCTGACCGACACCGGTATCTGTGTTCGCCTGTGAGTGATGACTTTTTACCCGCGAGCTCCTTTGAATCAAAACCCATGTCCAAACTGCTCTGCTCAAAAGTATCCAGCACCATCCACTGGTCTCTGTCTGCCATCTCCTCCAAGAACACCAAGGCTTTCTAGTTCTTAAGCCTGTCAAATATATCTGTCTTCCACTTAAGAACATGCATCTCCTTCCTGCTCATGTGACCAAGCCTACGAAGCCACGTCTCTGCAACAAAAGAAGAATCAGTAATATAAACAAGTAGATAAAGAGTACCTATTTTCTTACCACCAGCTAATTCAAGTGCATCCGTTGTGAGAGTTCTTGTGCATCTCTCATCACCCAACCTTTCTGAAGAAATTAGCCATATCTCCAAACCTGGGACCTGCATGACCTTCATCAACACCTGTGTGTTGGCCGCCTGCAATTTCAGCTTCACTTCCCCTTTGCCAATTCTTTGGCAAGGCTCACCAGCTCCTCTAACTGGGGCTGCATGGAAAGAGGCAACCGAATCTTTTGTCCAAGATTAAACTTTATCCAAGAAACCTCCCAGAGCATCCTGTGCCACATAACCTGCAACATCTGCTTCTACAGTTCCTTCATGCTGATCTGCTACCAACCAACAATATTCTTTTACTTGCTCTTTCTTTTCATGGGACCGTAAGTGACCATCTGTGCTTTTCAACTCCTCCATTCTTAGCTTACTTTTATCTGCCATTGCTCTACTCCCACTCAATCAGAAGCCCCTGAGAGTGACCTGTAACCAAACACAAACCTACTCTCTGCAACCTTAGCTCTGATACCACTTGTCAGTGGTATCAAGCTATGAGCCAACAACCTTACTCTGATACCACTTGTAAGGACATGAAACACCAGAAGCATACAGTTGATTACCAAACCAAGCAACTTAATATGCGTAAATTAACCAGAATCACAAGTAACTAGAATTCAGAATAACACATGATATGAGAGACAATGCACAACTTGTATTAATACTTATACAAAAAAAATACAATAAAGAAGATGCCACTTCTTCTCCACCACCTCTTCAGAGGCTTCCCACACCTCAAGTGAATAGTAATTCTCTCCTCAAAGCTCTCTCTCTCTCAGGTCCCAACACCCAACTCAAACACAGAGTTGGTGTTCACCTCCTGTGCTCCACGCACACCACAAGTGCTCCACGCACTCCACAAGTACTCAAAGTACTTCAAGTAGATCTCCCATGAACCTGCAACAACCTGCAATTCAACAGACCATACTTATGGAAGGAACTCCCTTGCCTTCCTCTTTGCTCTATCTGAGTACACACCTGTACTCCAAGTAGATTCTGCCTGATTCTGCTTCCTGTTGTGTTGCTGTCCTATCTGATCTTGCACACTTGCAAATCAACCTCGTTCTGCACACCTGTGAACCTTGACCTTGCACACACATACACCTGCAGATCAACGATCTTACTTACCATGTAGATCTCCTATAAAGGCCATGCACCTGTGACCAAGATCCTACACACCTGAAGAATCTTGTTGACTCTCCAAAACCAGCACCCACCTTGGTACTGCTGTGGAACTAGGAGGAACACCCTTGCTCACCTCACACACAGAAGGAGCTAACTTTGCTCAACTCAAACTAGAACAACTTCCAAATACAACCATGAGTCTATTATATAGATCTCATCCAAACAATGATTAGACATCTAATTACAATAATTAGATCCGCAACTCTCAGTCTAAAAATAGCCCTAATCATGCAAACACTTGGTTCGTTAGCTAACTGCCCGTAATAAACTCGCAGTCGAACCACATAGGTGACCGACGTCGGTCCCTGTCCGCCTGGAGGTGACCGACGTCGGCCGATCCCTGACCGACATCAGTTGCTTCTCTTCACTATCCTATCGACGTCGGCTGATCAGACCGACGCCGGTTGCTCTGACGCTCAGCAACCTTCAGCAACCCCTCCAATGGCCTTCTCCATGTCTACATCAGTGAAGCTTTTAGCTCCACAACCTAACAATCCTTACATTTGAAAAGTCACATGGTGACCCTTCATGAGCAAATGCATCCTTTCTTTTTTTATCTTTATCTTGGTGACTTTTGAATTCTTTAAAGTGTCCCTTCATGAGAAAATGTGCCTTTTCTCTTTTGTTTTCTCTTGGTGACTCTTGGAATTCCTCAAGATGACCCTTCATGGAGAAATGCATCCTTTCCCTCTTTTATCTTTTCCCCATGACTCTTTGACTTCCTCATGGGCCCTCTTTTGACTTTATGCAACCAAAAATATATTCGTTAATATTAAATAAATATTAACACACATTAGCCAAGATATGAACATTAAAAACACCATTAAATGCTATGGGGCCTTTATCACCAATAATGCTAGGCCTTTGACATCAATGACAATATTTCCAACAACTTGAGCATATTTTTTATGCCAAAATTTGTGTTTTAGTGAGTTTTGACAATCCTCTACCTAAAAAAGTCACTGTGCAGTTCAGAGAGGGGGCTTGGGATTAAGGAGTGGACTATGAAAATATTCCCTTCCACTGCAGATTGTGCCATGGATATGGCCACCTAGTAAAAGATTGTAAACTAGCCTCTCCTAATTTTAAGGAATAGGCAAGCAGTGAAACCTTCCAAGAGCCCAAAAGAAAAAACTTGGCCAAGCTTAAGAAGGCTAGATCCATGCCTTCTCCATTCGATAATAAATTTGTAGCTTTGGTTGATGAGGAGAATCCAGATGATGGGAATCTCTTGATGGATACAAAAATTCTTGAAACTCAGTTTCTCAAAACTTCTCTAGCCACCCAAACTGAAGTTGAAAGTCATTCAACAGTTATGAACTCTAAAACCATGGCCAAAGATAAGACCCTTAGCTTGCTATAAATCTCTCATTAAATCAGAAAACACAAATTCAAAAGAATCGATCCTCTCATCTCAAATTCAAAAATTCAAGGGGAAAACTCTCACTTGTAGGCTTTAGTTCCCCACTCACAATCTCTAGAAGCTCATTCTTTGCTGGAGCCCAGGGGAATTAGTCAAGTCACCAGCAAGAAATTAAAGATGGACACTAATCATAAGGTGGGAAGGAAAACTCCTGCTGCTCACATTCAAAAAGAAGGTGATAAATTGATCTCTTTAGGGAAGGTGAAAGAGATTTCCCTAATGTATAAAAATGGTCCTATATGAAGTGTATATCATGGAATATTAGGGGGATTAAAGGTTCTCCTTCTAAGCACAATGAAATTAGCAGAATGGTTAAAATTCTCAGCTCCAAATGTTCTTTCTCCAAGAAACAAAGATTATGAGTGATAGCATGTTTTACACTGCTAAGAAAACTGCCCTGTTGCCTCCTTCCTTGCTAATGATGATCAAGGAGCTTCGGGAGGGATTGCTTGTTTATGGGATCCCAAGGATATTGTGGTTACTAACTCCTTCCTGTGAAAGGCATTTTAGCCATCATGGCTTAGGGTAGACACTCTAATCAACCTATTTTATTTATCAATGTCTACTTCTCGCTGGCTTTGGAGGAAAAAAGAAAATAGTGGAAGATGTTGGCCTACCTCTTTCACCTCTTTCCCTTTGCATGAAAGATAATTGGAGGTGATTTTAATGTTATTACCTCTTTGGAGGAAAAGTTAGGGGGTAATAGGAAACTTGAAGCTATCTCCCATCTTCTTCTAGATTATATTTCCTTTTTCAACCTCATTGATATTAAGCCTGAGAATGGACTGATCACTTGGACCAATAGGAGAATAAGCAAAGCTAACATCTCTACAAGATTGAACAGATTTCTTCTATCAGAGGATTTCCTTGTTCATGAGCACATTCCCAAATCTAAAATTTTAAACAATGTTGGTTCAGACCATTGGCCCATTGTTTTGGAAATCTGGGAGTCTAACCCTCCTAAAACTCCCTTTCATTTTCAACTCACATGGCTGTGACATACAGATTTCAAGAAATGATTTAATAATGGTGGAAAAAAGGGCTTCGATGATCTGGAATGAAGATGTATACTTTCACCAAGAGGCTTTTCTTTCTCAAAGTCCAATTAAAAAAATGGAATTGGAATGAGTTCAGGCACATTAGAGTTAAAAAGTAGGAACTTGTAGATAAGCTAGAAAGAGTAAATGAGAGTATTCGAGCAAGTGGCTTGACTGAGGCTCTTAAAAAAGAAGAGTTGGTCTTAAGTAGTCAGATGGAGGAATGGATTTTAAGAGAGGAAATCATGTGGAAATAGAAATCTAGGATCTCTTGGCTTCAAGCAGGGGATAAAAACTCAGCATTCTTTCACAAGACCCTTCTTAAATAGAGATCCTTCAATCATATTTCTTCTTTAGACAGGGAAGATGGTTTTTGGGTTTTCTCCTCTCAAGGTATTTCTGATATTGTGCTTGATTTCTTTTCTCATTTTTTCTCTACTACCCCTTTGGACTGGAAGTCCAAATAAAAAATTCTCCAGGACATTCCCTCCATCATTTCAATAGAGGATAATCGCTCTCTAATGGCTAAGATATTTATGGATGAATTAAAAAAGGTTATATTTGACATGCATAAAGGGAAAACCCCTAGCCCTGATGGGGTTTCTATTGAATTTTATCAGGAACTCTAGGATATTCTTTAACATGACCTCTTGGAGGTGGTGGAAGAAGCTAGGGTTACTAGAGTGGTTCTTATGTAGATCAACAAAACCTACATTGCCTTGATTCCTAACGCTGAGGAGGTTTCTCACATTTTGGGTTTTTTACCAATTGCATTATGTAATGTCTTATATAAGATTATTTTGAAGATCATGGCTAATAGATTGAAACCTCTTCTTCACAAAATATCTCTCCGGAGCAAGGTGGCTATGTAGCGGGTAGGCAGATTCTTGATGAGATTATTTTAGCTCAAGAAGCCCCCCACTCCATGCAACTTCAAAACAACCCCGCTATTTTCATCAGATTGGACCTTTCCAAAGCCTATGATAGGGTTGATTGGGCCTTTCTCTTCACTTTGTTGAAGCAATTTAGATTTTTTGAGGATTGGGTTTTGTGGATTAAAGGATGCATTTATTTGGTATCCTTCTCTATTCTTGTGAATGGATCTCCTATTAACTTTTTCTCTCCATCTCGTGGCATCAGGCAGGGAGATCTTTTATCTCCCTATTTGTTTATCATATTTGTTGAATGCATGGGCATAATTGACTCTAAAGGTAGAGATGACAAAACTATTGAAGGTATCACTATTGCTCATGGGGTTAGAACTTTGACTCACTTGTAGTTTGTTGGTGACACTTCTTTGATGGGAAAAGCTTCAACCTGTGAGGCTTCAAATTTTAACAAGAAGTTGAAACAACAATTCAGTAATGTTACTGGGCAAGTGATCAATGAGGAGAAATCTAAGATTTTCTTCTTTCATATGTCTCCAAGGCAAGAGGCTTTAATTTTGGATTGGTTGTGTTTCAAAAGAACAACTTTCCCTATTCTCTACCTTAGCCTTCCACTTGAGGTATGTAGAATTTTAGATTGGGGGTGGCTCCTGGATAGAGTTAAAGTTAAATTTTCCAGTTAGACTCATAAATGGTTGTTAATGGGGGACATAATTATTCTTATCAAAAGTGTGTTGTAGGCTATCCTAATTTACTTCTCTTCAATCCTGCACATTCCCAAAGCCACTTTCAAGACCCTTGATCAGACTTGCTAGAAGTTTTTATGGAGGGGCCCCAAGTTGGATAAGAAGTGGTCTCTTGTGAGGTGGGCTACCCTGTGCCTCCCTAAGCACGATGGAGGTCTGGGCTTTCATTTTGCACTCCTTATGGGTCAAGTTCTTGATGTCAAAGTTCATTGGAGACTTCTCCAAGTGCCAAATCAACTGTGGGCTAAAGTGTTAAGAGCTAAGTATGCTAACGATCTTACTCCAGTTGACTTGGTCTGCCTCTCTCTTCCCTCTCGTGGCTCTCCTATTTTGGTTGTTCTAAAAATGGTGAGACTCTAATTAAAAACAAGTTGTTTTGGATCACTAATAATGGTGAAAGCACCCATTTTTGGAATGATTCATGGGATGGTCACCCACCCATAATTGACCAATTTCCTCATCTCCATGATATTATGAATCAGCTGCATCAGAAGAACTGGGTTACAATTTCTAATTATTTTAGATGCTCCAACAATGAGTGGGAAATTGAAAGACATTAGATCCCTCTGGATGATTGGTCGGTTGACTTGCCTCAACATATCAAAAACTAGATTAGATCTATTCTTAAAGAAAGAAGCCTCTCTTGATCCAACAATGAAGATCTCCTTACTTGGGGTAGTTATAGTAAGGGGAAATATTTGGTCACTGAAGGCTAGTGGTCCCTAGTTCCTTCTAGTGCCCAGCCCCTTAGAAGTATTTTTATTCAACTATGGCATCAAAACCTCTGGCCCAAAGTTAGGTTTTTTATTTGAGTTCTTCATGGCAGAGTGTTGATGGGAGAACAATTAAGGAAAATAGGTTTCTTGGGCCTTTTAGATGTGGGTTGTGTTGGAATGATGAGGAATCTCTCTCTCATCTTTTTATTCACTGCCCCTTTATTTCTCAGATGTGGCAGAAATTAGCTACTTTTGTAGAGATTCCTTGGTCTACATTTCCCTCGCTTGATGAGCCTCTACTTAATTGGACTTGCCTTTTCCAATTGCATGCTTCCTCCTACCAGGTTTTACGGGTTAGGGCCTCCCTCTTGCTTTGGAACACCTGGAAAGAGAAGAACGCTTGGATTTTTATACAATGTATTATTGATTTTGATAGGGTTTGGTGTTGAACCTTCACCAATATCAGAGAAGCAGTGTTGTATTTGATTAAATGCCCCTACGTTCCCTCCCAAAGATGGATTTGAATTGCGCAGAGGCTTCTTATTGATCTTTGTCCTCCTATTCATATGACTCAAGCTTCTCAAAATGTGGGCCCACCCCTTTTTATCTCAGGCTTCAATGTTATCCATTTTGATGGGGCGTCAAGGGGGAATCTTGGATGGGCCAGTATTGGCAGCTATGGGAGGGCATTATATAACTCCATAGCTTTTTTCTTTTCTAAATTTTTGGGCATCACCACTAATAACTGCATTGAAGGTCTTGCTATCGCTGAAGGTCTGTTGTTTGCTTGGAAAGTGGGCTAGAAAAATATTCAAATTTTGGTTGATTCCTTCTTTTTGATCCAATTGCTTTCGAACCCTGAATTCTACACTTCCAACAATTGGAGAATCACTAAAATTCTTCATAAGATCTAATGTCTTCAATCCAAATTTGAAAAAGTTGACTTTGTGCATATTCTAAGGTAGTGCAATAAAATTGTGGATGCTTTAGCGAATTGGGCTCTAGATAACCCAGACATGCAGGGCTTTGGTCTTCCTCCTTTGTGGTGGTCGACTAAACTTAGGGAAAAGTTATTATCTTTGCTCAACAAGGATAACTACTAATGTTGCTATAGGGACTTCTTGGTGTTTCTTGGTTGCCTTCCATCTTTGGTCTTGATGGAAGCTTGTTGGATTCTCTTTGCCTTCAGTTTATCTTACATGAGCCTTTACTATTTAGTTTGGTTAGTTTTTCAACTGCTACATGCACAATCTGGTGACTGTTTGTCTATTAGTTAGGCTTGCTTTTCTAGCAGGTTGAAGGGGGCAGGCTAGGTGCAAGCCCTGGATGTTTTTGGAGGAATAGATACCCCTGCCTCCTTGAGTCTTACCCGAATGTAGCATCTCTTTGAAATGTTTTTTAAACAAAATAAAAAATAAAAAATTAAAGTCTTAATAGACAATAACATATGACCAAAATAATATTAAAGTACTCAATCGAAAACCAACAAGTCACCATCAGAGCCACCTGCAGGCCACTCCTGAGAATCCTTCCAACAAGTCACCTCCACCTAACCCAAGTGCTTAACAGTCTTGAAATGCTCCACCTTACACCAGCCAGCATTAGTAAAAGTGTGGCAAAGAGGCTAAAGCTGAGGAAGGCTATAAATCATGGGCGGGTGGCCATCCCAAGAGTCATGCCAAAATAAAGCATCTGAGCCACTATTGCAAATCCAAAAAAGCCCCTCCTAAATCAACTAAGCTCCCTTCTTAAGGGTATTCCAAACACAAGATCCTTTACCCATCAAAGCAAGCTGCGGCATATCTGAGCTATCCACACTAGGAAAATACTTGTGAGTAAGAATCTTGGCCTAATCTGATTGCTGATTGGTACACCACCTCTTATACAACTTAGCAGCGAGGGCTGTGACAACAAACGCCATAGACCTAAGACCAAGGCCACCAGCATGCTTTGGCCTACAAACATACTCCCACTTAACCAGACTCCACTTCAAAGAGAGGAGTGTGCCAGACCAAAGACATTGCCGAGAAAGAGCATCAAAATCCCTCACAAAGCTGGAAGGAGGAACTTGCACACAACACCTGTAAATAGGAAGAGACTGCACACTGTCTTTAGAAGAACCAGTCTCCCAGCAGAAGAAATCCACCTGAGAGTCCAATGATTAACTTTACTCCGAAACTTATCCAAGATTCCTTACCAATACACTCGATACTGAGATCCCAAAGACAAGGGTACCCCAAGGTATATCAGGGGAAGACAACCAATCTGAAATCTATGGATCCTGGCAATCCTAATTTGAATAGGCTGGGGGGTATTGAAGAAATAGATGGAAGATTTGTCATCATTAATACATTGACCTGAAGCCTTCAAATAGATGTCTTAGGCTCGCCTGAAGTTCATAGCTTCACTAATTCTGGAAATGCCTATCAGCGCAGTGTCATCCACAAACTGAAGGTGATAATAGGGAGGAAGAGAGTCGTTCCACCTCCAACCTTGAATAAGACCCTATCCCACTTGAGACTTAATAAATCTTCCAAGACCCTTTGCCATTAAAATGAATAAGTAAGGAGATAGAGGGTCCCCTTGCCGAAGCCCCCGAGAAGCACTGAACAAATCTGATGGTTCCCCATTTATGGGAACTGAAAAGGAAGAAGAGGTCACACAGCTCAGAATCCAATTCACCCACTCCTCAGCAAAGCCAAATGCCAAGAGAATGCTCTGTAAGAACTCCCAGCTCACCCGATCATAAGCTTTAGCCATGTCGAGCTTTATAAACATAGCCCTCTCCTTAGAATTAGCCATCGAATGAATAGCTTCCATTGCCACCACTACACCATCCAAAAATTGTCTTCCTTCAACAAAACCCCCCTTCTCCGTAGAGATCAAAGTACTAAGAAGAGGCTTAAGTCTCTCCGCAATCAGCTTGGTGATGATATTATAAACAACATTACATAATGCAATAGGTCTGAATTGAGTCAACTAATTAGCCCCCTCCTGCTTAGGTATGAGCACCAAAAAAGTAGAATTCATGGACTTGAGCATCTGTTTATTCCTATGAGATTCTTGAACCAGCTCAAGGAGATCAAACTTTATTATTTCCCAGAATTCCTAAAAGAACTCAATCGAAAACCCATCAAGGCTGGGAGCCTAACCTTTTTCCATCTTAAACACCACCCCCTCCAACTCAGATAGCAAAATAGGCCGTAAGAGAGCTTCATTCATCTCTGTAGAGACCAGGTGAGGAATGCAATCCAAGATCACCCTCTCTTCATCCCTAGCAACAAGACCCTCCTTAGAAAAGAGTTGACTGGGGCCCTGGAAATATCAACATTGGATGAGAGATGAGCCCCTTCAGGTGAGATCAAAGAGGAGAAATAATTTCCCTGTCTCTGAGCCTTGACTGAATTATGAAAGAATTCAGTGTTCCTATCCCCCTCCTGAAGCCAATCAATCCGAGATTTTTGCTTCCAAAAGATTTCCTCTCGAAGCTCCCACTCTGCTAATCCTTTGAGAGCCAAGGACTCAGCTTCACTAAGATCAAGGGTCCTCCCTTGATCCCGAATCAACCGAGTTATGTTGTCTAACTTAGCCTGAGCAACAATCCTTTGAGCCTGTAGGTTTTCAAAACATTTTTTATTCCACTTCTTAAGCCTGTACTTCACATGCTGAAGTCTCTTACAGAAAGTAAACATTGCCGTCCCATGGGCAAGCATCCCCTCATACCACCACTCCACCATAAGATCCTGCAAAGAATGATCTCTTAACCACATTAACTAAAATTTAAAGGATGGGTTTTTGGAAACCTCATAAGCCGTAATTGAGAGCTTGATAGGCCAGTGATCAGAGCCTCTCCAATCAAGAATTTTTGAACTGGTAATCAACCTGCCATTCATCCAATAATAGGAAACCAAAAATCTATCGAGCCTTTTTGAGATAGCCTCGACACCACATCTCCTATTATTCCATGTAAAGATACCATTATTTGGCTTCACATCAATGAGATTCAAGGAATCTATCATATCCCTAAAAAGATATGCAAAGGGGTCCAACCTGGCAACTCCACCCCATTTACCCTCTAAACTAATAACAGAATTAAAATCACCAGCCAAAATCCATGGGAGATATGGGTCTAAGGCTCGGATGCAGCTAATATGAGCCCACAGATTTGACTTGCCTGTAATATCAGTAGGAGCATAAATATTGGATAGAAGGCACCTTTCCCCAGTCGCCAAACAAGATGCAACCAAAGAGATAGAGGATCGACTAGAAAACCACCATAAGGGGAGAACTTTCCTCGGGTTCCAGAAGCAAGCAACCCCCCCTGAACTATTTCAAGTTCCCATCCCCTGCCAATTGCCCTAGGGCCAGATGCGCGAAGCACAACTTTCCAAACCATCCACTGTAAGCTTAGTTTCCTGGATAAAAACCACATCAGGTAACTGAGAATTAATTAATCTACGAACAACCTTTTGTCTAGGGATGTTGTTCAACCCCCTGACATTCCATGATAGAACAATCATTTATGGGGGTGGGAAAAGTGGGAATCAATGGGTTTCACAGACCCAAACTCAACCAAAGTGTCCCCCATAATCTTGACCTTCTCTTGATCAGTCTTTTTGCCACTCCTTGACAGTTTATCAAGAGACCCCTTTTTAAAGGAATTCTGCTGTAGGCCTAAATTAGGATGGGCTTTGCTGCTCTTAACCAAATCTGAAGCTCCTTTAGGAACAGGGGGATCTGAAACCACCACAATCGAGCTCATCAGAGCCTGTGACTGTTAGGTTGTGGAGCTAAAAGCTTCAACTTGTTGCAGACAAAGAAAAGGAGGTTGCTGAAGTTCCAGAAGAATCAGCGTCAGCAGCATGACTGACGTCGGTCATGATCAGTGCAGAAGGCAACCGGCGTCGGCAGGAAGTCGGCCAACATCGGCAGCACCAGGCAAGCAGGGACCGGCGTCGGTCGCTTGTGTGTTCCAAAACTGTTCGTTGCACGAACAGTTAGTTTAGTGAACAGAGTGTTTGCATGTAAAGGCTATTGCGAGTCTTGAGATGTGTGTCTATTATTAGTAAAATAGGAGTCTAAGTTATTGTTTAAGTCTGGGATCTATTTATAGACCCATTGACATGTATTTTAAAGTGTGTTAGTGAAGAGAACAAAGTGTGTGTTTCTCCTAGTTCCATTATGAGCTAGAAAGGAAGGTAAGGAAGATCCTTCCATTGTGAGTATGGTCTGTTGAATTGCAGGTTGCAGGTTCATGGGAGATCAACTTGAAGTACTATAGAGTGCTTGGTGTACTGGCAGGGTTATTACTGACTGGTTGGAGAGGTGAACACCAATTCTGTGTGTGAGTTGTGTTGGGACCGTTTTTGGTAGGAGAGTGTTTTTGAAGAAGAATTACTGTACACTTGAGGTTTGGGAAGCCTCTGTAAGGTGGAAGAGTGTGGCGGCTCTTTATTGTATTCTTTTCTGTACAAGTATTAATATATAAGAGTGTATATTGTCTCTCATATTCTGTGCTATTGGTGAATTCTAGTTACTTGTATTTCTGGTATATTTCTGCATGTTTAATTGCTTAAGTTTGGTAATCATATTGTGCTCTTTTTGAGGAGCAAGATCTTAACAAGTGGGATCAGAACAAGTGTGTTTGTTCTTGGATTCCCCGACAACTGGTATCAGAGCATGTTTATTGTTTTAGGTCCTGACAAGTGGTATCAGAGCTTTTGGCTGGGATACTAACAGGTTGGTTTAGATCTGGTTAGTGTGTTTTGATTACAGGTTACTCACAGGGGTTTCTGTTTGAGTGGGAGTAGAGCAATGGCAGAAGACAGTAAGCTACGAATGGAGAAGTTTAATAGCAGGAGGTCCAAGTTCAGGTATGGTAGAATAACCTGCTGGAGATATGGAAAGAAAGAGCAGAGAAAAGAAGATTGTTGGTTGGTAGCAGATCAACATAAAAGACATAAAGAAGAAGCAGATGTTGCAGAGTTCGTTTAACAAGATGCTCTGGTATGTTCTTTAGATAAAGTAGAATCTTGGGTTTTAGATTCTGGTGCCTCTTTTCATGCATCTCCAAATAGGGTATTTTTTCATGAGTATGTCCAGGGAGACTTTGGAAAAATTTGTTTAGGGGATGGAAAGCCTTGTCAGATGGTTGGCAAAGGGAAAGTGAAGCTGAAATTGCAGACAGGTAACACATGGGTGTTAAAGGAGGTCATGCAGGTCCCAGTCTTGGAGATGCAGCTAATTGCTTCAGGAAAGTTGGGTGATGAGAGATGCACAAGAATTCTCACAATGGATGCACTTGAATTAGCGGGTGGTAAGAAAGTAGGTACTCTTTATCTACTTGCTTATATTACTGATTCTTCTTCTGTTGAGAAGACGTGGCTTTGTAGGCTTGGTCACATGAGTAAGAAGGAGATGCATGTTCTTGAGTCAAAGGGTATAGATCGAGATTTTTATATGCAGAAGAAGAAGGTAACGTTTCTTGAGAAATCTGATGTTCGTGACAAGAGCAAGAAAGCCTTGGTTTTCAAGGAGAATGTGACAGACAGAGTTCAACACGAGGGGCAGAAGAATTCTGAGCAGAGCAAGTGTGACTTGGACAAGGGTTTGATCCAAAAGGAGCTCGCGAGAAAAAGTCAGTTCTCACAAGCAAAACACAGAGACCGACATCGGCAGAAAAATTGGCATCGGCGTCCAGACAGGGACCAACATTGGCTATGTGAAGATCGATGTCGATGACTCAGGGCAGATAAACACTGGCGTCGGTCAGGGGAGAATCGACGTCGGCAATGACGCAGTCGCATGGAACCGACGTCGGTCGGGTGCAGACTGGAATGTGACCGGCATCGGTCACTGAGATGAATTTTGGGTGGACAGCAAGCTGTCAAAGAGTCTCAAGTGCCCATTTGGAGGACTTAAAGGGTAGGTAAGCCTCAAATTCATCATTTCCCTTCTTTACACTACTTGTTGCTCACTTATGGTAATGAACCAAGAAGTTATTAAAGAAGCAGAACATGTAGATCCAGGAAACAGTGGGAGCTTGGCATGGATGAGGATGTGATTCTTTGGAGAGTAACCAAACAGGGATTTGTTGGTAGAGTTGCCAGTTGGAAGGAAGCACTGAGAGACGAATGGATGTTCAGAATGAAGAAAAGCGAAAATGGATACGTGAGACGGAAGATCAGGGTATATGGTCTTGAGTAAGCTGCAGGGCAATGGAGGTTTGATCATTGTGTTTCTCTTTACCAAGTTGGATAATATTAGCTACATTATCCTATTAATGTATGATGTGCTTGTTGCAGGGTTACATATACAGGTATTGCTGAACTAAAGGTAAAGCTAGTTCAGGGGTGTGTCATGGAGAATCTAGGAGCAACAAGATTCTTTGGCATGAGTGTGTTCTAGGGACATGGAAGGTCACAGGTTGACTTTGTTTCAAGATGATTGTGTGAGACCGATTAGCACGCCGATGGTTGGACAGTTCACAGAATAGGTGTCTTGATTCACATAATGAGGTTAAGTGCATGGTATGTACTAGCCTGAGTTTTCCCAAGCAGTGGGAGTTGTCAAAAAGTTGGAGCCAATCCGGGAAAGAAGCATTGGAGGGCAGTTCAGTGGATTCTTAGAGGGACCAACAGCAGGTGCACATGTTATGCAGGGTCAAGTTATTTTCTACATGGTTTGTAGATGCAGATGTGGCAGGTAATTTGGATGACAGGGTTTGCACTACAGGTTTTGTGGTGGTTGGTCTTCAAGGGTGATCTTGAA
Source organism: Torreya grandis (assembly GCA_037957365.1). Lineage (NCBI taxonomy): Eukaryota > Viridiplantae > Streptophyta > Pinopsida > Cupressales > Taxaceae > Torreya > Torreya grandis. The sequence continues at coordinate 719,205 of JARHVA010002015.1, forward strand.
GAGGGATACAGAGCCAAGAGAACAAACTAGACGGTGTACAGGTACAGGTACAGTTGCAGCTATTTATCTCCAAGTGAGAGATTGTTAGGTTGTGGAGCTAAAAGCTTCAACTTGTTGCAGACAAAGAAAAGGAGGTTGCTGAAGTTCCAGAAGAATCGGCGTCGGCAACATGACCGACGTCAGTCATGATCAGTGCAGAAGGCAACCGGCGTCGGCCGACGTCGGCAGCATTAGGCAAGTAGGGACCGGCATCGGTTGCCTGTGTGTTCCAGAACTGTTCGTTGCACGAACAGTTAGTTTAGTGAACGGAGTGTTTGCATGTAAAGGCTATTGCGAGTCTTGAGCTGCGTGTCTATTATTAGTAAAATAAGAGTCTAAGTTATTGTTTAAGTCTGGAATCTATTTATAGACCCATTGGCATGTATTGTAAAGTGTGCTAGTGAAGAGAACAAAGTGTGTGTTTCTCCTAGTTTCATTATGAGCTAGAAAGGAAGGCAAGGAAGATCCTTCCATTGTGAGTATGGTCTGTTGAATTGCAGGTTGCAGGTTCATGGGAGATCAACTTGAAGTACTATAGAGTGCTTGGTGTACTGGCAGGGTTATTACTGACTGGTTGGAGAGGTGAACGCCAATTCTGTGTGTGATTTGTGTGTTGGGACCGTTTTTGGTAGGAGAGTGTTTTTGAAGAAGAATTACTGTACACTTGAGGTGTGGGAAGCCTCTGTAAGGTGGAAGAGTGTGGCGGCTCTTTATTGTATTCTTTTCTGTACAAGTATTAATATATAAGAGTGTATATTGTCTCTCATATTCTGTGTTATTGGTGAATTCTAGTTACTTGTATTTCTGGTATATTTCCGCATGTTTAATTGCTTAAGTTTGGTAATCATATTGTGCTCTTTCTGAGGAGCAAGATCCTAACAAGTGGGATCATAACAAGTGTGTTTGTTCTTGGATTCCCTGACAACTGGTATCAGAGCATGTTTGTTGTTCTAGGTACCTGACAGTGACCCCTGGGTATCCCTGGTATCCTGAGCCTGAACAGGTAGGTCCACATCAATCTATACACTCTGAGGGTCCTTTGAAGATAGCCGCTGATGCTCCTTCATTTCCCCTTCTTCCTGAATTTCTTGTAGTCCCTTATCCCTAGAAGAAAGCTCAATCAAAATCCCTTCCTCCTGTACTAGGTCTTCAAGAACATCAAATTTGTTAAAAATACCATCATTGTGTCTATCCATCCAAGTTCTCTTCTTACCTTTGCCTTTGTTGCAGGATTTAACCTGAGTAAAGCCCTCATTATCCATAAGTACAGTAGATGCAGGAGCCTTCCCCTTGTCCCCCTTAAGAGATCCAGAGTCATCCAAGGGAGCGGGCTTAAATCTGGGGCATTTGCAGAGTAAATGGCCATATTCATGGCAAATTCGACATCTAAAAGGGAGGGTCTCATAATCTAGCTGTTGGATCCAAGAAGAAGATCCCATGCAAATTTCCATAGAATCTGGTAATGGATTGGTTAAGTCAACTTCTACACAAATACGAGCATAAGAGATTACCTTACGATCTTGAGTTTGTGTAGCCACTCCCACAGGCTTTCTAAGAAGTAATGAGATTGAGTGAAAAATATCTTCCCTTCAAAACTCCAAAGGAAGTATTGGCAACTGAACCCACACAGGTACCCATGAGGTGATCTCTTCGGTTGAATTAAAGCCCGTGTGCCAAGGCTTGATGAAAAGCCCCACCTGGTTAAAGAGATAAGGGCCTCCTTCAAATGCCCTATTCTTATCCGACATGCTGGAGAAAATAACCAAAAAGTAATTATTCGCTGCCAAAATAATCTCCATATCACCTTTGGGATTCCAAACCCGATGAGCCCAGGAATCTAACATAGGTAAGGAGAGCCGAAGGCCCAAAAATTTGCAAATAAAGGCATGATTACACCAATACTCAACATCCTCTGAAATCTACTCAGGTTGAATAACTAGCATAGGTCGGTCTTCAGATCTTTCCAAACATCCATTTACATTTTTAATTCGAGGCATCCCTTTAGAGGATGAGACCCCATCTCCCATTGTAGGTTTACTCATCTGACCTTCGCCATTGACATGTGCTGAAGAAGACGGATTAGCCATTTCCATATCCTCAGAGGCAATATGAGAAAGCACTAATCCTCGGTTCACCATAGGGCAAGCCCAACACCCACTAGCAAAAGATGGGATAGGAACCCACGGTCCCCAATCCCAAAGACCTCCGACCAAAATCCGAAATAGCCCACCAAACAACAGAATAAAACGTTCGCCCTCAACCAAAACGGAAGACCCCACAACCGGCACCCACACACCTTGCTGGAAACACAAAACCCCTCCCCCCGAACATGCGAAAACCACAGGCCGCCACCACGAACAGGGAGCAGAAAACATCAACTAGGGCACATGGGCCCTAGCTCGCAGCCAGAACACGCCCGTCGCCATCCCTTTTAGTCATAAATATAATAATATCAATATATAATAATAATAATTATTATATAAGCATATTTACTAAATTATATATTAAAATAATAAATAAATATATTATTAGTATATTATTATTATATTTCTATATTATATATATAGTTATTTAATATTATAATACAGTGTATATTATAATTTCTAATATATATATATAATTTTTATACTATAAAATTATATGATATTATATATGGATATAATATTAGCAATTGTTTTTGATGGTGTAATGTTTTTATTAATAAGACGTTGCTTAAATTATTGAAGATGGATCTCTTTCTATTTTGTGAAGTATTGAAATGAGTTTGAAGAATAGTGTTGAGGAGGGAGATTATGTGTTGTTAATTTATTACATTAAGATGACATTTGTTTCAAATTATGTATTAGGATATTGAAATAATTTAGCGGAAGTTCCAAATTACATCAACATATGTGATATGTCATTTAACTTTGTATGTATATTTAGTTGAGTTTCTTCGAGTTCATCACTTGAAATACTTAGTTATCGCCTTTCACTATCACTATTCAATTCACTTTGAAATATTTCATTATTATCGCCCCTTCCCTACTATTTCACTATTATTCAAACTCACCATAAAACAAAATATCTTCTTTCGACACAACTTATTCCTACATTGTATGAAAGAACACAACACTTTGTTTGTCACCATCACCTTTATATAAAAAAAAAAAATATTATTATTTATTATTACATACACAAAAAATAAACCAAAATAAATAATCATAAATTTCAAATTAAGTAAAACTATAAATTTATACTCTTTCTTTTCACAAAATCCCATAAAACTAAGACTTCTAAGTAATACCCTTCCCAATAAAAACTTTCACTTTTAAAACAAATGCTAATTTACTATAATTAAAAACATTTGTATACTCCTAGAAATCAAAAGATTTTAAGTATTTCAACATGTCTAATGTTATACATTGCTATCCATTCAAAATGCTATAGCGTGTGGTCGTCTTGTTTAAGATTCCAAAGGAATTAGAATTGGATTGAGGTGACACTACAAACATCGTATCCTACTTAAACACTCATTCTTCATGCCTTGAAAGAGATTCTACAATTTGGGTTTATTTGCTCATTCAATTAAAGGAGATATAATTAATAAATATTTTGTAAATATATTAATAGATAAGTTTTAGTTTTTATTTTTTATATATTATATTGATTAATTTTTTATTTTATTTTTCAATTTTTTATAAAGTGATGATAAATATTTATTTAGTTATATTAATATGATAGTTTGAATTTTTTTTTTGAAAAAAGTAAAACGGGGTTCCAAATTCCACCATAAAACTAAGATATTAAGATTTTTAAATTAACTTTTCCAAATAAAAACAAATTTTTTTTAAGTGACATTTAAATCGATGTCAAATTTAAGACTGAAATTTACATATGATGGTCAAATAAATATCAAATTTAAGATTAAGCATAAAAGTAAACAACTCACTACATTATGCTCTACTCTACCGTTGTCATTGTAGAACGCTTATCGACATAACTAGTATATATATCTATCTAAAATACACCGAAATATATCATTATCAAAAATTTTATCTTAGATTTTTCGCGTACAACATTGATTAATAAATTCATTACCTTCTCTACTTTCTCACTAATTGGTGACAATTGATATCCATCTAACTACACCAATGTCGACTTCTCCAAACAAAACGGAAGCCTCTGACTGATAGTAAAATAAATGTCAAATTTAAGGTTGAGTTTCTTATGTGATGATCAAATGAATGTCAAATTTAAAATCGAATATAAAATCAAACAACTTATCTATTACATGCCACCCCACCATTTCTATTATACAACCACTGTCGACATAATTATCAAGTATTAAACATAAACTTTAACAACTTAAAGTCTTAAAGAAGAAACATACTATAAAAAAACATATTTCAAATCCATTTAAACACATTTCTCACTTTATGTACATAGCATATGAGAGCACACTAAAAGTTTATATGGAGATTAAAGTTGTCCACTCTTCAAAATAGTGGACTTATAAAGAATAAAATATATCCGTCATCTTGTTTTTCAACCCACTGCGTTTATATAACCTTTTATTTATTATTTTCAATAATAAAACACCTTGAAACATTTCAATAATAAAATATATACACTTCATATATAAAATACAATTAAATACTATTTACATTGAAATATAAATTAATTTCATATATTCATAAATTATCTTCTATATTTTAATCAAACCCTTAATATTATAGAACTTAAAAAAAAAACTTTCTTTCTCTTTAAAATTCCAACAAATATGAAAAAGATATTTTGAAGAAAAACCCTTTCTTTCTTTGAGATATTTGGAAGAAAAACCTTCACACAAAGAGTCAAATTCCAACCCCAAAACTACCCCTTTCTTTTGTAAAGCAATGTACAACTATAACGGTACATCTTACATTTAAAGCTTATAGATAATCGTGTCCCTACAAAGAAACTTTTATTCAGATGGACCCCACAAATTTACCCTACAAAAAATTGTTCTTATTCTCGATTTAAAAGGACGAAAAAATCTCACACCACTACAAGTTATGTCAAATATCAATCCACGCGACGAAAAGCTCCCCAAATATTAAATTCCCCTATTTCTTTTATTCCGCTAGTCAAAGCACTTATTTAATAGTTTTTCCTTAACATCTTTCGGTCAAATATCGACGGCCGTGGGTCCCACCGTTATTAAAGAGGGTCGGGTTGGGAAATAATCAATACCGACTTTTGATTGAAAGGAAACGTGTGGACTTTATGAAGGTTTATCATGGGAATGACTGTTCACTCACCAGTTTGAGGTCGGAGGTTCGAATCCTGGATGAAATTTATAAGAGAAAGATAGCGTAGGATAGAAATTTTTACTTTGAGATCTTCTTTATCCAGAACGAAGTTTATGTAAAAGAGGCAAGATGTACAGGTATTTTCTTAAAATAGGATCAGTAAGGGATAACAAGATAATCATAGTAATGTTGTTGTTTCTCTATTCAAACAAAAAATAAAAAATTTCTGGGATTTATTTAAATATATAAGATGAAAGAGTGCTGTCAACATAGCCTACCCTACCAGATTTAACCTGTGGTCGCTCTTTTTACTGTATTTAGCATACTCTACTGGATTTAAACTTGTGATCTCTCTTTATACCGACATTTTTATAAGTAATACTTTTTTTTTTTTGGAGTCACAGTGGACTACCAGATGGCAGTAGCGGCTCTGCAAATGTCCTGCAGTGACGTAATTCGCACTTCTTGTTGATGCCAGCGTGGACGATGACGTGGCAGAAAGCCTCTGAAAGTACGGCAGACGGAACCAAATGAAATAGTATTAAATTCCGTTGAAAGAAAGACCAAAATATCCATTGCAATCAGCGCTAAAATAATGGGGGTCACGTCGGAATTTTGATGAGAGGAGTAAAGAATCGGATTCGGCGCGTCATTGGCTTTCGACTGGTGTGTCCTTTGACTAATTTGAAGAAGATTTACTGAGAGCTTTGAGCGTGCAGGTTTAATGGCACCGTCGCGGTAAATTCTGAGAGAACAGTCCGATCAGCTGGTCGTTTGATGGGGTTCTTGATCGGTTTTGCGAAGAAGTTGAAGTTTTGAAGGTTCAACGGCCGTACATTTTTAATGGCCGGATTTGCTGTGTTCTTCGCTGTCGATATGATGGCTAGTTTCTCGAAACTCTAAATCTTTGAAGTATTTTTGCGGTTTGTAGAGGGGCCAGTACGGAAGGCTGCAGATTTACTGTGTTTTTATTGGTTTTTTGCATTGTACGATGCGGCTCTCGTAAATTGAGCCGGCAAAAGGAGTGCGGAAGCGTCTGCTATTGGAGTGTACACAATCATGAAAGACAATTTCAGAAATAACTAAAGCATTTGTGAAAAGTATGTGGAGTAATGGAAAGAATTTGCAGCAAATTCGGTTGAATGTGCATTAAAATACTGCTGGCTATTCATTCTGTCCGAGTAGTAGACTTTTTTGCAGGTTAATTTTCTGGCTTCTGCTTGCTAAATACGAGCGTTTGACGCAAAATTTTGGAGATTTACTAAAGATCTTAGATTTGGATAGAGACTCTTGAAAGTGGCGAACTTTGCAGCGTCTCGAGATCTCTTTAAGCCAGGTGACTTTAAGATTTGAGAAATGAATGTGCTGTTTGACTTAATATATTGCTTGTTGTAATTTATACCCGGTATTTCCTTCCTTTTCCGCGCCGCCCAGGGAATGCATTGTTAGATTATTAACCTATTAACCCTAAGTTTTTGCGAGCGACAGAGCTTTCTATTCGTTTTAGCTTAAGTTTGGAAGGCGCGTTACTTTTTTCATTGAACTGCTCTTGAAATAACAATTAGGCGTGAGCATGCGTAGAACAAGAAGAAAAGAGAGCATTTCATAAATTTCAGCTTAAGCTTTAGAGAGAAATTCACATACTCCTTACTTTTTGTTTTCTGCTTTGCAAACTGTAATTAGGCTTCTGCTTTTTTAGATCCCTTATGTGGAAGGTTCCGCTAGACCTGTCTTCAGTCTTTATAATGTAATGTCATATTTCGGTAATTCGTAGTTCACAAAACTCGTCTCTCATGATCTTGAATGGCCCAGTTAACACTTTTTGCATCTATGTGATGAAAAAATACCGACTGGACTTCCAGGAGGTTACCTCCATCCTAGTACTATTCTGGCCCAAGTGTAATTAACTATGAAATTTTCCTACAATCAGGGCTGCTTAGTTTGCTACCCCATTTGCAAAACCTTCAGCAAGTGTCGTGCATTATGAACCGTGCATTTGGTGTTTCTACAGTGCATCAGATATATAAACACCAAAGGGTCTGTGTAAAGGGACACATAAAAATAGGTCATTAATAATATAAATAGGTACATAACATTTTGCTAACTATTCTATAACTGTTTTGTTAAATTTGTCTTGATAAGCTTCATGGATGTTTTAATTACTGATGTTTTGGGTCTATCCTATTGATCCAAGCAAGATGATTAAGCATACCCTAATCATACTTATAAAATATTATTTATTCCTTAAAAATTTCTACACTGAACTGCCTAGTTAATTTTACACTGAATTATTGCCATGTGGTTTTTGAAGCACATAATGCAGCAATGCTTTTGGTGACTAAACTAATGCAACTTACGTGTGCAGATTTGTCTTCATTTATGAGCGTCCACAAGGTAGCCCTTGACCGGTGATTAAATTTTGGCAAAGATGGGTTCTGCCTGTTGTGTGGCTGCCAGGCCACAAAAACCAAGTCTGCACAATGATGTACCGTTGCCTGCAAGTCCCGAGACACTTTCGTCCCTCTGGGATGATAATTCACAAGCTGAAGATGTGACAGGCCCTGCAAATTGTACAGAAATTCAAAGGACTTTCTCCTTAAATGGCAGAGGAAGCAGAGTCGCAAGTTTGAGTGACACAAGTCATCAAAATAATCTTTCTGGAAATATTTCAGTAAATTCTAGTCCCTCAGAAAGCTCTCATGCACCACACTGGCCGAATTCTCCGCTTTTATTAGCTCATAATGGAAACACCATCACAGCAAGCTCAGGTAGGCAATGAGCAGAAGTAATTTGTCTGATATTTGTGGAAATAGTATAATAGAAAAATAGAGCTATTTTGAAAGTACCCAATCATTATTTTTCCATGTTATCCTTACGTTTTTCTTTATGATATTGTTTCCATTTTTTTAATTCCGTGCCAAAACATTTATTTCAATTATTATTTTCTTAAATGATATCCCTCTGGTCTTCATCAGTCTTCTTTAGATTAAGTTTTATTTCTTGTACCTTTATGAGCTTGATTTCTGTTCAACACGCCTATTGATAACTGTCATTCTCAGTTCTACTTATGACGGGTTTGCATCTCAACATGGACTTTGTACTTCCACTATATGTATCCTGCCTCTTAAATCTAGCTTCATCTTGTGAAGAAGGTAGGGGTATTAGTAGAAATTAGTTGAGCTTTACGATATGAAAGCTAAAATAACATTTCAATGCAAACAAATGCTCAAATAGTAAGCCATATGAAAAGGGCATTTGCTAATTTGTAAAATGATATTATATGAAATGGGCAATTGTTAGCGGAGGCTTCAGAGAAGTTTGATAGTTGGAGAAATGATTTTTTAGTGACTGCTTAGAAAATTAGCAATTGACGATATGGAATTCAGGATAATATCCTTAATTCTGAAAAATGTATCTTACCCTAGTAAACCAAACAGGTGCATGCCAAGTCAACTTATCTTCAAAAGTTCAGAAGGCATATTGACCTGCTTTCAAGGTGGTTGTATATTGTCTACAGGTGCCTTTTGCTATTCGTGAGAAATGACCAATGTACTTTAAGAATATTTTATTCCTTAAAAGGTAACAGGGGCAATGCAATTTATGAGAAATGACCAATGTACTTAAGGAATATTTTATTCCTTAAAAGGTAACAGGGGCAAAGTTGTTATTTGTAACGCTTGTTAATCTTAGCTATCTTTGTCTTGAATCCTAAAATACAGCCAGAATGGTTGCCCATCTAGGTTCTCTAAGAATACTTGGTCATTATTCTCATCAGTTTGTGCTGATTCTCTAGCCTAGTTTGGCATCTGTATGATGCAGGTGTGTTGTATGAATTACCATCTAGGTTATCTAATAGTTGTTAGTCATTATTCTCATCAGTTTGTGATGATTCTCTAGCCTAGTTTGGCCTCTGTATAATGCAGGTGTGTTGTATGATTGTATCTCGTGACCATATGGAGATGGTTTTGACACACAGTTTAGTGTTTATTACATGTTGCAATATTGATTTAGCAAGATGCTTGAAGATCTAAGCTAATAGCTTGGAGCAAATGGTTTCTCTGATTTCTTAATATAGTCAGCAAGGATGAAGATTGTATCGCATGCATCTCCAATAGGTTCTACTTCAAATAGCCAATCCTGGTACGCGTATGGTGTTCAAGTTGCCAAGTACAGCAATTTTTATTTTACCTGGGTACAGCCATACACAAACATATATAAAATATTACAAACATTTAAAAAATATAGCCAAATAAGCAAAATTAACCACATAATATGCATCGAGTAAACAAAATAAGTTAAATAACCACATAACAGTTGGAAGAACTCCTGATAATTCAATGCCAAATGTCTTGATATTCATTGGTTGAGCTTAGAACAATTACATAGTGCAAATGTATACACAAAATAAAAGATAAATCAACCCTTAACAATTGAAAAAAAGGAGGTGAGAGAGCAAATGTGCAATCAGAGGTATGCATGTTGTTGTTTGCTTTTGATAAAATAAATGCGAGTGGCTTCTAGTGTTTCCCCCATACTTTCATTTGTATTTTAAATTCCAAATTTGACTTTTTACAATTTAAAACACAAAACAATTGTTTTTTGACTGTGGGTACCCTGAGGATACGGCCTGGATATTGCCTGGCAAGGTCAGGTATGCCCAGTTTTGCCCTAGGATGAACTGGGGTGTATGCGACCCTGCCTGCAGTACCTGAGCCGTATCCAAGGGTGTATTGGACTGGGAATGGTACCCGGGACAAACCTGGGCGTACCTGACCCTGCTGGGCAGTACCCAGGCCGTATCTGGGGCATATCGGACCAGGAACAGTACTTGGCACGTGCCATACTGGGACCGGTCCCCCTAGGGTGAATGATTCAGGAACGTAGGTTCTACTATCTGGTATGAGTTTAAAAATATGTGGAATGATAGTAGACAACAACTACAGAACTGTATTGCTCCCTGATTTCAACCAAACATAAAATAATATAGAATATTCTGAAATTAATCTTTGTATGCTATTATGTTACTGTAGGTGAAGAGCATTAGAAGAACATGTACAAAGCAAAATAAAACGTAAAGGTTATAGATATTTGACGCCTGAGTGACAATGGGAAGTCCAATGTGAAAGGCTTCATAGAAAGGTTATACAATTAGGTTAACGATTTATTCCAGCAGTTGTGGCTGCAGAATTTTCAATTCATGACATGTAGTACACTGGTCAAATAAAGTCAAAATGTGAAAGGATGTTTACACTTTCAAGGTGGTTGTGTATTGCTTATAGGTTCTCTTTGTTAGTCATGTTTGACAACGCCAAATATAGTCAAAAGGTGAAAGGATGTTTACTCTTACATATCAAGTGATAATTAAGTGCATAATCCCATGATCGACACAAACAAAAGTCTACACAAGTAATAGATCATACACAAGAACAGCAAGATATAGTGAGTGATTTCAGGGTGGTGGTATATTGTCTACAAGTGCTATATGCTATTCATGTTTGACAAAGTCAAATATAGTCAAAAGGTGAAAGGTTGTATACACCTTTATGTAAAGTGAGAATTAAGTGCATAAATTATGATTGACATAATCAAAACTCTACACAAGAAATAGGTCATGCACAAGAACAACACGATATGTTGAGTGATTTTTAGTAACCCAAACACAAGAATACTCAATAATAGAGAAAGAATAGAATCTGATGCTACAATGATTGGTGTTAATGGAGAGCTCTAGCCCCTTTATTTATAAACCTCAAAGTCTAATGACAGAGGGAGAGTCAATGCTCTATGACTTATACACCTCAAAGTCAAATGACACAGGGAGAGTCAATGCACTATGACTTGTATCGCCTTCAAGCATCCCAAAGGTATACCACAACATTGGTTTTATTTACTTGCCCACAAGGTTGACTAACTGTTTTATTTGACATCTCGAACAATTGAGTAACCAGTTTGACTTTGTGAAGAGTACCATTGGGGTCAAGCAAGGATGTCCTCTATTATCGACCTTATTCGGCATCTACATTGATGAGTTAGAGGAGTTTCTTCGGTAGCATACCCATACGGATGATGATTGTATTTTGCATGAGGTGCTTATAGCTATCCTTCTTTTTACCGATGATGTTGTCCCCTCACACCCTACTGAGGGCCTATAACGAAAACTTGATGCCCTTGTTTGTTTTTGCAAACTGCGATAGATTGTGGCCAATCTTCATAAATTTAAGGTCTCATCTTCAATATCTCCAAGCACTCTCTCTACAAATTTCAAATTTTCTACAAAGGAGAACTTCTAGAGATCACATTGGCCTACACTTATTTGGGGGTCCTATTTTTTGGTCCATGCTTTAGCATGTAGTCTACCTCTCATCCACACCTTTCCAAGGGGTATGTCTCTCTTCCTGTCTTAGAAAGTCAATGTTTCCAGATCCACTTCCAGGACATCCCTTCCAAGTTACGCCTTTTGATGAAATCATCAAATCTATAGGTTCATATGGTTAAGAGGTGTGGGGACCTAGCTTGGGGGACGTTGATTGGGCCCGTATTGAGAGGGTCTAGACTCTCATGTTATAGTGCATGATTTGTTGCAAGCGGACAGTTTCTCAGTGCATCATCCAAGTTGAATTTGCCGTCTAGCTGCTACACCTTGAGACTATCTTTAGGCTTACTTTCTACATCCATAGACTTAGGTCCTTGGGGGACTCAGCTTCTGGTCGTGAGAGATATCCATACTTAGCACTTTGCTCTTCAGAGAGGATTGCTTCATTGGTCCCCCACCAGACGCCAACACTATTGGTGCTTTGAGACTAGATTTCTCCTTATTTCTATTGATCGGCTATCCCCTTTCATGTATTCCTTGGACGGTCCCTCTTGACTCTTTCCCACAAATGATGTCATTACTAGAGCTCCCAGAGAGGACATCTATAGATAGTATATCCAGACCACTTGGATCTCCCCATTGAGACGCTCAGTCTCAGTCTTGCCTTATACGTCGAGCATTTCTTACAAGTATTGGATGTATTATTTTCCGCGCTCACTATTTCCAGTGCTATTGGTCCCACGACTTGAGGTTTTCCCTGCGCCTTGGCCAAATGAAAGCATGTTCTCACCAGTTATAGGTTGAAATGGATCACCTCATTCTCCATCAGAACTAGATTTGTCTTTGCTCCTTTTAGGAGGTGGAGACCGAGGAACAGTTCTTTTTCAAATGCGCCATTTACTATGATATCTAAGGAAGATGTTTTTGCCTCTATAGGGACTTAGTCAACAATCTATCTACTTTCTTTAGATATTCAAACCAATGGTGTTTGGGTCTTTATCTTCGAGAGGTCATCACCCTCCAGTGCATATCCCTACAGGGGAAGCCTAGAGGCTCTAGAGCCCCCATGTTGATCACCTCTTTGTAATGTCCCCAAATGGGACAATTCAACCAAAAATGGGTTTCCCCTAAAATCCACAAAATTTTGAAGTTTGAAATTAGTGAAATCAACAAGCCCTAACTCAAAAATTGTTGGAGGTTTGTCAATGATGTCTCCAAGGTGACCAAGGATGTTGATGAAGTGTCATGTGTGCTAGGATGACAATGACAAAGTATGCTTCAATATGCTTCAGTGTTCCTGCACGGTTTTTCAGTGTTTGACTTAGTAAGACAATTGATGGATAATATTGATGGTATGGACATGTTGCAGAGACCCTATGGGGTGTTATGAGTGCTTATGAAAGTGAACGGAATTCATCAGAGCAGTCATATGAGTGTCTAGGTTCAAGTAGTCATCTTGACAGATAAGGCTGAGTAAGCAGTTTGATGACATCATATTTCACACGTGTGAAGGTTTCAAGAGCAGCTTGATATATGGATAGATTCCCCTATGTGAGGAGATCATATGGTTCAAGTTTTAGGGCTGGACATGGAGTGTAGCAAAAGTTATTAAGGTGACTGTGTGATCAATCTGAGTGGTCATTCTGAGAGAGTTGAATTGAGTGCTTAGAGCTTGTGTTGAAGTGTCTAAAACACATGGAGGTGTTGCAGAGGACCTAAAGGGTTCACCCATGTGATCTAATCATATGGTTATGTGAAAGATTTGAGCTGTAGCTTCATAAGTTTGATACTGTGTTTTCTGTGTATGAAGACCTGAAGAACAAGGAGACCTAATTGGTAGGTTCAAGTATTGAGTTGGTGTTCCAAGTGGCCTGGACCCATATGAGAGTGAGCAAGGGGCTATTGGAGATAGGTTTGATGTGTTCAAAGCATTGGTAGAAGCTGAAAGTGGCCTAAGGAGTTGAAGTTGTAACGTATGGGTGAGTAGGCCTAATTGTTTTAGGTCTCACCAAAAGCTAACGATGGTTTGGGGCTAATGAGGTATTGGCCGACCTAAGGAGTATGTGGTTTTTACGTGTAACGTGTATGAAGACCTATTTCTAAGGTAGAACAAGTATGGTAAGCATCTTGGTCGACCAAGATGGGTTAGATAAGTGTATGGTATTACTAGGCATAATTGACCTATTTGAAGTTAAGGAAAGAGAGTGTAGAGCCAAGCGAAGGAGAAAACCTTTGAAAGAGAAGGTACAGGGCATTGAGGACCAACAAAGAGTGAAGAGGATCAGTCATGCTTGTTTGATCAAGGTGATGAAGGTGAACACATAGGTCATTGGACCTAATGATCCTAGAAGAGGCAGATGGAGCGAGTAATCTTGACGCTGATTGAGTGTGCTTAGTGGATGGATTGAAGAGCAGAACAGGTTGATGATTGTGTGCATGACCTATAGCTCACGTTGCTGATGTTGTGACAGAGTTGCAAGTTTTTTGATTCTGTATGTGCTAAGAAGTGAAGAGTGATCCAAAAGGGTGTTTTGGATGCATGGTTTGAGTGTGCAAAGTTTGTAAGAATGTAAAAGGGAAAGAGTGCAAGTAAGAGAAATCCATCATTAGGTGTAGAAGACATCAGATTAGAAGTGGAGATTAGATCAAGGTAGTTGGGTTGGTGCTTGGTTGCCTAGGGGGTTGGTTCTTTATGGGATGGGTGTTTCATTAAATTAAGAGATGGGTGTTTCTTGATCAGTTGGTGCCAGTCTAAATATTGAATCTTGTCTTTATAGGACTATAGTCCATCTTGTAGGGTTTTATCTCCCAAGAGGGTTTTCCACATATATCATGTGTTATGTGTTTGATCTTGTTATATCTTCCTTGTTCATTGCAATGATTAATTTGTATGCATCATGATTGTATGTGCTGAATGTTTAAGAGTTGGGAATTGAATTGGATTATCTGGCATTATTGATTCACCCCCCCTCAATGATTGTACTTCTAACAAAGATATGCTTTAAAAACATGCAATATATTTCCAAACTCTAGGCGCCAATGTGCAAATAATAGATAGGTAATTTTCAACAATTACCTTGAGCAAATAACACCTCAACATTATCCAAAATAAGTTATGAACTGGAAGTGAAGATTTTATACCTTTTTACTCCTTGTATGTGGATGAAAATCATATTTAACCTTGCTGTAAAATATCTGATTTTACACATAAAACAACTGAATATTTGTCAAGCTCTTGCCAAAAATCATGAATAATTTATCAAAAATAGCCACACAAATTCAACGTCTTTTTTGGGTCTTCAAAGTGATCAAAACCTCTTCCAACGTAGTCACCTTAGGTCAAACTCTGCATATAAAAATGAAAAATATTATTTGCCCTTCAACTAGGGTTTTAAACCCCTTCAAACAACAAACCCTCATTTCAATTCAACTTGCCACACTTGAAAAAATTCCTCAATAATATTAGTCAGAAATCCACAATTTATGAAGTCAAAACTCTCATGAAATCCACCCAAAAATATAAATAATTATATCATAATTTATTATTTATTTATCCACTTGAAAAGATTTTGCAAACCTTGCTCAATCACATAGAAAGTCAACGCCACACTTCCAACAATAATTATTAATAAATTTTAGCAATGAAACTAGGTCAATTTGACCTCAAATTAGTCTTGAAACCCACATAAACAAGTCACCAAGCAAGTTGCCCCACTCTTAGGGCAATAATCAAATTCCACTTTTGCAAAAGTGGCATCAAAAGTCACTGTTTTGTCGAATAGTCAACTCCAAAAATCTGTAAACACTTATTAGATATACATCTCAATATTTTCTTCAAGCATGAAGAATCAATATTAATTTTCAGCATATCCCTCAAAGGAGAACACCACCATGTACTTGTACCCTTTAAAGGGGGCGAACCTCCTTAGGAAGGCCAAATACTTTTTAACTCTTCTTGCTGATTTTTAGCATATTTCCACTTTGCCTGTGATCATTTACAAGTCGACATTCTTTTTTTAGCAAAAATAATATTAAATAATTGCTATAATAAATAGTAATTAAAATTACTTTTAGGCAATAATTCAATAATTATTTCAATAAAATATCTTAGTGGTAAAAACTACTTTTATAAAATATTATATCAATCAACTAATAATTGTTTTATATGAGCAAATGATTAAAACCACTATTCGGACAATTATAATTAATTAATAAAATAAAACTCGAAAGTGAATCCTTTAGTTTATGGGGAAGTAGACTAAAAGTCTTCAATATCTACTCATGAATGGTTTGGAAATGGGGACATTACACTCTTTCTTCCAATCCACCTAGACAATTGACAGTGCTAAGTGTGATTAAGGGATTTGACATAGAGAGGAGATTAGTATTGTGTTAGTAAAAAAAAAAATTAAAACAAACATACTAAAACTAACACCTCTAGCCTTGACACTCAAGGAGCTAGAGAACTACACAATTAACTAATAAAATGAAAGTAAAACAAGAGATCTTACCTTCCATGAGAGCAAGTGTTGTGAGTTGGCCATATGAATTGATGTGCTTGGCTTTGTGCTCAAGAAATCTTTGTCAATGGAGCTCCATTGCTCCATTTCTCGTTGGCACCTTGGTAATGTTGGTTGACTTTGACTTGGCTTGGCTTATAAAATGGGCATGGTAACACTACAATAATAGAAACTTTGCATGTAATTGAGTATAATAATTTTATACCAAAAGAGCTTAAAGATCAGTGAGTGAGGCCTTTTATTTAAAGCCTCCAAAGTTAACTCTCACTCAAGTGTAGTTAGGTTAAAACTAACTGCAGTTGAGTTCGAACTAACCCTATGTGAGTTAAGGCTAACCCTAGTTGAGTTAAGGAGGGGACATGTAATCAATATTTGGGATAGAGATCTTATTTATTATGGCTCTTCATTTCATAATTTATTACATTTAAGGAGATTTTGAATTCCATTGACTTTGAGGGTGAATATGTCATCATGACCTCATATTTAATAAATTTTTCCTTTTGTCAAATTTGTTTTCACTAATTGCATATGGAAAATTCATTTCAACATTTCAATTTATCTTGTTAATTCATTCTGCTTAGCATTTTAGCATTTTAAGAATTGTTCAAGTGCCCTGCTTAATGGGTCCAAAGGCCAAATTGCCAGTTGTTAGGTCGCAAGGTGATTGGAGATAAATCCATGAGAAGTTACTGTTCCATAAAGGATAATATCCCAAATAGAGATGCTTTAATACGATTTTGAGCACTAATGTCCGACATTCGAATGAAATTGGGACATTCAGTGATTCTTAGACTTAATTTGCACTGTTTGGTAGAAATCAATCTAAAGTCCGGTTGAAAGTCAATTGTGGCTAGAATGGAGTGTCTACAGTTTGTCTCTATTTGGGAAGGCGTTGCAAGCTATAGGCACAATAACGTCCTCTCAGAGAATGACAAGGTTTTTAATGTCTAATGCCCTAGAAGGCGATGGACGAGCCTTGGATGCCCTTTTGAGGGAGAGGGCGACAAATAAGGTTGGTGATCGTTCCCTCAAAAAGAAGGAAATGATGGGACCTAAAGGTAAAGGGAGTGAAAATGATTGATTTGCCCATAGACGGTTATAATCAATGGCACAATAAGATGTTCCAATTGGATAGGTTAAAATGATGATTTGCCCAAAGGCGGTTATAATCATTGGCATAATGAGGTGAAAAGAATGATTTGCCCAAAGGCGGTTATAATCATTAGTAGAAAGAAAAATATCCTATTAGAGTGGATAGAGATAATGATTTGCTCAAAGATGGTTATAATCATTAACACAATGAAAACATGTCCTGGTAGAGTAGATAGATCGAGACACAATGATTTGCCCAAAGATAGTTATAATTATTAGCACAATGAAAACATGCCTCGGTAGAGTAGGTAGATTGAGACAATGATTTGCCTAAAGGCAGTTATAATCATTGGCATTGTGGTTTGGGACAATATGGCAAATAAAAAAAGGGGCTTATGAACTGAATTCGTACTCATGGATAAGAGTAAGCCAGTGCAGAGGATATGCATGAATTTGGGCTACTTGCTAGTATGGAGATGCACATCCTAACTAGAAGGGATTAAAATTTATTTGTGATTTAATTACTCTGTATTTGGGCAATGTTTGGATAAATTGAGATTTTTTCAGGTGAACAAGAAGTACTGTGACACGATTTCTTGTAAGATCTATCGAGTTGATTTTTAGTGTAACACATAATGATATAAAACACCATGATAACTCAATTGTTATATGTATAAAAATTGACATTCGATCCAATAAACAATAAAAAACAATGCATCAATGATAAAAACCATGATGATAATGTTGACGTATGAATATGGATGGATTTAAGTATAATGTGCAAGGAATCACTCAGTGAACGCATAAATATTAAGTCAAGGCACAACAATAAAAACAAATAAATAGGCAAACAAACAAATCAAAAGAAGTAAAACAAAACACCAATAAATAGAAACACCAATAAACATAAAGTGAAACAAAACAATTAAAACAAAATTAAACAAACATAAATAATGGTTAATCACAATGATAGTGCAAACAGAAAACAAATTGTTCGTGCATGTGTAATAGAGGTGCTACTCTTGGCAACAAGGGGTCCCCTAAGCTAAACAACAATGACGCAGGTATAACAACGCAAGGACAATTGGTACAAGGTTGCCCCTAGGCTATAGGGAAACAACGACACAAACAAGACGACAAACATTGTCCCTAGGCTATAGGACACAATGAAACAAACAAGGCGATAAACATTGCCCTTAGGCTATAGGAGACAATGAGACAAACAAAGTGGGGGGAATATGAGAAAAGGAAGGGGTAGCCGAGATGACTCTAGATGCACTAGGCAAATAGACGTTGTCTACATAGTTCCATGGACACAAGATCCAACATGAACTTTAGGCCAAATGTAGTTCTTACAGGATACGAGATAGAAGAAAATTGATGAGAAGGAAAACATGATTGATTTGTAAAAGAATATGGGAATGGTCTCGCAAAACGGCAATAACGTAAGAAAAAGTTAAGGGTGCAGTAATGAATCTACTTCAAATGAACAATGCACACAATGGTGACTCGCAAAATGGCGAGAGCGTTGGAAATGGTTGCTCACAAAACGAGTGTAAGAAAAGTAGTGGACGTTTCATAATCATGAAAGCGTCAACACAAACAAAGCATAGAAGCGTGAAAGTATGGTTTAGGCGAAAACCACACTAAAAGTCAATAGATAAGCACTTGCACATGAACTAGGTTCATAATGCTCACTACATCTAAGGCTGAGAATGAGAACGAACTCGCAAAATGACGAGAGCGTAAATAATTGACAAAATGGTGAGAGCGTAAGATGAAGCCAAGTGGTCATTAGTGTATCAAAGTCGAATACACAATGCTCGCAATATGAACTCGCAAAACGGAGACAACATACGGCTAAGGCCAATAAGGATGGGGAAACTAAATAACAAGTGGTTACTCGTGAAATAGTTAGGAGTCCCAGAATCCTCAAGACAAAGTGGTCGAAAAGAAAGGAAGGTGCAGCCGAGCTAACCCGAGATACCCCATGTATTCAAGTGTTGCCTACATAGTCTGTGCGGATCTTAGGTCGATGTAGTACTCCCAAAAATGGGAGGAAAAGAGACCAAGGTGGTCTAAAAATAAACTGAAAAGATAAGATGGCTCAACCCAGAAAACTTTGACGGCTTTATATCTCGCATGGAAATTCTAAGCCAATTTTCATGATTTTGTGATTTTTAGGTTTTTCTAGGTTTACAAATGTTTTTAGAATTTTTTAAGCATTTCAACTCGATTGAGAATTATGATATACTAAACGGTTCAACTCGCAAAACGGTGAGACCATGGCTTAGGTTGCTCGCAAAATAGTGAGAGCGTGGGAAGAGGGTGACTGAGCTGACCTCAACGTAAATCGAGCACTACCTACATAGTCTCAGAATAAGACCTCAAGTCACTGTAGTTCTGCCTTACAGCAGAGGGTTCGACTAGGTAGCAACAAGTTCATGAATCAGGGAAATGGCACAGTACAACATAGGAATGACAAGGTGATGTGGCAATGTTTGGTAAAGGTGTTGCTCCTAATTTGCCCACATGCGGTTATAATTAGGGAACAACAACATAGGTCAATGATACTAATTTGCTCAAAGGCGGTTATAATCAATAACACTTGCAATGAAACGGAACAACAAATGAAGGATGGAATTGCCAAACCATTGTCATAGTGGTCCAAGATACTGCCTTTGTCTAGAATACTGAATCAACTGTTGAAACTATTGTTTGAATCTTCTTGTTGAAGGTGCCAGAAGAACCAAGGTAAAAAAAGGGAGGGTTGGGAGAGTAAATCAACTTTGGTCGATAGGAAAGGTATGGGAGAAACAGTATACAAGTATAGTACAAGGAAGATGACAATATGATACAATGTAAACGAGCCAAATAGACAATACTTTGGGGCTCTCAAGTGAAATAACGCTTGAGGTGTATGATGTTCATGGGCTCATCAAATTCATCTCTGTCTGGTTTAGCGAGCCTGTATGCTTCGGAGCCATAATTTGCAACAATGACATAGGGGCCTACCCAATTGGGATTGAACTTGCCCCCCTTCTTTTTCTCGGCGGTGGTGTTCTTCTGGGTTTCTTTGAGGACAAGATCACCAAGCTTGAACTCTCTATGTCAGACCCGCTGGTTATATTGACATAGATGGGAGATTAGTATGTTGCTAGTCAAGAAAACAAATCAAAACACACTAAAAGCTAACACCTCTAGCCTTGACAATCAAGGAGCTAGAAAACTACACAATTTACTAACAAAATGAAAGCAAAATAAGAAATATTACCTTCCATGAGAGCAAGTATTGTGAGTTGGCCATGGAATGATGTGCTCAACTATGTGTTGAAGAAATCTTTGTCAATGAAGTTCCATTGCTCCACTTCTCCTTGGCACCTTGGTAATGTTGGTTGGCTTTGGCTTGGCTTGGCTTATGAAATGGGCATGGTAACACTACAATAATGGAAGCTTTGCATGTATTTGAGCATAACAACTTTACACCTACACAATTTACTAACAAAATGAAAGCAAAATAAGAAATATTACCTTCCATGAGAGCAAGTGTTGTGAGTTGGCCATGGAATGATGTGCTTAGCTATGTGTTGAAGAAATCTTTGTCAATGAAGTTCCATTGCTCCACTTCTCCTTGGCACCTTGGTAATGTTGGTTGGCTTTGGCTTGGCTTGGCTTATGAAATGGGCATGGTAACTACAATAATGGAAGCTTTGCATGTATTTGAGCATAACAACTTTACACCAAAAGAGCTTAAAGATCAATGATTGAGGCCTTTTATTTATAGCCTCCAAAGTTAACTCTCACCCAAGTGTAGTTAGGTTAAAACTAACTGCAATTGAGTTTGAACTAACCCTAGTTGAGTTTGAACTAACCCTAAGTGAGTTAAGGCTTTCCGTAGTTGAGTTAAGGTGGGGATATGTAATTAATAGTTGGGATAGAGAGCCCATTTATTAAACATGGCTCTTCATTTCTAAATTTATTGCATTTAGGGAGATATTTTGAATTCCATTGACTTTGAGGATGATGATGTCATCTTGAACTCATATTTATTGAATTTTTCCTTTTGTCAAATTTGTTTTCACTAATTGCAAATGGAAAATTCACTTAAGCATTTAATTTGGTTTATCTTGTTATTTCATTCTGCTTAGTATTTTAGCATTTTAGCAATTGTTCAAGTGCCCCGCTTAGTGGGTCCAAAGGCCAAACTGCCAGTGGTTAGGTCGCAAGGTGACTGGAGATGAATCCGTGAGAAATTATTGTTGCGTACAGGATAATACCCCAAATAGGGATGCTTCAACACAATTTTGAGCATTAAAGTCTGATGTGCAGACGAAATTGGGACATTCAGTGATTCCTAGGCTTGATTTGCATTGTTTGGTAGAAATCAATCTGAACTCCGGTTGGAAGCTAGTTGTGGCCAGAATGGGGTGTCTACACTAAGTGCCCTTTGAAAATTGGTGTATCACATATCAAAGTTGATAGATCAGTAGACGACACTTATCTCAGCATATCTCTGCTACTAAAATTATTTAGATCCCCCAACCTGCTACCTTAACATCGTGGCTCTGCTTCTTCCTACTGGCATGGCCTTTTCCGGTGACATGGATCTACTACTTATGGGCCACCTCCCCATAGGGGCAAACTCACATTACGAGTTTATTTTGTATTGCGGGAAGTACATCGGCCTTGGATGTTAGGGGAGATTCTAGACGAAGTGCTTTGCTTCCCCTTAGGATCTCCCAACCTGACCCCTCCGACATTGGATATTCCCCGACAAGTGCTAAAAAATCTTCTCACAGTGATTGATTATG
This sequence comes from Torreya grandis, assembly GCA_037957365.1. Classification (NCBI taxonomy): domain Eukaryota; kingdom Viridiplantae; phylum Streptophyta; class Pinopsida; order Cupressales; family Taxaceae; genus Torreya; species Torreya grandis. The sequence goes on from JARHVA010002015.1 coordinate 741,253, forward strand.
GGTAAGATGACTCCTCCACTTCAGGTATAGACAGAAATTCTCGATGAGGTCTTCCAATCTTCATCGGCATATGCTTTGGGGGCTCTCTTTCGCCCTCCATTACTATTTGTATTGGTTCCATTACCACCTTTGTTAGTGCCACACTGCTCTACTTTGTCTTATGTACTTGTATTTCTTTTTTTGGCTTGTTGGATTTTCTTTTCCTTGAACTTTCTATTGTTAACTGTTGTATCCTCGAGCTCCATTGACCTACTTTTGGTCATCTATAGACATTAATATAATTAATTTTCTTACTTTCTTAGTGTGGGACTGCTACTCCTTCACAAGGTGTATACTTTTTTCTTGTGCAGCCTTGTAGATGAGTAGATTAATTGTGGATTTTTAGATTTGGTACTACTGTTACAGCTCCATGACTCTTAAGAGCTTGCAGACATTTGTGGTAAATGTCTCCATGTTTGTAGGTCTGCAGGTAAAGCATGCAGAACTCTGACATTAGATGCAAGTCTCAAGACTTGAGAGTTGTGGCAGATTCTGATGATCTTGTGTGGGTTATCAGGGATGTCACTCACGGATCAAACCTACCCTTTTTTAAATTGTTAGGCCTCAAATGTTTTTATTAACCAGATTTGTTTTCTGTTATTCGTTCTACTTTGAAACAGTTGCTGGATTGGGGAAACTCCCCTGCTTCACCAAATCTGTAAGATTTAGTAACATTTTGTGCATATTTTTTGGTTTGCATTGAAGCATCTTTAACCAAGGATAGGTGCTTATCTGGATTTAATTCATCCAAGGAAGGAATAGCGGCTGTACAATCTTATTTATCTTCATCCAGGTTTGAGGTTCTCTACATTGAGAATAGGATAGAGACCTGTTAGCTAAGGTAGATCTAGACAAAACACATCGATTCCAACTTTCTCTAGGCTTCTAGGAGGGTCTATATTATAGTGGACTTATCTTTTAATTTTTCCTGGTGGGCCGATCTTTTAATTTTTCCTAGTGTACCTCTAATAAGGAAAATGCAAAAAAATGAGTGAACACAACTCATTTCCAAGTTTTAGACTAATTATGAAATTGTTATCAAAGCCAATATGAAATGGATCAAACCAAAATCTGGAAGTTTCGGAAACAAGATTTTCTGAAAATCTGCATAACATATTCAGGAAACAAGATTGTCTGAAAAACAAAATTTGGAAACAAATAAACAATAATTTTTTTCTAGGACGACCAATACACAGAACAGCTAGAGCTCTCAGGTAAACCACTCATAAATATGAAGGCAACCCAATCCTTTAGCATATTAAATGCTTTCCCAGCTAGGTCACACAATTTAAATATTGTAAAAAACTTTTTATTACTTAAGTCTTGCCATATTTATTATAGACAAGGAAGCTCTCTCCTATTCTTAGAATCTAGAAACACAATTAAAGATATATTTTTTCCAAAGAACCCTATCCTTGCTCTATGCTACTAAGGCGATATGTAGCCTTTGGATAACTTTATCTGCTTTGTTCTTCTAAAACCATTTTTATCCTTTGTATATCTTTGTGTAATTTTTTTCTTTTTTTCTGGAATAGTTTTGTGCTGCATTTTCTTCCCACTTTCCTAAAATAGAGCTATGATTTATTCTTATTCTATCCTCCTAGAATAATCTTATTTTTTCATCCCATTCAACATTCTCTTATAAGTCTTGAATGAAACTTAATGGGCTCATGACAAGGCCATATCTCCTGAATTGGTTGTCCCCCTATCAATGCAAACGATGAAGGATGCTGGTGTATTGGAGTATGTTAGTTCCCTTCCAAGAGGCATTTTCTGTAGGTATATCTTTCCGTTGCACTAAATATCCAGCAATAATTCTGTTTCTTAGCCTTATATCTCTGGCAGCCAAGATCAGTTTAGGCATCAAAATCAAATTTCCTTTCTCATCAACGAGGGGAAAAGCTGGTGAAACTGTCATATTTTGATCAGTCAGGTTCTTTACTTAGGCACATGGATGGTGTTATGTACCCTAGCACTAAAGGTAATAGGAGAGTATAGGCTGCCTGTCCAACTTGTCGAAGAATAGTGAAAGAACCATAATACCTTGTAGATAGTTTCTCTAATGCCTTCTTCTTAAGAATGGTTTGTTTATACTATAAGGCTACAATTGAAGGAAAAAGCCTGGACTCCCACTGCAAATTCCCTTTCCGAGTGATGTTGGTCTGCTTGTGACTTTATCCTATCATGAGCTATTTGAAGATTATCCTTTTGAACCTGCAATTTCTGCTGACCTTTCTAAATGAAGTCTCAAATTGTTGATACGGTAGTGTCCTGGATACCCAATCTATCAATTAAAGTGGACTATACCCATACAAAGCTTTGAACAGAGTCATACCAATTGACACCTGATATGTGGTATACCAATTTTCTACTAGTGCTAAGTGCAACCACTGAAGCCATGTAACTTGTCAATTACCTACATAATTCTGCAGGTTACCCTCTAAGGTCTTGTTCACAATTTTTGTTTGCACACCAGTCGGAGGGTGATAGCTGCAACTGAATCATAATTTGGTACCCATTAACTCGAAAAGCTCTTTTGAAAAGTTACTTGTGAATTTTGGATCCATGTCACTCACAATTATTTAGGTAGTTTGTGCAACTGGTAAATGTTTTCCATAAACACAACAAGAAGTTTATGAGCTTTAGAAATGATGTCAATTGGGATAAAGTGAGCATAATCAGTTAATCGTTCAACAACCACAAAGATGCCATCCTTACAAATCACTTTCTGGAGACTTGTGATTCCATGCTGACGGATTCCCATTTTAAAGGGCAATGGCTGAACTAAAAGTATACCTGAATTTTAATTGTTTCCACTTTCTTTGTTTGGGATTTGCTCACTAGCCACCTATGTTACCAAAAATGAGTAACGAGAAACTGCAACTGCAATGAAAATGTAAGGAGAAACGGTTATGAAAAGGTTGCAAATAAGAAACGTGTATATATATATATATAATAATTATTCTATATATATTGTAAGCTGTACAAAAATGACTTACTCTTTTTTTTTGGGGAGGGTGGGGGATTTCATGACTTAGCTTCATTTACAAGAAAATTGGTAGACGAGATTTTCATTAATATTTCAATTAAAAACTGCATCAGTCTTGGGATTGAGGGAGATTTAGATTTAAAACAATTTTTTTTCCAAGATTACTGTTGACCAAATTAATGCTTGATAGGTGGGATTACACACTTTCCAGCAAAATATAATTGAATGTTCCTTGTTGAATGATAAATGTTCAACTAAAGGCAAATTGGAAGTATTTCTGGGAGTAATTAATTATCTATCTTTTGGGGAATGCAGACACGGAAGAGGAAGGTGCTGCAGCATATGATATGGTGCCTATTGAATATAGAGGGCTGAACGTTGTCACTAGCTTTAACTTGTCATTACATTTTATGGCTAAGACCTGACCACATGAAGAACGTACAACCCTCCCACAAGGTAATAAATGGAGGCGAATAAATATTATCGGATGCTACTTTTCCACTGACTTCATTACATTCGAAGTATCCCCTGAAATAGCTCTGTCTTTTGCTGCAATCTTCTCTATTCAGAGAAATGGTAAAGAAGTAAGACGTTATTGGAGGGCATGATCATGATGATGGTGAGAATCAAAATGCGATTCATTGTTTCATTGAAGAGCAGTCACTGCAGGTAATGACATTGACAATGACAATGTCAACTGCTCCTTATGCTGAGTATGAGTATGCAGACGTACAGCTTGGAAGATACACTCTATTGCCATGGATGTTTCTGGAGAAGAAAAGAGCCACTGAATAATAGGATATACATGATATACACTATTACCATAAACCTGAAACCACCTGCCCATTGACCTGAAATGTTGCACAATATTTAGAAACGTTGCTCAGACAAGAAAAATGCGACGGACGCTGCAGAAATGCGGGTTTGTGTTTCCTGCATTTTAACATGCAACGTCCCCCATCTGTCATGTTTCTGGCAACATAGCTAGCCACTACAAAATTGCGAACATCATTCTTCAAGCCTTTCCATTTTTAGGTTTTCTGATTTGTACATAAGTTTTGAAAAACATGTCTGGCGGTACCGTATCAGTATCATTGAAGTTTTCCAAATGAGCTCAGTGAATGTACTGTCTTGGTCAGAAATGAATGAGATGAGTCATCCAAAGTATAACGGTACTTCTTCAAAGAAGATCCCTTTGACCCATTCTTGAGTGATTTTGTGCATTTGGATGGTACTGGCACAACTATTTAATTGATCTGATCAACCACCACCATTATATAATTATTGCCCTACAAAGTTGCTGGCAAGCCTCCCAATAAATCCATTGAGATGGATTCCCAAGGTTTTGGAAGCATTGATGGGGCCACTTACTTTCTGATTTTTCTGCTTGAAAAGTTTTCATGTTGCATAATGTGCATTCTTTGACAAATTTAGCCGTACCAACTATAAGGGTAGTCTAGTGAAAATTCCTCAATAGGATTTGGGTGATCTTGTGTTGGGGTGATTAATCATTTGAGTCTATGTTACTGGATAGTAGGATACTGTTGTTCAGGGTTGCAAATACGATATGATTCGCCATTGGGTATTGGTTCGGGTGTGATTTGCAGGGTATAGAGCAGGATATGCCCTGCCCCTTGCAGATACCCCTGGATATGTCCCTGGACGTATCTGGGCATATCTTCTAGGGGCAGAGCGTACCTTGCCCATATCCCCTATGTATCCGCAAGAAAAAAACATTTTTTTTTCCAATTTTGTTTAACAAAATGTCAAACACGGACTTCAAAAACAATTTAAAACATTCTAAACAGTCTTCATTTGCCCTAACAGTTTTCTTCACCCGCTTTCGCCATTTCTGCCATTGTCATTTCTCTAAACCCTACATTGGGCAGCACTAACTATGTTCTCTGTCCAAGTTGCATCCGAGTGTGTCCACACTGCATCCACCATCCAAGCTACCTCAGTGAACTGCAAAGAAGTTAGACCTAGGCTCGCCGAATGACGGAGGCCAAGGCACAAACTTGAAGGTATGTAGTTTATTTTTCTTTTAATTTGGTTTTAATAATAGTTTTTTAAGTGTTATTTTTAATTTTTTTGTAGTAGTTTTTAAACTGTTATTTGTAACTAGTTTTAATTTTCTTTTAATTATTCTTTTAAACATTTTTTTAACAAATGCCAAATGCTTTAAATTTTAATAAGAATATTATTATTTTTTTACTAAGGGCTATAGGGATCTGCCAGAATGTCACGTGCTGCAAGTGCTAGTTTGGTAAGCCAAGGGATAGCCTTCAAAGACGATCCATGAGTGTCCCTTTGGAAGTATGTGACGATGTTAGAACTGTTGCTAGGTGGAGGGTGTTTCTTTGGCTTTGCTTAGTGCAATTGTAAATACACGAGCTCGTATAATTGGGTGAAAGCCCATTTGGGTGCAATTCGCGGCATTGGAATTAAAGTTTGTGGTGGGCCAAACATAAATGAAAAGCCAGGAAAGGGCTTGCCATAGGGAAAGATCTTTGCATATACATCAAAGGGCAAGAAGAAACAAATGCCATTGTTGGGCAATGATCGAAGCATCCTTTGAGAAAGAAAGGATCTATTTTTACTAAGCTACTTGTTGATCCATCTCGTGCGAATATCGTGACCTCATCATACCCATTTCTTTTTGCACTCATCACCGCTGCAAAGGAAGATGATTCACCTCTTACTCGTAAGAGAACAAAAGATACAGGCCCATTGGAAAAGGCAATCCAGAATTAATCCAGGGACAGAGAGGAGCAGAGCATTACACATTGTGTTTATGCATGTGGGCTACCATTTAATGTTGTTAGATCACCATACTGACAAAATTTGGTGAGATCTATCAACGATGCCCCTAAAGTGTTTATTGATCTAGAGTATGAAAAGGTGCGCACCACTTTGTTGACAAAAGAAAGAAAATATGTCGAAAATGCATTGAAGCCCATCAAAGATTCGTGGATTGAAATAGGGGTGTCCATTTCCGATGGATGGAAAGATACGACAAATAGGCCATTGATTAATGTGGTCATAGTGTGTCTTAAAGGGGCAATGTTTTTGAGGGCCGTTAATTGTGATGCACAGGTGAAAGGATGTACAATTCATTGCCAATGCCCTGATAGAGTCCATTGAGGCGGTGGGGCCTCAAAACGTTGTCCAAGTTGTAATGGACAATACAAAAAATTGCAAAGTTGCAGGCATGTGGGTTGAAGCAAGGTATGGGCACATATTTTGGATACCTTGTGCTGTTCATTTTCTCAACTTTATGTTGTAAAAATTGGGGACCAAAATTTACTAAATCAAACAAGTCTATGAGGAGGCGAGCAAGATCCAAATGTTCATAAGCAACCATCACATGCCCCAAGGCATCTTCAGGGCCTTCTCGAAGTTGTAGTTATTGAAGTTAACTTTTTTTTAATCATTCACGAATTATATATATTTTTAATTTAATTTTGTAAGTTTGTGATTTGTAAGATTTTTTTTTTGAATATATATTTTTAATTTTATTTATTTTAATTTCATATTAGGTTGTTGAGACTCGGTTTGTCTCACACATACTCATGTTGAGATGACTTGTCAAAGTGCATGAGACATTGAGCAACATAGTTATGAACAACTTTTGGAGTGTATGGAAGCAATCAAACAATGAGAGAGCCACAAAAGTGAATGAGTGGATTCTTGATGATGTGTGGTGGGAACATGTGGAGTATTTGCTTAATTTTATTGAGCCCATCATGAATATGTTGAGATTTGTGGATATAGATCATCCATATTTGAGTGAGATTTATGATAGAATCGACTCAATGATTGAGAATATTAGGTCCATCATAAATGCCAAAGAGCAAGATTCTATGAAGAGGTTCTTTAATAAAGTGTAGTTAGATCTCATTGAAAGGTGAAACAAAATGACGACCCATTGCATCTTCTTGCTTTCTCCTTGAACCCCAAATACTACAACGCAAAGATCCTTTCTTTGCCTAGGAGGATCACACCATATAGGGATGTTGAGGTTGGTGAGGGATATAAGATGGCATTCTCTAAACTTTTCCCCGATCCAGAATTAGAAGACATAGTTACGGGAGAGTTTGGTATTTCATAACTTCCATGGGTCACTCCCTTGGCACTCTTCATGACAAGTACAAGAAAGACACTCATATGTGGTGGTACCTCTATGGGCAAACATCCACCCATCTCCAACCACTTGCAATAAAAATTCTATCACAAGTAAGATTTTAACTTTTTTTAACTCTCTGCCCTTCTTTTTGACGTTTTGTTTTAGCATTTTACTTTTATATATTTTAATCGACTTTGTGGCTTGCCTCAATAGATTGCAAGTTCCTTCTCAGCTGAGCGGAATTGGGGTACCTGCACCTTTATCCACTCAGTTAAGCGCAACAAGTTGACAGCGAAAAAGGCAGAGAATTTGGTCTATGTGCATTCCAACTTGAGTCTTCTCGCACACAAACAAACTAATTACAAGGAAGGAGCAACAAAGTGTTGGAATGTGGACCCAAAGACTACCGACTTGAATGCCTTTGTTGCCTACCTTTCATTGCCCGACACGGAGCTAGACGGTGTTTCACATGACTTGAATAGTGGCGCTGCTAATGGGAGTGGCACTGTGATTGCTTGTGGTTGTTATGAACCACATGATGATGCTCTCGGTGAAAACATTGCAGCCGAAGACGAATTTGAATAGAGTGAATAATGAATATGCTGGTTTTTCTTTATTTTTGTACATACATTGTAACATTTGCACTATGATCTTGTTATAAGACTAATCTAAGTTCGACCATTGAATATTATGATATTTGGCAGTGAATTATGAGTATGTTTTGTGGTTATTAACTTAATTTGTTTCCTCTGCATAGTATGTGGTTAATTTTACTTCTATGGCTATATTTTTTATATTTTTAATTTTTTTTATATATATTTTTGTACAGCCATATCCAAAAATGTATCCAGGCCCAAAAAAAAATCCCTTATCCACGTATCCGATTCTCATACCCATATCTGTATTGGCTACTTAGATCTGAGTGTGTTTTGGGCTTGTATGATAATACTTTGGATTTAGTGCATATGTCAAAAGTATGTAAATTGGCATTGAATGTATTTTGTTACATTTGATTAAAATATCTCAGCACCTCTGAAAGTTATTCAATGATGTGATCCAATCTGTCCTTACAAACATCTTCCACACAAGTGGCTTTTGTGTGACACAATCTAAACCAGTGGCTTTTGTGTGGCACAATCTAAAACTGTCTATAATCAGCTCACTTATGGAAACAAAAGAGCAAACCCATTCCCACAATGACTCGTCAAGAATAGTGATCTTGATGCTACTGCCTTTGTGGTGTTTGACTGTATCCATAGTTGCCACGTTTCTAATCAGTGTAGCAGTTAATACTTGTTTCACATCATACAAACATATCAGCGCATCATTGTTACAAATCTTGTTTTGCGAAACATCAGGATTTGCAATTTTAAGAGCTTGTAGAAGATAGCTTGTGCTTGGTGGAATCTTTAATAAATTATGTTTGCCTTGTTGGTGGAATCTTTGGTGAAACATCACGATTTGCAATTTCTAAATTATGTTTGCCTTGTTGCATGAATCTTTAATAAATGCCATCTCATTGTACATTTCCTTTGGAGTAAATAAAATTTAGACTATGTACAAGAAATGTAGACTAAAGTATATAATCATGCTTTGATATTCAATTAAACAACTTGTCATACAGGTGCCTTGTCTCTGATGGCTTGCAACACATTTGCATGACCAACCTCATTAATTGCTTCCATGATGACATCTACGACTATAATGAATTTAATATTCTTCTCATCTTATGCGCCATTGAAGGAAACGATACAATCAAGTTGATGAATGGACGTTTGCTACATCTGTCCATCCATCTGAGATGATGGATACATGGGCATCCCAATTATAATGTATTGGGTCCAATATTTTTTTTGCGAGTATATTTCTTCGGCCAGTAAGATTGGTGTGGAATTTCTCACGAGCTCTTGTAGCCCTCTGGTGCTTCACTAATTGCTTACGCTGTGTCATGCCAATAGCAATAGCAGGTTACATCACAAGCATAAAGAAACCTAGCAAGCTTGTTATTGGTTTCTTCTTGTTTTCCGATATAAAAAATGTCATCTGATTTCCTTGACAGTCCTCTTTTTTTTGTCTCTTATGAGCCTCTGAACAATTAATGGCAGTTTTTAACAGTGTCTCCCCATCTTAAGGTGGATGAGGCAGCTATTCTAAGAACCTTTTAATAATCTGTTTAATCGTACACTCTTACAATAGAGGGCACCTCTTCAATTATTAGTGGCAGTTTTGAACTGGATGTCCCTGCTTAAGGTGGATGAAGCAGCTATTTTAAGAGCCTTTTCTTTATCTGCATCATCCTGCACCCTCTTATAACAGTGAACCTCTTTTTGAGTTATCAATGTGAAGATTTCAGCTCCTTTGTGAGTCAGATGAGTGAAATATCCTCCTACTCTTGAATGTTAGCCAGAGTACTATACCTTGCATTTATTGCCCCTGAATCTGCAGGACCCTCTTGCTCCTTTTGGCTTCTCATTCTGCGTTACAATATATTTGTCAATGTAGTGTAAGCAAATGAGTTCATAAGTGGCACTCCCACCCTTCAAGGACATCTTTCTCAAATTTTCAGATGTTTTGAACCAAACACCCTCGTCTCCTCCTTTGTTGATGAAAACTAAAATCAATCACCTCAAGTCCTTCTTTGCTGCCAAAAAATCCCTAGCAGACCCTCATTGCACAGTATAAATGACTGAAGCATGAAGAATGAATGATAAAATGAAGAGGGTTGTATGCCTTTGTGATATTTTGTGGTTTGAGGGCATCTTCTGCCCCTTTTGATTTTATTTGTGGGATTTCAAGCATTTCCTAGACATGTACCAGCTTGTTGGAAATAGCCAGCTGGCATATCTGACAAACTAGTAACATTTTCCAAGAGGTTGGAAACTCTGACTGTAGGAAAACACTGTTTCCAACGGGGATTCCTAGCTGTTTCGGCATTTGAGTTTCTTGGATGTTGTATAGATGGGGACTCCAACATGCTTTGCTGTTTCCCTATGTCTTGAACACCTGCAGCCCGTAACATTTGAGGTATTTGTCTAGCCATCCTCATCCTGGAAAATGGTGGAAAGTAGCTTGAATTTTGATCTATTGTGTAGCTTCATGACAGACACAAACTAAGTCTTCTGTTTTAAGGAACTTACACAGGTGTTCCCAGTCCCAAAAAGTCAGTGCACCTTTTTTTTTATAAGAGGGGGTCTCTATGTCCTGAACCTCCACAGCCCATAACATTTGGGGGATTTATCTAGCCATCCTTGTCCTGGAAACTGGTGAAAAATAGCTTGAATTTGATCTAACGTGTAGCTTTATGACAGGCACATATCATGTTTTCTGTTCTAAGGAATATGTCTTCTGTACTAAGTCTTCTGTTTTTTTGGAAGCACCAAGAATAATGCAATGTGATGATTTAATGAAGCAAAAGATTACATTTTCAAATGGAAAAATTGCAATAATTATTAATTAGATGACTACAAAAAATTTCTTCCAAAGAGGAATTTCATTCAAGATTTAAATTTGAAGGTCTCGCTTTGTTAGGACTTAGTATTGGGGGAGACATTGCATTGCTGACTCTTGGATTATTACTTATTTGCAGATTCGATTCTGAGCTCTCATATATCAGAAACATCCTCCATTGAGGTTCGGTTATGTTTAGTGTGTTTTGATTTTTTTAATTCTCAGTGGCAGCTTGCTTTTTTGTAATATGTTTTAGGAGACTATCAATTCCGAGTTTTTTAACTGAGAAAAATCTAACTTTTTCACTAATTACTTATTATATGTTTATTTTTTAATCTTCTGCAGGGATGCTCTGCTTCTGGTCCCTCGTTGAATTCCCTTATACCAGAATCCTTTGCGCCCTCATTGAATACAATGGACTATCTTTCAAGACGAGCTAAAAATCAGCCCAGTCGACCAGGTTGGTTCAAAAGTCAGCCTTCATCAAGGAGACCTTCAATTGGTAGTCGTTCCTTTTTCTCTAGGCACTTGCACCATGCTTCCAATAATGATCTTGCAGGGGAGCTCTCACTTATTCAGATCCATGAACTAGATTCATCAAACAGTAGCTCCAAGCCTGCGTCTGATGGAAGGCACTCCTCCATGTTGGCTGAAAGTAGTTGCAACTCAACAAGGGCTTCGCGGGGTGTCTCTGATTGGTGGTCAATGCAGACGTTTTCAGATCTTGTGGCTTCTTCAAGAAGGGATGGTTTCCGTTGGAGTGATGCAGAGGGTCCTCCAGATATAGGCTGGGTTACTGGTAGAGAGAGCATGGATAGAGATTCAATGGCAGTGGAAAGGATTAAGGTCAACAATTCACAAATTACTTCCCCAGCCTCTCATTTGCAGGTTCAGATATGTGGCATTTGCTCACATAGTTTGCCATATAACTCTGAAAATTTAGCGTCTAGGAATAATCTTTCTGTTGTTGCTGTGCTGTTTTGTGGGCACGTCTACCACGCAGAGTGTTTGGAGCAAATAACACCTGAAGCAAGTCAACACGACCCGTCATGTCCCATATGTATTGAAAGTGAAGACATAGTTTCAGAGCATCTGGCTCATCCTGCTGAGCGAGTTATCAGATCCAAAGGTGGGTTTTTTAAATCTTTCAGGTCGAAGAGTCAGTCTTCTTCTAGAAACAAAATGTCTAGAAGAGTTGCAAATGATGATATTCTAGGTCCTGAATTCTTTTCTGGTGAGATTCTTTTGTCTGGGAATGATCACCCATCCAGTGACAATGTGTTCAAGCTGTCATCCAATGCAATTGAAAAGCATCCATTGAACAAACGTCTGTTCACAAGACATTTTTCCTTGAAAGGCAAATCTAGGAAGGAAAATGGTCCAATTGATACAGCTTGTAAGTTGCCAATAACATCAAGGGATTCTGGGGAAAGCAGCAGAGCGAGCGACCTCTCACTGCTACAGGTTAAGAGAGGATCTTCAAGTTCTTTTAGGCATTTCAAAAAATGGGTTCAAGATTGACAATTTTGTAATGAACGGGACAGGATTCACTTCATTTGTTTCTTCTATAAGATAGAAACTTTAGTTATGTACACTATTCTGTGAAGGGATCAAAATGACAAAATGTCACCATGAATTTTTGCAGAACTGAGAAATCGTAAAACTGTTGCTATAAAATGTAGCCTGGGTTCTATCAGATGGCAGAGGAGATGCACATTTTAGAGTGTAGTTTTATTAAACTCATTAGTGGGAGGCAAAAGTAATTTTCTTTATATGGTTTTTATTTTTCGCAAAGTGATCCCAAGGGTATCTGATCAATAATATTCTTGTTATTCTTGCTGGATGTGGTTGCTCTACTTTGAGGAGTTATGCAACTTCCATGATTAGCCATGGTATAAATCCAGCATGCTCTCTGCCTTAACTTCTGTTTTGTGTTTTATCTTTGCATTTGTTATGCTCTGCATCTCAAAAATTCCTCATGGCAACATGAAAAGACCAAAGCGTTTTTCAGTATAATCGTGGTGTATCATATCTGACTGAGGGTATGGAATCTCTAACAGGCAGTCTGTTTGCCCTGGGTGAGTGTCAAGGATTTATTTATTTTGAGTAAGGATAAATTTATTGATGAATCCGGGTTCAACTTCATGGACAAGTCAAATAGTGCTAATGATATTCTGTATCTTTTACAGAAGAAAAGTAGACAATAATGACTGAAATGTGCAGTCAAAGAATGGAAAATATTTTAAATAATACAACAAACAGTGGCTTTACAATGTTTGCCTTGCATCCGATGACGCAGGCCTCTAGAGTATATGGATTTTGTCACATCGACGGTGAACATAAATGTTTGCTCCGTGGAGATACACGGGCAAAGGAATTACAGGAATTTTATTGTTGAGATGGTCGTTGGGTAAAACAATGCATATGGTTCTTGCTCGACATCAAACTTTTTTAGTAAAACAGCAAAGTTGTCCTGAATCTTTTTGACTTGTTTTCAGATGTTTTTATAACTCTTGAAAAGATGGCCCAAGATCAATTCAAATTGGTTTAGATGAAAGTGAGGAAGCCCACATCAGTTTGTTAATCATTCTTAAGAATGAAGTCTTTCTCTTAGGCTGTAGAGGAAATGTAGGAATATGGCATGTCAACAGTGTTTTGAGAGCTTTAAAAAATGTCAACCAGAAACTAAGAGAATTCCTTGCATATATAGATTCTCTTTGATTACTTTTTTTTGTTTCTTTTGGAAACAGTCGCATATGGGATGAAATTCAGCTTAGTTGCCACAGCCAAGGGTTCACTTCCATCAAATTCACCTGGTTCTTGCACCTGCCCTTGTATGTATCTGTTGGGGTGAGCTACACCACAAGCACCTATAAATTGACAAAGCATTTGGTGCGTGTGATGTCTTATAAGTCCATCTCGTCTAACAATTATTATCAACATGGTATAATTGCACATCCAACACTTTTATATTTTTTAATTCTTTTACAGTAATTAGAGTTTTTGCGATGCAACAATATTTAGACATTTTATTTTAGTGATACTTTTAACCGGTGCAGTATTCTCCTTAAGTGGCCTATTTCTGATAGTCATTTTAGGGACCCACAAAGCACAGAAGCACCTCGAATACCAGAGAGGATGATGCGATGTTACTTCTTTCCAAAAGTGAAGTGAATATTAGAAGTGGTCTCAAACACTTTTGGCACTTATTAGTTCTGAGATAAAAGGGAATCCCTGATATATTTTTTGGAGTACAAGTAATGTCACGATTAACAATATGAAAACTTGTTTTTCAATGAAATTAAAAGCCAATAAATAGTCAAACAAAAAAACTGACTGGCCTCTTTTGAACGATTTTGGGGTAGCAAGACAACTTGGACTAATTCTTGAGTAGATCCCGTAGCCCAAGCATATTGTGAAATAAAATATCTTCTGCCACATACATATCTATAGGGAATATATTATTCAAGAAAGGAAGGGAAAGGTCCTTTTCATGGTTTATAATGTCTAGAATTTAGGATGGGTTTATATGGAAGAAGCTGCAGCTCCTATTTTTCATGTGTAGATGATTTTATGGTAAGTTTTTAAATGCGTAATTTAAAAGACAATTTGTGCCCTTGCTGAAGAGGGATGCTACATTTTTGCAGTGCCTACTCCGAAAATTTAGGAAAAATTTATGCTAAGTGGAAGGATATATACACTGAGATTTCTCTAAAAATTAATTAACTTCTAAATTTATTTATCAAGCCTTGAAAAATAACAACTAACTGAAAATTTTGTATTTCATGTAATCATTTTTCTACTTATAATTCCATATTTTTCTCTGCAGTACCTAGAGAAGAAATTATGGCAAGCCTCCTCCATGTACCACTGCTATAATCTACACTGCAATATAGCTTATAGCATATGAGACCACTCCTTATTTTTAAGTAGAGACAAATCGTATATACTTTTGTGATATGGAGTGTACATACCCTACCCTACATAAAATTTGTACCTAAAACTTTCCTTGATTGAACATAATAATTCATATAATAATAAGGGTGGGTTTGACTTCTATGTTTGCATAGGGAAATTGATTGAATCAATCGATTGATCTTTTATTTGTTGGATTTCTAAGGAATGCTAGGAATTTTGCTCAGGACTCATTTACAGTATAGTGCCTCTAATCTCAAACATATAGAGATGGGAAAGGTAATAACTACTTTTCACATTTTAATTTTTGTCATTCCAAAAAGGAATGGGCCTGCAACTTCCTAAGGGAGGATAGATGCTGGTTTTGATTTCAGAATGGAAGATGTTGATGGTGTGACACAAATGATTAGTGATGCAACCGAAAAGAGCAAAATCAGACATGATATGTTTGCTGCTCCTCACATTTGCTTTAACCAAATTATGTTTTACAAGTTATTTGTCTTATATATTCTATGCTGTTAGAAATGAGAAACAAAAAACGTGATGGCAACGGAAACTTGACAAAAAAACGTGGTTGGAAGAGATTATGCACGAGAAGTGGGATTTCTATATATACATATTATTTTTTATTTAAAAAAAATCATAAATTTAACCATATCTAAATTTATATTTTTAAATTTTAAATATTGAAAATTTAATGTATTTTTACTTAAAATTTTAATATTTTTAATATTAAATTTTCAAACTTTTTAGACTCTAGAAAAAAAAATAAAAAATGCACTGAATGTTTTCTGTCCGGTTGTTGTTTATGGGCATTTTAACACGTAATGACAGTTGCAACAAGGCAATCAAAACAATGGGAGTTTCAAGTTTGTTAACTTTAATGCATTTATATAAATTGGTAAGGATGCTTGGATTGCAAATCAATCAATTTCAATACCATTATTTTCAGAGTTGAATTTATGTATCACATATATCTTTTCTGTAGGGGCACCTTAACTAGTTGGTGCACTTGCATTTCTCACTGACATATTTGTGGGGCTTACTAAATTGTTCAATGTTCAACGCTCGCAGCTGGGCTAATTTCTGTTAATAACACATTAAGCCACACAACGGTTAAGGCAAGCAACAACGGTTAAGCCAATCATTAAATGTTGATTGAAATCAAACGCTATATTGATTATTTGTGCGTCTTTTCCCTATTCCATTTATCATTTGTCATTGCATCATTCCTTTTCGACCTATGTTGGAGCTTGTGCGCCATTACCCGGTTTCATAAGTGCATACTGCAATCTTAGGAACATCCCCAAGAGACGTTTTACTATATAAGTTGGTTACCTACAATGAATTGCATTGTTCACATTGTTAAATCTCCAACCTTGTTTAACATAATATTGGCTTAGCATCTTAAAAGGGCACAACCATTCAATAGAGTATCATAGCATATGATTATGCCCTAACCCAAATCAATCAATAGTTTATTGAATAGTTGGTGTAATTAGAATGAGAGTAATTTGTGTAATACATTTGGGTTGTGTTATATTGACTGTTTTGAAGGAATCAATGATTTGTTAGGATATAATCGTTCATTCAATGCATAATTTATTGAATTGAGTAATTATGATGAGAGTAGTCTAATATTTTATAGTTAATTTGGGTGTCAATGTTGGTTATACTTCAATGAAGCTTTTATTGAAACACTCCATTGAAAAAAATGCCAATATAGAATTACACACTCTCTATGTACTAATGTCTTATTATAGAATGCAAAGTATAGGAGTGAGAGTTTTTGTTTTAAGTAGTAATTGGCATCGATTTATGTAGGGTAATTGGAAAGTAGAATTTTTATTCCACATTCGCTATACTCACTATGCTAATGCATGCAAGACATTGAAATAAGGTTTTATTTTTATGTGTGGTTCCCTTGTATTTCATGTGTAAATACTTTGCATGTTAGATCTCTCTTGTTAGCATAGTTAAGATGAAATGATTGACATGTGAAAGTTCTCCTCACTTGTTCAATGATAATTATGCTAATGTGAACCTTGTTATGTATAAGTGTTTCTTGTGGGCTTGCAAAACACTTATTGTATTAATTTTTGTTGATAACTCAATCAATTTAATAATATAATGATCATGGAAACCGATTGACCGTATTGTTGACTACTTGAAGGAATTAATGTTTTAGGGGTAAAGTTGGAGTTTTGCATGAATAGTGTTTAGCTAGGATAAGTAAGATGCATGAGATGTGAGGTGTTTGATGGTATATCCTGTTGGGTTGCTATCACTCAATTTATATAATTAATTTTGGAATTATAGTAAAGACAAGAATTTAAGGAGACAATTCTTCAATACCTTAGTATTATTTTACATTTGAAAGTTTTCATTAGTAGCCTCATATGCAATCTGTTAATACAATGTATGGTAAAGATGTGCATTCTTAGTTTTTGATTTGCTCGCACTCTCTAAGGATAAACCCTGTCAAAGTGTCGAGGTCAGGGCATGCCAACTTCTTTTCATTAATATGAGATGATTATACGAATCTTGAAAATGCTTATGTTTTCTTTTTTTGCATAAGAATTTGGAAAACATATATGTCTTGCGTATAACTTTTTGCTAGGATACAAACAATGCGTGTTTTAAATATGCGTATATTGTTATGGTTCAGGAAAAGAAGCGACAACCTTTAATTCTACTCCAATCACTGATGTACAAATTGAATGGTTCATACTATGTAGCTCTTCTTCATGGTCTTATGATTTTTTTTTATCAGAATGTAAAGAATGTGGTTGTTGAAAGTAATTCTAAAATAACGTGTAACTAATGTCTGGTAAGATTAATGTAAGAGACGAGAAGCTGACCACACTTCATAGACAAACAGTGTCACTTGTGTAGGAATTTCTCGATGTGAAAATCAAATATGTACAAGATGTTGAAAATGTGAAAACAATGACGAAGTGGGGTGGACCAAGTAGTGGTGGTGCTTCATCCAGTGTTACCAGCGTGGTTTCACCACTTATGTAGTTACAAGACACTATTAATGAGCTTTTTTTGCCACTTTCTGAGTCAGAGTTGAATACATATGATGAACAACATACACCATCATTGATAGTACAACCACAACATATTGCCAATGATGTCAGATCATATATTGTGAGAAGTCCAACATGAAAATCTATTATAGAATTCAGGGGGACTTGAGAGGGCATACTTGTTAGTTTATGGCGACTTATTTATTTATTTTTGGTATTGCCAATATAAGTATTGTGTGTATGATATTGGGGTATTTCATGGGAAGTAGGAAGGAGCAAAAGTTTGTATGTAGAAGCAATGAAATGAGGGGTCTCTCTTGGTAGAGAGTACTTACCATGTGAAGTTGTAATCAATTTTGTAAATGGATGAAAGTTTCATTATGTTCTTGAAAGTTTTTATTGTGATACTTAAATGTTACAAATGATATTAGTATCTTACATGTGGTTAAGATAATAATGGTTAAAAATCTCAATTGATGATAATGATTGCTTCATCACCAAGTGTTTTAATTGGAAAACAATTCCTTCATGTAAAGTTATTAAGGATGGGTCTTGTATTAAGGATGTAATCACTTAGCACATAAATCTTAGAAGTATCACTTTGCACATTTTGTAGAATCTCAAATTTGGGCTTCACTCTCTTATTGTTGAACCCATTAAGATTGCCAACCAACTATATTCTGATTTAATATTTTTTATAGATTTTATATTACCATCGAAAATAAACTAACAACATAAATAAAAGATAAATTTGCAAGCACATCATCCATGCTAAATATGACGTGTTAGTCCCTGCAAGGAAGTTGTTAATCATCCTTATGCATTTATAAGTTTTTATATTGTATGATTTCAAAACAGCATATCAATGTTTGGTAATTGTTATCTATTTTTTTATACATTTGCATATGTTTATCATTGCCCATTTTTTGTCAATGTTAATTATTTATCAATGTTGCTTGTCTATGAATGTTAATTGTTTATCAATGCCCCTTGTTTATGCATAAATTAATAAGTATAAATTTTTTACTTGTTCGCATCATAGATGACGTCTAATTGGAAGAGATTGTTATCTCTTACAGTGCAAAATCCATGTCCCAGGCAATTCTCTTCAAATGAATTGGAGTGGAGCGAGGTGGAGTATAATTCAGGCAATGATAAAGATATTGTTTCTTGAATACGAATAAATAACATAGAATACTTCCTAAATGATGAATGTAAGAGATTAGGATATCCCACTACCTTATGTATCGACAATAGTACATTCAATCATGTGCCATCTCACTTACACAAAGTTATGATTGATAGATCTCTCCAATACATATTGTGGATTTTGTGTCTTGTAATCCTTTTTTTAAAATACGAATTAGATTTTTTTTATATTCTAATTTATTTATTTTTTATATAGCTATTGGTGTACGTATGGCCCCAAGGATTATAGGGCCGAAGATGGCATGCATTATGACATTTCAAATGCTACGAAGGTTGGTATTGGCAATTGACTTGTTCGTAAGCATTTACATCATGGATGCCAATGTTACTTTTCTATCTTTGTGTTAATAAAGATGAAAAAACAACGTTTGATTACATATAACATGGGCTAAATGGACCAGTGGGGCACGGTTTTTCATGGGCAAGAGATCGATGAATTCAAAGGTAGTTGTTGTACTCTGGCTCCACACATTAGTGATGCATTGAAGGATTGGGTGGAGAGGTTGTTGTTGTTGGGGATGACCCCTGAACTTGTTCATGAAAAGCATTATGATATGGTTCATGAAAAACTTACATTGTTTGAAGGTTAGATGAAAATGGATGATTTCATAACTAAATAATGACATCTACAATATTTAGAGAAGGATGAAAAAAACAAAATATAAATTCGAGCCTAGTGATGCAAATAATGTTAGAACATTTGTTAGTAAAAATCCTTAAAAAATATTTGTGTATGAAGAATTTGAAAAAATAGGAACGAATGAGCAACCCTTTGTCTTAAGCCTCCGGTTTCCTTAGCAATGTTAGTGGATGTTGAAGTATGCACACAATAGTATACTTTCAATAGATTTCATGTATGGGATAGATGCATAGAAGGTACTTGCAGATCTCTAAATTTGAAACTTTCAACTTGTTATTGTATAATACTTATGTTTATGTTTTGTGATGCAATTCATTTTGTAAATGATTATTGTATTTGATAGTATGCATAAGATTTCCTATTGTGTGGGTGTTGATGTGGAGGGCTACTGTTCCAGACCCAACATCATGGATACAAAAGCTAGTGGTTAGTGCACATTGTCACATTTTGGAATGGAAACCAAATGCTTTCATCGTGGACAATGCTCGTGTTGAAATTGTTGCTATTAGGTAAGTTGAGCCCATGCATATTATAAATATTACTTGTTTTCTTTGAAAATAATGTTTTATTTACTAATTTGGTTACTGGCATTTACTTTGTCATTATGAGTCTAGGAAAGTGTTTCAATGCAAGGTATACCTCTATAGTTGGCACATGTGGAGAGCGTGGTTGAAAAACTTGATTTCAAAGGTGAATGATGCTGAAACAAGGCATGTAATGTTTAGAAGCCTAAGTGAAATAATGCACAAGTCTCCTAATGAGGAGGCATTGGTTTGTGATGCGAACTTGTTCATGGAACGATGTGGCTCAAGAATCATTCATCAAATATTGGAAAAATCAATGGACCACCATATTGGCATGTGGGAAAGATGTTTGTATACAATTCCCCATGCAAGTTAAAAGACAAATGCTGCCATAGAAGTATATCACTCTCATTTGAAGCACATGTTTCTAAATGAAATTAGAGTTTCTTCCCATTGAAGAGTGGATTGGTTGGTGAAGAAGTTGGTGTCTTTTGTATTTGTGTATTATTGGTGGAGCCAAATGTGCAAGGAGAATGGGTTTTACAGGGACTTCAAGCTTAAGAAATTAGATAAAAAGTCATTGATGAAATCAAAAAGCATCTCTGATGACAATGTGATGTTCAGTGAGATTGACCTTGATGTGGCATGGGTGAGAAGGCAAAGCAAAGAAGAAACATTTTAGAAGGTTAGAATAGTGAGTCAGTATTTTACAATGTGTGAATGCATGTGGTCAATCTAAGGACGTGTGTAAGCACATGCTAAAATTCAATGAATTGAGAAATAAATTTGGAAACAAATTCTCTTCAAGAAACAATGTTCCATTTTCTTCAACTAATTATGTTGATGCCCATGTTAGTATTATTTGTGTATTGATTCTTATTTGTCCTTATTTTTTGGAATCTGTAAATGCTTTTCATATATTTTCTTATGGTTATTGACAAGCATCCATTTATGGCTTGTTTATGATGATGCCAATAACAATTTTTTTACCTTGCCCATGACAATGTTGCTGAGGTTCTGGTAAATGAAAATGTTATCGGTGATGTGGATGAATCCCATGATCCCTAATTTTTTTAGGATTCGTGGATTGCTAGATAAAACACTGCTCACTCTTCCAGTTGATTGGAGAAGTCCTAATTTCCTTGAGAAAATTGTTGAAGATGACTGTAACAAGTTTCGAGCAATGTCAATTTTCAATAATGGTGAGGTGAATCATCCCCATTACAACATTTCCAATGTGTAGAAGACGGTTACGGGACTAGTCTATGATGTTCAAGATAATTTATGGATAATATGGCAATCCATTGGTGTGCACCATCGATAAATGAATAGTTCCAATTCCCTTCAAAAAGTATAGTGCGGTCAAAGCGTGTTATTTTTTCAAGATGAGTTGAATAAAACAACTATAAAAGATGCAGGCCGGCAATGATTTCTATGAAGAATGATCTATAGAAGTTGAACTGAAGTTGTTTGGGTGTCTTTTTTTCGTAATGAGATGTTATATGTCTTAAAATATTGAATCTTTATAAAATTCAATGCTGGACATGTGCAAATACATTAAAAATGATCGAAATATAAAATTGTCAAGATTCACAATTGATTTCATTTTTTTGTTGTTCTTTGAAATAATTTTTGGCTCGGATCTTTTGACAAATAATGTTTTCAACATCTACAAACCATGCTTTTAGTTAAACCAATTTAACACAAATGGTGTTAGGATTTTTTTTCAAATTTCATATTCTTGTGAATCATACATATTCATATTTTGCAAATTTTACAAACTAGAATGACTATATATATATATATATATATATATATATATATATATATATATATATATATATATATATATATATATATATATATATATATATATATATATATATATATATATATCATTCTAGTTTGTAAATTTGCAAAATATGAATATGTATGATTCACAAGAATATGAAATTTGAAAAAAATCCTAACACTATGTGTGTTAAATTGGTTTAACTATAAGCATGGTTTGTAGATGTTGAAAACATTATTTGTCAAAAGATCCGAGCCAAAAATTATTTCAAAGAACAACAAAAAAATGAAATATATATATATATATATATATATATATATATATATATATATATATATATATATAGTCAAGGAAGACACTATATATCTGTAAAATTTGACAACTATAATGAAATG
Organism: Torreya grandis; assembly: GCA_037957365.1. NCBI lineage: Eukaryota > Viridiplantae > Streptophyta > Pinopsida > Cupressales > Taxaceae > Torreya > Torreya grandis. Next base: position 763,361 of record JARHVA010002015.1, read on the forward strand.
AACCATAGTAAAGGAACACACTAATTATGATTATTGTTATCGTTATTGGAGTTAGGAAACATGGATGCGGTGGGAGTTGTTGGACAAGTCAAGTAATAGATTGCAAAGTTTGTCCACACTTTGATCTCTTCCCCATAACATTTATTTTGTCTTATGTTCCTCTAATGTTCTGATTCCAAAGAAACAACCCTAGCACTTGAAACAACTTCATATACTCTAAGTGATGCACTTTGATGCTAGAGCCACATCCCAGCTTGTATTTTTTTTTATTTACACATTCAATACAAAGCTTTAGCTCCTTGTTATTAGTTTTAGAGACGATATGGTTGAATTCATTCCTTCAATGTTTTCCTTCAAGTTGTCTTTCCTATCTTTTCTAACCTTTTCCCATTGCTCCCATACATCTAAGCTACTCTTCAAATGCCTTAGTTCACATTCTCGAAGGTTGTCATCCACCTTTGCATTCATTTGTTCAATACTTTCAGATTGGTCCACAAAATTTCTTGGGGGAATGGGATTGGACATCTTGGGAGCTAAAAAAAGGCAAAAACATGGTGATTTAATAAGTATACGACATTAACAAAATAAACAGACATCTATTCCTATGAAGCGATGTCCCTTGAAGACTGATTATTGGCATCACAATTTGTACTCAAAATGTCAAACAATTTTCTCTTGACAAATTCATTGGTTCCTTTCCTTTTACATTTATTTCATGTCAAGTACTGAACATATACATTGTAATATGATGAGATGCAGGTTCATTGGTTTCTTTCTTTTTTGTAAAATAAGGGACAATGGTAGACTATTATACAAAATGTAAAGGGTATTATATAGATAATCAAGATGCTAGGCATTATATATATTGTAATAAGATAGACAACAATAGACCACTATATAGACTGATGGTTTATTGGTTCCTTTCCTTTATGTTGCAATATGGAAAACAATAGACCATTATACATAATGTAAAGGGTATTATAAAGACAAACAAGATGTAAGGAATTATACATACTGTAATAAAATGGACAACAATAGACCATTATACAGATTGATGGTTCATTGGCTCCATTCATTTATGTAGTAAGATGGACAACAATAGATCATTACACAAAATGTAAAAGGTATTATACAGACAAGCAAGATGCAGGGAATTATACATAATGTAATAAAAAATATTATAAAAATAATGAATATATATATACAAACTTATTTTTTGAAAGAATGTTAATATTTGATTTATGTATACAATTATAAAGAATGCAAAGGTTGTGTGTTTTCCCTTACCTCCAATAAAGTGGATACACGTCCTTGAAACTTTGATTGTGTGGCTATATAAACTTATAGTGTGATTATATATCGAGAGGTAACGACAAAATAAGGAAATCTAGATGTTATCTTATGCAGAGAGCAGAGGGGTCTCTATCATGATCACTTTCTTATTGTTATTTTGATTTATAAGAATGCATTTTCTTGAAGACATGCACACTCAACCTTTGAATATGAATGTAACATAACATGACACCTTACAGTTCATGAAACCCCATTATATTTTACTATGAACCATACACACATTTCACTTGTAGGTAATACATGCCACATTGCATTAAACATAAAAAAGGCATAGGGTGAATTCATATTTGATTAGATAAAAAAGTATTCTATGTCAATGAAATTCAATGTTCCTGGTATATAACATAGTTGTTGCTTCGTACCCCTTCACCCTAAATTACCAAAAGGTGAGGCTCAAGGACTCTAACATAGTTGTTGCTTCATAAGCTCCTCTGTATATGAAAACCTTTATTAAATTATTTTAAAAAGGCTAAAATGGCATTAAAGCAACAACACAAGGGCATGGATCCATTTCACTTGTCTATGTTGGATGTTGGATCTTTACTTAAATAATTATAACCTTTTTTATTGAATGAAATTATGAATGCAAGAGTATGAACTTGCACAACTTGTAGATAGGGAATTTGACAAAAGGGGTTAGAGAAATCATTAATGAAATATATATTCAAATAATTTAATACTTATAGAGACACCTTAGGTCCTCTACTAAGGAATAAGATATATACAATGAAGGAAACAAAAAAGAAGACAACTACCAAATTTACTTTCCCTTTGAGTGACCTCTTTCTAAAGTCGGTTGTAAATGTGTTGAGCTTGGCATGTGAATCAAGATTCATTTTAGTGGGCTATCAAAAAATATGTGGAGGTCTTGAGGTGATTCGGATTCACAATGGTGGTGAATCAGTTTAGAAGGATTATCATTGCACAAGTGAATCATGTGACACCATACAACAAATGATGTAGGCGAACATCGACACTATGTAGATAGATGCCTACGTAACATAGAAATTTTTTGGCATGGTGTGAACAGAAGCTGGTATCATTCAAGGAAACACTAAGATGGTGTGGATAGATGCCGACATCATGCAGATAGACGTTTGTGCAATGTAGATGGATGCCAATAACATGATGATGGACACCTAACACCACATCATGGTGCTGATGCTCATCCACATTATGATTTAGTATTCATCCAAACACATCATCCGTTGAGGTTTTCTGCATGGTCTTGACAATTATCCACATCCTACCAGTGAATGCTGACATAATACAGGTGTTTGTCAGGGCTATGCAGAAAAATGCCAGCACTGTGTGCTCACCACATAGCTTCATGAATATTAAAGGTTAAGGAAAGAGTATTTATAGTGTCTTTCCCTTATAAGGTCCCTAAGAATGCATGTGGGATAATTATCCACCATACATGTGTATGTGAAATTATTATCCACCATACTTGGATGCTGCTAGTCCGAGGGCATGCCTGGATGCTGCTATATGTGGGTGGATGTTGACAAGTTGAGGACATCTATAAATAGGTTGCAGGCATCTATGAATAGGTTATAGGCATCCATCGATGGGCTATAGGCATTCATCAGTAGGCTACGAGCATCCATCGATAGGCTATGGACATTCACTGACAGATATCCTGCAGGCGTCTACCTAGAATCTTTAGGTGATCACTCACAGACTATCGACATTCACTCATAGACTGCCGACACCTACCCACATACTATCGACATCCACCTGATGGTAGATGGCATATTCTTCAGGATTGGATTTTGAGGTACCGAAAAACTACATTTATATGAGGAAATTTATATTCAAATATAGGTGAACCTCTCCTCGAAATTAACTTTGACTTCAAAAATTTAGGTGATCCTGCCATGTTGGCCACTCCACAAAAATAAACAAATGTGGACTTTGAAAAATGGAATATTCATAGATTAACAAAGATTCTCCACTAAAAAACCTTGATGTGAATAAGAGATCTTCAATGATGTTGATTCCTTTAGATGGGAGGCATATCCCCTTGTCACTAGTGTGTTGTGGCTTTGTTGTGGATTAAAAAATTGAAGGAAATTGAAGCTCTAAAGATAAATTGACAGTGTAAGTTCATGTTGAGAGAGTTTGCTAAAGATAAAGGGTAATCCAAGCACCATTGATCTCATTTGGAAGATCAACGAAGGAGGATGAAAGGTTTGTGAGCCATTGAGATCATTTGGGAGATCAAAAGAGGAAAATAAAGAGACCATATGAAGGGCATGAGCCTTCTTTGCCCCCCACATGAGTGGGTAATAAAGTGTTCTTCCATATGTTTATCCCTTATCATGACATAATTGCTCAGTTGGCAAGTTGGAGGATGAGGAGGATAATTGGATTTTTTGAAATTTAAATATTCATGAAATGTGCATTCCAATTAGGGAATTAATCAAGTGATTAGGTACTTAATCTAAAATCTGATTTAATAGGTTAATGAGATGCTTATGAAGGAAAGATTGATTCTAAAAGGCTTGTAGAAAAAAATGATGAAATGATACAATATATTTCCCTAATCAGGGATGTACCACTATGATTTAGGAAGTGCACCTTAAATGTGTGGAGAAATTGTGATGATTTGATGATTTTTGATTAAATTTGTGTTTGATTGTAAAAGGCAATTTCAGTTGCAGTTTAAACACGAAAGTGATTAAAATGTAGTGTCTACACAACTAACTCAACTAAGTTTTTGTTTTTCCTCTATATGTTTTCACCTTAATCCAACAAAATTTGGTCACTCTTTTGCAAGTTATTTAAGTAAATTTAAGTGCATATAAAATGGATAATTAAGAGATTACAATGTAATGAACTACATTGCAAAGGAAATACATGATTCTAATTTATAAGTACATACAACACCTACATTGCAAATGAATATGAATATCCCAAGTGGAATGAACAATAAACATAGTTTCAATTATGGACATGGAGGAGTTTTCCTATTTTTAACCATTTATATCAAAATTGTGTATTTAGTTACAAGACATGTAAACATGTAAGAAATGGTTTCATTAATTGGGAAGATGGTGAGAGTGTTCCTAGTTTATTATTTTATTGATTATTCAAATTTGATTTCATGCTTCTATCTCTTTCAAAATTGATTTTGTTGAGAATATGTAAATGAGTACAAATGGCTAGCTCCATTATAATTTTGTTGATGGAGGGATCTTATAAATTGATGGCTAGACTCAGATATCGATATAAACAAAGTTATAGGATTATACAAGTTAATAGAAGACAAATTTCTTGTCAACCACTATCATTAATCCCTCTAAAACTTCAAAACAACGCTCAAATAATTAGTAGCTTTCATCCACCAAGTAAAAGCTTAAAATTCCACTAACGTAGCATCGAACAACCATCCAAAATGCACATAAAAATAAACCTAACATTCAACAAAAACAACGCAAGAAAGGCTAGTACAAGTCAAGGTGAGACATGCATGTTTTACCATATACAATTTAGGTAGTTTTTGTACACTAATAATATTTGGAATGATAGGATTCATAGTAACTCAATAACCTTGATCATCACAATCGTTACGGAAAAAAATACATCTCTATAAAAAACACAAAATCTCCAATCTATTGTATTGACGATTTTAAGTCTTATTATGTTGAACAAATCCAGTCATAATATGATCCGAGAACATATTTATACCTCTTCTTTGTATATTATTTTTGATTCAAATAATAAAAGGCATGAAAATCCTGAATAAGCAGTGGAAAATCCACTTGGTAAAGGTTTCTAGTAGTAAACACATTTACAAAAAATACTACTTCCAAATTCCTACTATTGGATACACAATCACAAAGATATATTTGTAAATACTGCTAGCACTGCGTTTTAAATTATTTTTACCATTGTGATTTCAACTAGTAATATTTACCAAGTGTTACAAAAAATAGAACCACCCAAATTCCTACTGTTGTGACCACTACTAACCACTACTAGGTATATAGTTGAATTTGAGAAGTTTCTTGTAGAGGAATGTGGGACAATACATGGAGATGGAATAAATGATTCTTTAGATAGTCAAGGAAACCCTCAAAAGATGGGCTCCATCATTAATTCAATGTTGGAGATTTAAAAATATCTTTATAATAAATATTAATTTATAGGAAAGATCTTGACATTAGCATAAAATTCAAAATAATTAGTTGAAGTATTTTTTTATTAAAATATATTGAATAAGCCTTCCTGAAACTTAATCTCCACATAAAAACATTTCAAAGTAATTTATATTTGTACCAACATATAGACTAGTTGTTGGTGAGCACATTACCTCCACTACACAGGACTATCACCAGGAAAACTCATTTAGTTCAAATTTTGGCACAACATAGATAATTTTGTCTTCATTTTTAATTTGCTTTAGGATTAATTGTTTGAAATTTTTACTACTAGCCTTATAATTCATTGTGTTTTCCATATAACCTACATTACCAACAAAATATTGTTGAAGAAATATTACATAACAAATCAAAACACAACAAAGAATAAGAGAATAAAAAAATTTATTCGACATGGTAGTGTTGGATTTAATTATTCAAAATAAGGAGGAACTATCATAATGACCCTCTTTCCCCAACATTCATATTTCTATTTATTAGACAAAACCCCCAAAGGTTGATAGTTGAAACAAAACTATCGACTTTAACCATTAATGAGTAAAGACACATTAATACATCATGTAAAGCTATTAAGATAATAATAACATAACAAAGTTTGGTGTGACAAAAATACACAATTGATTTGTAACAAAAGTACACAATCGATCCAATGAGTCTATGAAACAATTTTGATCTCATTGAGGATCCCAACATTACACAACAAAATTACACTATTAAAAAGAGTATGTATTAATAGTTGACATATATTTATAACATGGCATTATGTATCATGCCTGTAACACAAATTATCGGCATGCAACATCAAACATATTTTATCCTCTTTCGTTCCTTCTTTTGTGTTGAACCATCCTTATCCTGGTGTTATAAAAAATGAAAATAATTATTGTCATAAATAAAAAATAAAAACTATAGTAATTTGATTCAATAACAAGAGTGATTGAAAATCAAGGATAAACCAATTTACTCAACTTCAACTCTTGTCTTCTCCCTTCACATTCTTGTTTGCACAACCAAGACATTTTTTTTTTATTGTCAAGTTTTATAACTCGTGTGTAAGTACAAGATGTGAATGTATTGGTGAACAAAATAATATAATTAAAAACATATAATATGTAACTTACTTTCATAAATTTACTCACCTTATAATCTCCCACCTTTTCTCTTTATTTTCTTCAAAATCACAAATCTTGAGTTCTTATTTTATAACTGCCAACCCTTTGGGACTGAAATTATTAGAGTCATAAACATGTTCTTTTTCTTTAAAACATTTTTCTTGTGTTTGTGCATCTCATACAGTTGTTGTAAATTAAATTCCACATACCTCCATTTTATTCTCTTGATTGTATGTCTTGCTACGTGAAAGGTTTGGAATGGGAGGTAACATGTGCATTTCGGTACAATGTGAATTAAACTATGGTTTTGACCAGAATGTATACCCACCTTCATACAATGCAAGATATTGTGGTGTAATACAATAAAATTGGTCCCTATATCCAAACTCTTTAATTACATTATAACCATGCTCCTCGTACTCAAAGATAGTCTATACACATTAAAAGGTTCAAATTAAACAAATATATTTTTAAAACAAACATCACCAATGCCACCCAATTTCCTCACCAATGTCATAAAAATTCATAGGATATACATCTAAATTAAAAATTAAAAAACATGAGAGAATTATCCTTGTATAATGTGAAGATTATGGCATGTCACTACGAAAATCTTGTGGCAGATGAAATTCTATGTCGTCTTCATGCTCACATGAAACATGTGAGTTTGTTTCTTGCTCAAATATGGTAACATGTTCCTATGCAAGTAAAATCACAAAAATAAGATCACAATCCCGTTTCATATCACTTTTACAAACTCATAATTAAAAGTAATAAAATAGGTTCCTATGCAAATAAAATCAATAAAAAAATATCATAGTCATGTTTCATATGATTTAAAAAAACACTCACAAATCCCAAAATATTACCTTCTCCTTTTGACTATGTCAATGTTCATGCAAAGAGCTTGCAAAGATCATTTGTTTCATTCTTTTGCTCTTCCTACGAGGGAGGGTAACAAATTCCTATGTAGGTAAAAGTAATAAAGAAATATCATAATTGTGTTTCATACGACTTAAAAAACACTTGCAAATCTTAACTTTTTACCTTCTCCTTCTAACTATGCTCATGTGTATGTGAAGAGGTTATCGACGAATCTTTTGGTAGCTCACGATTTACAAATTCCTAATCCTCTAACAAAATAGATGTGCACTCCTCTGCACTACCATTGTTTACTTGATAAAGAAGTGCAACAATTAAAAATCTCAAATAACTATATCATAACATATACATGTGAATTGAAAATAGATGAACATGAAAGAATTACCTTGGTATCAATGGAATCATTTGTGACGTCATAATATAGAAGGAGGTTGTAGAGCACAATTTCATCCGTTCAATTCTTCTGCTCTTCCTACGAATGAGAGCAGTGCATCTCTCCTCACTAGCATTATTGCATTACAAAAGTAATGCAGGGGTTATAATTCAAATTTATAATTAAACAAAAAATTAACATTTGAGTATAACAAATTAATAAAAAGTTACCACCTTCCCCGTTTGTTCTCTTTTTTGCTAATGTTGTCAAAGGAACTTAGGGAAGCTTCTTTTAGGTTTGTCATGGTCATCATGCTCCAAATTTTTATTAAAAAGTTGAAAAAAATGAACTAGTTAAAATTTTAAATCATGATTGATCAAGATAATATAACGGATGAATACCAATAATTTCTGTTATTAACATTTTCAACTGGGAAAGACCGAGTTCCAAGTTCAACAACATTAACATCTTACATTGGTTGCAAACCACCAAGGATTGTCTATATCTAAGTTCAAATCAGGTATGATAAATGTTTAGCATTGCGTACAACTTGGAATCGCTTACTTAAAACTAAAAAATATTTTCATATTATCAAACCAATGTCATTTAGTTCAGCGAACATGTCTTCAATTATTTATATTGGTTTCTCTTCTATTTCATCAGATGATTGTTCAAATCTATACAACTTCTTTGTTCCTCATTCAATTATGTCATGTAACTTTATTGTAAACATTTCAGTTGCTAGTGAATGAAGGCTCTCAAATGATTGCAACCATGTTTTTGGTTAAGAATAGTCACACAATTGACTGATAACATACGCACCATTTTATAGACATTATATTAGAACACTATATTCTAATGGAAAGATAATTATAACAATAAAAAATGCATACAATCATGTATGTGAAAGGGTCAACATGTAAAGAGAACCAAACAAAAAAATTGCTTTATATGCATTCCTATTTATGGAAGGGATAAAAGTGTAATGCATTGTCTATATGCATTAAGTGTATATATAACAATAAATTTAATCCTAAGCAGATTGAATGCATTTCATTATAAAATAAAATATCTAGTAAAATAAAACATATTTGGAGTCGAAGTGTTCTTCATTTCTTCTACCATGGCCAGGTCTGTAAGGCATGAAAAGCTAGCTGAGAGGGAGTGTATTTAGAATGAGGACATTCTTATCTATTGATTGACAACACTATTTAATCTTCCTTGTACAACCTAGAGAATTAAGAGGTAAACAATTAAGATATCAAAAAAATTCAATTATTGTCTCCAAGCGAGGAGAAAATATCCTGTATGATGGTTAAATGAATGTCAAAAAAGGGTTAAAATTGCATTATGATTGTCAAATGGAAAAAAATGAAATTTTGCACTATTACAACCTCCACCACCATGGATACCATTATAGCTTACGTCGAATGATCCCAAAACATGACATCAATACATGACATATTATATTTACTTGTCAAAAGAAAAAGAATAATATTTAAATTAAGATAGTCTATTAGTTTTAGTGCAAAAAAATACAATGTTGCACACTCTAAAATATAAAAGTTTGAATAACTATTTAATAATCATCCATCCTCTTTGATAGTGATTAAATAAATTTTGAAGGAGGCAAAAAAAGATAAAATAATGAATTGGAGATAACTATACATTTCAGAGTACAAACCATAATAACAAGGGAGCTAGTGAGTTTACAAACTATATCATGAACTACATATGATAGACAACAAACTTCATTATCAAGGATAATGGTCAGCATGGCAGTTCATGGCAAACATATTACTTTAAAAAACATAATAAGTATTTCATTGGTTGCTCATCCACAAATGTAAAGGTTATGTCCTTATAAGATGCTAAATCGATATTATGCTAAACAAGGTTCGAGATTCAATAATTCAGACAATCCAATTCATTATAGGTAACCAACCTATATAGTAAATGCCTATTTTGGGATGCTCCTATGAATGTGGTACATGTTTATGAAACTAGGCATTGGCACACGAGCTCATACAGAGGTAAAAAAGGAATAGGGTAATGGCAAATGAGAAATATCACAAGGGAAAGGCACGCAAGTAATGGATATAGCTTTGAATTTTTAATATTAACATAGTGCCATTAGGCACAATGTGAAGAAATGATGAAATATTTCAGTTATTCTTAATTCTATAGGTGGTATTCTATTTTTAAAAATGGCAGAATTAAATAGAAAGAAAACCAATCTAATAAAAGTAAAAAACAACAATTAAATCTCTGAAATGAAAGATTGTATTTTAGGAAATCCCAAAATAGAGAATGTATAACCAATGAGAGATTTCTAGTAGGCCTTTGGTGAAGAAATCACTTCAAAATTAGCTACAACAAATGAATAGAAGGTTAACAGGGACACAATGCTAGTGTTACAAAAATCAACACATATAAAAAATAACATCTATTATACATATTACTATATAAAACTAGTTTCTACAAGGCACACAATTACCTCCTATTCACATTCAAGGAGACTTTCATGAACTGATAAAAAGAAGTGGAATCAAAAGCGATACATCTACCAACACACCAATATCTTGGCTTGTTATATTAAATTATGAAGATAAATGGAGGTACTTTAACAAGCATACCCATGCAATCAGAGTGATATTTGCAGATGCATTGTCTTTAGCTTCCACACTCTTTTTATCAGTTGAAAGCCCAATTGAATCTAAATATGAGGGAATTGCATGTACTATAGAGGGTGGTATACACTGGTTTGGAAATTGGATGTTCTTTTATAGATGTTGTTTTAGTAGCAAGACATTGCCTATTAACTTTCGATTCATTTTCAACATGTAATTTTGAAGTACATTTGAGACCAAATGTGTTATAGAGTTGGCTATTGAACTTTTTAACACTCACTATCATGGCTTTCTTTTCCTAAAAAAGAATATTTTTTAAGAGATTCAATTATAGTTTTTTAGTTTTGTTTTATTTCCAATTTAATTTTTCATTTTTTTAAAACAAAATCCTGACTACCAGAATGATGAATGAATGAATGAGGAATGACAATATGAGGTTAACATTTAATTGGTTATGCTTAGAATTGAGGATGAAAGAAGTGGGGCCCATCATCAAAAGGATAACAAGCCAACAGAGTGGACTGAGGGGAGGGTAAACAAAGTATCCAGTAGACACATGGAGGTCATGGTGGCAGTTGACCTCCATGTGTCTGTTGGATATTGTCTACCCTTGAAATATCCAACATGCATGTGGAGGTCATGTTGACCATTGACCTCCACATGTCTATTGGATACTTCATCTATCCTCCCCTATATCTATTATATTGGCTCATTAGTCCTCCGATGATGGGTCCTACTTCTTACATCCTTGATTCTAAGCATAACCAGTTAATGTGTTCAACATGATCTCAGAATCAAGGATGTAATAAGTGGGTCCCATTGATAGAGAGATGATGAATGACTGGATGACTTATTGAAGAATGACAGTCCAAGGTTAAAATTTAATTTTCCTTCACCTCTAGCATTTGGCTTAACCACTATCATTTGCCTTAACCATTTTCATTTGTCTTAACACCATCTTAATGGATGTTAATAGGTCGTGCATCTATTTATCATCACACCATCCATTACATTAGCCCATTAGCCCTTTGTCAATGGGACTCGCTTATTACATCCTCGATTCTGAGCTCAAGCTGAACATGCCAACTGGTTACGCTTAAAATTGAAGATGTAAAAAGTGGGGTCTCTCATCGAAGGGCTAACAGAAAAAAAGATGGATGAAGGGGAGGGTAGATAGAGTATCCAATAGGCACGTGGAGGTCACATTGATAGTTGACCTCTACATGCTTTTTGGATACTCTAGTTATCCTCAGAGTTATCTAGCAGACACATGGAGGTCATGTTGATAGTTGACCTCCACATGCGTACCATATACTACGTCTACCCTCCCATCTGTCCATTTCATTATCCCGTTAGCCATCTAATAATGAAACCCACTTATTACATCCTTGATTTTGAGGGTAACCAATTGGTAAGTTCAACATGAACTTATGATTGAGAATGTAATAAGTGGTACTTGTCGACCAAGAGCTAATGGGTTAATGCAATGGACATAGTGACGATAAATGAACTAACCAACAAGCATGTAGAGGTTAATTATCAACATGATAATTGACCTCTATGTCCTTATTAGTTACTCTGTATCCTCACTTCATCCATTCTATTAGTCCTCCATTGATGGGCCCCACTTCTTACATCCTAGACCGCCAAGTTGGATGTTGAAAATATTAAATCATTATTTTCAAATCTCGTGCCCCTTCATGTAAGATAAGTTTTCAACTGGCTAACGCACTAATGAAACAGATAGAGCACCAGTAGACAAAATAACTAAAGGGGACATGGAGGCCAACTACTAGTGTGATAGCCCATGCTAAATGTACCATTTAGTTACGCTCATAATGGAAGATCTAATAATTAATCCAATTTAGATAATTTATGAGTCTTAACGTAATTAGCCAAAAAATTTAACATGAATGATCACACTTACAGTTGACTTCCACATCCCTATTAGTTACTCCATCTATCGACACTTCATCTACCTGATTTATTTACACTATAAATAATAACAAATAAAACCATATATAACATACTTTCTTTACAAAATAAGGCTTTTTCACTAAGCATAACCAATCAGTACGTTTTACGTGGACCGTCATGCTAGATGTTGACCCCCAGTTGGTCGAGACAATTAAAATTTAACCTTAGTTGAATGCATTATACTTTGAGATCAGAAAAGTTAAAAGTTAGATAAGTTACTCACATGTCATACAGGATGTTCCATTTCAATGTCTGTAAGAGCTCATGCCCCATTACCCTATCACAATAAACAATAGGGAACATGGCATTGAACTAATTGTATCTTATCCTAGTTTCGGTCAATGTCGATCTAATTTCATGAGTTCAATGCCCCGTTCCTTATAGGACAATACATTAAATGATTGTCTTTACCTTTGCATGCTTAAGTAGTTTAGTTGATTATGTGATATTGAGTGTTCAAAATTAATGATTGTGTTTACCTTAAATGCTTAAGTAGTTTACTAGATTTGATGTAATACATAGCTTCCTTAAAGCATTCAAAAATACAATCAACATAACACAACCCAAATCTAAAGGTCTAATCATAGTTAGGGCTACTGAGTTCTCAAATTAAAAGTCTAGAGAGGCCTTAACAAAGAACAAACAATATTGACACACAACTTCACAGTGGTTTTCAACTTCACAACTTCATTACCATCTAACAACTTATATAACATGGCTTCCTTAAAGAAGTCAACAATGCATTCAACATAACACAACCCAAATTTATTACATTAAATCCAAACTAGTTTGAATCCTTAAATATAGTACTAACATGGTCAGTCATTCTAATTTTTTTATGAGAAGGGTATCCCCAATGCTTAAGGCCATTCATAGTAGGATTATCAATACTAAATATTATTTCAAGGGGCTTACGAAATATTTGTAGTTAACAGTGTGCCTTAAAATTTTACAAAATAGAACTATGCCCTAAATGTGTTAAATTGTATCACTTTAAAATTATAACAGGGGTCAAAATTCTCAAATCATTCAAATTATTTTATAGTATAAACCAGAGTATAGTGGCGTTAAACTTTACAACTTCATTACCATTTACAAGTGCCATGTGTATATGGCTCATAATGAAATGTAAAGGGGCTTCATGAACCGTAATGTGCCATGTTATGTTACATTCATATTCAAAGGCTGAATGTGCATGCTACCATGAAATTGCATTATTATAAAGCAAAATAACAATAAGAAAGTGATCATGACAGAGACCCCTCTACTTCCTCCATAAGACAACATCCATATTTCCTCATTTTAGCATTTCCTCTCGGTATAAGTCACACTGTTAGTTTATACAACCACACCATCAAAGCTGCAAAGACATTTATCCACTTTCTTAGAGGTAAGGGAAAACACACGACCTTTATATTTTTTGTAATTGTATACACATCAAATATTGACATTCTTTCAAAAAAAGAGTATGTATATATATTCCTTGTTTGTATAATACCCTTTATTACAGTTTGTATAATACCCTACATTTTGCTTGTCTGTATAATGCCCTTTTCATTCTATCTAATAGTTTATTGTTGTCTATCTTATTACATAAAAGAAAGGAACTGATGAACCATCGGTATATAGAATGATCTACTATTGTTCATTATCAATACTGAATATTATCTTAACCATTGGGGATACCCTTCACATAAAGACTAAAACAATCCATCCTGCTACATAAAGGAAATGAACCAATGAACCATCAATTTGTATAATGGTCTACTGTTGTTCATTATCAAAATTAAATATTATTTCAAAGGGCTTATAAATTGTAAAAAAAACATGCTCCAAACTCAATATCACATAATAAACTAAACTACTTAAGCATGCAAGGTAAATACAATTATTTAATGTATCATCCTATAAGGAACATGACGTTAAACTCATGCAATTAGATTGACATTGACCAAACTATGATAAGGTATGATGGTAACCCCTCAATGATATTTTTTATGTGGATATACAAGGGTCATTATGCTAATAGGGCATTAAACTCATGCGTTATCATGCAATATAAATCAAATTAAAACTTTAATATTTTAGAAATCTAAAATGCAAATAGACACATCCCTTTATCATATAAAGACAAGAAAAGTGTATTATATAGTAGACCATTATACATAATGAAAAGGGTATTATATAGATAAGTAAGATGTAGGGTATTATACAGAGTATAATAAGATGGACAATAGTAGATTATTATACAAACTGATGGTTCATTGGTTCCTTTCCTTTATGCAGCAAGATGGACAACAGTAAACTATTATACAAAATGTAAAGTATATTATACATACAATCAAGATGTAAAGCATTATACAAACTGTATAAGATGGACAACAATAGACCATTATACAAACTAGTGGTTCACTAGTTTATTTCCTTTATGTAAGAAGATGGTCAACATCAAACGATTACACATAATGTAAAGGCAAAACCAATGTTATTAGAAATTATTTCCAAGTGAAGGCAAAACCATCACAGTTGTTACTTTGCTAAGTATAGACATTTAGTAAATCTTGCTTTCAAAACTAATGTTGCAAAGGAAAAGGTCATTATAACCAATTTTAAGTATCATGATAATATGTCATATCACATAAATTAAAATTTAATATATGCTATCCATGGTCCATAAACAATATAATAAATAATTTTACAAAATTTATGGCACCAAGAAACTGAGTAATATGTTTAGCATAATTCTAAAAGTTGCAATTGGGGGAAAATTTATTCACAATATAAACTTCATTTTTTGTTAGAGGAACCTTATACAATGTCTTATAATCATTACCCTTTCAAGTTATGGTTTCAAGTATCTTGTCACAAGGACAAGTAAGGGATACCAGAATAGATTCACCCTTAATCATATAAATTTGCCCAGTTGAGGCAAATAATTCTTAAAAAAATGAATTAAGTCTAGTTCTGTAATTCCCACCAAAAGGAGGCCTCATTCATATAGTTACAACAAGGTCAATTGATTTAGGATTTTAGCTTGCATCAAATAATAAAATGCATTTGAAATTTTCAACATAGTTCAAGCATATATTTACTAGCATTACTATCCAATATATCACAAAGGACAAGGGTGGCTCAACAAAACCCTAAGTTCCACTTGGAATATCAAATTTGGCATCTAGAAATTCCTCTCAACATAAAACATTATGTTTGATCAGTTTATGTATAAAATTTTATTAGGTAACAAAGTGATATAGTTTCCAATTATGCATCAAGGGTTAATCATAGAATGCTTTCCAAAATACCAAATCTACTTGCATCAAGGTGAAGCATTTATTCTTTTCACACATTTTATAACATTGAGAGAAATATAGTACTAAGTTATCCGCCACCTATGTCACACTTTCCATTAACAACATGAAATTTAACATTAGCAACACCATTCATATCACCATTTAAAGGAATAGTTATAACCACCCTCAACATGTGCTGAGTCATAAAAGATACATGCAAGTTTAAATACAGAATAAGGTAAGATCCTAAAATCATTCCCAAAGAAGCATACCATCATGTTCAAGTAATATCCTAGCACAAGAATGGGTTTTCATGATCCTTCTATTATGAACTTGATTGAGTTATCGACAAAAATAAACACAATAAGTGTTTTGCAAGCCCACAAGAAACACTTATACATGTTAGGTTTCACATTAGCACAATTATCACTAAACATCTGAGAACTTTCACATGCCAATCATTTCATCTTAATTTAACTATGTAAGTGAGAGAGAACTAACATGCAAAGTATTGACACACCTAATATAAGGGAACTGTGCATAAAAATAAAACCTTGTTTCAATGCCTTGCATGCATTAACATAACGAGTATAGTGAACGTGGAATATAAATTCTACTTTCCAAGTACCCTATAGAAATCCATGCAAATTACTACTTAGAACAAAACTCACACTCCTATACTTTGCGTCCTAAAATATGGCATTAGTACATAGAGAGAGTGTAATTCTATATTGGATTTTTTTTCCATATTTGATCAAATAAAAAGATAGTAGTCATAACAAATACTAGCATCCAAACTTTAAAGTTAAGTTCCATATGCAAGAATGCACATCCAACATTCCATGAAGTCTAAGTTTTCAAGCACAATCCTGTCTTCCATATTCTCAAACCCAAACCAACTAGTACAATCAAGTATAAAATCAAAGGAGTGTTTCAAGAGAAGTTTCATTAAGTATAACCAATATTGACATCCAAATCAAACAAAAAATAATAGACCCAATCCTATATATGATTGTACATAGTGAGTGAATAGAGTAGGGGTCAAAATTCTAAACATTCAAATTCATTTAGCTAGAATACAAAGATATAGAGTTCAAATTCATTTATATGTAGCATATCCAAGAAGTTCAATATATTTAACAAGGTTCGAGTTTTGATTTTAAAATTTAGAAATATTAGTTGAGCATCTTAGAAGGGCACAACCTTTAAATATTTAGTATTGATAATCCTACTAAGCATTGGACAAACAACAACGGTTAAGGCAAACAATATCGGTTAAGCCACACACTAGGGATGAAGGAAAGTTAAATGTGCACCATTGCCTAGTTAAAACCCTACACTCCTTGCATATTAATTTTCCTAAATGGAGGGAGGTTGAATAACTTACCTGGTTAAAATCCTGTTTGAACTAAAACCAATTCTAATGACAGCTTGTCTCCGCAACTTGCCAATCCACTAATGGCGATGAACATGAACTCCACCCACAATTTTCCAATCCACTAATGGCGATGAACATGAACTCCACCCACAATTTTCCAATCCACTAATGGCGATGATCGAGACCAAGGGAGGGCATGGAAAGCTCGCGAAAGGGTACGAGATTTGAAAATGATGATAACGATATGTGGCTTGAGTGAATTATTATCCGTGAATGCATTGTGGGGACCAACGAATAAATAATCATGGTTAAGGCAAACACTTGCGGTTAAGGAAAACAACAACAATTACGTCAAATGCCAATGCCTTAACAAAGGAGTTGATGGTGACCAACCGAGGGTTAACGTCCAACATGGCGGTCCACGCTGAACACGCTGACTAGTTACGCACAACGCTTTGTGCAACCACTTTGTTAAGAACCAATTCTACAATTCTTTGCATCTAATCAAAGTTTACAAGCACATTGAGAGTGCCTAGTTTAAAAACTGCAAGGTAAGCAAATCAAGTATTGCAAGATTATGTAGCAATATACATAAAATAATTCATAAAATGCCAATACAAGTGTTGTAACTAATCAAAACAAAATGAATACCTCTTCACATAGATTTAGAACTGATTGAAATTCATTTACCCTGGTGGGGGTAATACTTACCATGCATCCTTTATTTCAAACTTTGCAAACTATCCATCTCATACACTTGAAATTCTTCTCATTACTCATCAAATGTGCCACTAAATCAAGAACCAAGCAACCTCTATCAAGCTTTCTTTTTCGTAAGAGTTATAGAATAGTCCCAACATGTTTGTTGTTAATTGCTTTGAATTATCTCACTTGTTTGTTTGATCGAGAAGTAGCAAGATCAAATTTGGTATATTGTTGTGAAATACTATTTTTTCCAAAAGAAAAAATCATAAATTTTATTCATTGTAAAAAAATTACATCATATTAAATGCATATAGCATTAAGTCTAAAGTTCTTGTAAACATCCCCCATGGGTCAAATATACTAGTAAAAAAACATCTGCGAGTGCACATAAATAAATTGTTATCCTATCCTTCTTCCCTAGGAAAATAGGCAAAATTACATCATATAGAAATATCATCAGTCTTTTTTTCCCCTTCTTATTTTTCACTTCAATCCAACCCCCTAGAGGAGTTCCCATAACCGCCAATCGTAGGTCAGGATGATGTGTTTCTAAATAACCAACCATGGATGGTTCCTTATCAGATTCAAAGTTATCCAACTCATGCAATCTCTTGATTCCTCCTACTGGAGTTTCATATGTATTTGTGCCTCATGTGGATGGTTCCCTCACCTGCATCTCTTCCTCAAAATTCTCTAATGACTTATTTAAATCACCAATTTTTACTTCAATTCTTACATTGGTATCTTTCTCTTCCTCTGCAGTAAGAGATTCCTACTATGCTTTTGTCATCCCCATCTTCCGATGGTTGAGACTCATAATGCTGCCAACTTTTTGGTTTGGTAGTATCCCCCTTTTCCCCTTTGAATGTCCTCTTGCTTGAGAGAAAGATTTTTGTAGATGCTTTGTTTGGTGACTAACATGATATCTAAATTCTATATTTTCATAGTTCAAACTTTGGATCCATGTCAGATCACCAAATTTTAGTATCATTCTTTTTGGTAATCCTTTACTTAGAACAATCTCCACACAGATGTGAGCAAAAGTGAAAAGACCTTCCCTGTTCGATTAGAATTATCTTTTAGATATCCACCCAGAGCATTCCCAATGTTAGTGCATATTGTTAAATGCCAAATTGGAAGAGGCATATTTGGGAGCTGAATCCAAACAGGGATTTTAGATACAACCATAGTGTTAGGATCAAATTCTGGGAACCAAGACGTAATAAAGAGTCCTACTCTTCCTTAAAACCATGGTCCCTCTTCAAATATTTTATGATAATCTTCATCGTTATAAAACTGCATTACAAAGAAGAAGTCTTTAGAGCATAAAAGAATCTCACACTATTTGCACTAGTGTATATAAATCCATTGATGCAACTCTTCAAACCGAGGCCAAAATCCATTAAATTGACATATTATTGCCTCATACTAAATAAAAATAAAGAGTTCTTTTACCTCATAATGCTTTACCTCCAAAGTTGGCAGAACATCCAATTTCTCAACAATGTAAGGGCTTGACTTGTCGATAGGAAGTGTTGATTGGGTGGGTGCCATGGAATGAGCTGCATCCTTGTAAGAAAACTTCTTTGAAGAAGGAGGTCTTCTAGATCCCACTGCTCCTCCATGCAAACACAACATTTTAAAAATAAGAAATCTTTATAGATGTTGTAAACATTCAGCTTCGCAGAGTCCTCAATTGTTTACCCTCATAGAAAAGGCATTGTTTATCCCTAAAGATCCCTACTTTGTGTGGAATCAAATGTTTGAAAATGGCAATAGTATCCAATGATTTTGTTGTAAGTGTAATGGTTTGCCCCTCAATAGTCTTCACCAATATTTGATAGTTATTGATACCAAAAATATCTGGCTCAGCGAAGACTTATTGGTCCTTGAAAACATCATGTTCTCTTATCAAATCAACCCAACAAAATAATTTTGTTCGGACATTGTGTCATACACTTTGCATGATTCCTTTATTTCCATTGCTTCCCAAAGAGTCCATGCTAGCTGGAATAAATCCAAAGCCTTAGTAATGGTCAACAAACCATCCATTTGTTGCAGTAGCTTTTGGGTCTCCAAATCCCCTTGATGGTGAATAAATCAAAAAATTATATACAGATCCGTTGCTGAAATCTCGTTGTGACATTTTGTCAAACAGTTTGTACTCGTACTGAAAACCCGTCCTTTGTATAGCTTCTCCAGTCGATTGCTTGATGCCTTCGATTCCTACCATGAGGCCAGTTCTACTCCAGGCCAATAGGTCTGCTGCATAGTAGGAGAAACAAGGTTTCTTCCTATAAAATGATTGTTTGGCCGTCCATAGCCCGCCACAGCATCACAACCTTTACCAAGATGATTGCGCATGAGGTAGGGTTCTCTGGCAAAAACGATGGCTTCCAGGGCGAGGCGTTTCAACCATTCCATTCTGTCTTGGTTTTCAATGGGAACAAAATAGCTAAGGCTAGTGGCTTGGACACTCTTTGGATTGAAGGGGGTTTAAACATGGTTATCACTATTATTTCCTGATCAAGACGTCATCTGTTTTTATCGATTACATATCAGATGAAAATTTGAGAAGATTGTTCGCCATGTTACACACATGTTCAGTGGGTTTTAACAGATTTGTATCCAATATTAATTAAAAAAAGGCATCACAATTGATCTGAATTTTAGATCAGTTATGTTAGTCATATGAGTTAACTAATCCACTATTCTCATTGTATAAGAATGCAACTTAAAATTACTTGAAATAGTGCCTATTGCTCTTTTCTTATTGGTTAAATGATGTAACCGTTAATAAGGTTAAAAAAAACATTATGATACCCTAAGACCTCAAAGAGATGGGTTTTAGTGCAAAGGCTAAAACACTATGAATATGTTATAAAAAATAAAATTTGATTCCATATTTGTGTTCCTCTTGAAAAGTTCTGCAATTTTAAAATATATACCATGTCAATATGAGTTTATATGCAAAAGTTATGGCCTTTGGAAGATATTGTATTTGATTTGTTGCAAAACCGTTTCAAAAAATTTACAAGGACAAATGGCAGTGTCGTAACCACCTCGTAGGTTTTTCAAGCTCAAATGGCAATTCGCTAACCACCTTGATGGTTTTGAAATTAACTGGAGATTTTTCCATGCATAAAACAACATTTTCACAAAGAGACAAATAACGGTTTGACTAATGGTTTCAGATAGTTTCTCTTTATCTTTTAAGTCTTTTTGGCTTTTGATTCGAGCTATATTTGGTGTTGAAATTGTATATATATGTATGGAGAGGGTCTTTGTAAAAAAGGGAAGTTTCCTAATAGATTTTTTTATTGATTGTATGTGTTTTTCTGAGTTGGAGTGTGAAAAGAAAAGAGTAAGTCACATAGCATGTACGAGTGTTTGGACATCTTTTAATGCAAAGTATGCTCATGAAGGCCTTGAAAAGGTAGTAACTTGTACAATTGTTTAATTACATAGTGGAAGGGCAAAGTGATACCTCACCCACTGAAGTTTTTTCCACATTGGGTTTCTCTAGGTCATATAGTGTGTTTATCTTATGCTTTGTCTTCTCTTATGCTTCTTTTTTATCAGTATGTCATACATTTCATTTTTAACACTTGTTTGACCATGTTTTAGCTTTGAAAGTAGTCTAGAACAATAATTTATCAATCAAGAAATTGTTTGGAGCTTATAGAATTCATATTGGTGAAGCTTAGTGTCGAATAGCCACCTAGTTTACGGATCATATTTGTATCATAAGATGTTATAGTTCCATAATGTATGGTTGGTTTGGTAACCATTGTACAAATATATGCCCATTACAAAGGTAACATGTGCTAGTGGAAAATGTGATTGATCTCTTTGCAACAAGAGATATCCACAATAAAGTGGAATAAAGAAGTGAAAAGTATGGCTTCTGAAGATGAGAGGATACCCAAAGATAGTGAAGAAAGATTCCACAAATTGGAAGACAATGTTGAAAACATTTATTAATTCATGATAGAGCTTGAAAATATTATAAAGGTTACTGTTGACAATTTTGCCCCCCATAGGGCAAATTGTCACCCCTACTATTCAAAACTTTGCTATGGTGCCAAGTTTGTCTTGTGAATCAGTTTTGGGGTCCTTAAATGACCATTTACAGCCACCCAAGTGGCCATCTACAACTAGGTGAATTTCAATCATTTAGAGGTTTCCAAGGAGCTTGCTTGATTACAACGAATTGTGCAAATACAGTGAAGATATACAAGCTGTAAGTTTATTTATAGTCTTCCCAAAGAATTTTTTGGGATATAAGAGGTGGACTATTTCTTCGGCCATTTTGTCCAAGAGAAAGAACTCTCAAAGGACTATGTAAAAGTCCAAAAAAATGACAAAGTGGCAGTGGTTCAAAGCTTATTTTCTTCGAACTTTTTGTTTGAAAGAAAAGGGGAAGAGCATAGTTGAGAAGACCCAAAGGGCACCTGCCCTTCGAGAAGGTCCAATTCAAAAGTCTCGAAGGGTATGTGCCCTTCGGGTTGGTTCACTTTATGGTTTTCAAGTCAAGACGAAAGTTCTAAGGGACAGTTTCAAAAAGCCTAGGTGCCTTACAATTCTTCCGAAGGACACTTTTGAAGGTAGACATGCCCTTGTGGAGGGCACTTGGTCGGTGAAGTAGACCTTTTCAATTCTTTCAAAAGGCACTCTTGGAAGACATCCCTTGTGGAGGACATCTGGGCGTCGCGTAGGGACATTTACAATTTCCCCGAAGGGTATGTGCCCTTGCGGGGGACACTTCAAGCACGAAGAAGACCTTGGCAAAATTTTTGAAAGACAAAATTCATTTTTCCAAAGGACACTTGCCCTTGCAGAGGGCACTTGGTCGGTCGCAAGACCCTTTCAAAAGTTTAGAAGGGCATTATTGGGAAGCAGAAGCCCTTGCGGAGGGCACCTCCATAAAGCGAATGACAAAAGCAAAGTTCTCGAAGGGAACTTGCCCTTCGGGGAAAAGATAGCCAAAGGAGACAAATTCCTTCAGACTTTTTGTCCAAAGGAATTCCTTCAAACAAAAAGTCTGAAGAAATTCGGGAGGATAAAAACCCAAAGAAAATAAAAAGAACAAAGGCAAAGAAGGAAATCCTTCAGAATAATTTTCAAATAGGTAATTCGCGGGAATATGAAGTCAACAAAAGTCCGAAGAAAATCAAAGGGCAAGACATAAGAGCCTAAAAGAATAAATTCGAGAAAATTGGCAAGGAAACAAATTCCTTCAGACAAAAAGTCTGAAGGAATAAGGACAGTTTCAAAAAACCTGATAGAAAAGATAAGAGCTTAAGCAAAGGCCAAAAAAGAGAAAAGGAAATGCCAAGCTCGGGAAAGAGAAGAGACAGAGAGTCCTTCGGACAATTTGTCCGAAGGATGAAAACTAAAATAAAGCTCGAATCCTAAATTAAAGTAGAACACGAAAAAACCCAGAGAAAACACAAAGTGAATTGAGCATGATCAATAGCATGAACAGAGACGTAAGCACAAACATGACTGAGCCAACACTGAACAAGAAGAAAGACAAATGCAGAAATAAAGGCATGAGCAAAGATAAAAGCAGAACTGAACATGGACATAAGCATGAACAGTAAATAAAACCAACGTAGAATAAAGACAAAGGTAGGATAAACAAAGATCATGCACAGACTAACGTGAGTGACTCCAACGAAGTGAACGCATTTAAGAAATCAAGCACGCTTCAGTTTTAAAAATAGAGTTGTCTTGCATGATGAACAGGCAAAGTGTTGAACATTTCAAATAGCCAAAAATTCCATGCACGCACTCTCGTTTGCTCGAAACATTCCAGCGGTTCAAACATAATTCTTAATTTGGCATTTGCATTGATTTCATGCAAAGGGGAGACTTTCAAATGTTCCAGTAGTTCGAGTGAATTTGACTACTCTTGTTTTAGAGTTGATTAGTTTTCAAGTCAAGACATCTATTCATAGATTTCATGCATCCAAAACTTTTCTTCTTCTTCTTCTTCTTTTCAACGTCAAGGATTCTTCATGTAAGATAGCCAGGTATAAGCCAAGAAAAGACAAATTTGGAACACTCATGCAACACAATTTGGACTTGGGCTAATGAAGAATTAACTTTTTTTTTCAATGCCAATCTCTTGATTTGTTGCAAATTTTTATATTAATGGCTTTTCAGCCTTGTAAAATCCATCCCTCTTGGTAAGACCAGACTCTGCCATTGGTGAGTTGTGTAACCTCTTCAATCAATAGAAAGACTGTACTTTCAGATTTCAAGTGTTAGTATAGTGTACATTCATTCAACAATTTGCATACGTGGTAGATTTATCTCCCTTCTCAAATTTTGATTTGTACCTAGTTGCTAGCTCATCATGTTATGCAGGTCATGTTCAGTGTTTTATATGTCTTTTGCTAAAGCTGTAAGTGGATGTTAGGTGGCTATGAAATGTCTTGTATCAGACCTCTCTCCATCATTTTTCCTCACATTTTTGTCATTGGATCGAACCTTCTCATGAAATACTTATGCATAGTGATCAATTGAAATCAAAGATTTTCTTTTTCCCTTGTTTGATTCAGTGTTCAAGGTTCCAAGTAGAGTGGATCAACATTCTGGTGTATCACCGTCATTAGGTAGGATTTCCCTTTCAAGTTTCTTTCTCCCTTTTCCATGGTAGATTCATAGCACAAAGTAGAGATCCGCATCGATACATCTTACAGGAACCAACCTTCTCTGGAGGTTCTTCTCACTATTGAGGCACCCACCCTCGTGAGAAGATCCCATTGTTTCAATTGGAGAGAGGATTAGCCATTTCAGCACGTCTTCAATTTAGGGTGCAACTCCAATTTGACAACAGTTACCATGGAAAAGCTGGGAGTTTGTCACATTTCCTCTTCATAACAAATAGGATAAAATTGTTTTTTAATCAAAGTCTTAAATTCATCTCATTTACTAATGGGTGGTAGCTTCTTAACATCTGAGTAATTAAAATATTTCTCAAACCAAGTTAGAGCATGACTAGCTTGCTTCAATCTTGCAAAAGTAATTTGTTGCTCTTCACTAATTTGATGCAAACTAAAATACACCTCTAATTGAGCTAGCCAATGATCAAGCTTATTTGCATTCACCTCACCTTCATACAATTGAATGTTGATTTTTTTATCTGCTTTGAACGGAGGTGAAGTTTGGTTGCAATGGAGCTTCTTTTTCTCATGGTCAAAAGTCTAAAATTTCTCACTTGATTTGGAAGTATCCATAAACAAAACCAACTATTTAAAAAAATAATTTAAAAAATAACTTGATTTAAAAATTTAGGGCATAGATGAAAAATGTTTTATTTTGTAAACTTAGCTTTGTGAGTGAGAGTATGGAGGTGTTGCCAAGGGAATAAGAAATTAGTGAAGCTTTGCTCATGGCAAGTATGCCATACACAAAATGGCATAGTGTTTCAGTAGAAACTCGTTGTTTGAATGTTGAAAGAGCCAACAACAAGCTTCAAAACGCCATCATAGGTTGGGAATGTTGCAAAATGCCTTTTGCAGGTATTTCATGAGCTTACAAAATGCCATTAGTAGGTCTTCCATCAACATAAAGATGCCATTTATTGGTTTGGTTTCAAAATGCCATCATCAAAGTTGCCAAGGGCCAAGAGGATGCCATCCACGGTTGAAGAGAGTTTATAGGAGGTGAAACACTCCTTTTTGAAGAGTTGAATGCCTAGAGCTCAAAAAGACACTTTAGATGAAGCACCCAACTTGAGTAGGGATGCCACAGGCAAATTTTGAGCACCCAAATGAGAAATATTAGATCTAAATGCCAAGACTTCCACTCATGGAGCAAAACATAGTCACTTGGAGATCAGGTGTACCTCTATACATATCAAGAGAGACAAAACATAATAGTACTACCTCCAAATTTGAGTGTGAGTTGTCAGATGACCAAAACAATAGTTTTGGTAGTAAAATGGAATGTCTCGCTCAAAAACAAGTAGGATTAAATGTCTTTTCTACTTGAAAAATGAGCAGAATGCCCATTCCATATGAATGAAGGTCCAAAGAGATATCTAGATTCTCAATCTTGCGTAGAAATGTCTGCCACAAGAGAAAAACAACATAAAACTACAATATTTCTCTTCCACGGAACAAAATCAGGAAAACAAGAGTAATGAACAAGTTTATTTTACAAATAAAATCTCTCGATTTAATTAAGAACTCAACAATACGAACAAACCAGACAACCGTTGTAACCAGATGGCTTTGATACCATATTAGAGTATGCACCAAGATCAAACGGAATATCGAATGCACTGGTTCAAACAATGCAAGACAAGCACATGCACGTTTATAACTTCAAGTTAATAAAATTAAAAATACGAGATAGTATTGCAAAATAAATATGAGTAAACACAAATACTCCAAATCCCCCGAGTCACTCCATGAATAGCTCACAAAATGAAGATGTACAAAGAAGAGAGAAAGGTAGTAACTCCTCCACAAAAGGGCCTAGAATAGGCATGTAACTCCTATGACAAAATAATCAAAGAGTAACTCCTATAACAAAATAATCAAAGAGTAACTCTTATGATAGAAGTACACCTAAGCAAGCTAATCCCACAAGTGTAGGAAAACACTATGTGTATAGAATAATTCTAATAAACTAATAAAAAGAGAATAATACCCTACACTAACAACCATGGCAAAAAAAAATCAATTGGGGGCCCATAGTGGGGCATACACTTCCCTAAAAATCAAAAGGCCATGCCAAAAATGGGGAGTTTAAACTTTAATTAATAGCGTGCAATCGATGAAATCTACACACCAGGTTCGAAGTGGTAGAGCATTTATGTTTCACCATCCTACTTTTATGACCCACTGCCTCCCATTCATTTCATCGATGCTTGGGTATTTTGCCCCGACCTTATAGCATGTTTGTTCCATTCACGTATATTGAATGAGTAGGGAAAAGAAGATTGAGGGTTTCAGACACAATACGTCGCTAAAAGTAGCAACGAAAGCATGAGCGTTTACACTCGCTTGCCATCATCGTTTACAGGAAGGTTTTTTACACTTCACTAAGGTTGTGAGCCTTTTGGTTTTGAAAATGTTAATATGCCTTCGAATGTCTATAAAAAAAATAGTAATTTTGTTTGGTCATTCTATCAATTAAGACGTGCTAAATTCAATGTAGTCGTTCTGTGAATTGTTCAGAATGAGTAGTTTTGGCTTGCAAACTTCAATGGAAGTCTTAACCCTCTTTTCTATAGTGCTTCATTGCTAAACACCTAGACACACTGCATTTATGACCCACCACCTCGCATTCATTTCTTCAATGCATGTGTATTTTATGTCGACCTTCTAGGGTATTTGATTTATGCAGAAATGATGCACTAGGTGCAGGTAAATGGTCTTTGCAAAGACACATTTTAGGAGAGCCATGTCTGTTTCCAATGGTATTTTTTAACATGACCAATAATTGAGTTTTTTTTAGCTATCGTTGCTTACAGGTAAGGTATTTTATACCTCACTAAGGTTATGAGCCAAAATGGTTAAAAATACTCAATATGGGTTACATTATCTGTTTAAAAAAAAATCTCAATGAGTGATTTTCTCCACTCTTGTGATTATATAAAAAGTCTCGTCATTGTTTTAGTATTATAGGTTTTTTTTTGACATTTGAAGATATAATGAAATATGGTTTGTTTTAGCATTATAAATTATTCTTTGAAAACCTTTAACTGTTGCATTATATTTGGCCATCATTGCTTATAATTGAAGTTTTTTAAGAAGGAAAGGGTTTTTTTTAGGTGTTCTAGGTTATTTTCTTTTGACTTCTGCAAAAATGGTGAACTATGTGCAAGTCTCAGGGTTTGAATATTTGTTATTAAAAAAAATCTCTCATGTGAATTCTTAAACTGTGGTCGCTGTAGTAAAATTCAATGTTGTTGATATGTGAATCTTTCAATACAATCAAGGTTATGCCAATGTCAATCAAACATATATGTTTATTTCAATTGTATAACAATACTCAATATTTTAAATGGGAAAGCCATAAGATAAAATTATTTATATGAAATACAATTCGCATAGCATAACATTGCAGGATAATAGACAAACTAAGGTGGAAAACAAGGTTGCTATTTCATACTTGCTCTTTACATAATTAGCCTTTCTCGACTCTTCAAAACCAAGATAAAAAATTGCATACTTGTAGTTTTTCAACAAATTTTTCTTTTGACAAAAAAAAGTTGCATACATGTGGTTTTTCAATAAATTAATTCCTTCAACACATAATGATGCATATTCAAGGTTTTTCGTGACCTTGCTCCAACTCTTTAGCAAGTGTGTTTGTCACTGTTATTGATCTTGTTGGAGTGCATAACATACCAACTGTTGATGCTTGCAAATTTACTTCTTGCCCTTATTGATAGGACCTTGTCTTCTGCAATTGACCAGGTGAACTAAGTGCACTGCCTAGCTAATACCCTGAGCCTGCATAAGGAGCATAGATGTTCAACATTTCCATCATAATTGGATGTTGATATGGAAAAACGTTTGCCATGTTTTTTGACCTTTTATGTCTCTCCATCTCTTTCATAGATTTCTTGTATTCCTTCATCCTTTTTTAATGCACCTTCTTCTGCTCCTCATGATTTTCCCTCTACTTTTTTTTCTTCCCTTTCTTTCCTCTTTATCTTGTTTTTAAAATTTTATGCTCCTTTAGATCCTCGTTAATCTCTCTCAATGCTTTCTTTTCCTTTAGTTGTTTTCTCTTAGCCTTAATTTTGTCTATCTACTTTCTTGTTTCTTGGTCACAAAGCATTTCTAAAAAGTCATCTGCAGTTAAGATTTGAGACTGCTTGTTCAATCTCACTGCACCATTTGATAATCGATCGAAACTGTGCACAACCATTTCTACGCGTAGTTTAAGAAAACTACTTAAACTTGAGCTTGCAAAAATTTCTCTATGTTGACTACATTCAAGTTCACTGTTGTTTGTTGCAATATTATCTTTTTACAGAGGATTTATTGCATTGTCACAGTCATGGAATTCTTTAGTCATAACATAGTAGTGTACCAACTTATCATCAGGGACAACTGCATAAGGGGATGGCATTGAAAGGCCTACATCTGCATTGGAAAAATCCAAGTTAACACCTACTCCCCATCCTTGATCCAAGCTGGTTGGATTATTTGCGAAGGGAAGCTCAACCCCTCTCCAAGAACATGTTGTTCAACCTCAAACACATGGTTGACGCGACTTATTTCTACACCTTCTCCACTACATTCTTGCATTTGGCTTACATGGGTTACCTAGCTGAGAGTAGGTACAATGGGCTCTGCATTGCCTTTTTTAACTGTTCCATCTCCTTTTTGAATCTGAACACATGCATCTATCTTATCCTCTTCAAATGTTCCATCTCCTTTTTAAAGCTGAGTAAATACATCTATTTCACTCTCTGTATCCAACCAACCACATGATGCTCTGAATTGCAGTCTCATCATATTCATTTACAACTTCATAGGCTTCACTTGGTGTCATGTCTTCTACAAGTGCATGTCTATCCAGTGACCATATACATGTCCTCCTAAAACTTGATTTTATATTTTCTATAGACAATGCATTTTTGAAAGCTATGCTGCCCAGTTCAGCCGATTCAGACATGTTAATTTCAACCTTGTGATTTCTAGCCATCCACTTTGACCTTTCACTTTTGAAATAAGTTTTGAATGGGGATAACACACTTAGATCCAATGGTTGTAGCTTGTGGGAAGTGTGGGCTGGCAAAGTTACAAGGCCAATTCCTAAACTCATGGCCTCCATTACAGTCACCGTTACTATGTGACTACCATGGCCATCAAAAAAACAATAGGTGCCTATTGGAAGGGGAAACTCCACCCGGTATTGATTTATTGAAATGATGTATCCAATTAAGAAAAAAGTATTTTGTCATCCAAACATTCTATTGGGATGCCATACATGCTCCTAGTTTGCAACGTGCTATGTAGCTTTTAAGCTGTCTTTTCCGCTTGAAAAGAAAGAATCTAGGAATGCTTTGGTCTGCTGCATTAACGCAAGTAAGAATGGTGATCCATTCCCTGCTCTTTAAAATTATGTGATAAACATTTTTACAACCTCTTTTTGCTATCACATGCATACCAATGTTCCTACTAGTGTGTAGTCCATTATCATCACAGTTTCAAATTTTGAAAGGTCCATACTGGTTGGCTTCATACACCTTCTCCAAATTATTGTAAAATTCATTTACAATGGAAGGTCGTAGCTGGAATGCTCTATTTCTATCTAAGCCTTCTTCATATCTAATGGACAAGTTTGTGTGCCTCTTCTTAAAGCCAACCCACCAAGACTTATTTGGCATTCCATCCATGAAAGGGTCGGGTCTATTTTGATAAATGTGGGCTACATAAGACCTGAGTTGTATGATTTCTATTCCATGGTCAAGGTCTGCTATATCTTTACACCATTGAACAACCTCAAGGTTTTTCTCCTTTGACAAAATGGTTGATGGACCCTAATTTTGGTAATTGTAATACCCAACAACTAGTAGATGAGTGTAACTGGAGGGATCCCCCACTTTTTTTCGACAACTCAAGTGGAGTAGCCATTATCTTCGACATCATTTATGGCATGCTCCATTTTAATAGTAGTCCACTGACTGTGGATGCATACCTTTTTACTTGACGAAAGACCCGCTTTCACGTGTGTACTGGTGTGAGCTTGTATGTGTGAATATGTAGCATCTTTGCCTTCATAGTTTGTTATGGCCACTCTTCTTACTTTTTTCATACTCTGCCTTGTCTTGCGGGCTGTTCACTTTTTCTTTGCAATTGTCATTCTATTGATAACATATGGAAACAGTTAAAAACATGCATTGTAAATTATTAAAAATGTCAACATATTTTTTGTGATTAAAGTCAGCTATGTTTGTGTGTGTGTGTATGTGTGTGTGTGTGTGTATGTATGTGTATATATGTATGTATGTATATCTGTGTATAGCTTAATATATATATATTTGTGTATATTTCCTTAGACAATCAGAGCTAGGTATTTAATCAGTTGTGAACTGTATATTTAATAAATATTATGTAGATGCAGTATAAAAACAAAATAATTTAGAATGAATTATGTGTCTTATTTATGAGTGTATAAAATAAATTTAATTTGATCAAAACATAAAATTTAGTGAATTATGTGTGATGTTTTCTTACGTGCTGCTTGCTTGTTGGTGGTGCAGTGCGTAGATGAAATGCTTAACAAAATTTAAGATAAATGTGTATAAACCCGTTGTTTGTTGTTTTTGCTTGTTTACTTTGGTGCGGTTGATGAAAAACTTTACAATTTTTTTTGAAATTGTTCACAGAAAGTGGTATTGAAATTACAAAACAGAATAAGATTGTTTATATAGGCAATTGGAGATTCAAATTTGAAGACTAATATGATATGTGGACTTGCACTCCATTGGTTCATTTGGATTGATATTTTATTTTTTTAAAATTGTTTTGGATTGATTTTGAATTTTTTTTCAACAGTTTTTTTACTTTTTTAATTTGTGGTACACCCTTATGTGTATTTTGAAATTTGCATAAAAGAATTTGGTGAGCCTTATGTGTATTTTGAAAATTGCAGGAATATCCATTGGAGGGAGGATTGGAAAAGATGTTTAGCTTTATGGTTTGCATTTTTGAAATAAAAAATAAAGATAGAGTGGATGTATAGTTTACACGTTGTTTGAAAAGTTTGAACAAGTTGATAAAACTCTGACCTGTTGATGTGTCAAGTTGTAAGTGAAAACCCATGTTGTATTGGACGAATAGTATAACATTTAAATTAAGGAACTCAATATTTCCATGTATCCGTGTAAATTTTAAATTAAAATATTAGAAGTTGAAATGTTGGTATTTCGTAGTAGTACCATATTTTGTGAACATGTTAAATACTTTTTATGATTTGTACCAGAATACTAGTGTTCAACAATTGGGTGCAAAATTGTTATCAATGAAAAAATCAACTTTTAACAAAAAAAAAAAAAAAATGTTTTAGAGTTGGCCCCCATACCCTCTCTACTATTGGGACCTCACTCAACTATTGGGTCCTCTCCCTTATTTATGCCCCTTTTTATAAACTTTATTTCATATACTCTTCACTTTCCATACTTCGCTTCAAAATTGAAGCAGCTTGGTGGTGAGACAACCTCCATTCTATTGGTTTGGCATTAGATGCCATGGGTTCAGATCTGTGCCCTGGAATTTGTCCTAGTCCTATGATAACAATAAGTTTACAAATCTCAGAGGTTGCTTTGGTAGTTCTTGGTTTTCTGAAGTCATTAGAAATTGAGGATGTTTACAATCATGGTAAATGGGTTTGTTGACAAAGTTCAAATCCACTTTTTTGCTGCTAGATTCTCATTTAAGAATATATATATATATATATATATAGAGAGAGAGAGAGAGAGAGATATCGATCTAAGCTTTGTATGTGTCCCAGACCAGTTCGTAGCTCCGGTCAAAAGTGATGATCCAAAATATATTTTGGATTGATCATCACTTTTGACTGGAGCTACGAATTGGTCTGGGACACATACAAGGCTTAGATCTCTAGATGATTACGAGATCAATAGTTAAAAGGTTTCAAATACCACATATGGCCACAAACACCTTCAACATTACCAGATCTACAACCAATAGGACTTGAATACACTACATACGGCCCCAACCGGCCTCACACACCCGGAAAGATGAGAACCTAGGTGGCGCTGGGAACAACCAAGCCACTTTACCAACTCATCCACATCTCATCCGCAAGAACTTATACTATTTTAATGAAGGCCTTAAAGCCCTTTGTTGTTGGCCTTGTTATGGAAGAAGATGGGGATTTTTGGGTAACTTCAAATGGATTAAGGGTCCCCTTTTAATTGAGATCACTGTCAAACAACTTCATGACAAGCTTTCTCTCTCTCAATAGGTCTTCCCTAGTTTGAATAGGAAGTGGTCTCTTTGTGATCCATATTATAGGTGTAAAGATACGTTTGTTGTTATTTGGTCCACCTGTATTGAAAGCTTGTTTGAAGTACTTGCTTCTTCATCATAAACTTCTTGTTGGGTCTCTTATTGATAAAAATGGTGTTGCTAATGCTTTCCGTAATGTGTGGGGGGGAAGAAGACACTATTGTGCACTTGTTCTTTGAGTGTCCTGCTTATGGTGAGAGAAAACCTTGTCTTAAATATGCTTAGTCTAAGTGTGTCAGGAAGAATATCACTTGGTTGGATGTTGTGTTTGGTTTCATCAGTACTGAGAATAAAATGCCTTTTTTCTTGAAAAATCGTGGTTGGTTATGTCTATTGAAGTCCTTTCATTTATATGAAATGAAAGAAACAGTGATATTTTTCAAGGGAATGGCAGGAAACTTACTGAATTCACAAGTGAAGTCATTCTTCGTATCTTGCAGGTGCAAGTGAATATTCAACTAAGGTTCCCAAGGAGGAGCTTGAAAAGTTTCTCTAGATTGGATGTAAAAAGATTTCTTCCGAATACCTCTTAGATACAAGTGGTTTCCCAAAGTAGATTTATCCCATGTGGAAAGTACTTACTCAACCTGAGGACCCTATTGACATGGAGTTCTTTGAAGATGACTGGACTTTGATCAAGGAAGCTTACTTTCAGCAGAGTGAGCAACACGAGCTTGGTTGTGAGGGCACTGAGGAAAACACTTTGGTGCAGGAAGGTGATGCTCATAGGGATAAATTGCAGGTTACAAATCCAATTATTGATGCTATATATGTTTCTCTTCACAGAGTTGAGCAAAACCAAGCCCATGGGTTAATTGATAGGCCACAAAAAGTTGCTTCTAATTCACCTAATAGGGTTCGGTTTGCAGAAGATGTGGAGTCTGATTGTACCCTATACTCTTCCTCTTCTCTTGTTGACATTCCCATTCCAGAAAAAGGTTATGGTGGAGTCCTGCCAATCTGGGTTGACAAACTGGTTTAGGAAAACGTGAATCAAACTATTAATTAAGTTCAAGCTATTTTGGAAAGCTGTGATCACAGCATAAGAACAAGCACTGAGAAGCTTCAGTCGGAGGGACTTGGGTAAGGTGGGCTAGGATTCTTTATTAGTAGTGTGGGACATGTTGATGCATAAGGACTTGTTCTTGTTGATAAGGCTTCTGAAGGACCCGGTATTGGTGCTAGGACACCTAAAGGTGTTGGTTTTGGCAATGAGGGACCTGCTAATGCTGTAAAGGACCTGCAGATGTTGGTGAAGGACATGCTATTGCTGACAAAGATCCTTTAATGGATGTTGATGAAGGCCCTCTAGCATAGAAGTCTTTCATGTTCGCTATTTGCTTGATGTTTAATCCTTAAACTTTGGTTTGTGCCCTTTTATGTTCTGTGTGGTCTTTTAACCATGGCCATGCAATGGTCTTCTGACCGTGGCCATGTAATGGTCTTCTACCGTTTGACTATTTCATTTTGGTTGCTCACCTTGTGGGCTTTGCCTATAGTGTTTCTCCTCGGTAATTATTGTTGCATGTCTGTGGAGGACATATATTGTTTTATAGATGTTCATCAAATATAAAAAAATATTAATGCTGCTATGATTTTCAGTGTATTTCACTTATATCGATGCCTTTATACTTTGTTCATATGCTACACCATGACCCTCACGCCAATTTGTTTCTTATCCCACAAAATACAACAGTCCACAACCAAACCCATGTATCCTATCAACCACTTGCCAATCCTTCCAGTATTACTTCTTATACTCCGATGATATTCATGCTATCAATCAGCTAACAGTAAGGACTTTTAAGGCGAGGAGAATGAAATTAACTTGTAGGTGTATCTATGTTAAATTTACATACAAATTGGCAGGTACTTCATAAAATTGATCAGTGTTACGTTGCTGCTTCAAATGCAATAAATATGGATCTTGTCGATGCTGGTTCATCCAAGTTGGAAGAGGTTGTAGGAATATGAGACCAGATCGATGCATCTTCTGATGAAATTTTAATTTATCAAATCCATGTCAATGTCAACCAATAGTCTAGCTCAATTCAGCCCAGCCCAGCCTTCTGTTGACCCTGTTAATGTCTGTACTCCACAAGGATTGATGTCAAACTCCTCTCATCCTCTAAACAACTACAGATATTTGGT
The DNA here is from genome assembly GCA_037957365.1 of Torreya grandis. NCBI lineage: Eukaryota > Viridiplantae > Streptophyta > Pinopsida > Cupressales > Taxaceae > Torreya > Torreya grandis. The sequence goes on from JARHVA010002015.1 coordinate 798,392, forward strand.
GGCATTTTTCTTTGCTAAATTTGATCAATTTTTTTTTTTCCCTAAATGCCATTATTACAAAATAGTCTTCAAGTTTAATATTCACCAACTGCAAACTTGTGAAATGACAGTGAGAAGGAGCTCGAGTTTGTCGCTATAAAAGAAGGGACCAGGTACTATAAATGCAGATGCTAATCACGTCACGTAAACCCTTCCATGTGTATTGAAAACAAGAGCAGAGAAGCAGAGAAACCATAAGGATTTAAAGGCCATGTCTTGTAATACAAACCCTCAACTCCGCAATATGAGGACCAACTCTAATGCCATTGAAATTCATCCTATAAAAATTGACAATAATGAGCCCGTGCCTATCTCACAGGTGCCTCAGGGAGCCCCAATGCTTCATATGCAGCCTCTAGGTATGTAACAATTTTGAGGTTAGCTCCAACAGCAAGGTAAATATTCCACCTAGAACCACTTCTACCAGAGTGTACTCTTCAGCAGATATTTACACGAAGTGTCGACTCAAAAATCAAAACATCCTTCCTTGGTTAGGACAGGCCAATTACTGTGTTGTGCCTCCATCTTATAGTGGCCCTGCCCCTTCATTGACTCTTCCTCAGAGTGCAGATAAGAGTTGGAAGTAGCTCTGTTAGAATTCAGTCCCTTGAGGCTCAAAGGCTTGGTAACAACAATAGGGCTCTGTTTTTTTTCCGAAAACCCTGCTAACCCTTCTGTTCACTCGAGAAAGATAAATTTGTTTTCAGCATCTGCTCAAAAGTTTGATGACTCACATTACAATGTTAAACTTGATGCTGCTCTTATCAAGGCGATACATGATGTCAATGATAGCATACCGCTGGTGGGCACCAAAATTGAGGATGGATTCCACAAGGTTGTCAAAAGTTTTGATGAGAAGGGGCTCCAAATCTCCCTCCTTGAAAGATGCATTGCTCATCTTTTCAACTTTTCTCATGGTCAGAATGCAATTAGCGGTAGAAAGACTGCCTTCTTCATTTAGTGGAGATCATCAATATTCATAACCGTAGAGTGGAGTCTATTGAGCACTTCCTTACTACTGATAAGGCCAAAAGAATGCTGTATGAACATCTGCAACAACTAGAACAGGAACCCAATCCAAAGGGAAGCTTATCCCCGATGAAAGTTCTACTGAGGTTGTGTTTAGAGGCTTTGAATGGGCTTGTGTCATACACAAGCTTCGATCTCATCCACCCACACAGAATTGACTCCCTAAAGAATTATATTCAGCCCCAACAAATACAATGTCATCAGCAAATGAGGGAATGAATGCGTCTTGCCCCAAGGAGGGTGACAAAGAATCTCTTCATGAAAGCTGACCCAATGTATTTCCCTCTCAAATGCCTCGGTCGAAATTTTGTATTTTTGGTATGAGATTCCTCTCTAAAATCGGGCTCGAGAAAGTGTAAAAGAAAATCTCTCTCAACATGTATTTGTTTAATGGTTTTAGGTCTAGAACGTTAGTGGCTTAATCATTGCTTTCTCCGCCTGTGTCATATTTTGATCTTTGGATCTATGCTAGTCAGATTTGCAAGAGCTCAATCATTGTCTCAACGCTCAGGCAGATAAAATACTCTTCTTAATATAAATTTAAACTAGAAAAGAAACGAATGCCATATTTGTGATTTCTTCAAGGCTTCCCACGAACCCACCCTCATCCCCATGTTTTATTTTTAACCATACAATATGTATTAATTGAAACTTTTATTGAGTCATAATAATGAATGTAATTAGATTTTTTTAGTTTGTACATGTAAATAGGTTTTTTGCATTGAAAAATTAGGACATTAATTTGAAGTCTGCAATTAAATACTATTTTAGTTTGAGAAGAAGAAACAATTTTTTATTGATCAGATGATTTTCTCATGCTCCAATCCTGATATACTTTTTTTTTTTTTCAAATTTATTGGGCCACACTCCACACCACCTTATCACAAAATAAAACAGTATCCACATAATCTTCTTTTTAAGTGGGAAACGAACCTAGAAGCTTTCCCGTCAAACAAATGACCGGCCTCCTTTAGCTAAGCTGCCATGTTTTGAGAGGTACTCTTCTGCCAAAATCCCTGGGAGGGTTGCACCCAGCCTCAGCATAAACATTCAAATCAAAGTAACTAAGGAAATTTAGAACTTAAGTATGCCGTAGTATTAAGTTACAAAGACAATTGGCTTAATTTCTAAGCTCCGCAAACATAGAAAGCTTTATTCTTGGATACCTGGCCCTTTCTAAGTGTCTCACCCAGACGATAATGGGTGATTGATGACTGTAATTAAGCAGGTATGAAAAATTCCAAAAGTGAAGGAGGTTTAACTTAAGGTCTCTGGTTAATTATTGTCAAACAAATGCATCTTTAATTTTTTAAGGATTTTCTTAGGGTATTTGGTTATATGAAGCTTCTACTCTCGGGCAGTTGAGATATGCCAATATCCTGGAATCCATAATTTTTGTGAAATAACAACAGTTATTTGTCAATGTCCTCCTTCAAAAGTGAAGTTTTTTGTTGCCAGATTACCCATCTGGATTCTGTTTTTTTTCCTGGGTTTAGAAAAAAACGAGCAAAATTTTCATTACACAAATTGTCTAAAACATACATCTCCAAAGGGAAACTAAAATCCTTATAAAAATCGTTTTTTCATCAGTCAAAAACATTTGCTTATGCGCAAGTTAACTGATCAAGACGCCAACATTTATTTTGCACTCCTAAGAGGCACTTTCAAAATCCATATGAATCAGAGAGGCAGTTCAAATTTCATTAGATTTTGAAAAGTAACATCAGGATTCAATATAACATACAGCAAATTCTCTCAAAGAATGATTCTTATAAATACAATATATTCCTTGAAAGTTATTTGATGTTCAAACACAAGACAAAGATCAGGATCTGCATCAGAAAGAGAGATTTGCAAGGCCAAAAGTCCTTTCTACAGCCTTACACCATGAGTCATATCGTTTCTTTCTCTGTTCATCATCAATTTTTGGATAAAATACTGTAGGTTCTTCCTTTTTAGCTTCAGAGGAAAAGACTTGATCCTCGGTCCAAACACCAGTGGCCAGACCTGCAGCATATGCTGCACCCAGTGCAGTAGTCTCTGTATCTGCAGGTCTTACCACAGGGCTTCCCAATAGATCAGCCTGCATACAAAGAAACTTAGTAAATCAGTATTTGCCAGTTATCTTGACAAACAGAATTTATATGCAAGAGATCAAATCTTCTTTCACTTCACTGGAAAATGGCTTAAGATGGAAAACTAAACATCCAATCTAAATGAATGTGAACTTAAAATACAATTAAATTTCATAGTGTGAAAGGGGAATATGCAACTTACTTGTATCTGCATTAGAAGGTTATTAACTGTTGCTCCCCCATCAACTCTCAGAAGAAAATCTCCTTTCTCATTTGTCCTCTCTTCTTGTTTGGCATCTAGGCTCATAGCATTTAAGACTTCTTTTACTTGAAAGCACATACTTTCAAGCACAGCTCGGGCTATGTGGGCTTTTGTTGTGAATCTAGTTATTCCTATACAAACTCCCCTGGCATCATCTCTCCACCAGGGAGCAAACAAACCGTTGAAGGCAGGAACAAAATAGATGCCTCCAGTATTCTCCACTGTTCTGGCCAGATCCTCAATTTCACTGGCACTTTGAATTATGCCCAAGCTATCCCTCAACCACTGTACAGCAGCTCCTGCAATGGCTATAGATCCCTCCAATGCATAATTTGTAGGTGAATTTGGACCCAGTTTAAAAGCTAATGTACTCAATAAGCCATTTTTAGATATAATAACTTTCTCGCCTGTGTTCAAAAGAATGAAGCATCCTGTGCCATAAGTGCTCTTTGCTTCACCTTTTCTACAAGATTGACCAAGCATGGCAGCATGTTGGTCTCCCAAACACCCAGCAAGTGGGGTTCCAGCAAAAGGCCACCCCTGAACAATTTCCCCAATCACTTCAGCATTGCTAACAATCCGAGGAAGAATGGATGAAGGGATGTTCAAAACCTCAAGGGTGGGTTCATGCCATTCAAGGGTCTTCAAATCCATCAACATGGTTCGAGCTGCATTTGAGCAATCAGTAACATGACTGCCCTGAACCTCTGTTCCATCTTTCCCTGTTCCTTTAACACCTCCAGTCAAGTTCCAAATCAACCAGCTATCCACTGTTCCAAATAAGGCATCATTGTTTTGTACTGCTCTTTTAACATCATCTACTGATTCCAACAACCAAAGAAGCTTCAGGGCGCTGAAATATGTACTTATTGGCAGTCCGGTACATTCCACAAAATGGTTCTTGCCATTCTCAAGCTCCTTCTCTAACCTCCTGCAAAAGTCCATCAACTAAAACATCATTCTTCAAAGGTAATAAGGAAAATAACCTAGTTCAATATCCTTCAATTTTCTTCAAACTACCCCAAATGAAAATTTAAAGCTTCCAAAAGTTCCAAACTATACTTGGAAATTACCATATTTCTTCAAATTGGCTTGGATAAAACTTGGGTTCACTTGGAAGATGAGTGTATTCACGAACCGGTTCAGGAGTAGGCTCCTTCAAATTGGTCATGTGAATAAATAAGAGATTGCAAATAAAGGCTATATTGTGTATCATCATGTTCCTTAAAATGGGGCTATGCTTCTTGAAATCAAAACAATCCAGGATCTGATTTCAAAGAGCTGCTTAATTAGCTACATATCAGAAAACAGAATGTTTTCATTGAGATGCATGCAGGAGATTTCTATAGAGTTCAATTCTAACCCCAGGTTGGAAACCCATGTTATCTTTGTACAGAAGTACCGGTAACCACTGAGGCAGAGCTGAGGTAATATGGCTCGGGATATTTCAAATGTAGAGATAGGGTTGTAGGTGGCTATTATTTGTCACAACCAGGATAGCAGGTTCCCAAATATTTGGCAGTCAAAGCTTCAGATAGATTTCTTCTTTCTTCAAAACAGGGGTGCAGACATTTACAAAACGTGAAGATAATAGATTGAGCAGGAAACACATGAATATATAGGAACAGCTAGGAAACCTATTCATCTTCAACATTTGTTAAGATGTACACAATTACCACGATGATGATCCAAGTTCATGCCTCACTGGGCATGCCTGCGTGCTAAATAGATACCCTTCAAGTACAACCTTGACGATTACCCAAGTTCTAGCTTGACGGACTATCAACCTATTGGCAAGTATCATAATTAGGAGAATTTGGAAGAATAAAAACCCCTCGCACACAGCTTCTAAGCCTAATGGTGATCTAGGCTTGACAGTGTATTCAGAGAGTGGGCGAGTGTTACAGTTAGGAGAATTTGGCAGAATATAAATCCCTGGGATGCAGCTTATAACTTATCGGTGATCTAAGATCAATGAATTTGCTCAAACTGAGGGTGAGTGTTATAATTAGGAAAATTTTGCAGAATACAAACCCATTGGACACAGCCTCTAAACCAAATGGTGATATATGCCTGATGGTGCATTCAGACTGTGGGTGAATGTTACAATTAGGAGAATTTGTCTGAATAGAAACCCCTGCGACATAGCTTCTAAGCCTAATGGTGATCTAAGCTTGATGGTGCATTCAGGCTATGGATGAATGTCATAATCTTGCGAGCCAAAAAAAAAAATATACCCAGCAAAAATATTAAAAAACAACAAAGAAAGCAACAATTCAATCAATTCCCGTTGCCAAGGTAGGTATTAAAAGAACCTACCTGCAAATAGAGCTGGTCCTTGCATCCATCCATACAATGGCATTGTAAAGAGGACGCCCAGTGCTCTTGCTCCACACAATGGTTGTTTCTCTCTGGTTTGTAATTCCAATAGCTTTCAACCCTTTCTCCACTGCTCTACCAGCTGCTTTAGCCTTCGCACATGCTTCATGCATGCATACCTTCACACTTTCCAAAATCTCCATAGGATCATGCTCCACCCACCTAAACATCCCCAATCCATCCAAAACAAATCCCAAATCATATCAAGAAATTCCATAGATAATCTTTATCATGGTTCATCATAAACACACAAAAATCCAATCTTCATACAAATCCTATTCATCAATCTCATAATCAAAGCAAAGCCAATTCCATAGTCATAACAACGACAGTAAAAAAGAGCAATCGTTCTCATACATAATCTGCATGTCCATGAATCAAAAACAGAGAAAAAACAATACCCACAATCAAATTCAATCAGAAAAGGAAACTAACAGATTAAGAAAACGATGCCCACATTCAAATTCAATCAGAAAATAACATTAACAGATTAAAAAAACACACCCAGCTTCAGGATAGATCTGTCCAAATTCCATCTGATGAGAAGCAACCACCTTTGCATTCTGATCGTAGATGAAAAACCTGGTGCTTGTAGTGCCCTGGTCAATTGATCCAATCAACACCTCTTCATTAGCCATTGTATTCCTACACAATAATTTTCTTCCCCAGTTGTTTTTTGTGATAATTCAGTTGCTTTGTAAATGTCTTTTTCTTGCAACCCATACAATTTTTTTAATTTATATGTCACAGATTGACATATGTGATAGATTTGTTAAAAGGATATCCTCAATGTTAGTTGGCCGGTTTGACCTTATCATTAAATATCCCGTCCTTATATCTGATAGATTTGTAATGAGTGTATCCAAATGTTCGTTGGCTGGTGTGACCTTATCCTGAAATATCCCGTATCCCGTTCTTTTCGTGTACAATTTGTGGGACTTTTCCCCAGGTTTATTGGAAATCACTAAGTTTGTTTGCCTGAAACATCGGAACCTGAAAGGAAAAAAAAAAAAATCGCCTCATATCCAATAATATATGGCATAGATTTCTTGTAAATAGGGCTGTAAAGTGAATAGGGCATTAAAGCCCTCATAAATTTTGGTAGAGTAGTTACTACTTCAACCATATTTGTTTGTAGGTACATTGTCAACACCGAACTCTTATCAATAATGGTGCTCTTTGCCTTGATATGACAACTGTATCATGTGGAAATTTATATTTATTTTAGTAGTTTTTTTTTCAAAAATTAAGTTGTTTGGTTTCGGAATGAGTATGTTTGTTTGTTTGTCGTTCTTTATTTTGTGATTTTTTAATTTTTAATTTTGTGATTTTTTAATAAATTTTCGTTCAAATATTTTTTACTATATGAATTATTATTTTTATATAATTTTTTAAAACTTAATTTTAATCATATGGAAAATACATTTATTCCCTTTGTTTTAATTGGGTAGATAGATTTGAAAATGATAGCGAAAATGATATGTTTTTGGGTCTACGAATAATCGAGCTTCCTTGATATTTGTTAAGCTCCTCAACAATGTACAATATCAAAAACAACAATCTAATAATTGCATTAATTCATTTGTGAGGAAACTAATTCAATACAATTTGTTGCTAATATGCAGTAATTCATTTGTGTGCCCCTGAGTTGGCCTAATGTGCCCCTGAGTTGGCCTAATGGTGAAGAACATGTGCTCCTGGAAGGGAGGTCACAGGGTCAAATCCTGCATGGGGTAAGGATTGCACACCTTGTATTCGTAGCACAGTAAGGTGCCTCCTCACGATGGGAGTACGAGGTGGTCCCATACACTGTAAGTTTCCTTATAGACCATAACCAAGGCACTACTTGGCATTGTGGACCTTAGAAACTATATTATTATATTATTCATATAATGAATGCTCTCTAAATACTTAACTTCTCTAAAATGCTTGTAGATGCTCAATAGATTCTTGTGAACAATAAATGCTAAGTAATTTTTTCGATGATCTCTAAATGCCTAGATGCACTAAGATGCATGTGTATTTATAGACAACTTGAATTCAAATCAAGTCCCTATTGGTGCATAAATGGACATTAAACAATTAGAAAATTGAAATAGTTTGGAGCACAAACTACATGTGTGTCCTAACTGAAAGAGACCACACACAACCCTAGAAACATATTCACTACATTTATAGGTCCCATAAATGAATTGAGTACATTTCTGGGGAACCACAACAGGGTCATGAAACTAGAAGGAGAGAGAAGAAAGGGAACACGATGATAAACCATAAAATTTACCAATAACGCCAAATTTGGAAAAATAATATATATATATATATATATATATATATATATATATATATATATATATATATATATATATACAAGTACATTAGAATTATGTAATTTAACAACTAATAAATGCCTAGGGGCCATTTTTAGGTTTTTGCATAACGCCCCACTTTGATGTGTGTTTATGTGCATATATATCAAAGTAAAAAATACATGGTATGGATACAAGATTTTTTGACCTTGAAGAAAACTGCAATGAACCTATGAATCTTGCAAGAACATTCTTTCTACACACTCATGGGTGAGTGCCAATAATAATAATCAGTTGAAATTTAGAATACTAAAAATGACACACCCAATTTGACTAATGGTGTAATGATGCCCATGTGAGATCACATGCATGTTCTAAATCATGCAAACATTTATAAGAACAAATTTTAGTGACAATAATTAAGCTAAAACAATACTCTGAGGACTACAAAATAATAATGCTAAACAACACCCTAAATATATCTTGCGGTGGGAATAGGTGGTGCGTCCTAAGTACATGAGAATGAGTAAAATTTGAATGACCCCTTCTATAGGAATCAAAGTTGAGTTTATTGTCTCAAGCCAGGATGAATATAATATTTTAATTGTATACCCCCTTTTGTGATTTGGGATAAACTTGTGAAGTATATATCTCAAAAGAAAGGAACTACACTAATCATGTGTAAGATATGATATGAGACTAATGATGTCTAACATAGAAAGATGTCATCTTGGAAGCATGTATGTTATACATTATTTTCCTCATGTGGACCTACGATAAAATCAATATAAGTTCCACCTTGGTGGAATGTAACTAATATAGGATAAAGGGCAATATGACCCATATGAATGCAATATATAAGCAATGTCAAATGAATAAGAGATGTTATGCATGAGCCTAATATGTAAGTAATATGGTACTAACATCATAAGATATAACAATGTAAAGCACAAACATGGGTTCTTTCCCCAAATAGATGCATGAGATAGATCATGTGGCAACATAGATAATAACATGAAAGCATTTGTATGATATGAACCATGAAAGATAAATAGGTTACATGACACGTGGCAACATATGACCAAACAAATTTCAAACTGAGAGAAACTTAAAGTGAGAGGATTTCAAATATCAAAGGGAAATTAATTAAGAAAGAAGTCTTGAGACAAAGAACCATTAAGTTCCTGGGAATAAAAAATAGAAAAGAAGTGGCAAATGATTGAGAATCATTAAAAAATAAGAAAGATAGTCAATTGGAAAAATGAAGAAATCCAAAGTGAAGAAATGATCAATCATAATATAAAAAGGACAATGACAAAGATAAGGCTAAAATATAGAATCGTAACAAGTGGATAATATTAATTAGATTCTTCAAAGGTTTTCTTTCTACTATAACAAGGCATTTGCCCCCTTTCCAATTAGACTTGAGTTTCCCTTTGTGCTCTTTGTCTGCATTGGTATTTTTCTTATTTTCTTTCAACACTTTAACATCCACATATAATTATCTTTGCAAACCTGTTAAAGGTAAGTTTTATAAACTCTCAAGTGTTCAATAAAATTAATTGTATTTTCATCTAACATTTCTAATTAATATAATCTCTTTTCTCTGTGGTCATGGTCATCAAGAATTCATTTTAGTGACACTTTCCAAAATGGAATCTCAAGGGACAATAGAACTTCTACCCCATAGACTAATGAATAAGGAGTTTCCCTCGTAGATGTTGTAATACTTATTCTATATTCACATAAAGTTGGATTCATCTAATTATGTCAATCACTACCATGTTTATTCATTTTTTAAATAAAATATTGATAATAGTATTATTAAAAGCTTCAACTTGATCATTTCGTGTGGGTAATAAGGAGTCGACAATGAATGCTTATCACAAAAAACTTTGATCATCTTATTCTTGAAAGATGTATTATTATTACTAATAATTGAAGATGGTAAACCAAATTTTGAAACAATATGTGTCAGAAAGAACTTGAAAATATCTTCACATGTGATAGTTTCTAATGGCACTAATTCCACCCACTTTCTAAAATATAATGTCATTGTGGCAATGCACTTATGACCTTCTAAAGATGGAGGGTTAATCTTGCCAACTAAATCAAATCCCCATATGGAGAATGACCATGGTGAAACTCCATAAATGGAGCATGTGTGAGGTTACCATGTCTTTAGAATTTTTCATATATCTTAGCATATTCATGACAATCTATTTTATCAAAATTGGGGAAATAAAGAAATGCTTAGGTCCTAATTATAACAAACTTTTATGTAAAATCAAAATATTAAGATATGCAATAAATTAAGTATTTTTGATTTGGAACTTACTAAATTTGGAAATATGCTAAAAGGGGAAAATACCAAAGAAATACAACTTGGGTGGAAAACATGAATGTAGGACTGAGACTGTAGATCTAAATGCATGATTATATAATGTTGTTATGTGAATTAACTTTTTTAGGGTTATGAAGTGTAAGCCCTAGGTTGTTAAAGGGTCTGAGTACAATAAAACAAGGTATAAAATATGCGATAAATACAACCACTAATTTGTGAAAGAACTGAGCTAAATTGATATTTCTAATAATATTAATAAATGATACAGATGAATACTTAGTTGGAAACTGATTGAGATAAAGGATCAATAGGCTGAAAACTAGTACAAGAACTGGTCTGAGTGTCACAAACAAGATCCAGGTGTCAAAACCCCTCCTAGACAATAACACCCTACCCTGGATAAAAATGTTGTGGCACTAGTGTCCACTTATATCACTAGTGTCCTCTATGTATGAACTATTTTGAGCTTCTAGGAGCACCTATGTCTGAGTTTTCCAAGCCTATTCTTATGCAGACAAACCTTGATTCACTGTTTGTGACTTGTTATGATTGATTTTGTATACAAACCCTAGAAATCCATGTGATTAAGGCATTTGACTTGGCACGAGTAGTAAATATGTAATGTTAGTTGGGTAGGTTGTACATCCTCAACACCCCATTATGATAAGAGTTGCCTACATATTAATACTTTGAGGAGGGATCGAACCCGATGAAATTTTCTCCACCTAAGTGTTGGTGGTACAAGTGAAGCTAGTATGAATGTTAGTTTGAGTGCTTTGAGTGATGTTTGAGACTAGAAATTTGAGCATTCTAAGCTTAGGAAGGTTGTAGATGATTGTATATAGAAATACGATAGAATAAGGATTGATAACCTTGATTGTGCACAACTTGTTCTGAGCTTGTTTGTGTGTATTTGCATCTAATTTATATCTAGTGGATCAAGGGCTAAAAATCATGTATATATATTAATCTAGTGCTTGTGCGTGGTTTAAAATAGTTCTAGGCCAACTCTAGGTTCTTTATGAATTAAAAATATATCCGTTGGAGCTCAAAAGAGGGAAAAGGACAATAACACCCAAATAGGACAATAACATTGTGGCACTATTGTCGATTTATGGAGCTAGTGTCTAGTGGCAGAACTTAAGGTACTTGGGGCTTGGATGCCAAAGCAAGGGTCTGGGACTAATTTTGAGATATCTAGGGATGTGTGTGGCCCACATGAAAGCTAGATAAGTTCTAAATAGGCCCTAAGATAGGTTTAAGGCTAAGCTAGGCATGGGTGGTCTCAAGTAACACTCTTAACACTCAAGTTTTATTTTTAGATGATTACATTTGCCCCTCCTTTATTTTATAAATGCAACAAATTGAAATGACTAGGATAAAGAAAAAATAAATGTACCTAGACTTACTTTTGAGGCTGAGTCCATGAATTTGGATCTAAGTATGTGAAGCATGTCCTGCAAATGAACATGCATAGACCAATTTTTACTTAAGAGATATCAAAACCAAAGACAAAATTGAGTAAATAGATAAGAGAGAGGAAAGGAATGAATACACCTCACTAGGTACTTGAAAGAATGCATAAAATTGGTGACATCATGTGTATGTGCATGTAGATAACGATAAAATTAGTGAATAGCTTGGACTGAGTTGATGGCTTGCTTAATCCCCATGTGTGGGTGGCTCATAAAATCAATCTAGTTTTGACTCCATCGTTGCTTGCCCTTGTTTGGTGGATCATAACCTATGAATAAATTGGATTGGATTGATGGCTTGTCCAACACTCTTATGTAGGTGGCTTAAGAACTCAAGTAGACTATGGCTCCATCATTACCTACCCATGTGTAATAGATGCATTTTTAACTAAATTGCGTAATGTAATTGAAGTTGTATGATTGTAATTGAGATTTTATATAATGAATCTACGTCCACTCATGAACTTTGAAATGAAAATCGGCATAGGGGCCTCCTTAGGCACTCAGGTATGTAGCTGAGGGACTATTCGGTAATGCCAACTATTGCAAATGGAGTAAGGCATCAATCTGGTGTATTAATTAGAACATGGTGTCTAGTGTGTACAATGTATAAAATGACAAGGAGTTTGTCATTCCATTTTATCAATTGGTACATAAGTGAGCATATGAAAATAATGTGCCATGCATATGTACCCAAATCTAATATCTAAGCATACGGATTCTAGACTGAGTTGTAATAATCTATATATGAATATCTAAAAATGAAATGGGGTGCTTATATAATGCATGATGCATCCAATTTGAGCAAACTAGTATGATTTTATGCAAAAATTACCAAAATTGAGCAAACACTGGTAATCTGTAACTAATCTATGAAAACTTGGACTATAACTAGTACGCCTTTCTAGGAAATCTAGATTTTTTTGCTTTTGGGGCTATTGGATAATAACACCATATTTTGGAGAGTAGTGGTGTGGTGCTAGTGTCCATTTTTAGCGCTAGTGTCCACTTTTGGCACTAGTGTCCTATTGTGTTATTTTTATGTCAACTGAGTTAGATCTTTGTCTAACTATTTTCTACTGTGTTTTTCTAAAATTGAGTTTTGTATTATGTGCCTGTGTGCTATAAATTGTATTATGAGTGCATCCATATGGCTTGATCTATATGGTAAAACTCTATGAATGCCCCCTCTTTTGAGGGGAGTCATTTTACCTATGTAAGAATTATACTCAAAATAAAAATCTCTGCATGATATGTGTTACCCTGAGCATATATGATATCTACGTAATAAACCAATATAATGTATATATGACATCATAATGTAAGATAATTTCAACATAAGTTGGTAATGTATGATGTACGTTAGATCTAACATTCACAAGGTTGTCAAAATAGATATAACAATGTGAGCATGTGTATGAATAGTAAATATGAGTAATAAACTAAGTAACTACCTAGGGGGATGGGGCATGATGTCCATCATGACACCTAGGGAGGAAAGGGGAGATGCATGAGGTCCCTCATGACATCTAAATTTGGAATGTATAACAAGCAAAAAATAAGGGTTGCATACATACAACACACATGAGGCATGTAAAGTAGGCCAAGGGGTCACAATATAAGGTTCATGGACAAATGTCACTAAATCTGAGAAAGCAATACATACAAGGACATGTTCCAATATCCACATACACAAAGAGTAAGCAAGTTGGCTTAGAGCCACATGGAAAGACATGTTCAAATGTTTGCATACACAATCAAGAAAGTACACACAAGGACATGGGTACAAGTTCAAAGCATACATAGAATGAAATGAAGTGGCGTAGAGCCATAGAATAATGGCATATTCAAATTACCTTGAATAGATGCCTAAACATACAGACACAATCAAGTCTAAGCTAGTAAAGCTAGAAATGAAAGTATGTATGAACATGTGGTACACATCTATATAAACTGAGTCTAGAGTAGTAGTAGTAAGAATTTTTTTTGAGTAATGTAGGATGATCGATATAAAGATATAAAAATGCTAAATCTATGATGTAGAGTATAGAAAGATGTAACCTGGCAATCAAAACTGTGTATAAGATGCCCCTAAATGGGTGAATGTATCAAATGAAGAATCTATGTATTTATGTATATGGCCCCAGTGGGTAGATAATAACAAATCTAGATTTGTGTGGTGGACCTGGGTCCTGTAAGTATCTGTAAACACTCAAAAATAAAAATGTGTGATAAAATCAACTACACTAACATAGATAACATATGTAGTATCTGACACGTATAAGAAATGCAAACATGAAAATGTATACAATTTATAATTTTATTTTTTGAGCAAATATTTGAATGTTTCTGACATATTATATTGTTTTTGTATTTTTTGGATAAAATTTATGTACAAGCAACATGAAAATGAAACTATATACAAGTAACAAAATAAATGAAACTATGTGTAGACACCTAAATTTCATTTAGTGTCAAAATGCACCTAAATTTATTAATTATTCTTCTTAAATTAATAAATTACATTTCACCCTAAATTCATATAATTGAATAATTCAAACATTTTGAATAAGTCAATTATGCACTTAAATCTTTATTTTAAATAAACAATGCTGAAAGTTCCACCTTACCCAAACATGCTGCCACCTTTATCTTCCTCACTTGTTGATTCACACAACCAATTCCTCAACATTCTCAACCTCCTTGTGAGTCACCCCTTGACTTGTCAACCCATTTAATTCATTGTATGTGACTCATCCAAATACTCCCTTTTGATTTTAATCTCTTGAATTAGTCATCATCCTCACGGATGAGGACTTATTCTCAACCATTGCAGCTGATTTGAATAAATCAATTACGATCTCTGTCCAAGAAATCTATAAATAAATGAGTAATTTGTCACTTTCATCAATATATAAAAATACAAACTTGAGCTAATGAAGTGCTATCAAATCAAAAGGTGAATCAAAGCATCCAAATATCATTTTCACCAAAATGCTATCTATTCCATCTTGCATTGGAGGAGTGAGCACCACATATTTGAAAGAACAAATCAGATACATATGACAATAGAGTAATCTTGAGCACTTAAAGCGTGAAGTTTGTGTTTTGTTTTCTTTGTTTGTTACTCTAACATAGTTGAATTTTAGTTTAGATTAAGATTAGTATATCTAGATTTTCATTCATACATTTATGGCATGCTTGGTGGGACCTTCCCATGTCTTTTTATCTTGTAATCATTGTTTTTACATTTAAATAACATTTTTTCTTCTAATTCTATTATTTATGTTTGAAAATTTTCATCTAATATTGTATTTTTTGAGTACTGATACCATTAAGGGCTGTAACAAAGTGTTTTTTGTTTGGTTGTGTGTGCTTCTCTATGTAACAACGAATTCAGAGTAGAAAATAATGAAATTGACACTTAAAACAGTGAAATCATTTAATCTTTCTTTGAAATAATTTTATTTTTTAGCGAAATCATTCTGATATTTTTTTGTGTTTTCTTTATAAGTGTTACGATTTTGCCTCTAAGTTCTACAAAAACACCACTGAGTTCTATAATTTCACTATTTTCTGACAATTTCACTTTTTTCTTACAATTTTGCCATTTTCTGACAATTTTGATTTTGCCTGACAATTTTTCTACTAAGTGTTACATTTTCACCATTAAATGCTACGAATTCGCCACTTTAACTACATAACAACAAATTTATTTTCATTTTGAGTGGCTATTTTTTGGAGGGCCTAACTTTTGACTTAGGACTTCGTTTGAGCTCTCATTTTTGCCAAAATGAAGGTATCAGGATGAAGAATGAAACAATGTAAAAATATTTAACATTTATATATTTAATGAATTCAATACATCAAATTTGTATCATACTTTTTATCTTTTGTTTAGTTTTATGTTTATGACTAACAAACAATTTCACCTTTCTCTGTAATTATGTAGTAGTGAGATCCATTTTACAAGAGTTGTTTCTTCTTTGTTTTTTTATTGGTTTTCTCTAACTTTTTGTAGATTGCCTTGAAGACAAACTAAGTTTAAACTTTATAACTACTTGTTTATAGGACATTGGCCAAATACAATTACAAAAAGTAAAGAATCTAACCAAATATTTCATTTATTTTCACTAACATTTTTCATTTTTAGTCTTTTGCATTCTTAGTAATTAAGTCACACTTGAATTTCTTTGGAGAAAATTTATTTTTTATTTTTAGATTCTTGTTTGGTTGCAATATTATGTATGCTCTTTCCTTAGCATCACATTAGTGATGATATTTAGAAATCAGAAATAATCTTATAACTTTTCTGTTACCTAGTTGACCTTGTGTATGCTCTTTCCTTGGCATCACATTGGTGACAATACTTGGAAATAAAAAAAAAGTGTCAACTCTTTTTTTTTTCAGGGTATCTATTGACTGTGAATTTCATCACCATGTAGTAGGCCAAACCCCATTTTACCAATGGGGTATATAAATCAAGATCTAGATGTTTTAATTGCCTAAATGGTTGTGTGTTTTAAACACACCATGATATGAGGGGATTTATTTCATGCTTCAATACCTAGGGTTTCAATAGCTAACGTGAAATTTGATATTGTTGATTGTCAACACATTGAGGCCCCTACGGCTATGTTGGGTACTTTGGGATAAGACCCAATAGTGTGCATCTGCATATCGATTTCTTCCACAATTTTATTCCCCCCTAAATAAGCTTGTATATACCTTAAGCCTAGGATCACCTTTTTGAAATTTGACTTTGGTTCATTAATTAGCGGTTAGCATCGAGAAATTACCTTCCACACACCCTTGAAACTAGACTCAATGGGCCATGAGAACAATATGATCCTCCATGGTTAGTGCCTTGAAATACTAGGCCATAACTGAGAGCATGGATGAGTTAGTGACAACAGAAGGCCCAAAAGTTGTTCAAAACCCTCATCCTAGATTTTTCACCTTTTTGTGAAAATTAATTGATTGTTTAGAATAGAACTTGTTTGTTGTTTCTTTATGATTTCCACATACTGAAAACTTTTGTGTGAAAATTAATTCTTTAAAACAAAAAAAATTTGTTTGTTGTTAGCAAATCAAACTTTTAGTCATTTTGGTATTTTTCTAGAATAAAATTTCAAGTCTTTTTCATTATTGAGTCAAGTATTTTTCATTTTTTTAGTAACATCATCCATTTAAAAAGGCATGGTTATGTGGAACAATCCCTTGACCAATTTTGTCCTAAATCACAATCTCAATAGTCCATATTATAACCTAGAGTTCTATCCAACCAAATTTGATTCAAACCCATATTTAAATCAATGTTAAATAAATCACCCAAAAAATCCAAATCCAAGTTTGAATATGTATTCATCCTCATCCATCCATCAATCAATTCCAAACTTGATTAGTCATTCAAGTTTTTCAAATCAACCTTTTTATAATAATCAAAATCAATCATTTGATTTTGCATCTAGTTCCAACCATAGCATCAATCTAAATCAAACTTTTGATTCAACTTCACCATAAATTTCAAATCTATATTTGAACTAAAATCCATTCATAAATCAAACTTCCATTCATTCTAATCCTACTAGGTTACATCCAAATCAACCTTTCGACTCCTACACCCTTCAAAACCAACCATTCCAAATTCATCAAAATCAACCATCTGGTTCTGCATCAACCCATTCCCAAACTTGAACCATACTACATAAAATTCACATTTGTTCACAAACCCAATAGATTCAAGTCCATCAAACTTCACAAATCCATCCTTCCAAGATCAAGCTACCTCTCTAGCTAGGGAATCCCAAAACATTCCACATCAACATCACCTTACCACTAGTAAAATTATTTTGAAAAATTAACCAAGTCTTCCACTAGTTATAGCATTGATTATAACATACCCCATCACAATAAAAAAGGGAATCTAATTATATCACCCCCAAATATACATCAACTTCAAAACTCCTAACTTGTCAAAAACATTGCCTTGCCTATTAAGAAAAAAAATCACTCCTTTAGGGAAACCTTATGATGTATTCTTTCAGAAATTGGTCACTAAAAACTTAGTCATATTTCTAAACACCAAATAATTTGATCCAAATGTCCCAAAACCTGAGTGACATAGACCTAATGAGTATTGTGATTATCACAAAATTGAAGGTCATTCTATAAACTATTGTACAAGACTAAAGCATTATCTCCAAGATTTGATTAACAAAGGGTACATCAAGGTAAGGCCAAGTATATCCATGTCTGAAAATCATAGCTTGGGGATATGCCAAGATGTCTTTCCTAAGCCTAATAAAGCCACACCACTTCTAAGTTAAGGTCATAAACTTCCATCCATTTCTCAAGTTCCCATTTTTGACACATCCATTTTTAGCCAATCCATAATCGATCAACCTACCTTTGACAACCATGGTTTACCATCCATTTTTTATGAAGAGACCATATTTATTGAAGAGACTATCTTTGAACAAAAACCTATCTATGATCAAGATCCTATTTTTGACAAAGATCCTATTTCTGACCAAGATCTTATCTTGGACAAAACCTCTTTAAACCAACATAGCCTATCACTCATTGGCCAAACACCCAAATCCTTATCACCTATGGAATCTCCTATCATCCCAAAACATGTACCCCAAGTTATAGAGGTAATTATAGCTAAAATAATCTATGAAAAAGGAATTATCAAACCCATTCATTTCAAAGTAAATACTAGACCCCATAACATCAGCTACAAACCATTTGAAAGTTGATGTAAAGATATTAGTGATAATTTTATGGTTTCTAAGGTAAATTAATCCATAATGAAAATAGAATCCATTTATACTCTCTATGAAGACTTTTCTACCATCACTCCTTTCATAAACATCACCATTCATGCCTTCCATCTTGTACGCTAGTATCCTAAAACATTTGATCAGGACCAATGCTCTTACTTACAATTAACATCCTTCCATGACAATAAAATAATTGTAGACTTCCTAGCTGGTCTCCTACTAGAAGAGCATCAAGAAACATCTACATATTCTAAGGAACAACAAGTGTACCTCAATCAAAATAAATCTTGCAATCCAAATCTAAAATCCACACTCCTTAGTGAAACCTCTTTGAGGCACTATTAGAAGATTAAAATACAAATTGTAGTCAAAATCCAAATCATAATATAGAAAATAAAAAATATGATTCCCTTAGTGAAAACCTCTTGGAGACGCTATTAGATAATCCAAATCTAAATCCCAATCAAAACAATCAAGAAGAATCCTTTGGTAAAAACCTTTTTTTGGTATCAATGGATGAGAAAATTAATATATCCTCTACATTAGCACATTTACGGGATGGATCCCCATCACAAATTGAAGATGTCATTGAATAAGCATTGAATTCCCAAATCATCCAATTTGTAATTACTCCCACTCTTGTTGAATGTGATATTGTTGGTCCCATTCACCTTTTACATCATGACCCATACACTCATCCCAAATATAATTCCATCCCTCAAAATCCTTCATGCACTCAACATACATCTTTCATCCAATATACTTTCCACTTCACCCTATCTGGCAACACCCTCTATTGTAGGGGCTATGACTATATCTTGGTAAATTTTGAAGAAGATAATTTAGAAATCAATGAAGTTACTGAAGACATCTCTAGAGTGCATACCTAAAATATCAATAGTGGTAAATATCATGCATCTTGAATCCTTTTATAATTGAGATGCCAAAAAGAAAAAAAATAAAAAAGAGAAAAAAATAAAAAAGAGAAGGAAAAAGAGAAATAAATTCATCCAAATGTGAAAACCATTTATATGGCACCTTAGGCAAGTACCATGATGAAAACTAATTTTTGACATCATGCGTAAAATAATCAGTTCTCTACAAGTATCCTACACTTGGGGGCAAACTCATTCCATTCCAATCCTATGTATTCTAGATCATTCCTCCATCCTTATGCATCCTACAACTTTTTTCCCCATCCTTTACCATCATACGCTTACCCTTAACCATCCTAAACTCCTCCTCAACCATCATATACCATCTATGAATACCCTTACCTATCCAAACCCATCCTTATATGTTTAACCCCAAAACACATAAAAACCCATCCAATTATTGCCATCATAACACCATCCTTCTTCCCATTTTGACCTTGATAAGGAAGTGGAAGCATCTTGAGACATGTTCTAAGAAACATCTTAGTGTATCCTTGCACTGCTATTTTGATGACTAGACACTTGGTTCTTACCTCATGTGTTACCTAGAGTTATCATCTTAATTCCAATCCATTCCTATTCATCCATACTCCATATATAATATATTCCTTCTATCCCCTACCACTCACTATTTGGTGCTAGAATATGGTTTTCCATTTGCTAGTATTCCTTGTATATACACCTATAAATCCAAAAAAAATTTAAAAACATACAAACTCAAAAAAATTAAAATTCAAAACATTTAAAAATCCAATAAAATACCAAAAAAAAACTAGAAAATAATAAAACAATACCTTGTCCTTAGTTATGTTACCTAGTCATCCCTTATACGGATTGCTCATAAGAGAGTTCAACATTATAAAAAATCACGTATGCCAAAGGGTTCTACTCTAGCCAAGGACATCCAAAAAAGTCATCTGATTGCTTGTTTTAGTTATTTGGTTACCTATTTATAAAGTCATTTGCTTACTTATTTTAGTCATTTACTTACATGTTTAAGTCATTTGCTTACCTATATTGATAGTCATTTTACATCATGAGTGTTTACTTGCTTCTTCAATGTTTGTTTACTTCTATGCTTGTTTTACTTACATCATTTTTATTGTTGCAAACATTTCTTTTTATCTTATCTTTATTATTATTTCTTGTGTCTTGATCACTATGTGCATTACTAATGGTGTTATTATGATCTTCCATATCATGATGCACTAAGTTTTATCCTTATAAATCTATTAGTCCTTATGCATATTACACGATAGTCATCATGCTTTTTATATACCATTGGTGCATATTATCATGCTCAATATCAAAAATTAGGTTGCTTAACTTTTACTCAATTGGAATTATTGTTGAAAATCTAATGCAAATAATGAAATAAACACAAGGCATATATCAAACCATATCATATTCTTAGACAAAACATCTATGTGTCATCTCTCTCTTACATTCATCCTTATCTCATCCATGTCGAATCATTTAATCCATCATCATTTGTTTAATAATGATTACATGTCAATCATCCAAAATCATTTCCTAATATTTAATTTTAATATCCCTCACTTGTTGATTGGCACTGATAAAATCACAATATCCATCCTTTCTCCATAAATCTATCAATGTAAAATCTATATGCAATAAAAAATGCATCATGTCCATAAATCAATCCTAGATCAGATGGGATAAAACACACCTACACTTATTGGGAAGAATACAATTGTTAAGTGGGAGCATGACCAATGTGAGGGTCCGTTAGACCTGATTAGGGGATCACTTGTCATAACACACCATGTGAGATAGGGTTCCAAAGCCTATAATCTAACACAATTACATAACAACCCTAAAAACATCTTATGAATTAATATTTCACTAATATAATAACAAGAAAAGTAAATCTAATCTAATGTGCACCAAAGCTTGTGGTATAAAGTGGGGGTTAAGAAAGCAAAGAAATCAAAAACATGTATAGAGAAACTCAAATAAAGTAAGTATGAGTAACACTCTAATACATGAAATATGAAGAATAATATTATTTGAGCCAACACTTATGCTACTTTTATCTACTAAAAGAGAGGAGAATAAAGTTAGAATATACTTACCTGAATGTGAACTCACTGAGACTCAATCTCTCCCTTGGCCAATGGGGATTCAGAAAAGGTTGTTGTGGTTTTGAAGGATCACTTTTTTAGGCCAAATCATCCAAGACCTATCCACAAGACTAGATTCTCCAAAATAAGAAACCTAAGTTAAGTTTCCTCAAGTAGAATGGTGGAAGAGTAGATTGTGTAGAAGCATGATCAAATAATAACTCTTGATTACATATTATAATAATGATTGAATGACCTTGTATTTATAGGAGTATCTTACCCTAAAATCATTCTAAAACATCAGCTATGCTAGGTAGACCTGATCGACCTAGCACATTTTTGGGCTAACTCACTAGGTCAGTACTAGGTCAGCTTGGAAGCTAACAAACCAAAAGAGCTAAAATATCCATAAACTATACTAGGTTGACTGGGTTGACCTAGTATGTTGAATAGGTCAAAAGGGTGCCAAATAAGGAAATGAAGGATGCAAAGAGGAAAAAGACTATGTAAGAGAGAAGAAATAACTTAGGAAAAGGTTTTGGGAACTAGTTGGATTGGTAATAATGTGGCAAAAAGGGACAAAAATCCTACAAAACACCAAAGGTTTACCCACCCCTTTCTCAGTGCACCCTTTAAGGCATACACTCAGAGAGATTGAGTCTCGATAGGTTCCTATAATATGTAAAGCATTAGTAATTGATAAAAGTTAAAAATATTATATGTATACATATTCCCCACTCAAAGCTCATCACATGTCATTAAGTTATAACAAGGGAGGCTTTGAGAAAGAACATAATGACACACATAATGCTGATGCTAAAAAAAATTTGCAGTATTTTAAAGTATAAAATAACTAAAAGTAAATGACTAAAAGGGAAACTAATCTAAAAAGTAAATGTGATGTGTACCTTGACTTATCTTTATTATGGGATGGTTGTCTATTGTGTTGTTAGTTTTGATTGTATAGGGTGTAGAGACTGCTTTCAATAAACCCAAGAATGCAAAACTAAAGAGCAAAAATAAACAAACACAAGAAAATCCAAGATAACTAGTGATATGAGGATGAGATGTACTTGGAAAATTTGGAAAGCTGGGTGGCTAGTGTTAAGTTCAACCAAATGCCCAAGTCAAACAAGAGTAAATCAGGTAACCAAAAAGCCAAGGCTACTAAAGATCGAAAAATTCAAACAAGTAAACCTTAAGTAAGAAAGGCAAACTCACCAAATCAAACCAAGGATACATGTTTAAAAAAGAATGATAATCAAGACAAATCAATGGTAAAAGGAAAAACAAAATGGTAAAACAAAATTGATGAGTGAGCAGTAACAATCCACATCTCAATCATCAATAGAAAATGTGTGTAAAAAAAGGAAAACAACATTGATGAGTGAGCAGTAACAATCCACATCTCACTCAACAATGGAAAAAGGGTACGAACTAAGGTGTCCATAACAACAAGACAACAAAATCATGACAAATGGGAAAAAGAAAGTAGAGTAAGCATAGAAAATATAAAGCATGGTAAAATAAAGTGATCCATAGTTTCTCAAACATGTCATTTCACTCTAAAGATAGATAAAACTGAAATAAAGTAATGCTAGCATGTTTGTAAGAGGTGAAGAAGAAGGAATTAGAAAAAGAGGGAAAACAGATTTGGAATCACAATTTGTCTATCAAGGGGGGAAAATGAAATGGGTAGAGGGGATAATGAAGGAAAAACCAAGGTAGAGGAGATCTTTATCGAAGTTAAGACACTCAAATTAGGTTTGTCAAAATAGAGGACTTTCAACCTTAAGAACTATGAAGAATTTTTCTTAGTGACATATGTCTTAGGAAAACAATTAGAGTATATAGATCATCCCATGAAGGCTATATGCATGAAAAGTAAAATGGACCTACCTCCCCATGATACGTTCCCTGTTCTTTAGGACCCCTTACAGAGTCATTAGTCTACTACAAAGATTGGGTACTTACATGAGAAAGTAGGTAGCACCATAGATTTATTTTTGAATTTCCCTATTCTAATCTATTGGCCTATCACACCCCTAAGGACTTTGGCTCTATATGAAGCCGACTGTGGAGTTTGAGCTTCGATTGGAGATATGAGATGTGCTTTTAATCATGTCTTTTGGTGTGAATTGACTTTTGAGATTTGTATGTTTCCTTTTAGATATCATTACCTTTTATTTCAATTGATTTGGCTTTTAACTTTTTTTGATGGATTTTTCTATTCCTCCTTATGGATTTGGAAAACCAAACATGGGTGTTAAAGATGACTTTCATTTAAAAACTTGGGACAAGGTTGCTAAGAGAGAGAAACTTCAAAGACCATGGGGTCTAAGAGTCTCATAAATCAAGGTGAAATAAAAGTGCTATCTTGACTTTGACCTTGTTTTATTCAATGAGGAGATGGAAGAAAAGGGGAAATCAAGAGGAATGACACATGGAAAAATTTAAATTACTTCAAATTGTAAAAAATGTGACAAAGGGCAAAAAGAGGGATACAATGATAGTAAAGTGTGATTCCTTATCATAAGAAAGAGGGAAATGGAGGAAAACATGCTAACATAGATTGTTGTGAAAATTTCATCTAGCAAAAAGAAGCAAAAGCTAAAGTTAAAAATAAGGATAAAGAACATGAAAAGAATGGTAATTTTATGAGGAGGGCCGGGTCCTATCCACAGTATTACAAAGCAACTCATAAAAGAGAGACCCATAAGGGTGTTAATAAGCAAAAAGTAAGGGAGCCTTTTGACGAAGCACCTCAAAAAGAGAAACCTAAAGGATGCCAAAACAACAATGGCAAGTAACAAAAAAAGAAAGATATGGTTAAAAGATGGTGGTTTTGTGAGGGATGCTAGGTCCTATCCATGGTCTTACAAAGCAACTCATAAAAGAGAAACCCAAGAGGTGAAAAATTCAAGAGAAAAATGCAAGAAGATAAGGAAGACTATGGTACATAAAGAAACCAAAAGACCAAAAGGGAGGACTAAAGGTTTGTGAAAGGAAGGAAACTACTATAAAAGGAGAGACCCGTGCTTAAGTAACCTACAAAAAGTGTTAGATAGAAAACATGACAAGAAGAAAATGTTTAAGCAAAGTAATTTTTAAGGAATTGAGCATTGGTGGGCTCCTTGAAAACATGGCCTTCATTAGTTTGAATATGGAAAGTTCTTGGACCAAGAATGTCTTTGACTAAATATGGGGCCCAACATTTTTGGACATATTTTACTTATTTATCATTTGTGTAATCTAATTTAAGGACAAGATCATTAACATTGAAAGTGTAGATTTTAACGCATTTGTTATCTTGTTAGGTGATACAAGCCTTGTATTGGTGGTTATGTTGCAAATCAAAAAGATGACATTCATTAAGAAGATAAAGGGCATGAAGCTAAGATTCACATAATCATTCACCAAGAATAATGCCATGAAAAGATATACAAAGAGAGGGAATCTCAAATTCTAATGGAAGGACTGACTCAAAACCATACACTAGCAAAAATGGGGTTGCCCCAGTGGTAGTACATATGCTAGTCTAATAGGCCCAAAGTGCAAGGTAAAGATGATTATGCCAATCCATGTGGGTTTCAAAAATTATCTTTTGGAGAATTTTTTTAACAATTTTATTGGTGGCCTCATCTTGACCATTGCATTATGGATGGTAAGGTGTGGAAAACTTGTGATTGATCTTAAATTTGGTACAAAGTTGTTTAATATGTTTATTTTTTAAATTACCACCATTGTCTAAAATGATGGTATGAGGAACGCCAAAATGAAAAATAATTTGATTAAGAATGAACTTGCGGTAACATTAACAAGGGGCATGACTTCTACCCACTTAGTAAAGTACTCAATAGCGATGATGATAAAAACATGCCATCTTGGGAGTGAGGAATTTTACCAATAAGATCAAATCCCCATGTGGAAAATGGCCAAGGAGATTTGGTAGTTTGAAGCTCAGTAGGAGGTGAATGGATAAGATCATTATGATGCTAACAAGGATTGTAATTTTTATCATATTCGATTGCATCCTTTTCAAGAGTAGGCCAAAAGTAACCCATATGTAGGCATTTATGTGTTTTAGCATGTCTGCTAAAGTGTCCACCGTAAATGCCCCCATGTGCTTGATCGAGTAGAGGGGAAACCTCATCTTGCATAACACAATAGAGAAAGGTACCTTCATCATTATGATAGTAAATGATGTTATGTCAAAATATATACTTGAAAGCTTGTTTATGAATGTATGTCTTTTCATGAAAATCTAGACCAAGAGGATAAGTTTGATGTTTGAGGAATTTAATGATATCTTGATACCAAGGGTTTTGTCGAATAGTCATAGCCCTGATGTGATAGATAAGTGATTTAGGTGGTTGGGTAGATGATGGAGGTTTTTTGATTTAGATAATAAATTAAGGATAAAAAAGAACTTGATAAGGATGAAAGAGAGAATCTAGAGACGTAAGAGAATCAATAATGGAATTTTGGTCTTGAGAAATAGGCTTGATAATGAAAGAGATAAAGTCCTTATCAAGAGTGGTTGCAATTTGATGATATATGATAAAGTTCTCACTTTTACATTGATAATCACTATTAAATTAATAGTAAATAAGTTGAGAATCACCTAAAGCATGAAGGTATTGAATGTCTAAAGCAAGATCAACTCTCATGCCTAAGATAAGAGCTTTGCATTTGGCCATATTGATAGTGACATCAAAGATACAGTGAAAAGCTAAAAGAATGATCTTACCAAGAGGATTAGTGAGAATGCAACCTGACCCAACTCCTTAAAGGCATTTAACACCATCAAAGTGGAGGGTCCAAGTATCCGCATGCAAATCAATATCAATCTCAGGGAGATCCTCGATAACTACCTTTGGTTTAGTAGTATCGAAGGGAGTGGAATATTCATCAATATTATTAGCTTCAAGATTAGGGATAAAGCTATGAAAATAGGCTTTAAGGGATATAACTTGATTAAGACCTTCAATGAAAAGGGTATTATCATCGAGAAGGTCATCTTGAAGTGAAGAAGTGGTTGGAATGAGAGCTATGACAAGTTAGTCAGCTATGACTTGCCCTTTGATAGCTTTTTGTGTGGCGATGCAGAGATCAAATTCCACAAGTAAGACCATCCATTTGCCAATTCTATCTCTAGGGAGAAAGGCTTTATAGAAGAAATAACGAAGGGAGTTAGAATGAATGATGACATAATTAGTTTGATATAGCATATAATGATGAAGCTTTTCAACCACAAAATAAACAGTGAGGCAATCATGCTCAATTTTGGTATAATGTGTCTCATAGTCAATTAGGCCTTGGCTAATGTAGTAAATAGAATACTCTCTTCCAGTATCATCTTGTTGGGAAAGCATTTACCCAACTAAAATAGGTGTGGAAGAAGTATAGAGAATTAGTGGTTTATGATTAGAAGGTGGACGAAGTGTAGGTGGATGAAGTAATGAATCTTTCATATTATTGAAGGATTTTTGACATGGATCCATCCATTCTAAAATTTTACCTTTCTTGAGAATGGAATTGACAGAGTGAATATGATAATCCATTTTAGGGACAAATTGTCTACTTGCCCCAAGTTTACCTAAATAAGTTTGAATATCAAGAATAGATCAAAGAATGGGCATGTTAATAATAAAATTAATTTTGGCTAGGTCAACATCGATGCCATGGAGAGAGACTAAGAATTTTAACAATTTGCTAGATGTGACTCCAAAAACACATTTGAAAGGATTAAGTCTAACTTTGTATTTAAGAAGATAGTAAAATATGATAGCAAGATTAGAAAGATGGTTCTTATGATGCTTGGATTTAGCAATAAGATCATCCACATAAGTTTTAACAATTTTTTGGATGAGATTATGAAAGATGTGAGTCATAGTACGTTGGTAGGTAGCTTTGGCATTTTTAAGTCCAAAGGGCATTTTAATGTTACAATAGGTGCCCCATTCCATGGTGAAAGTAGTCTTATATTGGTCTTTAGGAGTGATGTGAATTTGATTATATCCCAAGAATCCATCTATAAGAGATAACATTTAATATCTAGCTATGGAAATGACAATGACATCTATTTAAGGTAAGGGAAAATTGTCCTTAGGATAAGCAAGATTAAGATTACAAAAATCAATGTAAATGTGGATGACCATAGTGACCTTATTCCAAATGGGAACAATGTTAGAAACCCATTTAGAATAATCCATTGGTTTAATGAATTTAACATCTAGTAGTTTAATGATTTCCTTATGACATAGATTAATGACTTTAAGTAGGAATTTTTGTTGCTTTTGACATACTGGCTTAACATCAGGATAAGTGATGATGTTATAAACTATAATACTAGGTTCAATTCCATGCATGTCTTGGTAATACCAAGTGAATGCCTCCTAATATTTATCAAAGAATAAGCTAAAGTTATCATGCTTAGATGGTGAGAGTTCTCAAGAAATCGTGATTGGTCAAGGAGGAAATGGAGTACCATATTTGATATGTGTTGTTTCTTTGATAAGCATGGCATTTTCATCTTAAAATTGGTAAGGTACATTAGGTAAGGTAGAAATTGGATTTGTCTTAGGATCAATGCTAGTGACAATTTTATTAAAGCAAGGAATTTTATTCTTGAAATTTCCAAGTTATAATGTTGCCTAGGAAGTTGAGTTTCCCAGGAATGAAGTAACTCAAGAATAGCTTCATCATTAGGTAAGGTAGAAAGAGGACCATAATATTCAACATCTACTTCAAAGTCTAGAATTTGATTACCATGGAGATCATATTCAAAATGAATATGATGGACATTGGTTGCCTTCGCATCTAGTGTATTTTTTGAAGTAGATGAAGAGGATTGATTCGAAGAGATGGAAGTGTTGACAGATTCAATGATGGGAGAAGAATCTAAAGAAATGATAGGATCCAAAGGAGTTAGAGAAAGAGTAGGAGCTTCAATAGGTTTGAAAGGTGTAATTTGTTCTACCACCTAAGGAGTACCAATAAGTAGAGAATTGGTAGGAGGTACAAGACCCTTAGGATCTAAGTCATGATGTGTAGATATGGTATGTACATCCTGATTGAAGGCATGAATCTAGGCTAAAATATTTTAATAGTGCCAGACAACCAAGTCTCTAGAGTGAGCTTGGGCCATGATATAGTTGTCATCATATGTTAGAGAAATCGTACATGTTTGAGAATTAGGGGAGTTTTAGAAGGTGAAATCCTAATATTGCTAAATATACGAGGGGACATGGTGAGAAGATCTTGGAATAATTTAGCCACTCCAAAATCATTACAAGTGAAGGCATATTTAGGTAAAGATGGATCTTGAGCATTACGTGGAGGGGGAAAGTCGATAATCTCATTCATGATAAGAATGGTATGATCTTGAGGTAAGAGAGAAGGAGGAATCCAATCAACAATATATGGGGTTAGCTTCTTAGTATTACAAGTGTGTTGTAACTCATTGGGATCATCATCATCAAAATTTGAAAGTGTAACTTGAAGATCAAGATTCATGTTGATAAAATCATGTAAAGGAGCACTATTGATTTTAGAAATGATAGGAATTTGATATTGAGGCTTAGGATTGGGAAGTTGGATGCCCCATGGGTTGGGATCATCTTCATGTTTGTAACATTTTTTGTTATGTAAGAATTTAATACACTGACTACCAGAAGAGGCGATGACCCACATCCGATGAGTCCATGGGCAACCAAGAAGAATGTTATAAGATAAAGGAAGATCAAGGACCATAAACTTGGTTCTAATAATATTAGGTCCAATGGTCAATAGAAGCCAAATGTAGCCAAGTGGCTTTTGATTAGTCTTGTCAAATCCACAACAAGTAAGATGAGTTTGTTTAAGATGATCTTTGTTATAACCAAGTTGTTGAATGTGACATTAATACCATAAGGTTGTGACATTAATACCATAACCTTCATCATCTAGAACTTTTTGGATAAGGGTGGTATTAATGGCTACTTTGATAAAGAGAGGTGGGTCATCAAAATGAAAAATAATTTCATCATTGATCATGTCTTCTTCAATAAATTCAATGGAAGGCTTAGAAGGACACATAGTTTCAATGGTATTGACATTAGTTGGTCGATAATCGATAAAAGGTAGTTCTTCATCTATAGAAGATGGATCTTTAATTTCTTGAAGTGTTGCATAAGAAATTTATGATGATAAGGTGAAGTGCAGACCAACTCCATAAGAGGAATCTACAAGGCATAGAGTTGAGTTCTTCAAGAAAATTCCAATGTGATTTAGAATAACTAGCATGAGGTTTAAAAGGAAAATTAGATTTAGGAGGTATATATGTGGTGGGAGGATTAGAAGGAGGAAGTTATTCCTCAGGTGCTTCTGAATCATCATGAGTGGTAGTGGTATCTTTAAGAAATTGCTCTTCTATATATGGTTTCTTAGGTTTGGTACTAGGATCTTTGCAAGCTAGTTTATGATGGTAATTAACCTTAGTAGTGTTGACATATTGAGAGTTGTTATAATATAGGTCATAATCTACATCGATGGCATAAACATCCTTGACATTTAATTGATTATTTTTTGAAGATTTTTTTTGATTATTAGAGGTAGAAGCTTGAAAGTTTTGTCATGTTTGAGATACGACAACATACTCTTGATGACAAAGTTTGATAATAGCCTCATGGTTAAATGAGTCACCAAACATATAAGAAATGACACACTTAGTGAGTCCTTTACAAGATTCATGAGAATTCCCAATTTTAGCATGGAACCATCAGAATATATTAGGATCATACCATTTAGGAGGAGCATTGGACAAACAAAATGTTTCAAAGGCGATAATTTTTTTTTCATTTACTGAATCAAAAGAGGTGTATGAGATGGTAAAAGAACATCTGATTTGGCAACTCTAGGTTTGGTTTATGAAGTATTGCTAGTGATAGCATTAGATGTTTGAAAAGATATTTTAAGAAGTTTATGATAGGGTTCAAATTACTTCATAAGAAATTCTTGATGCTTAGCTTGGTCAAGAGCTTCATTAAGAGTTTGAGGAGCAAAGGTTCGAACCTTGTATTGAAGAGTGGGAGTCAAAGTGGTAATAAAGAGTTTGATTAAATTATCATCAGTCATATTATGATTGGCTTTATGAGCTAAAGATTTCCATCTTTTAATAAAGTCATGGGCTAATTCATTAAGAGATTTTTTAGTATTTATGAAGTGACTAAGACAATTCTTAGGAAGATCATTATGTTGAAATTCTTTAACCAAAGGATTGACCAAATCTTCAAGTTGCCAAATAGAATGTTGAGGAAATTGATTATACAATTCTAATACATCACCAGTGAAAGTTTTGACTAATATTTTAGTTGTGGAAAATGTATTAGTTTGGATCCACTCTTTGTAAAGGTTACCAAAGGCTTTGAGGAATGAAGCAGGGTCTTTAGTCCTATCATATTTGATAGTTGAAGTTAAGTTATCAATATCAATAGATACAATGAAGGGAGCTAAAGGCTCATTTTGAATGGTTTGAACCATTTTTTATTCATTATAGGTTGAGGAATAACATTTCTTGAGGCATCCCTAAGAGGTGGAGGAATGTAATTAGGATTAACTTGAGGATGAATAGGTGGAGGTTGATTAGCCACATTGATTAAATATTGTTGAAGTTGCATCATTTGGTTGGTATTCGAGTTTTACATGATGTTCATTTGTTGAATGACTTGAGCTAAGAGTTGGGTTGTATTGGGAGGTGAGTTAGTGTTGGTTGGAGCACTCCTTGAAATATTGTTAGGGGAAGGATTATTAGAAGAAGGGTTATTAGTGGGATTGTTAAAGAGGTTTATATCAATCACTCCCACATTAGTTTGGAGAGTTTGAGAAGTGTCTTGATAAGTATGAAAAGGATTGGATCCATCAAATTCATCTTGAGGTGTTATTTTAACCATGTTATAGTTCATAGATGGAGGAGAAGAGGTGCCCCAAGAGTGATTGTTCTCTTGGGAGGAAAAGAGAGAAAGGAATGAACATCCTATATAGTATCTAATGGATTTAGGTTATCCAAAAATATTCTTATAGGAGACCTCATTCTAATTAAATAGAGATAAACAAGATGCAAAACTAGAGAAATGTGAAATTAGATTGAAAAATAGGAAATAGAACTATGTCAACTAGATCGACCTAGTGTAGGAAACAAGGCTTGTAGACTGAACTAGGTCGATCTAGTGTAGTGCATATAAGCCAAAAAAAGTACAAGGTCAAGTAGGTCAACCAAGTATAGTGAACAGGGAAGAGGAAAAGGTTGATAACAAGATTAGAAATAAAACAAGACAATTTGTAACTAATATATGAAAGTAAGTGTAGAAAGCAAACACACACTCAAATGAATTAACATTGACCAATCCAATTGATACACACAAGGAAAATCTTGCACTAACATTGGCTAATGCAACGTTTTGCACATATAGTTTAATCAAAGAGCAAGAAAACAATTTGAAAGTTAAGATAGCTACTTGGTCAACCTAAAATGTTGATTAGATTATTAAGAATGATTTTAGGTGTAAAGGGAGATTGGCTATAAGCAAGGTACTCGATAACAATCTAAGGATAGTTTCAAGTAAGTTTAGGATGAAAGGGACTATAGTGGAAATGATATAGGATTGGTATTTGGGCTTACCCCCTCATTTAACACACTAAAACAATAAGGGTAACATGTGCTTTGCTAAAATATACCATTAACCATGCTTTATACTTGACCAAAGCATCAAGTCAGTTTCTCCTTTGGTGATGAAATCCAAGTAGGTTGGCCTGGGTAGTCAAATGTTTAAATGCTTATTGATGTTTATGTGGTTTGGATAAATGTACAAAATAATATAAATATTGAAACTAAATTATTAATTGAAAATCCCCTAATTAGACTATGTGAACTATTATAAGCATGCAAACAACTAAAAAAAAGTTATGATTAACATATATGGTTTATTCTAACTTTGAAATAAGGTATAGTTGATAAAATATATGAGAAACATATAGAACAAGATTGATAGGGTCAAACTTATAATATGGAAGCAAAGCCTAAAAATGAACTAGGTTGGTCAGGTTGACCTAGTTATTTCAAAAAACTTAGAACACAAAAACTAGGTCTATAGGGTTGACCTAGTTGATTGTGTGGACTCAGTTTTGAAGACTAAAAACTATGAAAATAAAATATAGAAATAGAAAGATACAAAGGAATAGAAATTGACCTAAGTGGTTTAGAAATGAAAATGAGAATATTTTTGATCAAGAACCTTATAGAAAAGTATCAAAAACCTACAAACTGGGTCAAGCTAGTTGACCAAGTAATAAAAAAACCTACTAAAAAAGTGTTGAAAATGCACTGGGTTGACTTGGCCAACCAAGTAGGTTGAACAAGAAGTCTAAAAATTGGCAAAAACTTACACTGGGTAGAGTTGGTCGATCTAGTTATCTAAATAAAATTCTACATGTTCTAAAACTTGTACTGGGCCCAGCTAGTCAAGCCAGTTACTTGTTCCTATAAACCTACACACAGAGATAAATAAATTGGGTTGATAGGGTCGATACAACATAATAAATATATTATAAAAATAATGATGAATAGAAATGAAATAATTAAAATAAATCCTACAAGGGTTATTTTCATTTTGGGTTCACCAGAATGTATGCAATAAAAAATGCATCATATCCATAAATCAATCCTGGATTGGATGGGATAGAACACACCTACACTTCCAATTTGGGAGCATACAATTGATAAGCAGGAGCATGACCAATGTGAGGATCCACTAAACCTGATTAGGGGATCACTTGTCACAACACACCATGTGAGATAGGGTTCCAAAGCCTATAGTCTAACACAATCACATAACAACCCTAAAAGAGTCCTATGATTTAACATTTCACTAATATAATAATAAGAAAAGTAAATCTAATCTAGTGCGCACCAAATCTTTTGGCACAAAGTGGGGGGTTAGCAAAGCAAATCATTCAAAACATGTATAAAGAACCTAAAACAAAGTAAGTATGAGTAACAATCTAATATATGAAATATGAAGAGTAATATTATTTGAGCCAACACTTATGCTACTTCTATCTACTAAAAGAGAGGAGAAAAAAGTTAGAATATACTTACCTGAATGTGAACCTATTGAGACTCAATCTTTCCCTTAGCCAATAGGGATTTTCAAGAGGTTATTGTGATTTATAAGGATTAATTTTTTAGGCCAAAGCATCCAAGACCTATCCACAAGACTATATTCTCCAAAATAATAAACCTAAGCTAATTCTCCTCAAGTAGAATTGTGGAAGAATAGATTGTGCAGAAGCTCAAGCGAATAATAACTCTTGATTACATGTTATAATAATTACTAAAATGACCTTGTATTTATAGGAGTATCTTACCCTAAAATCATTCAGGAATGTCGATTGTGCTAGGTTAACCTGATCGACCTAGCACATTTTTTGCTAACTCACTAGGTCTGTGCTAGGTGCATCAGGAGGCTAACAAACCAAAAGAGCTAAAATTTCCACAAATTGTACTAGGTCGACCAGGTCAACCTAGTATGTTGAATAGGTCTAAAGGGTGCCAAACAAGGAAATGAAGGACAAAAAATTGAAAAAGACTAGAATACTATGTAAGGGAGAAGAAACAACTTAAAAAAAGGTTTTGGGAACTAGATGGATTGGTAATAATGTGGCAAAAAGGGACAACAATATTGTGAAGCACCAAAGGTCTGTCCAACCCTTTCCTAGTGCACCCCTTAAGGCATGTACTCAAAGAGATTAAGTCTCAATGGGTTCTTAAAAGATATAAATCATCGGTAATTTATAAAAGTTGAAAATATTATGTGTATACACAATCATTAATTTAAGTATGTTAATAACATCCATGGATCAATCTTATATTACATAATCACTTCTCTTCTTACAGTGGAAGAACTACATCTAGCCTAATATCCCCACTTAGACGTTTTCCATGATGGATTATATAGGCAACACTTAGAGACATGGGGTATCTAGGGTCAGTTCAACCACCATCATCCATCCAAGTTATTTCATCAACATTTTTTAATGTCATTTAATCAAAGTGCTATATCTCCTTATCAATGCTTGCAAATATCAATCATAAATTATACAATCTATAGTTTTCATTTTATGGATTTTGGCTTACCATAATTTGGATATATCATTCCCACATCCACTCATGAGGCCCTTGTGTCCAAGCACAATCTAAGAATGCAGTCTATAAAGTGAAAAATGTACTTTTTCTATTATCTTCTCTAGCAATTAACAATTAGGGCTACATAGTTTTACATGTCCCCTCTAAAATTTTGCAAACATTAGTATTGAGATAAGTATCTATATTATTGATGATAATTTTCTCTTTTTCATCTCTCATTCAAATCACTCTTCATCCATTTTTTTCAAATTTCTAGAAACATTAAATCTATTTATTTTGATTTTTTTTTCAAAATCTTATAACAATCTCTCAGCATAAAACCAACACAATCATTTATAAATTCAATATATTTTTTCTATTTATAGTTCCACAATTTATTATTGTTGGGGTATATCATTCCCACACCTGCTTAATTGACCCTTGAGTCATTAACAACAATAGTAAGTGTGTAATCTCTAAATAGTTAAAATTATTGTTTTTCAAATCCATACTCTAGTTTTAATTCACTAGGGGCAACCTTTTTTATGCAATCAACATCTTGAAAAATTAACATTGATTCACACATAAATTGATTTATCCTTCATCCATATCATTTTAACTATTTCTTCTTTTCATCCATTTTGAGCGTTTGTTCATGTTCTCACACAAGCTCTCGAGGGGGCATCAACACACTCATTTTCATTCATTTGGGGAAATTTTTTCATTTTCTATCATCAAAACTCTACTTATTCTACCATTATTCAAAACAATATTGCTCTTAACACCATTTCAAAGAGGGGAAAATGTAGACACCTAAATTTTATTTAGTATCAAAATGCACCTAAATTTATTAATTATTCTTTTTAAATTAATAAATAACATTTCATCCTAAAATCAAATAATTGATTAATTCAATTTTTTTTAATAAGTCAATTAAGCACTTAAATATTTATTTTAAATAAACAATTATAGAATTTCCACCTTACCTAGACATTCTACCACCTTTATCTCCCTCACTTGTTACTCACATAACCAATTCCTCAACATTATCAACTTCCTTGTGAGTCTCCCCTTGACTTGTCAATCCATTTACTTCATTCTTTGTGACTCATCCAATTGACTCCCTTTTTCTCTCAACCACTTGAATTAGTCATCATCCTCATGGATGGGGACTTATTCTCAACTGTTGATTATTCAATTGATTTGAATAAATGAATTAATTCTCCAGCATTCGATCTCTCTCCAAGAAATCTATAAATAAATGAGAAATTTATCATTTTAATCAATATATAAAAATTCAAACTTGAGATAACAAAGTAATATCAAATCAAAGGCAAATCAAAGCATCCAAAAATCATTTGCACCAAAATGTTATCCAGTCCATCTTGCATTGGAGGAGTGAGCACCACATATTTGAAAGAGCAAATCAGATACATATCACAATGGAAAAATCTTGAGCACTTAAAGCATGAAGTTTATGTTTTGTTTTGTTTATTTGTTGCTTTAACATAGTTGAATTTTAGTTTAAATTAAGATTAATATATCTAGATTTTCATTCATACACTATGTACAAGTAACAAGGAAGATACTAATCAATGAGTCTCACAAGAGGCTTAATATCAAGGTGTCCCATATCAAACAAATGAAGAATGATCATGTGTGCTATGTGAAAAGGTATATGTGGTCTAAAAACTATGTAGAGTGATCTATAATTGACACCTTTTGTGTAGTAGGGCTAGGAATCTGAGTAGCTGAATGAACTGGCTTATGAACTATGTTATGAACCTATGAGGTTGGATAAACTAGCTTGTCAACTATGTTATGAAACTATGAATTTGGATGAATTTTCCTATGAACTATAGGGTTCTTAGGGACCCATTTGGTAGAATATGTTGTAGCTGACATGGATGCTCTGTGATGATAACCTTGGGAACTCAATAACACTAATATTATAATGAAAGGGGTAGAGAACATGGAATGGTAGCCTAAGTGGGGTGCATTAGGTCCCTTCAATCCTAATGATTGTGCAATCTAGGTAAAACCATATGTCACAAATGGATTCAATTAACTTTTTGACAAAAGAACTAAATCTTGCCATTAGGTTTCTAGTTATGGCCTCAATCAACACTAGATAGACATAGTTATAGATGAAATGAATGTGGTCCCTGTACTTGAATATGTAAAACTTTAAGTAGAATTGGGATACTATTTGTGTACCCTCAGGTGACCATCCTTTAAAATTAGGGATATTAGTAGTGGCAAGGAGGGCATCTAATAGGTAGAACATCATGTAGAATTAGTTCCTAGTCCTTTTCCCGACTACAAAAATATGTCTACACAAACATGTGCTAACAATCTCACCAATGAGAGGGGTGAGTTCCTTCTCAATAATAAAATATACCAAGGGCACCTAGATTCTATCAACATAAGTGGTGGTGGGATTTCCACACAGCCTATTCATTAAAGTCATAATTATTCTGATCCCAAGTCAAAGTTGGCTAATAGGGATGTTGTTATTGAGATCAGATAAGACTTGATTTCCAAAGTATAGCCATGGAGAGAGGATAGTTTTTAGGTCATTCTTCTTGGCCCATTCGTTGATTTTGGCTACATCTACTTGGGGCTTAGGAAACTTATAGTAGTTCTCAAAAACTATGTAAGAAATATAAGCTACAGTTTTATGAGTATGTTCATTGAACAACGTGACCTTTTAAATCTTACAATCTTTGAAAATAGGGGAAAGAACATATATGCCGTGAAGTACCTCTATTTTTTCCATTGCATGATTAAGGCCTATCATTTGAATGGAAACTAGGTCATAGTACCTCCTCTTGATTGATGTGTCATTTTCATCTTTCTTGGTGATGGCAAGTAGCTCCTCAATCATCTAGAAAATGTTAGACCAATTATTGTCTCTTGTGTTTAAAGCTACTACATTGAATTCCATGTTTATAAAGATTGTCCCCTCTATGTCTGAGGTCAAATATAGTTTTGCACTTTTTCTAGTTGTCATCATTGTGAGTTTGTTCAAATTGATCACTAATGGTCTACATTTCGATCCTAGACTCAATTACATGTGCTCAAATGATGATTTGATCACCCAAATTCAATTGTGAAAAATTATGGATCAAATTAGGGTTTTTATAGACATTAGGGTTCTTTTGTAGGTCTTTTTAAAGCTTTAATGGTAGCGGCTATTCACACTTATGTTTAAAAAATGACTATTGCCTTTGAATTTGGATCTAAGCAGTTGTTTTAAAATTGTTATCCTTACGATCATCATAAGATGTCCATGTGAACATTTTTGATGGGTGTATGGCCATTAATTTTAAATATGTCATTAAGGCTCTTATTATATTCAAATTAACATCCTTGTGACCATTATTTGATATCTACATGGACATCATTGATGGATGTTCAATCGTTAATTTTAAACATATCTTCAGGACTGTTTACCAAGATTGCCATTTATCACTTCTTGGTTCATTATTTTTTCTATGTATGCCACTTGGCAACTACTTAGTACTTCTATTCCCTTTGAAAATTTTATGTTGATCTTGTACTATTGGATCATGTAGGTAAAAATAAATGAGGATCATTGATCTCTAAAAGGTTCTTGGGCTTTAATGTGTACTATGCTCCAAAGTTGTGCCACTTGGTAGTCCCATGGGCCTTCTGAGCTCTACATCTTATCAATCCTACCAGTTAACATGCTTTCACCATTTGGCATCCTCACATTAACGTATAGGTTCATTGGAAGGTCTTGACTTGATACACTTCATTGATTTGAATCTATACATTAGAATGTGTACCATTGATATTTAAAAGGTTCTCAATGTTTAAACTAGGGTCCATAATTTGACTTTTCAATCATTGATTTTTCTCTATAGGATTAATCTCATCGGAGTGAATGCAGGTCATAGATCATGATCTGAGTAGTCGAACATGATTAGTTCCTACAATTATAAAAACATTAAGTAAGCCAAAGAATATATGTAAAGATTTGGACTAATGTTTTTATTTATTCTAATAAATATGAATAAACTTTAGTTTAAGGTCTATTAAGCTAAGTTTTCAACATATTAAATGACCTTACAAATAATTAAAGTCATAACATAAGATTTTAACCTAAGGTTTTATTGTATTAATAAATATAATTAAAACCTTAAGGTAAAAACTTAGGTCAAGTTTATGCTATAGTAAAAGGGACCCTTTTAGTCTTAATATTGATCTCACGTCATTGAATCGAGGTGATCCGAGTGAACATGGACCACTGATTTTGATTTGTGGGATCGAGTAAGATTGATTCATAAACTGGCACTAATTTTCATGCAAAAGTTTTACCTTGGATCCTTGTAGGTAATTTATTAAATATATTGAAATTAATCCATAAAATAATCAATTTAAAGAAAAGCAATGCAAGAATACCAACCACATTGCACAAGAGTTGATTATGGAGTTTGAAAATGCCTACATCTATGGGTTTTCAAATTAGCTAAACCAATTCATTATTAAATGTTTGAAATTACAAGGCAACCCTTATAGAAAAATAATAAATTCAAGTGTTATGGACCTTTGAAGAATCTCAAAACTCTCAGATAGTTTCTTCAACTTCCTAGAACACTTCCAAATGTGTATGTTTGGCCTAATCTCAGAACTCTTGGATAGATTCTCCACTTTCTTGAAGCACACCTCTAAGACTATATAAAACTCACCAATAGACCTTCAAAAAGTCTTAGAACTCATGGACGGACCTTCCACCTTCTTATCATGAAAGTAATCTCACATTCCTAAAGTTCTATGCTAAAAGTCTTACTTCAAGAATTTAAAAAGTGGCTCAAATGAACTCAAATCAGGTCTCTCAGCATATGGATGGATTCATCTCTTGCTCTGGCTCTTTAGCTCTTCAACTCTTGGCTCTTTAGATTTTCAACTCTCAACTCTTCGACTCTCAGCTCTCAGCTCTTCCGCTCTCAACTCTGTCATAAGAGCTTTGAAACCTTAGAATGAATTCCAATTCCAATTCTAATGATTTCTAAATAACCCCTCACCCATTTATATACTTGTTGGAGGTGAAAAAATAGTGGGATTATTCATTATCTTCACCATTTTTGATGGGATTGGATAATATCCCATTTCACCATTTGTTATGGGATTTATATTATCCTTTTACATTTAATATGGAATTTTAATAATATCACATGTATTTAAAATCATGGGGTGATAATTATACCCCAATATATGATGGTTTATATTTTAAACATATTAAAATGGATTTTCATTTGCCACGTAACTCTATTGTCATGTCACTTTATGGTCACATCATCACTTTAACTGGTCATAACTTGCATATACAGACTCTATTTTTCAAACCATAAAATGTGCTAAAAATCTCTCAATGAGCTATACACCATGGAACTGGTTCATAAATGTTCTAAGATTATCAATTTTCATTTTGACCAATTTTGAATACTTGTTGACCTACTTTGACTGGACCTTAGACTAGCTTCACAAGGAGCATATGAACTCTATTTCTAAAGTTTTGCATACCATTGGAAAGCTCTTGATGAGTCCTATACAAGGGTATAGGTCTCAATCTAATTTGGAAACTTTTCAAAAATATCTCTGGATCATACCTCCGCACTAAGAGGGATTTTGGTTTACCATAAGATGGTATCCACTAAAATACTTGTCGATTCTAAAGATACTCCAATAGGTCTTATCGATCTACTCAGGTTCTACAACTATGCCTATAATGCTTGGAACAAATAACTGATCACATCTTCCATAATTCCTTTACTATTAGATAGCCATCAATATCCTCTACATATAACTAGGGTTCAGAATGTGATGACTTCCTCTACTACATGGTTTCTCAAGAGCCTCTACATAGATAAACCTAGTGTTCTCCTCTACTGTATGACTATAATGAGCCTCTACATAGAATTATTGTGATCTCTTCTAATGCACAACTATAATGAGCCTCTACATAGAAGTCTAGTGATATCCTCTATTACATTGCTATAATGAGCATCTACACATAAGTCTAGTGATATTTTCTGTTGCATGAT
Organism: Torreya grandis; assembly: GCA_037957365.1. Taxonomy (NCBI): domain Eukaryota; kingdom Viridiplantae; phylum Streptophyta; class Pinopsida; order Cupressales; family Taxaceae; genus Torreya; species Torreya grandis. Next base: position 839,341 of record JARHVA010002015.1, read on the forward strand.
TGCAATGAGCCTCTACATAGAAGTCTAGTGATCTCTTCTACTACATGACTGTAATGAGAATTTACACAGAAGTCTAGTGATCTCCTATGTTGCATGGCTACAATGATCTTATACATAAAATTTTAGTGATCTCTTCTATTGCATGGCCTCAATGAGCCTCTACACAAATCTGAGATCCTAAATCTCCTCGGCTACACGGCCTCAATGAGCTTCTACATAGATATAAGATTATACACATACATCCATGTCCTCCTCTATTGCATAGCCATCCAAAGGCCTCTATATATAACTAATATCATAAATATCCCCTGATACATGGCTATAATGAGCCTTTACATAGATATGAGATTCTATATGTGCATCCACGTCCTCTTCTACTACACATCTTTAATGGCCTCTACACAGAAGTATGCATGGATAATAGCAAGTCTATCAACATCCTCTTCTACTACACAACCTTAATGGCCTATACACAAAAGTACACATCGATAATATCACATCCATCAACATAATATTCTATTGTATAGCCTCAATGGCCTCTACACAAAAGTACATATGTGTGCCTAGTGCTTCCTGGGTCTGATAAACTATTCTCTATAGAATAACACTTGAAAAAAATAAAAATATAACATATCCTAATCTGTGTATACCATTGTTAATGTAAAATATCTACCAAAATGTGAGAAGACAACCTAAGTTTGATAAACCTGTCACTCAATTCTTCTCTACAAGTGAATCCACAATAAAACAAACTACAATTTTGCAATGCATGTATATACATATACAAATAGTGCCTCTTGGGTCTTTAACAATTATGCATGATGTATGTCATAATACTATCTATATGGGTCTTATTCATGCTTCCTAATTAGTACATTATTTATGTTGGTTCTATGAGAATATACAAATGGATAAACCAAAATACTCAAAAGCCTTTAAATACCACCTAAGATTCATTACCAACCATTGGATCCTAGTGTGGGTCTGGCTCCTTCAATAGTCACCCTATGGATCATCATGCTACTCACCTTTAGGTTCTTGATGGTCACCTAGTACATATGAGTCTAATATCTTACTGGAATCATCGTGACTAGGTCTAGAGACCTGCCCTATCTCAAACTACATGATCTAAGTGTGATCCAAATGAAGCTCTATACTATCATCTATGAAATATGCTTGTCAAGTGAAGAGATAAAAATTTCTCAAAAAAATCTCATTCATCTCTATTGGGATGATATCAAGAGTCACAATGTCTGAGAACTATCTCCTAACTACAAATCATAAGGTGCAATAACATGTTTTTGATTATATAGGGTGGCAGACCAGGGGCCAAACCCTTACAGAAGTAGAGGAACCATGAAGGCAATCAACATAAAAGATGCCTTATGATAGGAATGACACTAACAATGTACCAACAGACACAACAAACTAAAATAAAACAAGAATAGGAAAAATGAGAGACAGAGAAATCTCTCCTTACATAACCATAGATTTGATGAGGTCATTCAATTTCTCAATGTTCTCCACATTGACAACAAAAGTAGTATTACCCAATTCTTGCAGCATAGACATGTTCAGGAGAATAGAATTCTGGAGCCTAGTGGTAAAGTTCTACTCCAATTTCTGGATGCGACCCTTTAGGGTAGCAATTTCAGATTTCAAACTAATCTCAGTTTCATTTCCTCATCAGCTTCCTCCACATACATTTTTCCCTCTTTGTTAGCATTTTACACAATGTCAACACCATCCTCCGTAGTAGCCTTAAATTCTCTTGTCTCTTGCTTACCTTCAGTATCCTCAGAGATTTCCTGAACTTCTAATTCCTTGTACTCTTCCTCCTGGATGGCTTCCTCTGAGGCACTCTCTGAATAGTCAATAAGCCTAGCCTTAGGAGCGGGTTTGCCAGTAATCCACCCCAACCATTGAACTCTTGAGGAGAGGCCCTCCTTAATAACCTTAGTGGACATATGGGATTTTACCACCTTGACCCCCAGTGGTCTTACCAAGATTTTATGGGTCCGCACAGTGGTCCCCCCAATACTCTCTTCACTAGCATAAACCTTCCTTTTCTTTCCCTTCGTGCTCACAAAGGAGCCAGGGTTGTCAATGGGGGTCTCCTCAGGAGTAGAAAAGGAGGCTTCTTTAGTTTTGGTAGAGACAGGGGAAAGACAGGGCTCAACGATAGCATCACCAGCCAAAGGGCTAGAAAAAATATCCCTGCTATCAATTCTAATAGTCTTGGATGGCTCAAGGGCATGGTGGAGATTATACAAATAGAAAATGAGGCCCTGATGGAGGGGGATAGGATTCATATTAGGTTTTTTTGCCAATTTTTCTCTCACCCTAAGGATAGAATGTTTTAGGGAGGAGAGCAGATAAAAGGGAAAACTGATGAGAACATTACGCCTAAAATGATTTAAAAGGGGGAGATGATAATTATAGAACCTAGTGAATCATCCTTTCAGTGTGAAATACTTCATGAGGATGAAGCACACTCTGTCCCATGACTCAGGTAATTTAGCTCTATCAAATCCTCCTTGGTAAGGAACAAGTTCTTCACCTTCTCCCAGAAATAGCTTCTAGCTGGAAAGGTTCGTGATTTTTGTTTTCCTTTGTAACTTCATCCCCTATGTGGACATGCCTGCAGCCATATCTATTACCTTTTCAAAAATCTCAAAGCTAACTCCTCTAATAGTGACTCAGTGGTTTAACCAAGACCTCACGAATTGCTCAAACAGGTTTTCATCAAACCCATTGAGCCTCTCCAAGTAGGGACTAATCCCACCCTCTTTGTAGTAATGCCAAACCAATGGGTTATCTTTGAACTCACAGCAAGAGACTGGTTTCGTTCAAATTCTATTGCCACCCATTTTGGATTTACAGACCAGACCAAGAGAATTTCCAATTTTAACCTTGATAGTTGAAGTGGCTTCAAGCCCTTGTTCTTGAATATGCATAATGATAATGAGGTAACACATAATTCAAGGTATCATGTCGAGATGATATTTATTTCTCCCATGCTTAAAAATCATTTCTTAGTGATCCCCATAATGAAGTCCACTTGCCTTAACACATTGGTACAATAAATAAAAAATGATTATCAAAAGATTACAAAAGGCACCAAGCTCTGAGATCCACGTCGGCACCCTCCAAATGAACTGAATAATAGAGCTATCCTTCTCATATGTCTGACTCATCCTTAACAAGTCATTTCCTTTTGGATAATATCTCTAATGTTTATAGGGATATGATCTATTTGGTGCCAACATCACCAATTTGAAAATTGTTGGCCGAGATTGGCACAGGCATCATCAACACTGTTTCCCTCTCTATAAATATGTGAAATATCAACTCTGGTAAGCTTCTACAGAAGAAATTGAATATCCCTAATGATATATTTTAACTTAATGCCCACATTCGATGCTTTATTAATAGCATCAATGACCATTTTAGAGTCCCCCTAGATACTCAAATTCCTTATACCTAGGGATATAGCCAATTTTATCCCCCATAGGAGGGCCATTGCTTCAACATAGTTATATCCAATTTGTTCATGGAGTTTTTGAATAATTAACTCTAAAATCTTTCCCCTTAAAACTGAATTGGTGGAAACTATATGTAGATTAAACTCATGTAAATTAGCCATAGGGTTTAGACAAATTAGAAAAGTTTCATACCCACTTAAATAAGTTCATTTATTTCATAAAGTTCAATAAGGAATTACAATTTGAAGTAAAATCTCCCTTTCTAGATCTCCTCCTCTCTAGGAAACCTAATGGATCTTTCTCCTAAGTGCTATATACTAGTGAGTGTCGATAGAGTAATCTATGTAAGCTAGTAAGTAATGTACATCAACATGATAACTAGGGTGTGTGGTGTATGAATGACATAACTTGGATGGTGTAGTCATGTAGAAGACACCCCTAGTGGGTATATATATCGATGTATGTCTTGAATGTAGAAGTAGGATGTCTCCTTAATGGTTAGAGTGAAGCAATCAAGGATCTATATATCACTGTGCACACTGAAATAAGATCAAGTGAAGTAAGGTAATGTAGATACATAGACAAACAATAGCATAGAACATCAAATGTAAGTCTAACATGGTAGTATAAATGTAAAGCATGGATAATGCATATAATTGAATTTTTTTTGTGTTTTTAAATTATTTGAATGTTTTTGTAGTTTATGGAATAAGCTATATACAAGTAATCATAAAAAACTATGTACAAGTAATTGAAAAGAAGCTATATATAAGTAATACTAAGAATAAATGATACTAACTGATGAGTCTTATGGGAGACTCTCTATCATAGTATCATGTATTGATGAGAGGGATCATGTTAGATCATGAAACACGATGAAGAGGCTGAGACTATAGCTCTAAAAGTTGTGTATATTGTAAATGCTCTAAAATATCTAAAGTAGAAATCAACTGTGGGGTCCCCCTATAACTCTAAGAAGTAGATAAAACTATGGGGTTTTTAGGGACCCATCTAATGGTAGGAGAATATCTCTAAACATGTGCTTTGTGTGTAGAGACATGAGACCTTAATGATATTACCCTAGGTGTGAACACTGTGGCTAGAAGCTGTCTAGAATCTTGAAATTGTGGTTGATCTAAAAGAGGCCACTATGGAAGTGTATGAACTCTTTGTGCTGGTGATGGAATCCTCAATTGTGTCTGAATCTAAACTAGAGGAATAACTAAAACTAGTAGAGAAACTAAAACTAGTGGTGGATCTGAAACTGATGATTGCAAAGTAGTAGATGGCTCTAAAGTGGGGAGTGTTAACTCATACAAAACTCCACCAACTATAATAACTTGATTAGCGTAATTGAATTTCATGCATCTATGAACTTTATAAGATACTAATCAAAGTTTTTGGATCTAAGATCGACCAAAAAACATATCAAAGACTCCTACACTAGGAACTATAGTAAATGGTATGCCCATATGTGTTGGACCAACCTATAGAGGAAGTAAAATCTCACCCAATGAACTCTATTTGTGCCTATTGAATGTATTGATAAATGTGTCTATTGAGGTAATATCCTGCTCTAAATATCTGAATTACTATAATAAAGTCATAGTGTACATGATCATGCTAGATCTATTATCCATGAAAACACTATGAATGGGATGATTATGAATGTAAGATTTGATAAAGAGTGCATGATAATGTGAATAATCCTCAACTATCTCCTACTCTAAGAAGGAGATCGAAGTTCTAGCTAGAACTCTAGAATTGTACACACCAATCATGTTACTCAAAGGATGTGACTCAATTAAAGGTGCCCTATATGTAGCTAGTGATGGATGTGCATGATATGTATGGTGAACACCTGATGTGTCCCCTATCTCCTATTTAAGATGTTATGGAAAAAGATTTGAGAAAAAAATTAGAGCATTGTCTTGTGTTTGCTTTGCTTATGGAGTCTCAATTGGAGTGATAAGATCAATAAGATTTCCATTTATCAAGTCCTATATATTATGTTTCAAACTGATGCATCTATTTGTTGTGTGGCTTGGTGCCCTGTGAAAGTTGTAAAATTCATTATAATCATATCCCTATGGAAGAAATTTTTTTGGATCAATTTATCAAACAGGAAGGAGAGATATGATATTACATTCTAAAAGCTACTGTAAAACTCTAACTAGAGAAACTTGTAGATTGGTAAAGGTTCACTAAGGAGGTGCTGATAAAACCACTTGCTGAGGGGGCTCTGAAGCTACATTGACTATAGGTTGATTCTAAATTTTATTATCATTGACCTTGACTTTGTATGAGATTCTATTATTACTCTTATTTGTTGTTTATGATATACTTGTGTACTTGAGTTTGCCCATTGAAATTAATTTGACTTCCCTTTCCTTTAGTGTATGACATAATTCAATGAAGGAAGAGAATCTCTTAAACAATATTGATTCATGCAAAGTTGGTAGAAGACTCTATTTGAAGAGATCTTGTAAATCTTGATTAGCCATAACACTAGTCATCTTATCCAAGATAGTCTTATATCGAAGAACATAATCTATGAGATGCTCATTTGACCTTTATTTTTATTGTGTAACTTGGGCATAAGAGACCTTATCACCAATGTTAATGCTAAAATGAGATAGGAAAATGTCAGCTAAAGGATTTAATGCATTGATTAACTGATTTGGTAGACTATAAAACTATTGTAAAACATAATCACTTAGAATCTATGGGAATAAATTGGTTAGTATCTAGTCATTTAACACATAATATAAGCATGTTGCATGAAAATCTCTTAGGTGTGTCTCTAGATCACCCTTGCCACATATAGAGTGAGCTTGGATTGAACAAAACCTAGTGGCAAGGGTGTAGAATCAATATGGCATGACAATGGTATATGCGGTAGAGCGAAAGAATCCAAGGCCTATGTTTGTCTAGAAGCACCTTGCTTAAGATGTAGCACCTTGGATTGAATATATTTTATCTCTTGGTAAAGGGAAACCATATCATGAGACAAATATGTACTAGTTATAGCTGGTGGTGGCATAGAGGAAGGTTGGGATATTATAGGGGGTTGTTGAGACATAGTTGCCCTCGTATTGTCATTTATAACTAATTCCTTTGTGGTTTGAGAGGGTTGACCATTGTTTAATTTTTGTTGATCTTTTTTTAGTATTATAATCATATCATCTTGCATGTCAGGGTGTTTAGTTAAGAGTTCTTGAAGTTCCTTATTATCAATTTCATCAAAACTGATGTATTAGGCCATTCTTATAGTAGGAAAACAAATTGAAAATTGATTGAATTTTTTGTAATAATTTATAATAAGCAAAGTGCTATGGAAGGAAACTAATGAATATAGGAAATGTAAAGTCCTAAAAATAACATACTGGAAAATACATAAAAAGGTTACAAAGCTCACAAACATGTAAGGTGATACCTCAAAAGCAATGGGACCTAGTCTATGCAATTAAGGTTTTGAAAAATGATATTTTAAAAATGATTATGGAATTTTAAAAATTAATGTGAATTTTTTATTTAAATATGCAAGTAAAAAAATAAAAAAAAAATACTGTAAAAACTCTTGATTTAAATAGACTTAGTAAATTCAACTAGGGTTTGAAAGAATTTTTTTTATTTACTATGAAATTTTAAAAATTAATGTGAATTTATGATTTAAATATATAGGTAAAAAATTAGAAAAATATTGGAAAATTTAGGAAGGGATTTTCTCTAGGGTTTATAGGGTTTTTATGTGCAAACAAAGTAAGTCAAGTTCATCAAATGATTTAACATTTTTGGGAATATTGGTGTCTTATTCCTATTTTATTTAAAGGTTTGGTATAACTAATAAGTAAATAATATTACAATGATTTGAATATTGATTTATATAATTTATTTGTATTTTTAACCTTTCTATAAATAGTAATAAATATATAAAAAATAGGACTTAGCTTAAAATGAATTGAAATGGTTATTGTAGGGTCTGACATTAGTTATGCAGGATTGTGATAGTGTTGCAAATTCGGGTCTAGCTTTCATTTTGTGAAAGGACACGACCACTGAAATAAGACACCCTAGAATTTGATGTTGTTGTCCTCTTTTGCTGTTATTGTCCAAACTACTTGTAAAGACCTAAGTTTTTTGGGTTTTATTCGTTGTCCCTGTGTGAGCCTATTTGTGAAATCACAACTACTAAAAATATATGAAACTCTTTGTATATCTGATTTAATATTCAAACCCTAGACTCCAATGCTTTGATAAAACTTTAGAAAGAAGGGGGTTAGTGTGAGTAAGATGCATTGAACATGTATCCAAACCCCTTGTGTGGACACATTGCCTACATACCAATACTCTGAAGAGGGATCAAGCAATATGTAATTCTCCCACTTGATGTGCTTTGTGCAATAGTGTAGTGAGGATGTAAAAATTCTAAACTGGGTGTGTTTGAGGTGGCTAGGGACTAGTGTGAAGATTTGGATATGCTTGTAGCTATATTAGATGGTTATATGTAGAGAATAGGTAAATTTTCTTTAGTGGGTTTTCTTGTATTTTTGTTTTTTTTATAATGTTTGTCAACCTCCTTCTAAATTAACTTTGAATGGGCTTTTACATAGATCTATTGGTCATGGGTCAAATGTATTTATGTTAGGATAATAAGATGAAGGATAGGAATTGGAAGGAAATAAACATTGGAGCTCAAAATATAATTGGATAAAAGTACCAAAATAGGACACTCTAGGTTCTAACACTACAGTCCAAGTTGGGTTCTCCTATCCTATAGGTGTGGGGCTTGGGGGATAGGATTGGCCTAGGAAATGCTGCCATGGTTGAGGTGGAATGACCAGTTGAATATCTTAAGATGATTGAGAATAAGCAAAAAGGTGTCTAGAAGGGTCATGAGAGCATACAAGAAAGAACTATGAGTTGGGTGTCACAAGCTACACTTAAGCTACCAATTTTGACATTTTATATGACTATAATATGAAGTAAAACATAACTGAATATAGAAAGTAATTAAAGATGTCTAGCCATGGTTGGTATAAACATGCAACCATTATTGTCATTATTAAAATAAGTAATAATTATGTCTCATTAGAATAATATATCGATAATAATAATTCTAATATAATGTACAAGATACAAGATACAAAGCTCCATAGAGCATGAATTCCCCAAACTGTAGTATCTATGGCAATCTAAAGTGTTGTCTCTAAATAAGTACTATTGTGGGGAGAGAGAGAATCATTTGAGCACTTTTCCAAACCAACCACAGTGCAAAAATTTAAAGAGATAAGCTAGTACTTATGTGTTGTATGATTTCTAAGAACATGTAGTGTATCATAAAGAAATGCATTCTAACATGATATTGCACAAATATGTAAACCATACACATGAAATAACAAAATATAATTAACATTACTTTGATCAAAGTTTTCAATAGTTACTGATCTCTAGGATCAGTGAATTTTATACACACCACTTGATCACATTACCTTCATCTGGCATTATGATGTTAGTAAGCTAGTGAACTCCATCTCACTACTTACGCAATACCATCAATGCGGTATTTGATTAACATAAATATAACCAATAGATTCATATATATTATTTCCTAACATCGAGTATAAAACATGATAAACGCAAGAATAATCAAAATGCATACATTTAGTCCATCAAATGTATGAATGAATCTCCACAATATTATTTATCACATAAATAATAAGCAAACAAGTACATATTTATACCAATCAGGTATAATATATATTAGGTTGCATATTCTATTTTTCATTAGCAGATATAATATAGTATTTTCTACTAACAATCATAAAACATATTAAATGCATACATTTAATCTATCAAACATATGAATGAATCTTCAGAATATCATTTATAATAGACATAACAATTGCAATTTGTATCACCTGGGTATACTATATATTTTGACTACAATTTTTTAATTATGATAAGTAGTTTTCAAATATAACTCATTCTATAACAACCCATATTATCATAGTTCATTATTCATAAGCACAACTGCTCAATTATGAACAATCAAACTTAGAATTTTAAGATTCAAATGTCTCATAATCCTAAATAATAAGCAACAAGTATAGTTTATACCAATTGGGTATATCCTATGTTTAAAATGCTTATTACATCTTTAGGAAGCTGTATGCATATATAAGTAGTTTTCCATTCATAGGAATTTATAACTTACTTTTACAAATCAGAAGGACTATAACTTATAATCACATGTCACGATGCACTAATATATGCTATAAATGCATAAGCACTTGTACATATCAAGTTACTCATAATATCTATTGTACACTAGTTTTTATTGCTGTACGTATATATATCAACAGTTAGTCATGATATTTTCAAAGAGTCAGATAACTTATATCCAAGTTATACCTCATATGAACATAATTCAAACAATTTATTACATTTTTAAGAGATTGTATTCATGTGATTGTAGTTTTTTATCCCTTAGACTCTAACTTATGTTAACAATGCATTAACTTTAGGTATAGGCATATGACCCAATACACCTATATATGTTATATATTTGTATGAATACTTAAATCTATATGCAGATATATTTTTTATATATACACCCTTGTACATATTAACTATATTTGTCAATAGTCACCTAAACTTCTAATCAATGACTTCATATGCTTTCAACAACTAATCATAATAAAAAATCTAACATATTCTTTCTTTTAAACAACTTGTTACATATTTAAGGACTGGTATGCATAGGGCTATTTTCTTCAAGAATCTAAAGATTGGTTTTATCAGAACCCAAAACTATAAAAGCACATCCCCTAATGTATTAATATATATGATATAGGCATACAAGCACTTAATAATATATATATATATATATATATATATATATATATATATATATATATATATATATATATATATATATGAGTGCTAACTATTTTTAGCCTTGGCCACAAAATGCACTTAATATCCCATATTTATTATCTTATAAAGTAAACTATAACAAAATATATATGTGTGTGTGTATACATATTGCATTTGGCTATAACATGAAATTAATTATGTCATAATGTCATGTTTCAATCAATAATTTTCACATAGATTTCATATTATCTTAAAATAATAATCTATAACAAATATCCTAAATACTATTACTCTAGATTGCTTAACGCTCTACTATGGTAATCCGAAATCATTATTAAAGTCGACTTGGTTTGTTGTTAGAAGATTTGTTGTATGATACAAATCTGACTATGCAAGTCTATGTATAACCAAGGAATAATTAAAGTTTAAAAGGAAAACTAAATACATATGATAATAATCTATCTTAACATAAACATTATCATTTATATGCTTTAGAAATTCCCCTTATGCAGGTTTATGTAAAAGTCAATTTGTGCACCATACCATCCAATATATACAATACCATTTTATACCATCATTTATAAAACCATCATATATATTGTATGATGTAATGGAAATTGATATTACCATAATATAATAATGGAAGTCATGAATATACATTATGTTTAAATTTATTGAAGTTGAATATGCCTTGATGATAACATAATTAGCCAGTAAACCGTTTAGAGAGAGAGAAGATTAAATATTATATTCTGCCATCAATAATCTATCCAGTAACATATCAATGAACATCCTAGTTATACATCCTCCTCAATGAATATTAAACATATAACATATCAGCAAATATTATATTAAACATATTAAATATGATACATTTCAACAAATAGTAAACATGTTACATATCAACGAATATTAAACATGTATAATCCTTATATCTTGTTTAGAAATTTTTTCTTGTAATAGTCAAAGGTGGTATTATTATGATATATACTCATACACACACACACACACACACACACACACACACATAAATATTATATTATGCTATCAATAATCTATCCAATAACATATCAATCAACATCCTAGTTATACATCCTCCTCAATGAATATTAAACATATAACATATGAGCAAATATTATATTAAACATATTAAATATGATACATTTCAGCAAATAGTAAACATGTTACATATGAACGAATATTAAACATGTATAATCCTTATATCTTATTTAGCAATTTTTTCTTGTAATAGTCAAAGGTGGTATTATTATGATATATACTCATATATATATATATATATATATATATATATATATACATACATACACACACACATACATACATACATACATATGTCTCATATATATATGTATGTATGTGTATATATATATATATATATATATATATATATATATATATATGGGTATATATATATATATATATATATATATATATATATATATATATATACACATACACACATACATACATACATACATACATACATATGTATGTATGTATGTATGTATATATATATATATATATATATATATATATATATATATATATATATATATATATATATATATATATATATATATATATATACACACACACACACACATACAAACATATGTATGTATGTATCTATATATATATATATATATATATATATATATATATATGTATGTATGTATGTATATATGTATATATGTGTATGTATATATATATATATATATATATATATATATATATATATACATATACGTATACATATACATATAGATACAGATATATATTTTGGGTGCTAAATGTAATAGTACATACTCATGTTTAGATACAGATACAAACCATTACCTATATTGATTTATATCTAATCTAGTTTGTTGCCCTACCCAGGTCGCTTTAATATGCATAAAACACTATATCATTGTATGTATATATATTTGGATTGTATATAAAAATCATTATAATTATGTATAGTTTAATATAATCATATATATATACGTCATCACATTTATATACTCAATACAATTTAATTCATTATACTTATTGTATACATTTCACTATTAAATACTAACCATGCCACAACATATTACATACCAGATCAGATTGCTTAATATTCAAATAACTAGATAGTTATACCTATTATAAGGTGCATGAGACACATCCAATTATATATATATATATAAAATTTAGATTACTATATATATTCCCTTTAGTCTGATATGTATATTCTATACAATTTTCCCCTATATGTGTATTTTGTTGCAATATGAATTGTTGATCATAACTCAATTATCTACAGATCACTATACTAGTTTCCATAATATAAATGAATATCATCCTATTTTATTTGACTAGCAATAGATCATAAGTACACATGTATAACATACTATAAATGTATACATGTATATCAGAACATAAATGTTAAATGAAGATGAACTTAGTTGGAAGGATTACAGTGGATCGATGATAGCCTATTTTTTCCATAATGCACTTCAGTTTCTTAGTACATAATCTATGTACAAGCCTTGTGTACTTATTGTATTCAATAAATAATGATTTTATGTTTTGCATTTCATCACAATGGCTTACCCTCTTCCCCCTATGGCCACTCAAAACTCTATTTTTACCAACCGTATTGAGCTAGTTAATCAGGTAGGGCTTCTTTTAACAAGTCTGTGGCTCTTTCTTTTCTTTTTTTTTTGTTTTTTAATTATCCAATTTGCCTTAAAGCAAAAGTAAAAATCCTTGTTTTATTCCATATATTTTTAGAATCTTTCCAAAGTCTGTTTAGTGTTTTTCTTTTCCAATTTGCCTTAAAGCAAGCCTAGAAATAGATTATTTTATTTAATTCACCACCCATTATTTTATTTGTTTTTATTTACTTTCATATTTTTATTTTCTAATTACTAGTTTATTTTAATTATACAAATAATTTATTGGTTTTATTCCCCTTTATTATCAAATTATATTAAGGTGTTAAAGCCAAATAATGATATTCTTGAATATCATAAAGGTCACTGGTTAACTTTTCATAGACATGGGGTTAGTCTACATAGCATAGTAACCCACTACTAACTATGCAAATTTACATTCACAAACATATTAACAATTATGAATCTAATAGCATAACATAATCATATAAGTTTAATTCCACATAATCATTAAATTGTACTAACACACAACTAACCATATGTAAACAATTATCTAAATGCAAATAGCATAAAAAATGTACTAATGCTAACCATTAAACTATGCATATAATGAGTGATATTTAATGTGGTGTGTGCAGGTTTCTATCCATTCTTATGCCATTCCTTAACAACTCCATCTATGTCACCCTTTCCAATGATGCTCTCTCTCCATCATGCTCTGATGAATGAGTCTCTCCTACATCAAATTCACAACAAGTAGGTAGTTAGTCCATAACATCATGGCATGTATATCATAAAATATTATTGAATAACAAGTCAACATGATCACAATGTAAATAATATACACTACAACTAACTCAGAGCAGTGAAATCAAGAAACTAAAGAAACATACAATTGTCCCATAAAATATATGACTTTAAATCTTAATAAAATTATTGATTATAAATATCCATAGATAATCAAGTAAGTTTTCTTAGTGAGTAATTAGGATGTAACACTCTACAAGGAAAAATAACTACCTTCGATTCAATGAATAATGTCAAAAACTTCCACACTCAATATTTTTTATGATACAAATCCTATTTATGGCCATTATAAGTCGCTATACTAAAAAACATAGTCAATATTCTATGTCACTGACATGTATTTGATTATTTGATGTGTAAATAGCTGGAGCCATATTGGATAACCATTTTACTGAAACTAGAAATCAATAAATTGCATACGCTTGATTTGTGTAGTTCTAATTGTGATGAGAGATTTTTTAATTCAATTTCCCAATTGACAAATATGGAATTTGACATACAATGTATACATTGTTATCTTGCAAAGTCATTTTGTAATGCAATATTGTGCAAAAATAAAAAAGTGCTATACCATAAAAAAAATTAGGACCCAACTTAATACAAAACACGAGCAGTATTTCAAGCTGGTCGACATATATTGAAATTCCTTCAATGAAAGTAAAATTGAAGTTGGTGATTTTTGCTTGTAGTGGATATCCATAGTTCTAAATGCAAAGATTCATCTTTGGTCAGATAGTATTAAATGTATAGTGAAGACGTACATAAATTTTTTACAACCTATAAATAGTTATAACATAATATTATTCAAAATAAATACAAACCATATTCAATATGAGCCATTGACCAGAAAATTACATAATGTAATAGTTTTTCATAATTAAAATAGGAAATAAATATAATTAAGAAACACAAGTACAACACCTTCTCGCACTTTCGAATAAATTAAATAAAATGTGGAAAAAATACAATAAGAGAATCTATACAAGACATTCAACATAAAACAAACAATGTATTGATCAAGACATCAGTAACATCTTCTTGTGTCTTGAAATAGATTACATGAAATAAATAAATTAACATAATAAATAAATTCATAAAAGACATAGGAGACACACCAAAACATATGTGTTCAATGTGAAGCCAATTTCACTTCAACTATAACATTATAGATTTCAAGCAATAAATAAAAGAAACATATGTGAAATTAACAAAGGCAAATGAAATAGTGGTAGAAAAGATATGCATTAGATGCTATAATTCATTAAAAAATGGGTCATTCCAAAATTTTCATCTCCTACACACATCTGGTTGAACATGCCTTATACATATGTCCAAATTCTAAAAAATCTTGAAGAGTGTCTTGTTTCATTATGAATTTATTTTGCACACATCAAGAAATTTGGATACAAAAAATTGTAGATTGGATTAATTGGCACAATCATCAATGTGTCATAAAAAACTAACATAATACAAAAATCATTTCCATGATCGATAGACTAAACAATAAAAATAATGTAGAGGGAGACATATACTTACCTCATACATTTACCTAGCTCTTATTTCTTTTTTATATCCCTTCTCTGATCTTTGATATACTTGCTTATCACAGGTACTCTGCTCCTCTCTTAACACCCTTGAATACTCTTACCTTCACTAGACTCATAAAACTCTTTACACACATAGTCTTCTTTTGTCTCTATAATACATATCACCCTTAATATTCCTTTGCACTCTCTCCTTGTATGCTCAACACTGTACTCTCACCTTTACATTGACTTTTTACAACCCAAACTTACCTTCTCTCACTCTTCACTACGCCTATTTTAGGCTTGATTTATTTGTACTAGGTTTCTAGTTATAGACCTCCTTCTTGAGCATGAATCTTATCATCCCTTATTTCAATATAAACCTCCCTAGTACAAATACCATCCTCTCATACAGAACTTTCAAGACTTCACTCTCTATTCTTGCTTCAAGCTTGCTTATCCTCATATAGGTTCATAGGCCTTAAAACCTAATGCATAGTTCCAAGGTTATTATCTCCACACTATGGCTCATATAGACATCCACATAACTATTTTATATCCCTTAAACATCCAATCATGATAAATCAATATTTAAGCTATAACTCTCAAACAATCCACTCTTTCTGCTTTAAGTCCTAGTCTCTAGTAGTCATGTTTTGACATAAAAATTATAGGTTTAAACAAAGTATGGGGGATCAAGATGAAATAAGACCAGTTTTAGATACACTTTATCCCCTTACAGATTTACCTTAAGTTTTAGGTCAAAACTCTTAATGTAAACCTACTAACTCAACAAACCTTCCTAGTAATTTGGTCTCTTTAGGCCTAATTCAATGACATAGTCTTAGTTACTATACTGTATAGTTAGTTATCAACTCATAACCACCAAAATATTTTATATATTGAAAAATAGTGTAGGAATACAAAGGTTCATTAATTTTAATAGGTGGAAACACAAGTTATTTGAGTTGCAAATCACAAACCCTAGTTTAGGTTTTCTCAGGCTTGTAGGTACTCAGAGGCTAATAAATGAGCTAACTTGAATCTTAATTATTTTCAAATGAATATGAAGGTTTTTTAGGGTCTTAACCACCTTACCTCAATTTATCTAATGGTTTTTTGATTGGAAACAATCTCTATAAGGTCCAAACACATTTATTTGTAGAATTTTGAGTGCTTTCATAGGACTGTGTAAAAATTGAGTGAAAAATTGAATCAACTCTTACCTTACACAATGTATTAAGGATCCTCCTAGTGGTTATATATATATATATATATATATTTTGATATGTATGTTTTATAAAAAAAGAAACCCCTATCTAATTATATGCATTAAAATATGCTCACCTTATTAATTTTAATAATCATCGCTAATTTAGCCCAATATCCATGCTTCCTAGCCATATTAACCTTTGGTCTAATATCTATACCCCATTACTACATCCCATACAACCTTTATCCCATCCTAAAACCAATTAATTACCTCATTAAACCTCTAAAATATCCTATTACCTACTAACCTACTCCTTAAGCTCATTAGCGAATTTTAAATTGAATAAAATCCTAACTACCCACCCACCACTCTACACTAGCCTTCCCTAAACCCCTAAACCCTATGGGGAGATTTGTAGAATTGGAGGATTATATAAATCTCTCCAATATAGCCCCTTTTCTATAGAAATTTTCTATTCTAGAGATTTCCATGGAATTAAAAATTCCATGGAAATTCCTCAACCATAGATCATAAAGGCCCAAGTTTGAATTTGAG
Source organism: Torreya grandis (assembly GCA_037957365.1). Taxonomy (NCBI): domain Eukaryota; kingdom Viridiplantae; phylum Streptophyta; class Pinopsida; order Cupressales; family Taxaceae; genus Torreya; species Torreya grandis. The sequence continues at coordinate 856,466 of JARHVA010002015.1, forward strand.
CCCTTGATCTTCCCTCTCTTCCTCTATTTAACCAACCTCTCCCTCCACCCTCCAACCATGAAGAAGAATTATAGGGAAACCATGCCATAATAATTATGTAAATCCTATTACATATCTATAATCAAGTCAACAACATCCATCAACAATCCAAAATTAATCTATCACTTTGTTAATTTGAGTCTAAATTGTCTACTTACAAAATCCTAGGAGGTAATGTAAGGCAAGGAAATTTGGTAAGCTTATTTTCATTCTGAGTTGCTTTATAAATTCTTCTTATTGATTAGTTTGCATTTTGAGTTGGAATTTACATTGTTGAATTTATATAGAGCTTGAAATCCTACTACATTTTGGCAACCACGGTGGGACCTCTTTGTCCCATTTAACCATTTTTACTTGTTAGTGTTGTTTTGACTAGCTTGAAAGTCTGATTGGGTGAAGATCTTGAAATTTTGAAATTTTTGCATATATAGGTCTCAGTCACGGTATTGTACTAGTAGTCATGACATTGTAGTGGTGAGATTTTCAAAGCCAGTAGTAGTATTATGACTTAACCACTAGAGATCAAAATTTTGGTAGGGTTTTTGACAAAAATGTGACTCTCTAAGTCATGAAATTACCCTATAAATAGTGATATTATCATTTTGAGTACTAATATTATCAAAAACTATGCTAAGGTTTAGATTGTTGTTTGTTTTTACTAAATCTTTGTTCTTATAGGTGTTTTGTGTGTGTTTTTTTCTTTTGTGTGTAGGTCAAAGAGAGAATACCCTTGAAAATCAACTCCCCACACCTTTTTTACAATCTCATGACTATCCCAGTAGTGGTATTGCCTTTGTAATAATAGGATTGCCATTCTTATTCACGGTATTACATAAACATCAAGAACTAGTAAAACACTACCCTTGTTTCTTTTAATTTATCATTTTTAAGGTCTTTAAGTTCTAGTTAATAGGGAGGAAAAGGTATGTAAATGGTAAGTCTAAAAGTATTCTTTTTTTTGTTTATAAGTGTTCTTAATCATTCCTCCACATATTCAACCTTATCTCCATTTATATCTAAAGACAATATACTTATCACGGGTATTTTCTATCCTACAGGGTATTGGTGAAACACAGGAGCGAAAGGATTGGCTAGAGATTCATCTTATAGGCTGGTTTAACCCTTTTTTGTGCAATACCACTACTCTCTCAATCATGGGGTTGCCCTAAAACTAGCGATATTATCATTCTGAGTTGTGGCATTGTAGTTTAGGCTAGTTAATATTAGTGATAGTCTTTTTAACATATTTTATCATCAAATAATTATATTAAAAAATTGAAGCCTTATAAATATTTTAATAGTCTTTTTTCTTAAGTCATATATATAGACTATTTTTCTTAAACACTACAATATTGCTACTTTCTTTTTTGCTTCTAGTTGTGGGTTTGTCAATCTGAGTCATGGTTTTGTGGTTTAGGACAAAATTGCTACTATCGATCTACTCCTAGTCATGAGATTATTATTCCCAATCATGAGATTATCAGACTACTATAGTTTTGTGGTTAACTATCATGGTTAGTTAACATATAGAATCCTAAAACTCTCCTAGTCATGGGTTTGTCCTACAAGTCATAGTTTTGCACTATATATTCACAGGTTTGTAGCCATTTTTGCCTTTAAATTTGGTCCTTTTTTAGATCAGTTTTTGAGTCAATTTTTGTGAATTTTGAGTCATTTTGAGCCTCTTGCTAAGCCCAAATTGCCTTTAGTGATGAGGGGCTCTACCCCTCAACCCTACCCTACATCGTAATAGGGAGTGCAAAAGGGGCACTTCCCCTAGACCCTGCAAGGGGCTCTACCCCTTGACATCATTTGGAGTTTTCACCCCCAGACCCCCACATCATGTCCTACTCACCCTAAAGATGTTATAGAGCCAAACCATGATTTTTTTTAGAGGTGTTTTATTAAGGCATATTTGACTAACATCTTATTTCTTTTAAGGGTCATCTTTGCTAAAAATAATCTTGTAGGACATATTTTGGGTCTAACATTTTGTTTTATAGGTTAGCTCTCTTGAGTGCCATAACCAACTACTAACTCATGTGATTGTAGGTTGCCTGTCAAAGAATCTATTTGGTGCTTTAAAAAAATCAAATTTTGATTATTTATTTCATCTTGTATATATCATCTTGTTGTAAAAAAATAATTCCTTTTATATACTTATGTGTGTGTGTGTGTGTTAACTTGTAAATATTCATTGTATCGTGCTCCTCACACATAAGTAATTAGATTGGTTAATTAATCATATCATGTTTTTTTTTCCTATTTGTTAAGCACCCCTCTAGGATAGCACATGATGTGGAATTGACACCCATGCATGGGCTTAGTCTATAGGGGTTAGTGTTATGGTTTTCATCACTGCACACTAACCAAACTCCATGTTCTGATGGAGTATAAAAATTAGGGATAGTTGTCGTTAGGCTGAGTGATTGATCCCATACAGGACATCCATGAAGGGGAAGAGTTAATTCTCTAAACTAGGCATTAAACAACACCCTATATGGACTTGTGCCGTAATGTATCATTGTGTATATATGGGATGCCTTGAGAGATCCTGTTCAGCCTAGTATATGACCTTCTAGTTGTAACAAGTATTTCACTACAAGCATCAATAACAGCACTGAAGTGAACATCAATTGAAAGAAAGGTTAAGAGGGTTTGATCAATTTCATAATGGGTCACCATCCTATAGACTCACTTGTGTAGCCATTAGATGGTGTGGGCATCAGGTTACACACCCATCAATTTAGTAATTATAGGTTGTGGCTTTCTTGATTAGGTGTGTGTTGTGTTAGACCCATACTATTTATGAGCTAAGATAGCATTTTACTTATCTAATCCTATTTAGGTCCCTTGTACATATCACCTTATATATTACATCATCATCATTATATCACATTGTAGATCTCTATCCCATCCTCCTTTTTGTACATATCTCAATCAGCATCTTAGTCATCATCCCATTGTACATATCATCTTTATATATCCTTATCTAGGTTTTATCCCCTCCCCCATCTTGTTTAATCATACCCACTCATCATTGGCTATATCCCCATCACCTATATCATTATCCTTTAGAAGATATCTTATCCTCTTGTACATACCAACCTATCATCTTGCATACCCTTGACATCACCCATTTATCCTATCCCCTATTATCTTGTCTTCATGCTATCCTTGTCAGACCCTATCACTTCACATCCTAGTCATCATCTTGCATCATTTCGTGTACATATTATCTTTATCATTATCCTAGTATAGTCATTCCCCATCATCTACATAACCTATCAACTTATATATCCCTATCATATTATCCTTTGTCCATATCCTAATCAACATCCTAGTCATCATCTCATCATACATCTTGTCTTGTATATCCTTATATATACTTATCATCATCCCATTGTACATATTATCCTTTTGTATCACCCATAATTATTCATCTCCCCCATCCACTTACTTATCCTAATTATAATTATCCTTAACATCATCCATCTTGTACCTATTATCTATATCCCATCCATCATATCGTCTTTATTGCATCCTAGTCTACCCGTCTCCATCTGTCATTAACCATCACTCTTCATCTTAATCATCATATTTTATATCCCAAAACCCATCCCTTTTTACATAATTTATTGTCTCATACATCCATCTTATCTTTATCCCATCCTAATCCAAGTCATATCCCCTTATCATTAACCACATTCTCATCACCCACATCTTATCTTATACATCCTATAATCCCCTCATACATATTGTCTCTTGTATGTTATCTTTCACCACCATATTATCATAATCCTTTCCTGGTCAAACTATATCCACCCATCATTGGTCATACCCTTATCACCTACATAACCTAAGAACATCTCACCCATAACCAATCACACCTCACTTTGAACTTGCCTTATCCATCAATCACACCATAGTCTTGACCATTTTCATATCATTTTATTGACATCACCCCCTTACATATTTAATCATAACCCATCACCTATCCTAATCCCATCTTATCTCACCACCCACATTCTATCCTAAGTCCATCTCATCCATAGTCGTAATCATCCCTATACCATCTTATCTCATTATCCCATCATCTTGTATAATCTTATTTTACCTTATTGTACATAATTCACTCTCTTGTATATCATTTTAATCATATCTTATCACTATACCCATACATCATTATTCATCCCCTAATCACATCCTAATTATACCTCATCATCCATATCTTATCTTAAATCCATACTCGATCACTAGTCTTGACCTTGCCTTCATCACATATCTAGTCATCACCTCATCCTATCTTGGTTGGATTTTTGGTCACATATGGGCCTAAACCATCCACCTTTAATTACCCCTTTATCATCTCATCATAACCTATCATCCCACCTATCCTTATTACATTATCCTAATCACCTTCATCACTTAATCTTACCGCATCCCATTTTGAGCAAATTACTCTAAGGTTTTGAGCTAGCCCTATCATCCATATCATCCTATCATCCTATTCCACCTATAATCTTATCATCTTATCTACCTATCATCCTATCATCTTATCACCATCATATCATCTTAATCCACTTGGTCAAATCTCATATCATAATCAACAGCTTGTTTGTGTCTTATCACTTTGTCGGTCTCAACCTAGAAAACCCATAAACTATAAATCATCCCTAGTACAATCATCTTACCTTATTAATTACTAGTACCCATCATATCATCCTCTTGATATTTTTCAATATTAAGCACCCATCACATTCCCAATCCTTTTTCTAGCTTGATAACTAGGCATTGTTGATAAGTTGTTAGCACCTATTGTACTATCGATTTGACATTTGATCATAGTCATTAATCCATTAGTCTGTCTCATCTCCATCATTACTTATCATACTATCTTGATCCTTTTGATATATTTTGTTTAATAAACTTATCCAATCCTTATCCTACATACATCATCCACCATCTATCAACCATCACCATGGAACTAGACCCAATTTCATTAACCAATACATAGTTGCCCATAAGGATAAGATCCTCTTGAAGTTCATTGTGATGGGTGTACTACTTTATGAAGGTGTTAATCCCCTTTTACTCATTTCCCCTCTTATCCAAGCCCCATCATGTGAATCCTATACCAATCCTCCATTCGCTAGCCATAAATCACTATCTACCCATTCCCATACTAGCAAAGGGAATCCAATTTTGGCCACCTCAAATCCATCCACCCAGTCATATCCACAACCATCTGATCATAAGTCTAATGCTTTCATGTCTAAGTCACAATATGAAGTGGGTCCTTATACTCCCCTTCTCATATCATTGGAATCCCTTTTCAAATAACTTATCACCACTAACATGATGGTATATCCACCTATTTGACATCTTGATCCCACTAAGCCAAATCCATCTTGTTATAAAGATAACCAATATTATCCATACCATCAAACTTGGGGCATACTATTAATCAATGTTGACCTTTTCAATACTTTATCTAGGACCTCATTGACCATGGTGATATAGTAATTGATGATGAACCAAATACATCCACATCTCTAGGTGAAGAAAAAGAGGAATGCCAAGATCCCCTTCCCAGTCATGATCGAGTCCTTCCCTCTCCAAGCTAAGGTCAAGACACCACTCCTAGCATTGATAAACGCTCCATCAAATTTGAGTCTATCTTCCATGATCCTAGTCTTCCCATCTCTCATGAACCCTTCCATGACCCCCTCCTTGAATCCATCATTCCTCCATCACTTCCCTCTCACCCATGACATCAAATACCCCATATTAAAAGGTCAATTATGGACAATGAAACTATTATTAGTAGCATTGCCTCTTGTACATTAGATTCATCTTCAAAATTAGCATCTAAGGTCTTATCTTCTATAGGATCATGTTCAACACCCATATCCAAATCAGATTCCTTAGCAAAAACACCATCCCTCATTGATGTTGATAATGTTTATCTTTTAGAGGATACATATAATCTAGATACCTCTAATTTATCATTAGGCATATATTTTAATTACATTATAGATGATGACATCATAAATTATTTCTTGCAAGCTTTATCTATCTAATATTGTCAGAGTGAGTATGATCCTCTTTTGGATGCATCTACTATAGCTAGTCCTAGTGATCCTTTTGTTGATCTTGAGGGGATTTTATCTGATGTCAAAATTGGGTCTCTTAGGAACCACTACGAAGACTATGTTTCCCCATCACCACTCATTGACCTTGTCACTCAGTCTCCACCACCTTCATCCATCATATATACCTTTCTTCCCATCAATGATAACTTAATCACTTCACTCCATAAATATGAATAAGGTCATACATCGTTGGATGCTGCCTCAAGCAATATAATATGTGCCACAAATCTAAAGGTCCAAAGCAATATTCCAAATTTCATAAATAATAATAAAGTAACATTTTATCCCCTCAGTCACAATCAATAAGAATCAAATCATTGACCTTATCCAAAAATGTCTCTCCCTAGTGAAGCTCATAAACTATCACTAGGGACCCATCAAAGTCGAAATAAAAAATCAATCTCCCTTGGTGAAGCCCTAGATCAGGCACCAGGGGGAAATCAAAGTCAAACCTAGATAAATGATCAAAATCATATGGTTGATGATCCATCAAATAATCAAGTCAAAGATGATACATAGATTCAAAGTGTCTTATATCTCTTAGAGTCTTTTATCAATTGGCACCAATCAAATGAAGCATGTCCCACATCTCTAATGATGTATGCAATTACTAGTCCTAATCCTCTATCACTAATCACATCATCTTATCATGAACCTATAATCCTATTAGGTCTTATCACCCTTTCACATCCCATACATCCCCATTAAAATTTAATTTAATCCATACCTCACATCACCTCCTCAAGCAACATTATCTCTCGTAGGGGCAATGACGATACCTAGTCTAGATATCTAGAGGGGTCACCATCAAGAATCACTAAAGGTCACCAGATATATAGGCATCTAAAATTTATCATATAAATGATTTTGGATAAATAATCCATCAAATTTTCATTGCCTTTCATCTCACCCATCATCTAATAAATCAAGATGCCCAATAAAAATTCAAAAAATTAAAAAAAAAATTCCTTCATCCAATGGTGAAAACCAATCTTTTGGTGCCTTAGGCAAGTACAATGATGAAAATTGGTTTCTAGATTCATGGTAAAATAACCTATTGTCTACATTATTCCTCAATACTTGGGGTAAAATCCATCCATCTCATACCCTCATCCATTCATCTTACTTGGCACATCCCTTGTCCACCTTATCTACATCACCCATCATTTTATCCCTTAATCCATTATTCCTATCCATCATATCATGCATCATATCTCTTCTTCCCTCCTATATTAACCTTCATAAGGAAGTGGAATATGTCTTGATAATTTCCTTGAACCATCTTGGCATATCCTCCAATCAACACTCAAGTAATTAAGCATTTGGTTTTGTCACGATGTGGTCATTGTCTATCCCTAATCCATTCCTCCCTTTTCTACATCACCCTCATCCTCTTATCCCTCATCCATCCATCCATCCTCATATTAGTTTCTAGGCTTGGTATTCCCTTTTATAGTGGCCCCCTTTGTACATTATATATACATATTCCTAAAATCCCTAAAAATTAAAAAAATGTCAAAAAACATAAAAATCATAAAATTTGAAAAAAGACAAAATAGTCCATCATGTATTGTCTTAACCCTAATCCCCTAATTTCATCCATCTCCATATATCTCATATCTTGCTATCCATCCCATCTTTGGATACCACATTTTGTCTTAGAACCAAAATGGAGTGATCACCCATCCCTTCATATCTTTCATCTCATCCTATTTGCCAAGCCTTATCAACACACATCACCTTGTCAAAGATTTTAATTTGATACCCATCACTTATTATCAGGGCCTTTTCATATCTAGAACCCATCAAATCACCTCTTTTTTAGTGTGAAAGGTACTTGATCCCATCAATGTCCCATCATTGCCTCTTCATACCTAGCACCCATCTAATCACACTTTGCTAGTATGAAAAGTCTTTGATTCGATCACCTCTTAGTCTCTTTGATGGATTAGACTCTTGTAAGGCCTTGTCTATTGGTAATACTTGGTCATCAATTTGTTACATCCCCATCCTTGGCTACTTTTTGATTTAATTTCAAGACTAAATCAGTATCCAAAAGATCCCCATCATGTCATTCATCCTGCCATCTTAAACTAGGGGCAAAATCTTAGCCTAATCCTAATCATGATCACCTTAACCAAATCCAAATCCATCCTAAGTAAAAAATCACATCATGATCATCCAACTCATCACCCAAGCACTCATCCTATCCTTAGGAAAGAAATTATGACACTGCATGTAAATACTTATTTGTTGTTTGTCTATTTTTTGTCTGTTATTTTTCAATTATTTGTCTATTATTTTTTTTTTTGCATTATGTATATATATTATTTATCTTATGTTTTGTTAACATCATGTATTTTTTTGGAAATGAATTAGGATGTTATGAGGACACAAAAAGTGCCATCAAGGATGTAGAGTTCACTATTTGCCCATGCACTTTGGCACAATGTCCTCTTGGTCATGTCTATATCATGGGGCATCTTGTCAAGTGTTATATTTTGGATTAATTAGACTATGATGAGATTTATGAAATTTTTGATGGCTTGATATCATCATATTTTTCCCCATCACAACCCATCTAGCTAACATCTAATCTTTTATCTTCATCTTATCATCTGAATCATATCCTTTAATCACTAGCAAGCCTAATCATCATTATCATCGTCACTTGTTAATCACTAATCATCATCATCATCACCATCACCATCACCATCACCATCACCATCACCATCACCATCACCATCACCATCACCATCACCATCACCATCACCATCACCACCACCACCACCACCACCACCACCACCATCATCATCATCATCATCATTATCATCTCCCAGTCAGAACTACATCATCCTGAGGTCTTTCGAGACTATTTAGGTAACACTTGGCCACTCTTTAGTGCCCAAGGATAGCTTGGCCACTATCTCCTTTATCTCTCCTTTGTATGTGTCTTTTATAGGGGCAACATCCAAATCCTTTTGGTCACTTGATCGTATCAATTATTCTCTATCTTTAGCAACATCATCTTGATTGATTTAGCCTTGAGCTACACCCATCCTTAATCTAATCAAATAATCATCAATCTTATCTTGGCCAACATATCTCCCTTGCATGCATATTTTCTTGGGATACATCTAAAGCTTATGGTCTTTTAATCCTATCATCATCTTATGTAATTTATTCCCCCTTAGGATGTGTCTACAATCATGACACCCATTATCTCTATTCCTTGTGCATGTGTCTTTGCCAGGGGCATCATTATCAATTTGTAGCTCATTGCTCAACATCAACCTTATCTTATTCATCTTCTATCCTACATCTGGTATCCCACCCCCTCATCTATCCATCTCACCCCACCCATAATTTCTTATTTTGAGTGGTCATCTAGCTCATCATTCCCCACATGTCCCCTCTATGAGGAATCATATCCCCTATCATCATATCCACTAACATTCATCCATGACATGGTTTTTCTTTGAAATACCATTACTCTTTCCACTTTAATCCATTCATAATACTCTTTCAAAGAGGGGAAAAATGAATGCATTAAAAAAATGCTCACTCCACTAATTTTAATAATCACCACTAATTTATCCTAAAATCCCTACTTCCTAGCCATATTAACCATTGGATTAATATCCATACTCGATTCCTACATCCCATAAAACCTTTATCCCATCCTAAAACCAATTAATCACCTCACTAAACCTCTAAAAGATCCTATTACCTACTAACTTAATCCTTAATCCCATTAGCCAATTTTAAATTCAAGAAAATACTAACTACCCACCCACCACCCAACACTAGCTTTCCTAAACCCCTAAACCCTATGGGGAGATTTATAGAATTGGAGGATTCTATAAATCTCTCTAATTTAGTCCCCTTTCTCTAGAATTTTTCTATTCTAGAGATTTACATGGAATTAAAAATTCCATTGAAATTCTTCAACCATAGATCTTAAAGGTGCAAGTTTGAATTTGAGCCCTTGATCTTCCCTCTCTTACTCTATTTAACCAACCTCTCCCTCCACCCTCCAACCACAAAGAATAATGATAAGGAAACCATGCCAAAATAATTATATAAATCCTATTGCATATCTATAATCAAGTCATCAAGCATCCATCAATAATTCAAAATCAAGCTATCACTTTATCAATCTGAGTCTAAATCATCTACTTGTAAAATCCTGGAAGTAGGTAACATAAGGCAAGGGTATTTGCTAAGCTTATTTTTATTCTAATTTGATTTATAAATCCTTCCTATTGAGTATTTTTCAATTTGAGTTGGAATTTGCATTGTTGAATTCATATAGAGCTTAAAATCCTACTACACCAATCTTTAAAATACTTCCCCAACTCTACCTTTTAGACTATATAAATAGAGCTTTTACAACTTTGAACTATATTGTGTGATTTGATTTGTAATTTTAGAGTTGATAGAAATAATATTGATTTAACCTTTTAGGTTTTTACTATGTAAATCCTATGTTTGATTAAGCAACCACTCGGGTACATTAGGTAGCTCTAGGCCACTCGAGAATGCCAAGCATTGTATATGGATTAAGGCATGAAACTAGTGAAAACCTAGAATATGATAGAAAGTGTATTAAATATATCTAATGACATGGATTTTTCCATTCCCTATAATTAACCTATGTGTAACTGAGCATATGGAAACTATGTGCCATGCACATGCCCCCAATCTGATATTTGAGTTTACTAATTCTAGACTAAGTATGTAATAATTGTATGTGTATTTGAACTAAATGTGGGAGTGATAATGCCATGTATGATGCTCCAAATATAATTAAATGGTATGAATATGAGATAAAATGAGTGTATCTAAGCAAAATCTAAAGATAATTATCAAACCTATGATTGTATTTGTGCAAATATGTATTATACCTAGTGTATTGTTTTAGATAATATAGATTGTGTTGAAGCTGGATATACTACAAAATAGTGCCATATAGTGGAAAGTAGTGCCATATGGTGATTATGTCTCAATATGGGTGCTAATGTCTATCTAGTCTAAAATTTAAGTGATTAAACTACTTTTTGAGTCCCTATTTTTGTTTGTTTGACCTGTGTCTAATTTCTAAAATTGGGCTTGTATAATAAAAATGATTTGTGAATAGCAATGTAAAAGACTGATCTCTATGACAAACCCCTATGAATTCCCCTTCTTTTGAGGGTAGTTGTGTAACCTATGTAATAATTATCCTCAAAAGAAAATAGCTTTATGAAATGTGTTATCTGGAGCATATTCCAATACAATGTGCAAACATAACATAAGAATGTAAAATAATCTGAGCATAAGTATGTCATGTAATATGTATGTTATATCTAACATTACACAAGGGTGTCAATATATATGTAATTAATGTGTATAAAAAAAATATGAATAGCTACCTAGGGGGATGGGGCATGATTTCCATCACAGCACCAAGTAGGAAGGGTAGATGCATGAGGTTCCTCATGTCATCGAAAACTAGTGTGTGTAACAAGCAAATACAAGTGTCATGGTGAAGATTCATATAAGAAATCATATATACAAAACATATGAGGCACACAAAATTAAGCCAAAGGGATAAATATGAGGGACATGGGCACGCCACTAAATCTGAGTATAAAATACATTTAAGCACATGTTCAAATGTCCACATATGCAAGAAATAAGTAATTTGGCTTAGATCCACATAAAAGGACATGTTTAAATGTCTACATATATAATTAAGAAAGAAAACACAAGGGACATGGGCACATGTAAAAGGTATACACACACAAAATTAGCATAGATCCAAAGAAGAAAGGCATATTCAAATGCCCTCAAAATGGAAGAAGTATATGAAACACAATCAAGTCTAAACTAGGAAAGCTATAAATGAAAGCATGTATAACTATGTAGTATAAATATGTATAAATTCAAGGATGTACATATGTTGAGTCTAAACTAGTGATAGTCAGAAAAATCTAAGCATGAGTAGCAATGATTAATATCAAGATGTATCAATGCATAAATTGGAATGCATAAAATGTAAGGATAGAACCTGGTAGTAGAAACTATGTATGAGATTCCCCTGAGTGGGCAAATGTATCAAATGAATAAACCTGGATCGGTGTATATGCCCCTAGTGGGTAGATGATAACAAGTTTGGATTAGTTTAGTGGACTAGAGTCATGTATGTAATCTGTAAACACTAAAAAAATCAAGTGAAGCATGTATGTATGATAAAAATTGACTATACTAAGATAGATAACATATGTAATGTCTAACAAATATAAGAAATGTAAACATAGAAATTCATATAATCTATACATTTTGTGTTTTCTAAGTAATATTTGAATATTTTTGTATTTTAACATGTTATATTGTTTTTGTATTTTTTGGATATAAGCTATGTACAATCAAACAAAAATAAATTGTGTACAAAGAGTGAGAGAGAAGAAAGTATGTAAAAGGAGTATGAACCATACTAACCGATGAGTCTCATTGGAGACTCACTATCACTTTAGCCTATGTCAAAAATAGGAATGATAATCTCTCATGTAGTGTGATTGTTATGTTGTAATTGAATGTTTTTGCATTAGGAATCCAACTATTGTTCATCATCAAAATCATAATAACCTGGGATGCTAGATGGAATTGCCTCATACTATGGATTTTACCTTTCTAAATTGTGCTTATTATATTCATATGGTGTTATGAAGGCTCTTTTGCTAGAAAACATATTTTGAGAATTCTTGTTTGTATAACATGATTTTTAATTTGAAACTTACTATCTTGATATTTCTATAACATTTATTGTGTATCTTGATATTTTTCCTTGATATATTATATTTGTGAATGATTTGAATTGGGATGTTCAATAAACCCCAAACCTTGTTGACTAATATTATCAACTGCTAGAATAGGAGAAGTGATGCCTTGGGCCTACTTTCCCAAACCTTGACCATGATAATCAAACTATTATAGATATTTGTGACCAAAATTATACCATATTGAACATTGAGACTCATTTTAGAGAGGTATATTTTCCTCTTTTACTTGTTTTACATGTGCTTTTTGTATTTTTACTTGCTCTGATTATGGTTTGTGAACCTTTTACTATTTTAAATTATGCTTTGGTAACCATTTTTTCATTATTTTTGAATTTGACCCTTTTTGAATTGATAAATGTGTCATTGTATATTTTTTGGATGAAGTGTCACTATGTGAGTCATTTGTATCCATTATCTATTTTATTTTCATTTTTAACACTAATCATGAATTGGTGTGGTGGCCATGCATTCTAGGATATGCATAAAAATATTTGGATCTCTTCATTAGGTGTAGAGGAGGTAGTTTGATCAACTTAGCTTTAATAATTTCCCTTAGTACCTCACTTAAACTCTTATTTTATCTTTGAATTATTCTTGAATCACTAGTTGTAGATTTACTTTGTTGTGATTTATGATTTGGATATGTAACATTATGTGGCACAAATTGACTAGGTGAAGATGCATGTACATGATTTACACTATTGTGTCCTATAGGCCTTTATCTTGTAAATTGATTTTTTAATGTTTTAATATTTTTATGCAATAGTTTATTTTGATTTTGTAAACCTGTAATTATCTTTCTCATACTAATAATTTGATCACATAAAATATCACAAGTGAAAACCCTATCTATTTCTAATTGGACATGTAGGCACACACCCTATAGGGAAGAGGTGTGAATAGGATAAGTATGGGGAATAATGACATTGGTATAAACTACTTCATCTCATATAGGAATGATAAAATGTCCATGGTTAGAAGGAAATTAGTTATCACCCTCATGGAGATGAGGAGAAGGAGGTTCATTCATGTGCATAAGATATAACATTGAAAATTGAGACATAGTTTTTAGCTTATGTGTTAAATCCTTTATGTGTGTATGAGTTTGTTTGTTAATGTAATTCCACATAAAATAAAGATAACATGCTATGAAATGTGACATATAATGTAATTTATGTAAAACATCATCTATACATGTGTTTATGTCTATTTTTGAGTTCATTCTGAATTAATGGAAACAATCGTGCAAATGAAACTATTAAACTTTGCAATAAAAAGTGATTAATTTCTTATCATTATGATCATAAAGATATGAAATATAAATTAGAAGGTATAGGGATTTAAAATATGAGTTTTGGAAATGTAAACCCTAGGGTTATCTAGTATTAAGTTTTTTAATTAGGGTTGCTTGGAAAAATATAAATTACATTAAATACGTGAAATTCTAATGTGGTACTAATTTAATGAGCTAGGTTATGCCAAAAAATCATAAAAATAGAAGTTTGGAACCCTTATTTATTAAACAAAAATTTGGAAAATGCAAACTAGGGTTTGAATCAATATTCAAACAAAGTCAGGTTCACTAAATGTTTAAACCTTTTAAGGTTTAACAATGTAAATCCTATGTTTGATTAAAGGGTTGAGTTGTTTAAATAAATGAAATAATATGTAATAAATAAACACTAATTTTTTACATATTTTGACTTGATTTCAATTTCTAAAAATAGTAATAAATATGTGTAAATAGAGACTTATCTAGAAAATGACTATTGCAAAATATATGGGTGCTAAAATTGGTTACAAACAGGTCTGAGTGTCGTCAATAGGGTCCCTAGATTTGATTCTTCACTAGATAGTAACACCTCACCTAGAAAGTATCACCATATAGCTTTAGTGTTCTAAAAATGGTGCTAATGTCCTCTTTAAAATATTGTTCCTTTTTTTTGGGAGTACCTACTCTTGTGTTTCTAGGTTTTATTCCTATGAGCACGAAATCTAGAACTCTGCAGTGTGCCTCAAATAGTTGATTTAGTATACAAACCCTAACCCTCCTTAAAAGTATGGTATAAGCTAAAAATGTGTGTTCATTAGTAGGATAAACTAGACATCCTCAACACCCTACTATGAATAGATTTGCTTATATAACAATACTCCGAGGAGGGATCAATCCCAATGTAGTTTTCCCACCTAATGCTTGGTTTAAGTGTACGTGAATGCAAGAATTATAGTGGTTATAAATGCCTTGAATGTGCTTGAGATTGAAAATATTTTAAATATGGGCTTTGAGAAGTTTTAGATGGTAGTATGTATAATTAAGGTAGAATAGGATTAATAACATTGATTTTGTTGAACTTGTCTAGTTGGCAGACTACTGGGCACAATGGGTTGGGATCTAGGAATGGAATTATAAGAATATTTTTGAGCTAATAGAATATATATGTGATCTACATAATGGCTGAAAAAGTGTGATAAAGGCTCTAAGATAGGTTTAGGGCTAAGCTAGGAATAGGTTATCTCAAGTAACACTCTTAGCATCTAAATACCACTTTTAGGAGATTAAAAATACATTATATTCAAAATAAAAAACAATATAACCCTAGTTCACCTCTCAAAAACTAATTTAAATCTTAAATACTCTGAAAAATATTCATAATTATCATTTGTATCAAGATCACATACACAAATTATAAAAAGACACATAATTACATGCATGAATATATGTTTTATCTCTATTGACACTTTATTGGTTTTCATTATTCAAGTTTCTTACTTATTATCACATTTAACACTCAAATGAGACTCTCTTAGAATCATTTCACCCTTTTTTAAACTCTTAAAATATCTCTAACTGATTTTTGGTTACCCCCAACAAATACCATTTCTTAAAATATCAACATGCTTAGGCATCAAACAAGATTGAAACATGATAATTATGACTAAGGGAGTTTTAAAATATTAAGAACAACCCATAGATATAAATGATACCCAAACACATGAAGTTACAACATTAAAACCTTTCCAAATCATGAATAGGTCCCCATAACACTTGAAAGAAATTCAAATTTTCAACTTAACTATTTTGGCAAAAAACTCTAAATGGACTAAAAACACACAACCCAAAGACTCTTAATGACTCTAACATACCCTAAAGGATCCTATAATAACTATCACACTCATACTAGACCAAAAAATGTTATCATGAAACTATCAAAATGTTACCTTGTGATGTTTAGCATAAAACTCCCTAAGTGGGAAAATTTGAGCTCCTGCTCAAATGCACCTTATCAACATCCTCCTTGCTTTATAATTCTTTATCTTATAATTTTTTTATCTCCTCTTTCTATTGTTCCTCTTATCTTTCTCATCTCTTCTTATCTGGTTATTTTGTCTTTGTCTCCTTACCTTATCTTACCTCTTTGCTAACTTATCCTCTATCTCCATGAAGTACATGATTTGATACAACTCTTTGTCCTCCTGATATTCCATCTCCTCCATCTCTATTTATCTTCATCATACTCTACCTAAAATGATTGGTTCTTATTCTTCACTCCTGTTAATACTCCATAGCTTCCTTACACATTTGTCATGGTTTATTCATGCACTCCTTGATGGTATCTTTTATTAACAATGATTTCTCCTTTATCCTCATACTCTAATGGCTTCTCATACATATTTTTTTCTTCACCCTTGTCATAATCTCATTTATATATTCTTTGGTTTCCTCTTCATCATACTCCACCTTCTAATGGCGAGTCTTCTCATAGCCTCTTTGCTCATCTTGCAATGACATCTCCTTGACCAATTCATAACATAACACTTATTAGAAATTTTTTATCTTACTATTATCATGAATACCTCCAACCAACTCAATTTTAACATTACCAATTGAATAGATTAATTTCTTGCCTTGCTCTTTCTTCATTTGCTTGTTCTCTAGATCACCCACTTGTATCTCTCCTTCCATGAGTCTTTATTCTTCATATTTTGGCATACTACTTGGACTGGTTATTGGGATAAGACTACCATATCTTTACTCTCTCAATTATAACCTACTCTTACTCTTTCCTTGGATCACTTTTGGACTGATCTTGTCCTCCTCTAAACATGCATTATTCATCTAATTATCTCTTTTATGAGGAACATGGTTGTCCTCCTCTTTCCTTTTCTCTATCATGAGCTCTTGTGTCTCATTGCTTCTTTTCTCCATGTGATCATTAAGTGACTCCTTATCTTCTATCTCCATACCTACACCATCATGATTATTACAAATCAAATTACATTCTTGAGACTTGATAGTATTTTCAAGGATGTCATGGCCCTTTTCATCCTCTCTTGCTATTGTATTCTTCTTCTAAGCCTCTCTAGTAATCCCTTTCATCTTCTTAAGTTCCTTATATTTTACTATTAACCTCTTCTCTTTACTTTGATCATTATCTACCAATATTGGTTCCTTGATCAACTCACATGATTATATGCTTAGCATGTTCATAGTCTTAGGCTTACCTTAGCTTGCAACTTGGTTTGATTCACCTTGTACCAATACTTGCCCACATTATTGCTTGAAAATCATTAGTTGTTTGTAATTTTATACCATTATGTGAACTATAATTTCATATTATGAAAGTTTTCCTGTGGGAAAAATGATCCTTGTCTTTGAAATTTTCTTTTCTTCATCTTGTAATTCCTCCTCTAGCCCTTTTATGACAAATTCTACCTTCTTTTTACTTTTACTTAGGAACTCTAATAGGTCAAATTCAACCACCTACATCAATTCTATCCATATCAACTCCTATTCATCATTGTGTTCTTTCATATATTTTACCATATCTTGTACTTGATATCCATCTACATCATGTGTCTAGATAAACACTCCTTCATACTATAAATCAATTTGTATATCTACACATGTATAGTTTAATGAAGTAATAGATATTAGAATTTGAGACTTTTGAGTCTCTCTTTATCATTCTTATTTCCATCCTTGCTTCTCTAGGATAAATGTTATCTTATCCATCAGTATTCCTCTCTCTTGAGACTCCATTGACTCATGCCAAGTGCTCATCTCTTAAAATTTTGTACTAGGGTTGACTTTATCATTTTCTATATTGTTTATGGTATGCTCTAAGGTTATCATCTCTACTTGCAATTGATCCCAACTTTCATAGAAAAATAGTTGGTCTTGTTTCTCATCTAACAACTCTTCATCACCTGCAATCTCCTATTCATGTTGTTTTATATCTTCCAAGAGATTATTTTCATCAAAAATTGAAATATTCTTATCAATATTTAATGTATCATCATTATTCAAACACAAAATCTTATCTTTTACCCATTTGATTGTTTCATGCAATACAAATTCTTATTTCTAATATTCATACATTTTAAGCCTAGTTGGTTCAAACCTAAATCCTTATTCTTGATTCAATTATGTATATTTTATGCCTTAAATGAGGCATATTTATTCTTTAAGATCTCCTTCTTTGAACATCTCTCCTCTTTTAGGGTAACAAATCACTATATCTTTATAAATTGTTGCCCGATCAATTTCTTATTCAATATAAGCATGGTGTTCATGCTTGTTCTCCTTCATGATTTTAAGTTTTATGTCCTCAAACTTTACTTCTTATTTATTCACTTTTGTACTTACATATACACATGATAATAAATCATTAGATATAAACTTTTGAGGCTTGTTTGCCTCTTTATTTTCTCTTTTAGGCTAATTTTATAATGTCCTTAGCCATTTTCTCAATTAGATAGATTATTATTTCCTTCTCTTATTTCTCATAATCTATTTGAGAGGACAATTTAATATCTTTTTCAAAAATATTTTTGCATCTCTTACTATATTCCTGTAACTTGCAAATAGAAACTTTTATCACTCCAAATCATAAAATTTTCCAAGAGTTTACCTATTATGATACCCCATAACATATAGGCAGACATGCACTTACCTCATACATTTACCTATCTATTATTTCTTCTTTTTATCCCTTCTTTGATCTTTCATATACTTACTTGTCACAGGTACTTTGCTCCTCTCTTGACACCCTTGATCACTCTAACCTTCACTAGACTCATAAGATTCCTTGCACACATAGTCTTCTTCTATATCTACAATACATATCACTCTTCATCTCCATATTCATTCTTTCCACTTATTCTCAACTTTTTGCTCTCACCTTTACTTTGACTTCTTACAACCCAAACATACCTTCTCTCACTCTCTACTAGGCTTATTTTAGGCTTGATTCACTGGTGCTAAATTTATAGTTCTAGACCTCATTCTTGAGAATGAATATTATCATCCCTTATTTCCCTCTTAACCTCCTTAGTAAAAACACCATCCTCTTATACACAAATTTAAAGACTTCACTCTTTGTTCTTGCTTCAAGCTTGTTTATCATCATATAAGTTTGTAGGTCTAAAAGCCTAATGCAAAGTTCCAAGGTTATTATATCCAAAATAGGTCTCATATAGACATACACCTGAATATTTTATATCCCTTATAAATCCAACCATAATAACTCAATCTCTAAGCTATAATTCTCAAACAATCCATTCTTTCTTCTTTAAGGCGTAGTCTATAGTAGCCATGTTTTAGCATAAAGTTTGTATATTTTAACAAAATATAGGGGTTCAAGATGAAATAAAACCAAATTTAGATACCCTTTATCCCTTTACAATATAAATTTAATTTTTAGGTTAAAACTCTTAATGGAAACATTATAACTCAACAAACCTTCCTAACAATTAGGTATCTTTAGGCCTAATTTAATGACACGATCTTAATTACCGTACTGTATGGTAAAGTACCAACTCATAACCAAGTAAATATTTTATATATTTTAAACTAACATATAAATCCAAATTTTAGTTAATTTTGATAAGTGGAAACATAAGTTATTAGACTTGCAAATAAAAAATCCTAGTTTAGGTTTTCTTAGGTCTATAGGTACTCAAGAGGCTAATAAATGAGTTAATTTAAACATTAATTAATTTAGGATGAATAATAAGGTTTTTTCGGGTTTTAAAAACCTTAATTAAACTTAGCCAATGGTTATTTTATTGGAAATAATCACTACAAGGTCCAAACACATGGATTTGTAGAATGTTGAGTGTTTTAATAGGATTGTGTGAAAACTGAGTGAAAAATTGAATCATCTCTTACCTTCCACAATGTATTAAGGATTATTATGGTGGTTAGAGATTATTTATTATGATATATATTTCATAAATGAAGAAACCTCTATGAAATATCCAAGGTACTTCACCAACTCTACCTTCTAGACTGTATAAACAGAGCTTTTATAACTTTGAACTATACGATGTGATTTGTAATTAGAGAGTGGATAGAAATAATACAGTATATTAAAATTAAAAAATAATATAACCCTTGTTCACCTCTTAAAACCTAATGGTAATCTTAAATACTTTGTAAACCCTCCACATTTATCATTTATATCAAGATCACATATGCAAACTACAAAAAGACACATTATTACATGCTGAAATCTTTATTTTCTCTCTATTAACACTTTTTTGATTTTATTTCTTGAATTTTATTACTTATTACCACCTTTCCAAATTTAATGAAACTCTCTTGTAACTATTTCACACTATTTAAAATCCTAAAATATCTCTAACTAATTCTTGATTATTTTCCAACGCATACCATTTCTTGAAAGGTCGGCATACTTACGCATTAGACAAGATTGAAACATGACAATTATGCCTAGGGAAACACATGAAGTTACAAAATTATAACCTTAAAAAAGCATGAATAGGTCCCTATAACACTAGAAGGAAATTAAAATTTTTAAATTGACTATTTTGGTGGGAAACTCTAAATGGACTAAAAAAACACACCCCCAAGACTATTAATGACTCCAACACACCCTAGGGACCCTAAAGTACCTCTCACACTCACACCAAACCAAAAATGGTTATCACTAAACTCTTAAACACACTAACACCTTATGTTACCTTGTGATGCTCTGTATCAAAAAATTACTATTAAACTAAAGAAAAAATTAGAAAATAAAAATGCATACCAAAAAGGAATGGTTCATCCAAAAATAACCATGATTGCTATAAAATTTAATGTAAGAGAAAATTGCATCGATCACAAAATGTCAAAATTATAAAATATTGGAAATAATTATTACCTACTAATGATAACATGAAAATATACATAATAAATACTTCAGTAAGTAACAAAACAAAGTTGAATAAGATAATGATCCCACTTAGACCATGTTATATAGATTCACAGAGTCAACATGCATTCATGATCTATAAGATAAAATTATTTGAGTTTCACCAGCACCAACAACCACTTGTAATTTTTAAAGACAAGTATATAGAGGAAATGAACTTCCCAACCCTTTCTTATGGTGAGCCACACAATGAAAATATAACAACTAGATTTTAATTTATTAAAATTGCTTAATGGGAATTACAACACACAAATCGTACATTTGCATATCACATCACAAATATTTTTTTTAATGCAATGAAAATTATAATTGACCAAGTGATGGCAATAATGTGGGTGAGAATTAGAAAAGGGAAATTAAAAGGAAGAAATATTATGGTAAAAGATGTCAAATATAGACCAAATCTATAAAAATTATTGAAATCTGATATGGAATATATCAATTTCAAAAAAATGTGAATATTGCCAAATTATTTATAGCAACTAAAAAAAAACTCTTTTGCAATGATTTTATAGTTAGGACTACCAACATTTATTATTACATTTGTTAAGAATATCCTAACGTTAGTGATCACATCATATTTATTTGTAATATTATTATTAATATGAGTTGTCAACTCATTTAATAACAATATAGGTATAATAATATAATTATGTGTGTGAGTGATTTGTGAGAACAAATCATGTAGGTGGATAGGTGTGTGTGAGAGAATAAATGAAAATTAGAGAGATATTAGGAGATAGGGATGAGATATCTAAGGAATTCAGGATGAAGTTTGAATCCATGAATGTAGGAGTACAAACACCTATAAATTGTAATCTCTATCATTGTATTGATATCTCAAATAAAATATATTTTTTAGTAAATTATTATGTTAATTATTCAATTTTATAAGTGCAATAATCTAGACCAAAAATGTTATCTAGTATTAGAGCCATTAATCCATTGTTCATTAGCCCTGAGAGTCCTCTTTGTGTAGTTTAACTATTTCAAATATATTGAGGTAGTTTGAATTGATTGAAGTGTTTATTTTTTTTTTAGGCATATATTATCAAGTATGTGAAGAATAAATTACTATCAATATATCATTATCAAGTCCTGAGAACTTTCTAGTGAGAGGTATCAACTAGATTCATCATACACCTATAAATCTCATCAATAAGTGGATTGGATGTGAGACACATTTCAAAAATGTGAACATAGTTATTAGATATGAATGCCCAAATTTTCCATCACTTTATCCTGGAGGATTGAGTGTTGTGTGTTTTTGATCATGCTTCTATTAGTTCATATCGTGTTATGATACATATGCATAGAATATAAGTTTGGATGCATCTATCCTTAAATTTATTGCGCCAATTTTATTCAAAACTTGATACCAAAGTTTTTCCTAACACTGCCTACTTATTTTAAGTCTCCATCAATTTTTATTGAATTCATACTATGAGCTCACTATTTTATTACCATCTCACCACTTACCATTAATGTGTATGTTCAAATCTTTACCTCTCATGTGCAAACTATTACAAATTTGTATAGGCACCAAACACTCATGCCTCTACCATATTTGCTTATGTCCAAACATCATTGTGCCACATGCTATCATTCAAAACTATCAACAACTTCTTTGTTTCTAATTTTTGATCTTTATATATGTATTCCTATTGAAAATTTGTTGTTGAATCAGCTTTGATGTGCCCAACTACACTTGCCATTGTTCCTAAAATAATTGTATCTGATTATAGAATTAATCTCTTTGAGTGAATTATCTACAATCAACATTTACTTGAAGGAGGGTTCACAGATCATCCACCTATTTTACAATTTTCATAAGATCTGCATTTAATCTTAATTTCATGCTCTTTTGATCTTTATCACTTGGTATTTATAGTATTACATGTTTATAGGTATTTAATTTTTTATTTTAAAATAAAAATATAAAATTGAGTCATGTCATAGGTAATATAAAAGTTATTGAGTTTGAGTCTCAATGTTAAATATAAAAATAAATAAATAATAAAGAGTTAAAATTTTGATTTTAGTTATATATTTGATAGATCTAATCATGTCATTTACTCATTAGTTTATTTGTAGTATAGTTTGTCAAAAAATAGTTATTAGAATTAATGTATGTAAAATTCATTATTAAATTGTTAAAAGAGTCATATCAAAAAATTCAAAAGCATCATTTTTCTCAAGAGTCCTATTTTTATGTCAAGAGTATGTCCATCCAAAATCCAAAGTGTCAAATTCATCATTTTGTCAAAGAGTCAAGTCAAAAAATTCAAAGTGTCTATGTGTCAAAAAAGTCAAAGTCATTTAGGCTTAGGTGTCATATAGAGTCATTTTCAAAAATTGTAAAATATAAAAATATTTGTCTCATAGATGTATTCTTACTTGTACGTGACATCCAAATTATGGGGGGGAGGTTCTCCTCAAAATATTTATACAATTGATCTTCATTGACACATGTGCTGAGTAAGTAAATTCACTTATTGGAGGATGGAGGATAAATAGAGCCTCTCGTTAGTCACCAACTATGGGGCCCAAATGATTTGGTGACATCTTTTATGTGGTGTGGTTTTTCATTTTCCATCATGTGCTTGCAAATAAAGAACATAAGGACATTCTATTCAAGTATTGAAATAAGTGAGCATCTTTATATTTCCCCATGAGGTAAAAATAATGATGAGGATAAAAAAATGTTGTAGCATTATGTAGGTTGTTAGTAAACTAAGTGTAAAACCATCCATTATTTGTAGGTTGTTGTTAAACTAAGTGTAAAACCATCGATTGTTTGTAGTTTGTTGGTAAACCAAGTGTAGAATCATCATTTATTTTTAGGTTGGTGGTAAACCAAGTGTAAAACCATCTGTTGTTTGTAGGTTGGTGGTTAGTTGAGTGAAAAACCATCATTTGGTTAGTATAAGATAATGTCTTCTCCATGTTCACACTAAAGAGGGGAATGTTAAGAATAGCCTAACATTAGTGCTCACATTATATTTGTTTGAAATAGTATTATCAATATGAGTTGTTAACTCATTTAATAATAATAATAATAATAATAATAATAATAATAATAATAATATAGGTAGAATAATATAATTATGTGTGTGAGTGATTTGTGAGAACAAATCATGTGGAGAGATAGGTGTGTGTGAGAGAATAAAGGGATGCTATAGAGATATTGGGAGATAGGGATGAGATATATAATGAATTCAAGATGAAGTTTGACTCCATGAATGTATGAGTACAAACACTTATAAAATTTAATCTCTATCATTGTATTTATATCCTAAATAAAATATATTTTTAGAAAATTATTATGTTAATTATTCAGTGTTAGAAGTACAATAATTTGGACCAGAAATATTAACATTCTTGATCGTTTAACATTATTGGGAACCACTTACAAATAGATCATCTAAATTGCATAATATCCATATAAAATGATGTGTAATAAACAAAACCAACATCTTTAATATAGATGATCATGTTTGCTTAATTTCAAAAGACCATATTATATATACATTATATTATACACAGAATAAAGGTAATTTTGACAATGACATACAAAGATGAATATTTTTGGGGCAATTACAAGATCATTTCTTGGTTACAAAATTCTAGAATCGAGGAAGTGAACACATGCATTTTATGTTGTGGATAAAATTTTCACTTATTTATGGAAAGGACAAAAAATTAGACATTACAAGCTTTGTTGATAACTACATATACAAGTATATTTGATTCAAACATAGATCCAAATTACATAAATACTACCATACTATTAGCTTCAATAAAAATAATAAACACATTGTAGATATAATTTTCATGTTCCACCAATGCCAAGAACAATTATCCTTGAACCATGTACAAAGGAAAATAAATTGGCCATCAAAAATTCAATGTATGTATACGATAATTTGGAAAATAGATGCTATGAAAATTCTACAACATTTGACATATTTTTAGTGCAATTAAAAATATATGAAAACAAATACATATAAGTGATACAAATCACACCTAAATATCCAATGATTTTCTTACAATGAAAGTCATCACATGCATGGATAAAAAACATTTGCAAAAATATGCCACAGTTATGAAAAGTAAATACAGATGCATTATTTGTGCTCAATGCTTATGTCATAGCATCTTACTATATGTCCTACATGACAAGACTTGATATATCAATGACAAACATTTGAATGAATATGTAAACAATGCAAACTTAAAAATATAGATGTTATTCATATGATACTTAATCTTGGAAATGCATTACTTAATAGATAAAAAATGTCTGCTTAACAGGTTAATCACATAATTTTATCATTGCTATTGAATAGTTACTTTCGAAAATGTATATTCATAAACACAAGTCCATAAAATGAGTGTACATTCATTTTCAAGCCTTCAAAACTTTTGTTCCATGAACTTGATGAATCATAAGATGTTATATGCAAATCTATAATAGATTATTATGTTCAATGGCTAGAAGCATTGGCCCAAGTTTATCACACTAAATTTATCTCTAAATACAGGAAAAATAGCAAAAATATCCATGAAAAATATAAACTCCATGTTATAAGATACATCAAGTAAAATAAACATCTCAATATTGAATATCATTGCAAAGAAAAATTATTATTATATATTCCTTTCACAGAAAATAAAAATTATACGAAGCATGGTTTTGAAACATGAAATTCTGCATATGCTTTCTATGAAAAAAACATCTTGAAAAATGAAGCCACATATACTTATTGCATGAAATCTACATGGAGAAACATCAATGAATTTATTGACAATGTTGATTCCAACAATAAAAATGTCCAACCAACAAATTTGAATGCTCAAGATAATGAGTTTGACCATGATGACTATGATCTAAAATATGATTCACAAATTTTCCAAGAACTAGGTAAAAATAAATATGATATAAATCCATTTAAAATAGGCAAACACCCATTTATTTTTGATAGCAATGACTATTACAAAATAAGAATGTCTTTGAACAAATAACAATAGGCAATCATAAAATCCATAGTAATGAAAAAAAGAAAAATCCATCAGTGCCAATTTACTTATTTTTAACAAGAGGTATAGGCATGGGAAAGACCTTCACAACAAAATTGATATATGAGATGTTGATCTATTTATATAACAAGTTCATTGCCAACACCCTACTTAAGATAAGAGGATTGATAATAACATACATTGAAAAAATAACATACAATATAGGAGGAGTCACACTACATTCTATATTTCTCTTGCCATTTAACAAATCACAAATTATTTCATTTACTTTTAAATTGATTGACACATTATAAAATCAATAAAACCAGCTATGGATCCTTTTCATAGATGAGATATCCTTGGTAGGGTCATGGTTATTGTATTCAATAGATAAAAGGATCAGAGATATAATGCATATTCCTATAACCTACTTTACAAATTTGGATATGATTTTATGAGGAGATTTTTACCAAATGAAACTAGTACATGACTCTTTGATCTTTGAATATGTAAAAATAAACAACGAACTGATTCCATATGAATTTTGGTAAAAACATGTAGAAATCTATGAATTTCAAGTAACAATGTGGCAAAGTAAAATAACTTCATAGAAGCTCTTAATCATTTTTCCACATCTCAAATGGATGATGACATAACATATATCAATCAAAATTATTTATGACCAAATCCTAACAATCAAACATTCCAATATATCTTTTACAAAATGAGGATGTAAATAAACACAATGTTAGAATGCTATCAGTTGTTCAAGGGAATAG
This sequence comes from Torreya grandis, assembly GCA_037957365.1. Lineage (NCBI taxonomy): Eukaryota > Viridiplantae > Streptophyta > Pinopsida > Cupressales > Taxaceae > Torreya > Torreya grandis. The sequence goes on from JARHVA010002015.1 coordinate 883,501, forward strand.
TATCACCGTTCATGTCATTGATGAATAGGAAACTAGACATGAAGGAATATAATTGTGTCATTTCTCATCTATGTTTCTTATTGTCATCATCTTAAAACCTGAGATTATATTTTAAATCTATGATGGTAACTATGACATTCAATATGGGCTTGTCAATGGCTCGTATGAGACATTTAAAACCCACACCATTATAAATGATATGGATGTACTATGAATCAAATTCAATGATTGATGTAGTGAATGTCACCAATGCACAAAATTGGCTCACTTATATAATTATCCCATTCCATAGGATTGGACACCCATCTTACATGTTGTTAAATCTATATAAAACACATGCAAGAATATCACCTGAACAATTAAAAAAAAATCCAATACATCTTGCATGTGCATGAATAATACATAAGTCTTAAGGGTTCATGATGGATGGTGCTACATTTTACCAATCTGGAATCACATTGCATGGGATATCATGTGTGACATTGTCACCAGTAAAATTGATTGAGTCATTGTACTTTTTATCCCCTTTAACAATGAGAAATGTTAGCATCAAGGAAAAGATAACTACAAAAATCTTGTGCCTACAAACCAATGCAAAATGGAAACTAAAAAAAATTACATGATTTAAATACTAGTAATAATATTCTCATCTCATCACTGAATACAAAAATCTTACAATCACATATGCAAGATGTTCTTAGTTATCATTACATCATGCATTCAGACATATTATGTTTGCAAGAGACACACAATAAAAATATCAAATCAAGCAATTTACTAGAACATTTCCATTGCATTTCAATGCATCATGTTCATGGAATCATGATTTACATTAAAAAAATACATTTATTCTTCAATAATAATGCAATATAAGAGGAGCAATATTGAAGCAATGAAATCAATTATCATAACTAGTATTTACCAAACTACAATTATCAATTTGTATACAACACCGAATACAATAATCTCAGATATCATAATTATTATCGATGACATATTCACAAGTTCACATAAAACACAAAATACAATTATATTAGGTGACTTCAATATCAACATTACAAAGCAACATAAAAATTCAAAAGCACTTGAATGACACATGGTAACCCATAAAATGTGATTTATTCTATAAAGACAAGATGCATTGTCCACATTGATTATTGATCACATATAGTCAAATGTTGAAATACAAAAACAACACATTTTTAAAGTAGATTGTTATTGGAGTGATCATGACATTATTTTTTTAACCTTATGTAACACACATCTATATTAATCTCTAACAAACAAGACAAAATTTATGTAATAACATCCTTTCACAAATTTATTAATCATATTTTCCATATCAACATACATTTGCATATACCTAAATATCTTACCACTCTCTTTCTTCTAATTTTATTACACAATCACAAGCAACATGAAGAGGCAATCTAAAATCATTGAAGATAGTCAAATACCATTAGAAGTGAAAATGTAATCACTAACAAGATTTCTCTTTTTCCCCAACTTTGTCTCCTTTTATACCAAGATACACTGACATTACATGTTTTTTTTGCAGTGACACACTAACTTCATTTGATTTACCATCGAACGATGATATGAATAACTATAAAATAAGATATGTTTTTGAAGGTGATGTCTTTTTCACCTACAAAACATTACTACAAATAAAACATCATAATGAATTATTTCATGCAAATATTATAGATGTCAAAGGCAAAATGATTATTACTCTCAATGGCCAGATATCCTTATCCACATACATGAACAAAAAATTTGGCCTATAAAATCAATACGTATTTTGCATTATGCTATTTCTCCCAAAAAAATTACAATCATGGATATTGTGATACAATACTATTGATCAATGTATCTAGTCTATTATAAAACATACCACTTGTCTGTGTAAAATATAAGTTCATCCCAGATTCGATAATCCACTAACTGACAACTAACACTGATGCCTGTGTAACTATCACAATCACCATAATTATCATATGTGCTCAAAACATTAGAATGCAATTGATTTTGGAAATAAATGATGGAAATAATGAACATGACACTACAAAGGTATGCTTTTACTCTTACAAGTACTTCACATTCTTAAATCTCTATTGTTACATTATAAAATTTAAACTATTCTCTTGACTTTGGATCATTACCTACAAAAAAATTTTGAGCCTCTATTCATTTCAATTCAACAAAAAATAAGGCTAAATAATTTCCAACATACTTTTTCAAAAATCTCATCACATGCCCTAGCCCTAAAACTACTTTCAAAACTGCTCAATCAACATTCACCACACCATCGAAAGCTAAACACTCATCCAAGAATTGTCTACATTATTGTACATAACATAGGTATGTTACATGATCTGACTAATACTCAAGATCATAATCTACATTTGCCTTTCAACATGCAATTGAATTCAATATATTAAATTATAACACTTTCAATATGAGCTTTTCCAAGACAAAGGTTCATTGAAAATTGCCAATATATATTCAATGGTGTTCCCGCTCACTTGCAACAGTTGTAATTTCATAATTCAACCTGCACAACATGCCCATGCCACAACCTTAAATTATTATCCATGCCATCAAGACACTCCATATGCATATCATCATCACTTAAAACAATAAAAAATACTAATATATAATGCAGTCTTTTAGAGCAACTTTGAAAAAAATCCTTCCTGCACTCACATAAATTTCATCCAATGATGATCTCATAGATAAGGTGCACACTATCTACTTGTAAAAGGATTTATATTGCAAGGAAAATTTACTATTAATGAATAAAAATTCATTGTACATGTTGAGTAATTGAATAAAAACTAAGGCATATAATTTTATTCTAAATATTTTCTTTCCATTTCTAGCTTTGAAACTACACACTACTAACTACTTTCTATTAATTATCTCTCACTATGCAAATAAACACTTCTTATGCCTATGGACGACTCACATCTAGGACATAACTATGTTTTTTTTGGTTATAAAATGTGAATGCCTTTTTTGAATCTGGTCTAAACTTCAATATATTTTTATTTATCAATTATGTTTAGTTATATATCATTCTACTATGGGACTCTCATCTATAGACATCCAATTCCTAAAACCATTTGTGTTAAAATTGTCAGTCTTACTCGAATTGCACTCAAATGCACATTTTATGTCGAAATCTATAAAAAGTCCTAAATGCTTCAATCTTGTCACTTACAAGTGCTAGTTTAGGTTAAAGTATCCCTAAATAGGGCAATGCATTTTGTGGGCCAGCTAACTTTGATCAAATCATTTCAAATCAAAATGACTATTTCACCATTTAATGCTTTGGATCACTCTTTTCTTCTAATTCATTGGTACATGTCATGGACCTTTGTTATTTATTGTTGGAAACATCCTAAATGGGAACATGGTTCCAATGCATCTAATGTCAAATTATAACCTAGTAATATGACTTTCTGACCATTTTGATTAACTAAGGGCCAATTTTTAAATAATTGCACAAATGTTCATCAACTTTGTTTAAGGTTAATTAATCCAAATCAAGAGCTTAAGTTGATTTTTCATGAGAGTTATTGAATATTTCTTTTTGAAAATTGATTCTTATTATCTGCATCACCTAACGACATCATCTATGGGGTGGCATCCATCAAGCCATAAGTGCATAAAATATCAGGAGTATGGGTCACCCATGCCTAGTTAATGGCTCCCATGCCTTTTTAATACTTATTTATCTTGAGGATATTTATCAATTTAATTTCAAATATTAGGATTATCCTCAACCACACATATTCATCTCAAGATGGACATTTCAGGTTGATCCTGACCAATCTCAAAAATCTATAAATAGAGAGGGCATGGACATCATTTCTAAGCTATTTTGGTGTAAGGTTATTATGCTCAAATATCTTCAAAGCTTGAACATTACAAATTTATAATACTAAATTGTTTCCACAAAGCCTCATTGATAGGCTATTTTAGTGGTTTACAATTAAGAACCTAGGTTTTACAGAGTGTTCTTGAGGCATAGGAGGATCTCACCACCATTATTGACAAAGACAAGGATGCTTGATCAAGGGAGAACATGTTTTTGAGCCACATGGGTATGGTGAATCCATTTGGGAAGATAATATGGTGTTGCTTTCTTTCATTTGTTTCTTGTTATCCTTTGTAATTCTCATAGGAATAGATAGGCTTGGTTAGTTAGTTATTTATGTATGTTTCATTATTTATGGACTAATTCTTGACTAACTTGCTTTGTAATCCTCTCTACAACATCTCAGACTAATACTTTTTTTTTATTTTTACCAAATACTGTCATCACTTTGTAATTATGTTATTTTATACTTGTCAACAAAATAAACTACTTTTCATATTTTGAAATTTTATTTCTATTAACAAATAGTATCTGATTAAAATTATATATTAATAGTCTATATAGGTTAATTATCATATTTTATTTAACATTTCAATTTCAATTTTTGTTTATCATTTATATCAATTTTTAACTCTAGTTTCATCTCATAAACTTGTTTAAAGTTGGCATTTTGTCGAACTGAGTGTTAAAAAAATTGATTTTACCTATTTCATGTTATTACTTTGATTTCAACAACATAAAGATAAAATACAATATACTATTTGACACCAAAAAAAAGTACTAGCCACTACATGACACTTATTTTTAAGTTGGTAATTTTTAAATTCATAATATACACTTACATGCTTATTTAAAGAAGGGAATAAGTAAAATTTATAATTAGATGTAAAATATAGTCATTACTTGGCTTAAGCATTAAATTTGGGGAGGAAATTATGTAGTTACCCATTTATCTCAAGGATCTTAGTTTGAGTCACATGTGAACAAAGGATAATATTTAATTAAAGGACCATCGACTTACATGTATCATTGAAGTTACTCTTAAAAGTAGTGTTTAATAATAAAGTGTCAAAATCAATAATAAAAAATTAATGTGAGCAAGTTTTTGTATTTTTTTTGACATTTCTATTCTTTACAAGAAAATTTTAATGTAACTTATGATTTTATTCCATGTCACCTTATGTATGGGATGTTTGGAATTTATTAATCAATTTAAAGTGATCAAATTTCATCAAAATCTATAATTTTAATTTTAGTACTATTTTTGAAAAGAAATCATTTGAGGTGTTATTACAAGTGTAACTTAGAGTCATGTTATACATCCAATTCTTATATATTTGTTTTGTGTTGGAATCCCCCTAAAATTTTAATATTAAATTATATATATTCTTAAAGGATTATACATTTAGTATATGTATATTAATGGAAATGATGGTACTAATTATTTATTTGATAATACTATCTAAATTGATATATTTTCCTTGAATATAAGTTGCTTTATAGATGAGTTTAATGGTATTGAATTCACTCTTTATTATTATTATTTTATACTAATTTTTTATTTCTATCTTTGTTAAAATTGAATATTATCCTTTTGTCTAAGATAATCCATTTTTGAACCACAACTTTCTTTGTTTTCTCGTATTATTATATGTAATTCTTGTGGTAAATTTAATTTCTTTTTTATATTCTTACATTCATAATATATATTAAAACACTTTTCCATATTGTGTTATCATTAGGGAACAACTTAAGGCATTTTCCAACGCAATTTACTAGCTTACAAATGCCTAGATTGATACTAAGTGTTGGGATTTGTGGAGGAATTTTAATCCCTACAAAGCTCTCCTAACACATCCCTAGTCAAACATTAGATTATATATACAGTAAGTTTTTAAATTAAGCTAATGAGGAACCCCTACCAATATATAGTAATATCTAGGCTAACATTCTATTTTTGAAAGCCAAATGCTTTAAGGATACATATGATAAATATATATTTAATTTTTTATTATATTTTAAAATAAAATATTGTGTTATTTTTTTGTTTTAAAATTTATTAATGTATCCTAATGTGTATGATAATTTCATTTCTAAACAAAACTTTCTCTATTTGTTTGTGTTATAGTATATAATTATTATGATGTATTTAATTATCTTTGTCCATTCCAATTCCATAAGTTGTAATTAGTTTCCTTTTTTTAATCAATTAAGATTAACCAAATGCACTTTATTTATCTTTATTATACTCATATTTATGATTCATATTGCATGTGTTTTTGTTTCCATCTATATTTTAATATTATAATAAATAGGAGCCAATAAAACATAATTGTACCAAAGGAGACTTCAACATGGTATTTATTTGTGAAACAATAAGAGTGTGAAGAACACTATAATAGGAAATAATTTGTGCTTCACACCATCCATCATATAAGGCCAAATCTTATCATTCTTGATATAAAACTAACCCTCATACAATTTTTATCTCTAGAATTAAAACCAACAAAGAATATCCTAGAGGTTTTGGCCTTATTAATGATATTTTCGAACATGCAATGGAATATGAACATGGCCATATTTTTATATATAATAAAATACATGTTAACAATCCCAAGTCTAAAAAACACTACCCAAACAGATCAAAGAAGTTTCTCGGTGGTAATTTTTTTAAATCAGGTTCATACTTTTATTTCAAGCCTTAACCCTATGCTTGTACAATTGCCCTTACAATTACTATACTTGTATATATATCATAATATTTTATTCTTTAAAATAAATATAGCTTCAAATGTTGGTAGAATAAATATGTGACATTTACATTTACTTTATTATATTCTTAATTTACTATTAATAAAACATACATTCTAATTCAATTTTTATAACTTAGTTATTAAAAAACATTCAATCAAAAGGCTTACAAAAAAAAGTTATATATTATGTAAATAATAGATTGTGTTTATTCAACAATAGTAAAGACTATGTTATTATATTTACACATTAAATTTCATGATGTGCTTTGAATTCATTACCCTTAGTACAAATTCAAACTATTTATTATTTTTATTCTTTTTTTTTTATAGGAAACCATCATACCCAAAAAAAACCATCTTCCCTTTGCATTTGTTCATAAATTCTACCCTTTGAAAAAAAATAGACAACCATGGGAAAGCTATTACTATCAATGATGCATTATGATCAACACATGAAATATAACACACACAAATGGTGCCAAACACTGTAATTAGTAATTTAAATCCTTAAAAGAACCCCTAAACAATAGAGGGAAAAGTCATTTAAAAGAGAGTTTTATATAATTACTCAAAAAATACTAGTCTAGGGCAAGTTTTTATCTTTCAAATTATTGATAGTGAAGGAGATAACACAATGTAACTTATTTCATCTCAACATTTGATTTATTATTAAATCAAATACAAAATGGAAAGACATACTCAATATCAAATGGAATATTGAAATATACAAACAAAAAATATAATCACTTAGAAAATCCATGGAAAACCATCTCTAACTTGACATTCTCTATGAAACATTATCCTAAATAAGATGGTACCCGATGGAATGCTCATAGTAGATTACAGTGTAGTTGCTTTAGTAGCCAACATATAGTCATGATAGATAATATAGTTCTTATATAGGGTAGTTGGTTAATAATGTAGTATGAAATAAAGTCTTCATTCACTAATATATTCTATCACAAGATTTTGTAGATTAACATTTGTGCAAGTAAAGCTCCATGGATCATTGTGCATATAATATACCCAAAATAGCAGATCACCATATTCAAAATAGAATATAAATAAGAAAATAGTAGAATAAAAATGCAACAAGGTTTGTGAATAGTTTATCAACAAGATAATATTTCATAACGTAGGCCCAACAAATGTAGAAAGGGAATATTTTACAGTCCAGGTTATAGAAAACACAATCCAACTTATAAGTTATTTGTAATTTATTTATTCATAGTATAGATTATGCAATGCATCTTAGTATATTAAAACATAGTCCTAGTAAAGACCATTCAAAATGCATTAGAGGGATCTAGTTTAGATAAATCATGTCATTGGATATTGTGAAAAGTTAAAAATGGAAATAATTATTACTTTACGAAGGCCACACATATACATCAGAATGTAAGGCTCAGATAAAATGCATTTGGAGATGCATAAAATATGCCATCTAGACAAAAAAATGTAGAGGATGTGCCCACACAAAGCTAGATAATGTTACAATCACCCAAGAACACTATCACATTACAAACATTGAAAAGGTAAAAGCCAAGCAAATAATTAGAAATATGAAAGAACAAGCATCTACAAGTGTTGAAAGCCAAAAACATATTATTTCTAAAAATGTGGCCATGACATAGAATGCAGTTGTAGGTTAACTCCCTCCAATTACAAATATTAAAAGAATAATTTGTCATACCAGAAGAGAAAAAATAGCTCTTAATTCTTCATCTCTAGAAACAATAGAAATACCAAAACATTTCAAGAAAACTGTGGCTGGTGAAGAATTCTTGTTGTTTGATAATGGCCCTAAAAAATATTATATCATAATTTTTGGTACACAAAAAATGCTAGAAGCAATCACTGCCACTCCAGACTGGTTTGTAGATGGCACATTGAAATGTACTCCACCATTGTTCAATCAACTATAAACCATCCATATTTTGAAGAATCATATAGTAATACCTATGATATATGCTCTAATGCCAAACCAAAAAAAGAAAACATACAAGAGAGTTTTCAAAACATTGAAAGATATTAAAAACTCCCTATATCCAGTAACACTCATGACAAATTTTGAAATAGCTACAATTAAAGCATTTCAATTTACCTTCCCTAAAAGTATTCAAAGAGGATGTTTCTTCTACCTTACTCAATGCCGTTAGCAAAAAATCTAAACAGAAGGGCTCCAAAAACTGTAGGAAAGAGAATCAAAATTTTCACTCCAAGTCCACCAGTTAGCTGCACTAACATATGTTCCAATAGAGCATGTGCCCAAAACATTCTAAGAATTGTGCAACTCTCTATACTATAAACCCGATGGGCTAGATGAAGAAATAGAAAGTGAGCTTCAAGAAGTTGTAGAGTACTATGAGAACACTTAGATTGGTCAGACAATTTTACATACAAACCAATGAAGAGGAAAATTTGCAATTGACCTATGGAACTATTATGAAGTCAATGTCACCAGTTTACCCCACACTAATAATTCCATAGAAGGGTGGCATGGAGGATTCAACCAGCCCCTTACATGTGAACACCCAACACTCTGTAAATTCATAAAAGATCTACAAGAAGAACAAAGCCTCACTGATGTCACCATGAAATAATACATTGAAAGATTTGAAGGACCCCCGTAGAAGAAAAAATATAGGGACACTGTCATGAAAATAGAAAGAGTAGTAGCAATTTATTCACCAGATAATAACTTGGAATATCTATGAGGTATTACACATAGCTTTCAATTACAACTCTAAATTCATGAAAATTTCTTTTTATCTATTTATTTTTTACAAATTTGGTGTATTATGATTCTCAAACTATATTCTCAATTTTGCTATATTTTTTACTTACTACATTTTCTCCTGAAATGTTATGTCTTTGCTACATTTTCTCTTGATAAATTTCATTCTGCTATGTTATAACATAGAGCCAAAGAAGATCATAGTATCCCACTATTCTAATTCCACTTCAAAACAATTAAATAGATCAAAAATACAACTATCAACTCTATGGTACACATTCTTGGTGATGTTCTATCTATTACTATTGCCTCCAATTTTATATAATCAAATGGAACTTCCCACATGAAAATAATGTTGATAATACAATAAAACTCTAGATAAAATATAAAAGTAGGCATTTCGAGAACATTTTATGATGAATATGGAAAAAAATGATCAATTTGTGTGTATCCAAAACATTTTTGGTTCTAACTCTTGAAATTAGGAAAGGAAAAATTCTAGCATATAGTGGAAAATTATAGGGAATGGATCAAATACACAATTCTTCATCAACCCAAATATAGTTCAAACACATCAAATGAGGCATTGTTATGAATATTATGGTGCCACAATAACAATGTCATCATTGAGTATAAATATTATCGAATGAAAAATAACTACAAACCTCCATAATTCAAGAGTTCTTTAGAAATCAAGTTTAGTTACAATAGATGCGATAATCATCCACATTAAAAATATTTTTTTTTACCCTTCTTGCATTGCTTTACTTAACAATAAAAAATCTAAAAAAAAATTATTCAAAATATTGACACTTCTTGGCATTGTATAAAATGTAACATAGATGTGACAAAATGTAAATATAAATATACATTGAATTTCATATTAGAAGGTGCCACAAGTACGATATGGACCAAAAACATTTATATATTGTGATTACAATTATGGGCATCACAACATGTGATCTATAAATGATATAATCATCATTTGGAAAGGTTTGGTATATTGTTAAGAGTGTGCCATCTACAAGTACCACTTCACATTTGCAAAAAAATTAGAGTTGTACAATGACAAGGAATAAATTTAATGTACCATACTAAACTCCCATAAATATGAATCTACACCATAAGATGAATCTTTATTTGATGCATTTGATATATCATAATAAAAATATGTACTTAGAAATGTTAAATACTTGCAACTTTCATGTGTTTCCCTACATGTATTTTAAAAATGCTACAGTTGTACTCAATATACTATATAATAAAATATTTTCATTATTTTGCTTCCAATGTTACCTATAATTTCACATTTATAACCAAAATGCTATACAAATCTTCCCATAAATTTCTCATGTTTTTTTTTTTTTTAATAAAAAGGGTAAAAATAATATTAATAAGAAAAGAGCATTACAAGAAGAACGGGGGGCAAAAACCCCTAGAAGAAAATAGCAAAAACTGAAAAACTAGGCAATCGCCCAACTAGACAATATTATGAACCTCCCTATCAGCCTCCAAAATTTTGTCCAAATAAAAATGCAATGGTGGGGGGAGAGACCCCCAATCCTCAATGTTTCCACCATCTAAATGGTTAGATGCCCATTTAGCCAAAAAATCCACTGCCCTATTCCATTCTCACGAAATATGAGCAAAAGTAATGCTATCCATAAGCGAGCAAATCCAAAAAATTTGTTGCACAATCAGAGATAGTTGCCAATTGACGTCTACCACTTACCTCTTGATGAGAAATTTAATCAAGACTTGAGAGTCTAATTCATAGATAATCATATGCCAACCTGATGCCTGGGCCTTCTCAAGGGCATAAAGAATGGCTTGGCCTTCCATCATGTTAATGGTTTGCAGCCCCTCAGGAACCGCAAAAAGGAAAATCATCATACCTTCAGAACCCCTTCCTATCCCTCCAATATCTACAAGTCTCAGATTAATTCTGGAGGAACCATCCATATTGATCTTAATACTCCCACTAGGGGGTGTTGCCACTGACCAGTCCTGAGAATCTACTCCTTGACCTGCTTGCTCCTCCTGACACACACAGACTTACTAGATAACTGCTAGAATCCAAGTCGTGCCACCACCTGAGTGTCTTATTTGGTTAAAGGAAGGCAGATCATGCACTTAGCTTAGACAGTTTCTTGGATCATCCCCATCACTTTTTTCCATACTTACTGCACCATGACTCTCACCCCTCAAAAAATTTGCCTATTTCGCTCAAGCCAGATCTGCCAGAATAGAAAAATGGGGCCGCCCAGCCATATGTCCTACAAGAATGGCATCCGTGAGGGGGGTTCTCCCAAGCCATTTCAGAAATCAACCACATATTGAGCAGGAAGACATGGGTGTTGCCAAACATCCCACCAATAATGCCAGAGTTACAAGGCAAAGGGGCATCGCGAAAAAAGGTGTGCAGAATCCTCCTCGGCCGCTCCACACATAACACATATAGAAGGGCCTTGGAAACCTCTCTTTTAGAGATTGTCCTAGGTTAAGCACTTGTTCTAGGCTAGAATCCAAGCAAAATAGTTGCATTTAGGCCATGTGAAGTTATTCTAGACCTGTCTCCACCACTGCAGTTCCCCCCTACCCAATCTCTAGAAAAGTAAACCCTGATAACCAGAAGAAATTGTGTATGCTCCCTTGGGATTAGGAGACCAAGCTAGCTCATCCTCCTCCTGAAGAGGACAACAATGGTGCCTAGAAAAGATGCGCAACAGCTCCTCATTCTCTTTTTGCGTCCCATTAATAGGCTAAGTTTTGAGAACTTTCTAGTGAGCAACCTCAACCTGTCTTTGAGTAATATAAGTTTTGAAGTCACTCACCTGAGACCAACCAACATCAAGGAATCTCTGACAAAGGTTCAACAAATTTGGAAATTGAGAAATGATGGGAGGATATCCATCCCAAGAGTCAGACCAAAAGAGAGCCTTGGATCCCTGTTTACAAATCTAGAATAAGCCATTCTTGATGAGAGTAGCCCCTTTTTTGAGAGTACCCCATATTGCCAAACCTTTCCCAATAAGCATATAGTGATGAATGTCCCTCTGAATGGTTCTGAAATAGTATATTTGTGAGAGAATTCTAGCCCAAGCTTTGTCTTGTTCGGTGCACCATCACCAATAAAGTTTGGCCACCAAAGCAATACCATTTAAGTCCATCTACCTCAGATTGAGCCTACCATATTATTTGGGGCTGCAGACAATCTCCCATCTAATAAGGCTCCATTTTAGCAGAGTTTAGACTACCAACCCATAAGAATTGTCTGGTAATTGAATCAAACTCCTTAACAAATCCCATCAGAGCAACCTGGAGCATACACCTGTAAATGGGTAAAGCCTACACCATAGATTGGATAAGTTGAACCCAGCCCACAAAGGATAACCACCTGTGTGTCCAATGATTCACTTTCACTTGAAATTTCTCCAAAATAGTCTGCCAAGATTCTTTGGAAGTACAGCCAGCCGAGATACGGATACCCAAGTAAATCAAGGGGGGGTCCCAATCTGAAAATGAAGAGACCTTGTGATCCGCTATTGAATAGGGCCCAGAGTATTAAAGAAGTAGATGGATGACTTATCATCATTTATCTTTTGTCCCAAGGCCATAAGACAAACATCTAACACCCTGCGTAAATTAGCAGCTTCGGTCATTATGGCCAAGCCCATAAGGGTAGTGTCATTAGCAAATTATAGGTGTGATTGAGCTGGGAAATCCCCTCCCCAACACCATCCTTGGAGATGTCCTTCCTCTCTATTCCTACTGATCAACCACCCCAAACCTTCAGCAAGGAGAAGAAAAAGGTATGGAGATAGAGGATCACCTTGTTGCAGCCCTCTAGTAGCACCAAAAAGCTCTGTGTGTTCTCCATTGATAAGCACTGAGAAGGAAGTTGAGGAAATGCAGCTCATGACCCATTGAGTCCATTCATCTGCAAAGCCAAAAGCACGAAGAACCTTCCATAGGAAAGACCATCTGACCCTATCAAAGGCTTTGGCCATGTCCAATTTAATGAACATCACCTTATCTTTTGAGCTGGCCATGGAGTGAATGGACTCAACATCAATAACAATACCATCCAAGATTTGCCTGCCTTCCACAAAACCACTCTACTCTTCTGAGATCACAACACTCAACCCTTTTTTTAACATATCTGCAATGATTTTAGAAATAATTTTGTAAACCACATTGCAAAGGGAAATATGGTGGAATTGGATTAGCCTATCAGCACCTTCACATTTGGGTATGAGAGCAAGATAAGTCACATTTGTAGCCTTAAGTATTTTCTTATTCTACTAAGATTCTTGGACAACAGGTAAAAGGTCAAGTTTGGTGATATCCCAGAACTCTTGATAGAATTCAACTGGGATGCCATCAGGTCCAGCCACTTTCCATTTTTTCATCTGAACAATGGTTTCCTCAAGCTCTCCAAGTGTGATTGGTTTCATTAAATTTTCATATATTTCACGTGTCACCAGCGATGGAATGCAAATTAGAACTTGAGCTTCTTCCATAGATTCCCTGTTAGCATCTTCCCTGTAGAGAGTAGAGAAGTACTGCACTACCTCCTCTGAAATTGCTAGAAAGGAGTTAAGCCGCTCACATCTTTCATTGACCAAGGCTGAAATGGAATTGCCATGTCTCCTGGCTTTGGATGAATTGAAGAAAAAGGATGTATTTCTGTCCCCCTCCTGGAGCCATTCAATCTGAGCTTTTGCTTCCAAAAAATTTCCTCCCAAAGCTCACATTCCTCCAGGTCTTTCACAGCCTGTGTTTCTTCTTGTAATAAGTCTTCAGTCAGTCCTTCTTCTGTTATTATTCTCGTGATACCATCAAACTTAGTTTGCATAATAGCCTTAGCATGGAAAATGTTCCCAAAACTTTGGTGATTCCATCGCTTGAGCTTGTACTTCACATATTGCAATGTTTTGGCAAAAATGTACATCACCATACCATGGGCTGGCCTACCCCAATGCCACCAATTGGCAACACACTCATGTAGAGATTGATTCTGCAACCACATGAGTTGAAATTTGAAGGAAGGAGAGCGTGGGTGATGCTGTGAGACACTATTAAGATTGATGGGCCAATGGTCCGATCCTCTCCAATCCAAAATTTTAGACCTCGTAGACCACATACCTCCAACCCAAAAAGCTGAAACTAGAAAATGATCAAGTCTCTCAGCAATGCAATATTTCCCACTCTTGCAATTATTCTAGGTGAACTGTCCATTATTGGGTCTGACATCAACTAAATTCAAGGTTTCAATGAAGTTGTACATTAGCAAAGTAGATGGGTCTAGCCTTGTTGTGCCGCCACTCTTTTCAATCAAATCAAGAATAACATTAAAGTCACCTGCCATTATCCAAGGGTGGAAGGGGGCTAGGCTACAGACAAAACTTATGTGGTCCCATAAGGAGCTTTTACCCTGCCAATCATTGGGAGCATAGATGTTGGAGAAGAGAATGACTTCCCCCATCTCAAAGCTAGAAGCAATCATAGTCATAGAGTACTTAGATGTTAGCTAGCCTATGAGGCCAAACTTACATGGGTTGCACAGACAAGCTAGTCCTCTTGAGTATTTGGTATCACCAATGCATTGATATTCTTCTTGCCACCACAACTTGGGCACAAGTCTGGACATGTCTTCAACTGAAAGCTTAGTCTCCTGCAAGAAAAGGACATCCAACCTATGACATTTAATCAGGTTGTGAACAACATTTTGTCTGGGGCTGTTGTTCAAACCCCTTACATTCCAAGATATTATAATAATCTCAGAGAGCTCAAAAAGTGTGCATCTAGAGTCTTTACTGACCCCAAATCCACCAAAGTCTCTCCCATTAGCTTGATCTTTTCCTGTTCCTTTTTTCTACCAGACTTACCAAATTTCTCTCCCCCTCCTTTCTTAAGGTCTTTTTGCTGAAGTCTAAGACGAGGAAAAGATTTGCTACTTCTTGCTGCCCCTGGATCCCCAATTTTCCTAGTAAGGGGCATATTTCTAGCTTCATTGGGGGGAGCAATTGAGTAAGTCATTCCTTCTAAAATTATCAGCTGCTGGTCCATATCCATATGACAATCTCTAGCATCTTGTGTTTTAGTTAAATCCCCTGAAGCATTGGTCTCCAGAGCTGGTCCCACAATCCCTTGGTAAAAAATTGTTATCCCAAGATTCACTTCCTGCTAGTTAAGGTCATCCAATATTTCAAATCTATTGAGCGAGTCATCAAATTGTCTTTCCTTTGGGGGCCATTTTTGGCCTCTATTTCTATATCAGCCTTTAACCAACACAAAACCATTAGTATCAGGTTTCTCACCTAGAATCAGACCCCTTTCCTTGACAGTACCAAAAGGAGTGCAAATCGAATGAGCTGGCTAAGGTGCAGTAGATTTCAAGGTTGGGCACCATCACTGCAAATGCCCATAAGCATAACATAGATGATAACAAAAAGGGAGGGTTTCATAATCTAGCTATTGTACCCATGTGAAAGGGCCCACACTCATTTCAATAGCATCTGGTAATGTCTTAATAAGATCTATTTCCACACAAATACGGGCATAAGTCATTACCTTTTTCCCCAGGAGTGACATTGAGGATCCTAATGGCCTTCCCAACAAGGATGCAAGCAAATGGAGGGTGTCCTCTCGGCACCATTCCATCAAAAAGTGGGGTAGACGCACCCACATCGGGACATGGTTTGGTAGTTCCTCTGAAGGTATGAAATCAGCATGCCAGGGCTTGATAAACAAACCCACTTGATTATGGAAGTAAGGACCTCCAGCAAAAACTCATTGACAATCTATTATACAGGTAAAAGTGACCATGAAATAGATGTTGGCCAGCAATGTAATATCCATATCTCCTTCTGGTGCCCACGTCCTCTGAGCCCATGCTTCTAGGAATAATAGTGATGTCCTAAGCCCCAAAAACTTGCAGTACAAGGAGTGATTAGAATAGTATTCAATGTCTTCAACAATCATTTCCATAGGTATGGCCAGCTTGGGCCTCTCCTTGCATCTTTCCAAACAACTGTTGACTTTGGGAATACTCATACTTGGTTGCTCGAGAGTAGCAAAAGAGCCTAAACCTTGTAAAAGTGGAGCCTTCCCACTGCTGCTCACTCCTTGGGATGTCTACTGCAGTCCAAGCACTTCCTAGTAGTTGTGCCCTACTTTTTGTCTTGTCGTGCCCTGCCCTATCGCGCCCTCCTGCTCGCCTTCATCCATCATGCCCAACTTTTGGATCACCATAACTTTCTCATGTTAATATCCATAGACACAACCTAATTTTCATGTAGAAAATAAAAATCACGGTAAATTTATATGTTTACTAGTATTTTATATTTTCTTCTTTGGAGAAAACATGTATATTTGTGATTCCATGATATTCTTATTATTCACTTAAAGTGTTCCTTCTTACAATATACTACTTACACTCATTGTAAAAGTTTTATTTTACATTTGTGATGTAATTTCAATGTTATCCTTCACTTTAAAATGGTTATACACACACACACACACACACACACACACACACACACACACACACACACACACACACACACACACACACACACACACACACACACACACACACACACACACACACACACACACACACACACACACACACACACACACACACACACACACACACACACACAACATACTATGCTCATATATAAAAAATAATACTCTATATATCAATTGCTATAGTCTAAACATTTATTTTTTCCTCCATGGTCACTATATACAACCATGGAAAATGAAGAAAAAG
The DNA here is from genome assembly GCA_037957365.1 of Torreya grandis. NCBI lineage: Eukaryota > Viridiplantae > Streptophyta > Pinopsida > Cupressales > Taxaceae > Torreya > Torreya grandis. The sequence goes on from JARHVA010002015.1 coordinate 900,657, forward strand.
ATAAGAGATCTCACTTGAATTATAGTGTACACAAGGACTAAATAAATGAACCTTATCAACTTCAATAACATGCACAAAAAACTATTATCAACCACCCATAGTGTGATTCTATTATATAGTAATCACACAAGAAGTTTCATGAAATAATATATCATCTTTCCTCTAAATATGCATGCTAAATTTGTAAGGAATTATATCTAGTTGTTCAAACAAATATTTTTCATGATAAACATGCTTATTATAGGCTCATTACAGAGAGAGACAGACATCATTTATCTACTTTAATAACATGGACCCATGTGTAAAACTTGAAATTTAATCTTCCCTCACTCAAGTGAATAACTCATTGCATGAGTAACTCCAATATTACAAGTAATTCATGCACTTGATAGGTAGTAAAAATATAGTGGTCATACTATTAGATTTATTCAGGATATATCTTCTATTTTTAATTACCTACCACATCAGGTTGAGGATCTAGACATCTTAGTGTTAAGAAAAATTAGCTCAAAAAATAAACCATATGAATGTTTTGTAAGTAGATATTATGTCATACAAGCCTTGGAATACAAATTGGCAAATGACTCTTATTACAGAGATATGCAAATTGATCATCATGTATTAGATGCACTTTCATCTAAACCTATCAATATGTCCTCCAACCTTTGTCATATCACTATGAATATTCCATAGTTTAAAATCAATAATCTGGACTTGGATGAACAAATAAATGCACCAAAAAATCCACTTGATTATCAAACATCATATTTTATAGCATTATTTCTAAATGCATAAAGAGAGGTAGAATAAATAAGATGTTATGTAGACAATACCCATGGTAGCCTCCCATTTGTAATAAATTGGACAAATATTAGTAGCTCTCATATCAATGAATACTACACAAAGATAGTTCTTTTATGTCATTTCCTTATCTTTTTCCAACAAGAGTTTCCATGTTCCAACAACCCCACACTAAGAAAGTCCAACTACATGAATATGTTATGCAATTACTCTCATATCAAGATAAAATGTTTGGGATCCATCCATGCTTCTGCTACTACTTGTTAAACCTAATGATGTACCAATATAAGTAAACAACATTTGTAGTACTTTCAAAAAACATTGAGGATAATAACCATAATTTTATACTTATTTCAACACCTAACACACTTTCCTGAGGTAAGTATTATAGATCAACTAATGTGTCTTGGATTAGGTATCAAAGGAACATATTCATTTTGGTCCAAGTGTATAAATGAACTAATAGATATGATCACATAATTGAGATGCTTGAAACTATTTTTCACCTTGATTAAAACCCATACTAAGTGGCTAGATCTAAATAAAAAATCCAATGGGCACCTCTAGTATTCCCAAGTAATAGTTGTCATTGGAGAAATACAAACCTGATTGTGAACCTGCATCTTGAATCTTCATACATGGATAAAATATTTGTAATATTCAGTGAATAAATTATATAATAACATCTCCATAATAAGGACTATTTATACATGTATTGATATTCAAACTATATTTTATTAAAATAAGAATATTCATGGTTAAACTATGTAAGATATTTTTCAAATAATGTTTTGAATCACGCTCCATGAACCATCATCAAGATGTGAGAATAGTATGATTATGTGATCTTATGAAAGTATAAAAATTATGGCATTTCTCTAAAGAAGAATTATTCAACCTGAGATTGATTTTATCCTCTTGGCTTATTCTACCCAGTGGTCTAGCTATGTCATGTGTTTTTACCATTGAAGAAGTTCCTCTCATAGGACCATTACATTTTGTTCCTCCCCTAACAACTCCTAGTTTAGACATTTCAAATAACCACTACTATGATGGGATTATTGTACCTAATTGTATTAGCGTGATAAAAATTTATTCCTTCTCCATCACCTTTGATCCTATGGGTAAGATTTTAGGTAAGTTTCTTAAATTGTGGGCCACTCCTCCTACACACATTTTTGTATCTAATATTAATTTTAGCATTTGAAACTTTGACTACATGCCTCATCTTATTTATTCCATTATTAATATTCATAAACATACTTGTCCTCTCATTCAAATTCCTCATTATTTGTATTAAATGAATAAAGCCATTTGATTACCTCATTATATGTATTTAATGAATAATATCTTTGACCCCAACTCAAGTCAAACTTCTTCACCAACCAAATTATTAAATTTGGATTGCTATTTAAATTCAATTTTTAACAACAATGGTTTGGGTATCTTATTTTTACCTAATCAATCAAAATCAATCAACACTTTCAATTTTGGTATCTCTCACTATAAATATTCTTTCCAAACTAATTATCTCATGAAAATTTAGGATCTAAATCCATTTTAATTTGCTGAATTTGGGAGTACTTCTAATGAGAGTGTTGATAATTGTGTAGCTTTAAAAATGTCCTCTCAATGTAAATTAAATCTTCCCTCCTTATTTTGACCTCATGATCATATAAAATTATTTATAATGATGAAAAATATTTAATTAAGGTTTTTCTCCCCTTCTATACCCATCCTTTAGATAACGTTGGAAACTTGATTCTTACTATTACTAAAAATATGGTGGGCACTACTCTCATAGAGCTATAGACAAATGTGAAAATAAACTAATAGTTAACATTTCTAGTTTCCCTTTAGATTTCCCTCTTTAATGTTTTAAAAAAGGGGTTTAGATTCACAAGCCCCTAAGTTTATTCCTAAATAAAATTTATTATTAGAGATTGAAAATGTGTTGAAGGTCTTACCTATTGATTCAACTGAGGAGTTGAGATAGGATTGTGCTATATTTTTGAGCAAAGCCAAAAACTTGAAGTCAAACATTTATAGGGAGGAATGGATTACCTTGAAGAATCTCAATTCAAATTATAATATTTTTATCACTAAATCAAATAAGGGGAATGCAATAGTAGTCTTAAACAAGAGTGATTACAACATGAAGATGCTTAACCACTTAAAAAATAGATGAAGGTATAAAGTGTTAAATCTAACCCAGTTTCCAAATTTATAGAATCATTAAGCAAGCTATAAATTGATCATTTTTTGATGAAAACATGAGGAAATGAATCCTTCCTATAAAATATATAAATACTCTAATTTATGGTTCCCTAAAAATACACAAAGAAGGTGTCCCAATTAGACCTATCATTAATATGCCTGACTCATCCAAGTATGCCTTATCCTCCTTCTTGTCCAACAAAATTAAATTATTTGTAGGCAAAAATTATTAATTCATTAAAGACTCTTTATGTTTTGTTTATTTTATCCAGGATAATAAGGTTTTTGATGAGTAGAATTTGGTTAGTTTTGATGTTGTGTCACTCTTTATAAATGTGCCTATTAATGACATAATCAGAGTGGTAGGCAATCACATTGATGAGGAGAGTAAATCAATAGTAGCACATTTTTTAAATTACACCTTATTTTCCTTATTAGGGTTCATTTATGAACAAGAAAAATGTGTTGTAGTGGGTTCCCATCTCTCCTTGTTATATCCAATTTGTTCATGGAGTTTTTGAATAATTAACTCTAAAATATTTCCCCTTAAAACCAAATTAGTGGAAACTATATGTAGATTAAACTCATGTAAATTAGCCATAGGGTTTAGAAAAATTAGAAAAGTTTCATACCCACTTAAATAAGTTCATTTATTTCATAAAGTTCAATAAGGAATTATAATTTGAAGTAAAATCTGCCTTTCTAGATCTCCTCCTCTCTAGGAAACCTAATGGATCTTTCTCCTAAAAAAATTATATAAAATATACCGATAGTGAGCTCTATCTTCATGTGAATTCACACCATCATCCCTCTCACAAAACAAGGGTCCTTAAAACCCTTACCATGAAATATTTGAGAATATGCAGTGAAGATAACTTAGAGGATGATATCAAACACTTGATTGAGGTTTTCAAGAAATTTTTTTACAAAGGGAAATATATTTTTAGAGCCTTCAAATCAACTAGGAACACTCTTGCTAGACCTATAATTTTGGTTGACTTCCTTGATAGACCTACTGATTTCCTCTCATATGTTGAAAGAATTCCTAACAAAATTACAAAAATTCTAAATAGTAAGAACATTCATACCATATTTATCCCTCATAGAAAACTTATGAGGATGGTCAATTCATACAATGATAATTCATAACAAACTCTTAGAAGTGGGGTGCATAAAATTGATTGATCTTGCAGGATGTCATATATTGGGGAGATAATTTACTCTATTAAGATGAGGGTAAATGATGATGTTGTAAATATAAAAAAATAAAGATTGGTCAAGTTACCTTTAAAATAAAATTCCTTCAAAACTCGGCATCATATTTATATAGAGAATACCAAGGTATTAGCCTAGAGAAGTACTACTTCAAACAATGTCTAAGAGAAGCCATAAAAATTTTCAAGTATGATAAAAACCTAAACAGGGATGGTGATCTAGAATTAAACCAATCTTGGGGACCAATAATTAAGTTACTTAATAAATGATGGTGATATATAATTCAACCAATCTTGGGGATCAAACATTAATTTACTTAATAAATGATCATTTGTATCTCAACATCTTATTTTATCCTTTCTATTCTCTAGTGGGTGGTGTCATCATGGTTCTCATGACATCCTTTAGTGGGTGGTGTCATCATGGTTCTCATGACATATCATTTCATGTCCCTTCTTGTATCCTCTCCATTCCCCATGCTTATGTCTCTCATATCTATAACCAACGCTTCCCTTAATCTATATTAAAAAAAAATTGTAATTTGTTTTCATCAATTAATTTAGATGTAATTTTATAACTTTCCAACTAAATATAAAAATATAATTCTCTTTATCCTATTATTTGATTGATACTTAAATTTTTTTAAAGCAATTACCAATTTCTAAGAATGTAATTAATTGTTATTGTTATCATTCTTGGAACATTAATTTAGTTAGATTTTTATCAATAAAAAATTAAAATGTACTATATTTAGTTTACTTATCTTATTAAAAATTATTCAATAAATTTCATGTTTATTTATATATCATTTTTTATTTATTTCCTGACTACCCAACTATACAACACTTCATAGAAACTTGGATCCATAATCTAATCATACTATTCTCACATCTTGATGATGGTTCACAGAGCATAATTTGAAATGTTGATTGAGAAATATCTTACACATTTAACCAAAAATTTTCTTATTTTACTTCATGGATAGTGGAAACACTATCTCTTTGATATATGTCAGTAGTCCCAATGTATATGAAAAATCCTTATATAATTATAGGTCATTCCTTATTTTTGTAAACAAGAACAAATGGGAACATAGAGGATCTGCACATGTCTATGGATTTATATGGTTAAAATTTTCGCTTAACGTGGACACTTCAGATTGGAAAAATCATCTTCAAGTAAATTATTAAAAGGCATTTTTTGATCATTGTGTAACAATATGTAACCCACACAATAATAAAAAATGTAATGATAATATCCACCATTCACCACAAATTAAATACTTAATGTTTATCTCAAAAATATTATGAGGAACTTGTAAACTATTAAACTAGTGAGTCTACATGTTTATAGAAAAGGGCCACTACTCTAAAATGCATATATAAAGCCACATGACCATTACAAACCATGTCAAGCATATTCATTGGCAACGAAGGCCATGAAACTTACATGCCATCCTATAATGATGAAATATTAATCATCCAAAATGCAAACATGATTTCAATATGGTGTGTAAACTTTGCTTGCCAACCAGTTATCTCCCACTATGTTGTGTTTAAATATATGACAAAGTGTGTAGCAAATGTTGAAATCAAGTATAAAAGCTACCACCATACGTTGACTAGAATATCATTTAGAATTATAATTGAAAGCCTCACCATGGTTGTGTACAATAATTTCCTCACATAAAATATTTTGGCTATGACATAAGTATAGAGGAGACATGCCACATATTAAAAAATATCCCTTTAACATTTTGTAGTCAACCTTTGTTACCCTATTTTTTGGAAAACAAATATTTAAATGTGTTTTTCAAAGAAAAATTAAGGAAATCCAAATACCATCCTTCATTAATGTATATATAAATATCCCTTATTATCTAAACACATTACCACTCATTAAGGCTACACAAACATGCTATTTCAACACTTAAATTAAAAATTCTTAGTGGAGAGAGTGAAAGGTTCAAGATATCACTCGCATATTCCCTCATTTATCTTTTATTCTTCCTACTAATTCACCATTATATGAGGTTTTTTTTGTGGATATTTTACTTTACAAACAATTCTACAACATAATAGTGGACATTGGTTTAACTATGAGAATAAATCAAAACTTCCTAGCATCCATGGAATATTGATCAAACAACAAAAAAATTTGACAATAGTGGTGAATAAAGTAATGATGACAGTGACATATAATAAGATGCACAAATGGAAATGGAACTACATGAATAGAACTCTTATCCTACATGTACCCATCATACACCACTATAATAATTGACATCAACATAATTTACCTTCATGAATTTGACAATAACCATAATTGGAACCATATCGAGGTGTTAATATAAATGCAAACAATTATTGAATAAATAAAAAATTACCTTCAAAATTTGTGTAGACCATGACAAAGAAAATAGGCTTCACCACACAATATTATTATTCAATGAACAATAGGTACAGTGAAATCATACTTTATTGGTAACATCAAATATGGACTAAATGGGATCACAAGTAAAAAAATTTCTACCCTACTTTTCCTCATTATAACTAGTGTAGAAATACTCAAAATAAATGCATCAATAATACTTTCAAACCTTCACATTCCTATCCAATAAATGAAGACACTGGAGGGGAAAATACTACAAATTTTCTATAAAAAAATGAGACATATTGGATATAAGTTCATTGATGAAATGAACATCATAGGCCAAAAGATGCTAAAAATCTAAATACCCGATAGCGTGAGACATTCCCTCAAAATAACAACAAATTTATTTTCTCAATATTCCTTTTTTGGGACCTATCTTGACTTTTTCCTATAAATGACATATTTGTGTATGCAAGGAAGTCATTTGGTCACATGTTGTGGCAAATATTTTATAGTTGTAACATTAGACATAAATATCTACCAATAAGGATGTAACACACAACAACTACTATTCAGAATTTCATTAACCAAATTTAGAAATGTATAACTATGAAAATATGATATGAAAATGCTCATATCAAGAACAAAGTCTATCATCCTTAAGATGAACAACAATATTTTCATATATCAACAAAATTATATGCAACTAGCAAATTAGCTACATTACATAACAAGCAAATGCTAAAAAAATAAAACATTCTAATTGTAATATTAAAGTAGAATGGAGTAAATAAAATATCATACCAAATAATTATTTTATGCAAAGGATAATATATTATGTTGAAATCTAATTTATGGGTTAAAATAGGGTTAGTCAATTAAGTAATCAACAAAATTGTTCACATTTTCTACAATCTAGATTTAAAACCACCTATCTTACCCATAAATGTGGTTGTTTCCTTCAAAATGTACTTTGGTCCCCCATGGGATATCACCAATATAACACATATTTTGATTCCTCATTTTACATGGGGTATTCGTCATTATATGCCCCTCAAAAGGGCATGGGCTCTAATCATACATAAATCACAATGGATGACTCTCAACAAGGTAATAATTGATATTCATATCACTAATCATCAAGGCTTAACCTTAATTGCACTATCAAAGGTACACTCATTCTACAACATGTATATCTCCCTTCCATTCACTTTCAACTGCTATGCAAGAATGAATGATATTGAATATGTAAAACTCTTAAAATAAAATAAAGTAAGACTTAATGCAAAACCTTTTTCATAACATTTACAAAAAATGTATTTTTCTCCACAAAACCAATATAAGTATTTGACACGCTTTTTTCCATTCATTCATACTAGTCCACCACTTTACACTCACATTAAAAAATCAAACCTTTCTAAAAAAATAAATACAAACCCATCTTGACATAATTTTCACCTTTGGGGAACCTAGTATCCCATTAATGTTCTAGTTTGTTCCTTCCATTTAATTAGACTATGCAAAATTATGACAAGGCTTGAGGGGAGGATGTGGGGCATGCAAATCCTTCCTTTATAAAGTAACTAAGTTGGGCTATGATCAAAGGAGGAGATAAAGTGAAAGTCACCAAAGTTTTCATTTGATTAATGCATTTATGAATCTCCACTTAGGGCATGTATACACTTTTAAAATGATTTGTTAACATTTTATTTTTAAGATATTATTGGCACATTATCTCTCTATAGACACTAATTTTGGTTTGAGGGTAGTTTTAGTTGTCAAATTACAATCATTCAAATTTTAGGGTATTCACATGTTACTTATGTTTTCATCTAATACCACCTAAAATTATTAGATCTAATATCTCTACTAGTCAAAGTGCTAGCTTTAATTAGAATTGGGTTGATCCTATTAAAATTCATTTAGCTAAAGCTAGAACTCATTTGAAAAATAAAATGATGTTTCTTAATGATTTTGATTTTGATTTTAATGTTACATCAACCATTACAAATGGTTTTGATTTTTTTTAAAATTATAATGTTGTGAATGGAGGTCAAATTGATTATGCATCTTATATTGATCACAATGGGCACTAGTATATTTTCATTAATTTGAAACACTTTGTGAGTCATATTTTTTTTTCTTTTTTAAATATCTGACGTAGGTTTCCATAAATTTTTTTAATTATTAAACTATGTCATTGATAATTCACAATGTGTCATCCATTGACTAACACTAAACCTATAAAATAATTTTTTTCTAAATTTGGTAGTTTTTCTTGAAGTGATGTAGTTGCATCAAAGTTTGCATTGAGTGAAACACAATATGTCAATGTTTTCATAAAGGTCATCCAGTTAGGTATTCGATCCATATTATTTATTTTTTACCTACCAAAAATGAATTTTTAATTATTTCATTTTGGTTTATTGAACCAGATGTATTTATGGCATTAAAAACTTGATGACATTTTAATTTATAGCTATCCATGGAGATCATGTGAGTGTTCCTACATGTATCGATAGTGATTGAAATAGGTCCATAGTCAATGTTAACCAATACACTAACTAAAGACAAAATAAATAGGAATTATGAATATCTCAAATATTGAAATATTCTAGTGCCAAACTATCATAATCTTCTTATATAAATTCAACATAGCGTATCTTCAACTATGAATATTAACCATTCATATTCAAATATACATCATACCAAACCTAGTACAAACATTTAAACTCTAATTATATGTTAATTTCCTTATAATCTTCCTTTCAAAACCCACATAATTTAACCAAGCTTTTGGGAATGTGTGATATGAAAACTCTCACATTTGAATTAAATAAAATTTAAGCTTGTCACCATTTATGAAAACATAAATCATAATATTAACCAATAAAACTAAAGTCCATTAATATATACTAATATAAGGTCTTTCCATTTAAAATATTTTTATTTTTATTTTTTATACTTCATATGTTATGTGAAAAATATTAAATTACAATGGGGGATAGTTGTTTTCATAGCACACACTTGTTTAAGGGGAAAATTTATGGAAAATGATGAAAATGGAAAGGAATAAACTGTGACAACCCTATAATATTTTATGTAAAATTTATGAAGCTTGGGGAAAATTAATTTTAATTAAAATAAAAAATTAGGGTTAATCAAACTTGGACACATGCTAAAGAATAAAAACCATGTTTCTAATAGGTAACTAAAAACATAACCAACCATATGAATTAGGGTAGTGGATGATCATAAAATGTGTCAATATGAATGACAAGCCATAATACTAAAGCAAAGTCCACATTTTTTGTTTTAGTCATAATTACGTAATACTATAATAAAGTCCTCATTTATATTTTGAGTTGTGACTTAATGTCTTTATACAAATTTCTTCTTAAGTTCTTCTTATTCAAAATAACTATCATCATATCTCATAATATTTTCCTTCAAAATTAAAAAAAAAATGTATTTACATTGAAAAGGAAATGAGTAATATACCCCACAAAACTAAAAATAGATGTTTATAAAATATAACAATGAAAATGTTTACCACCATAAAAAATGCATATGATCATTTTCAATGTATAATTAAGTGGGAAAATTTGAAAACAAATCTTGCATTCAATGCAAAAGTGAGTGATAAATACATCAATGAAATGATATTTACTTAGATGAGTAACGTGGTTGGTATGATGATCAAATAGTTACACTCATAGTTAGTTGATGAAGATTGTTTAATTATGTTGAAGTGGTTGGAATGATATCATGTGAAATGACCTCTCCTTTCTAAGATCACTTTTGTAAACATTTTTCACCAACCAATTTGACATTAGCTTAGAAAAAAGTATAAGTTAAGGTTAGTAAATGAATTTTCCCTATACCACCTATTCTCAGGATATTAATGTGCACAATGGAAGATATTAATTTTAATAATCACATTTATTTCTTTGATCCAAGGCTAAAGGTGGATACACATTCTTTATCCCCCCATTCAAACCTTAAACCTCTCTATTTCTAGTACCAAATGAATTATATTTAAAAATAATTTATAAAAACATGAGTATTTAAATAAAAACTAATTAAAAGATTAATAGCTGAAAAAATGTTCTCAACTCTCAATCCAAATTTTTTGTTCTCCTCTACCTCGTATCAATAATAGAGATTTAACTTTGCTTGTGTAGAATGTTATATTAGTGTATCCCTACAATTTTAAAATCTCTATGTAGATCAATTAATAGTGTTATAAATAATCTAAATTATGACTACACAATATGTCTATTGTAAGGTCTAGTCGCTTCCATCAGTATGATCATGGGTTTGCCAATAATTTCACTACAATAATCTCATAAATTACAATTTTACAATAAGATATGGAAAATAATATAATAATTTTTAAGTGGACTAGTTTTCATTGGATTGAGATTGATTTTCTTATTCAGTAATGTTGTTAATACAAGAGTGGATAGTTTGGGCCTCTCAACAAGGTGAGTACCATAATAATCTCAAATAGTTTGCATATGAATTACTTTGCTAGTGGAATAGATCTCATGTGGATCGAGATTTATTAACTTATGCAAAAATGCCATTGTTAAAATAATAGATAGTGTAGGCCTCTCAACAAGGTGAGTTCCAAAAGAATATCAAATATTCTACATATAAATATATGAAAAATATTATAGTTTAATTTGTATGCATTTCCAAGTAGATTGATGGGACTATTTTTTCTAATTACCCTGAAATTACCTTGTCAGTATATTGCATTTGTTTGCAATGTGAATGTTGTATGAATCAACAGAAGCATGGGACAAATTTTATAGGGACTTAGAAAATATGATGACATGTTAGAAAAATTTGAAAATTTATATGAAACGAGCTCTCATTTTCCTAGTTTTATTGATGAAAAATGTGAAATATATACATGATATAATATGTACAATAAATTATGGGGGAAGGAGATCGTATAATTTATTTACATTATTAATATAATACATATTAAATTAATAGAAAAATAAATTTTGAACCAAAAATTATGGAAATATGATTGTGATATGTCCATGACTCAAGGATATATATCTAAAGAAATGTTTTTTTAAATTTTCTAACAAGATATTTCAGTATCGATAATGTTTTGACTAGTATTAATGCATTTAGATAATTGAGAAGTGGTATACTTATATTTAATAATTTATAAATGTACTAAGGTGGATCAAGACTAAAATATCTTGTGTGTCCCAATTAGTTTATATAAACATGAAGTTAGAGCATTATCAATTGATTAACATGTACCAAATTTTTATCTATTCATTTCTATTAGTCTAGTAAGTACTATGTCTGCACCAAAATCATGGGGTATGCTACAAAGAATATAAATTATATTATTGATTTAAATTATGTGTTTTATAACATGTTTGGATGTGGTATATAACTTACAAGTTTAATCAAGTGGAACAAGACTGAAATATCTTCATGTATACCCTAACTATCTAGTCTATGTAGGACACGATGGAGCATTATCAATGAATATATGTGTATTGGTAATGTAGTCATTTATATAAATTTAAGAAGCACCATGCCTAAAAAAATTTCATGTCATGTGATATAATAATATCAATTATATTATTGATTTTATTTATACATATAAAAACATGTCTAGATGTGATATGTAACTTACAAGGGCACTTAATCATCCAATGAGACTGAAGTATCTTCATGTATGTCCTAATTAGTCTAGTATATGTAGGACTCAATCAATAATTGTAAAAGTATAGATAATAATGCTATTATAAATGGACTAATTTAAAAAATATAGACTATAACACCATAAATTAGAATTAGGAATGTCTACAAGTAGATTAGATTCGAGTTCAATAATCACCTTGTTAAGTGGTTGAGAGAAAGAATCCCTATGGTTCATGAATTTGGGATAGAATTTGTAGGAAATATCTACCTACCAATATTTTATGTTTAATATCAAATGCAATATGAAAATTTTGGTATGAGTTCAAATCTGTCCAAAAAATTAGAGCCTTGTATCCATGACATGGGAGATATTCCATCTACATTACATCAATTTTTGAAGTTTGTACATGAGGGAATTATTTATGAATGTCCCATGTATGATGTTCCTTTTATATTTTTAAATATAATTGAAATACATATAATACCATGACTCACTTGAGTAAGAACCATCTAAATATAATGGTCCCCTAGCAATATATTCCAATGGAATATCTAGAAACATTTTAAAATGGTGAATCTAGTAATGCTAAGGAAGTTAATGAGGAGAATTATCACCAAGATAATAGTATGGATGAGAATTTTTCTAAGATAGGATTTAATCCAACATGACTAGGAGAATATAGAGATGATATGAATTTATTTTATATTGGAGCTCTTTGAATATCTCCTCAATATTATGGAACACCAACCCAAAAAAAATTAGTTGTTGAAGTAAAATCATTTAGTGTTAAGGTAAAAGGCATATGTTTAATGATTGTTGTAACAAAAGTAAGAAAATAAAATTTCCAATTCCTATCAAAAAATATTTTGAAAATATGAATATGGACTCATGCATGCACAAAATATGGGATATAATGGTCAAGGCTTAGGAACATTTGAATAAAGTATAATAGAACCTCTTTTTCCAACCACTCTTCCAAATAAACAATAAATTTGATATAATAATGATGAGTCAAAGGATCAAGAAGATGAAGTCATTCAAGTAATACATTTTGATGTAGATAATGGATATTTAGGATCTTAGAATCATGAGAATATTATTAATAAATCACCAAACTCTCTTCACATGCAATTCATGAAATCGAAAAAGAATCATTCTTAAGAGACAAAATATATGATGATGATTATTTATCATGTGTTTAAAATATCTTATGAAATTATAAATTAAGAGAAATTAAATTAAATCTCTTGAATTAATTGATCATACTATATTATATGAGATATTGTCTCTTAACAATTTTTAATTATGAATCCATAGTATAATATTTGGGAGCTAGTGTGGACTTTTTTACATTTTATCATAATAATAGATTCCCTTTGAATTTGAGAAAGCATTCTTATTTTGGAGGAGGAGGTTAATTTGTATAGTTTGCACTTTATTAACTACATCTTTTGTGGAGGATAGAACAACTTTATTGAATAACTATTGGCACTAGTAACACACCTAAGAAATTAAAGATGAGCGTCTCTTTGACTAGGACCTCATGAATAAAAACCATATACATAAATTTTAATATAATATCATGACACTTTTGTGTGTTCTTATGCTCATATGCATAGTGTGTCTACTTTTGTTGTGATACATAACCTTGTTGTAAATATTGATGCCAAACCTATAAAGTAAATGATTATAACTTGATGCATCCTAAAGTGACTTTGCTAGTTAAGAATGAAATTCAAAAATTTCTTAATTTTGATTTTATTAGACATATCAATTACTCTGAGAGCATTTATAACATTGTGTCAATTGGAAAAAAACCAAGGGCATTAGGATATGTATGGAATTTCAAAATATAAACAAGGTATGTCCTAAATATGATTGTTTTACATAATATTGATATGATTATTGATTATGTTATTGGCCATGGGATGTTTTCTTTTATAGATGGATTTTCATGTTATAATATAATTAATATTAATCCAAGTGATCAACATAAGATTGTTTCTACAACTCCTTAGGGTACATTTTACTTTGTGGTTTCTCCTTTTGGAATTAAGAAAACAAGAGCTACTTATCAAATGAATGTGACATATATTTTATGACTAAATGTATGAAATCTTAGAGGATTAAGTAAATTATGTCATGGGGAAGTCCAAGAAAAGAGAAAATCACATGCATTATTTGAGGAATATATTTTAAATACTAAGACAATATAAAATACTATTAAATCTAAAAAAAATCTTTGTTGTTACTTCTAGAAAAAGATGGGTTTTATTCTATCACTATATGAGGTAGAAAATTTGATATAGATAAAGCACAAGCTATTATTGAGATGCATCCTAAAAAATATTAACTTGTTGATATAACCCAACCTTTTTCTAGACTACTAAGAAAAGATATCAAATTTGAGTGGGATGATAATGTCAAAAGTATTTCAATGCAATTAAAAATTATCTAGTTGTTCCTCATGTCATGATGCCACTTATCCTGGATAGCTATTATTTCTCTATATATCAGTAATAAAACATGTTTTGGGGAATTTATTAGACAAAATGATGATGATATCAAGTAAAGAGAAATCTAGTGCATCATAACAAATTTGGTGGATTATGAAAATCATTATAACTCAATGAAAAATTTATGTTTGGTTGTCATGTTTGCAACTCAAATTCTTAGACATTATATGTTTAACAATGAAACTCGTGTGATTGATAAAGTTGGTAATTTGAAATACTTGACATCTAAACTCTATCTATCATGAATAATAACCAAATAGGTCATATTGTTTATGGAATTTTATATGAAGTGTGTTTTTAAAAAAATGGTAAAATGACAAGTTATTGCAGATCGGTTAGTTGAGGAAACCTTATAAGACCATGTTCATTTAGTTGATGTTTTCCCAATGAGTTTGTAATTAATGTTGTTGATAATTAGAAATTTAATATGTATTTTGGTGATTCTAAATTTATTTTGGGTGTGGGAGCCAAAATTGTACTAATCACTTCTGAAGGAGAGGTTGTGCCATTAGCTTATAGATTTAGAATTTTGTGTACTAATTAAATTATAGAATATGAGGCACTTATCATAGGACTCCATACATTAGGTATATAAAAATTAAAATATATTAAAGTCTATGATGATTATCAATTATTTGTTAATCAAGTAATAGATATATATTAAACTAGATAATATAAGCTCATTCCAGATAGATATTTGGTACAAAGTTTGATTGTGCAATTTGATGAGTTTGAGATTGATAATATTCCTAGAAAGGGTAATAGACATGCAAATGCTAAGGATAGTGATTTTTATTTTATTCATATTTATATTAATACTAATTGTGCTATATTGCATATCAAGATATTCAAAAAACCTATCATTGAGCTAAAAAATAGAATCTTTAGATGCATTAGCATTGGAAAGTGGAATGATAAAATCACAATGGTATATAGATGTGTTAATTTTTTAATTAGAATAAATAATTCCTTAAATTTTTTAAATAAATAATAGAAATAAGCTACATAGATATCTAAGCACATATGTCATTATTGGAGATGTACCTTTTAGAAGGTATTTTGATAGCCAATTACTTATATGTCCTAGATGTGAAGAATTTATAAATGCATTACAAAAATTTCATGATAGTAAATGCGATGGACACTTTAGTTAAAATACCATGTCATATAAGGTAGTTAATATGGGTTATTATTGGAAGATAATGGAACATGATTGTGTAGACATATAAATTTACATTTATTGCTAAAATGATGTACTTGTGACCACTCCTTATACACACTTAACTCATCCTTGATTTCATGTTCCTTGACCTCCCTTCACTTTTTATGTAGATGACACTTACCTCTTAATCAAACAATTATTATAAATATCCATATCTAACATCCTAAACAACCTAAGCTCACTTTTAGAATGATCCACACTTCTAGTTTACTTGTCTCTTCTCTTCAGACAAGGCCACTCCTTTTGGATTATCCCACACCCTGGTACTATCCAATTATACTAGCCACATCCTCTTACTAAATAATGGCTAGTTGTTCAAATTTAAATACACCCAATGGATCACCCTATGTGTTTCACAAGTCTAATCTAAAGGAATTCCAAAATGATCACTATAAAGCCACATTTTCTAACATTATCAACGAGAGGCTCATATGATAGAAAAGCACTAGAATATTTAACTATATATTGAGAGAAAAACACCTAGTTTTTCCCATATAAAGTCCACATAGCCCTAATATCCATTATCTAAGTTTGAATCCACCTCCAAAGTCACAGGTCATTGTTGAATCACTTAAACACCCCAATATTGCACCAACATTTAGCATTTTGCATTAGGCTTTCACTCACAACATCGTAGCATGGGAGAACTACATAGATTTTGATCCCTCCTTGAAGTATTGATACTATTAATGAGGTTTTAAGCACACCAAAGGACTTATGAGGTAACCTATAATGTTATAAGATCAATGTTTCAAAACTCACTCCAAGGCATGAGTTGTGGGGTATTCAATTTTATAAACAACCACTTGGTAGAATAACATCAAAGCATAGGTTGTTTACCACAATAGTGAATGGATGAATGGAACTAAAATAAATAAGAAATCTACTTGAAATGGTTGTATGTTCATTAATATAGAGTGGGTAGGACCAAAATAAACCACCAAAGGAGGTAAAGGTAGGGTAGGAAAGAAAGATTTGTTCCAAGAATCAAGAAATCTCCCAAGTTGGTTTCATGAAAGTGACAAGTTCTAAAATAATGCCTAATTTCAATTTTTAGCATAAAAAATAAGTAGACAGAGTAAAGCGTCTAAGGATAAAGGATATAATAAACTTATATTTATTGGCTAAAGGTTTTTACCACTAGAATGCAGTTGAACATCTGAAAGTGGGAGATTATAGCTAAGAAAACATAGAGCATCAAGATTTGTTGTAAAATACTAGAAAGCTATATCAAGGACACTTCTAAAATAGTCATGAATTACTCAATAGACATATTATCATTAAGCATAGATGCATATCAATCTAAAATAGCTTATGTTCATTCCCAATTAACAAAAACTAGTAACTAATACAATAAATCACTTAAAATAGTTATTAAACATAATGAAAAACTGAATACACCAACAAGATTGAAATACTTAATAATTAAACATAGAATTAGATACGAAAATGTATACAAAGACCAACTTATAGAATACTCTAAATGTTTTCTTTGTTGTATTGAATGTTGAATTCTTCTCTTCTTACAATAAAAAATTACATGTTTATATAGGCTTAGGGAAGGGATCAACTCATCCTCTAAGTTGATTTTAAATTTTAAATCTTGTTACAATTCTATTAGAATTTGAGTATAAATTTTAACTCAACTTGATATTTCTGAGCTTGATTTTAAACCATGGTTACAATTCTATTAAATCCACTTGACTTTAGCATCTATAAGTTGAAGGTTGAAACTCTACACACATAATATTTTCAAACTTTTATTGATTACTAATACTTTGTATATTGTAGGAACATGTCGAGTCTCAATCTCTATAATTTTATGCCTTAAGGGGTGCACCAAGAAAGGGGTGGGCAGGCCATCGAAGCTTTGTAAGATTGTTATTCCTTTTTCCACTTGCCATCTACACACTTGTCTCCTAAAACCATTTACCCTAAGCTTTTTCTTCTTAGTTTTACCCATTCTAGTATTTCCCTCCTTTTATTCCTCCTTTTCTTTCCTTAACATCCTTTTGGATAGTCATTTGTATGGGGTTGACCCAGTATAGTTTAGGGTTATTTTTCATTCTCTTAGTTTGCTAGTCTTTTAGCCAACCCAGCTCAGACCTAGTGAATTATCTTTGAAAACACACTAGGTCAACTAGGTCGACCCTATAGAATTGATGTTCTCAAGAGGATTTAGGGAAATATCCACCTATATATATAATTTAATTTCCCACCATTTCATAATAATATAATTATTAGTGAAGAAGTGCAAGCGAACATCTGGTTATTGACCATTCTACTTGAAGAATATAGCTTAGGGTTCCATACTTTCTTTGGAGATATGGATCTTGTCTTATGGATAAGTCTTTTGGATGCTTAGATAGGTTGTGTAGCTTAGAGATTATTTATCTTGGTTGTCTTTACATACCACAACAATCTCTTATGAAACACCTTGGCCAAAGGAGAGATTGACGATTGGTGGGTTCATCTTCAAAGGTAAGTATTCCTAACTTTATTTCTCCTTTGTAAAAGTAGATAGATAATGCATTTGTTTTCTTCTCCCATGTATTAGGATTATATATACATTGATATGAGTATATGTCTTCTAATACATGTTTAGTTTAGTTGTTTTATTTTTTCTAATCCCCACTTTGTGCCACCAGCCTTGGTGTGCACTAAATTAGATTTACTTTCTTGTTATTAGAATAGAGTGAATGTTTTAAACCTTAGAACTAAATTAAGGTTTTTGTGTGATAATGTTAGATTATAGGCTTTTGAACCCTTCTTAGCATGAAATGTTGTGATAAGTGATCCCCTAATCAGGTCTAGTAGACCCCCATATTGATCATGCTTCCACTTAATAAGTGTATTCCCAATCGTAAGTGTAGGTATGCTATATATTATTTGATATATGATTTATTTATAGATGTGATGAATTTATGATTTTATACATTTTGGTGAACCCAACATGAATCATCCCACCACTAGTTGGATTGTCTTCACATTTCTATTTTTGTTTGTTTATTATTAGCATTAGCTTCACTTTGGCTTCACCTTCATTGATACATTATGGTGAACCCAATGTGAAAAAAACCCTTGTAGGATTCATTTCACTTTATTTTTCATTTCTTTTGATCATCATTTTGATCATATATTTTGACATACTGAATCGATTCTATCAACCCAACTATTTATCTATGTGCATAGGTTTCCAGGAATAGGCAACTAGATCGACCCAGTCGATCCAATATAGGTTTCCATCCTTTTAGACATCTAGTCTAGCCTACTAGGTTGACCCAATCAACCCCTTATAGTTTCAACACTTTGTAGTAGGTTCTTGTATAGCTTGATTGATTATGTCAACCCAGTTTACAAATTTTGCCAACATACTTCAAGGTTCTTCATTAACAATCTTCCTTCATTACATCTTTGATCCACCAAGGTTTTTTTATACCTCTCTCTCTATTTATTTTTTTGTATTTATTTTCATAATTTTTAGTCTTTAAAACTACCTTTGCATAGTCAACTGCATCGACACTGCCAACCCAATTCTATGTTTTATGTGCTATCTAAAATAACTGCATCAACCCTACTAACCCAGTTCATTCTCAGATCTTGCTTCTATAGTACTGGTTTGACCCTATTGACCATGTTATATATTTTGTGTATATAGTGTCAACACTATACCTTGTTTCAAATTGGAATTAACATTATATTTGTTAGTAATTATCTACACATTTATTTTCTTGTTGTTTGCATGCTTAGAATAGTTCACATAGTTTAATTAGGGGATTTTTAATTAATCACTTAGTTTCACTATTTATAATTTATGCACACATGACCAAATCACATAATTTAGACAAGAATTTTAACATTATGTCTAACCAAGGCCAACCTACTTAGATTTCATCACCAAGGGGGAAGTTGACTTGATGCTCTAGTCAAGTTTAAAGCATGGTTAATGGTATATTTTGGATAATCACTCTACACCCTTATCACTATGATGTGTGAAGTAAGGGGGTAGTCCCTAATACCAAACCTATATCATTTCCACTATAGTCTCTTTCAACTCAAACTACTTGAAACCATCCCTAGATTGCTATCTAGTACCTTGCTTATAGCCAACTTCTCATCACATTAAAAATCATATCTTAATAATCTAATAAACATTCAAGTTAACCAATTATTTATATCTTTACATTTCAAGTTGATTGATTTCTATTTACTCAATTATATGCACAAAACCTTGCATCATCCAGTGTCGGTGCAAGATTTTGTTTTGTGTGCTTTAATTGGATTGGCCTGCATTAATCCAATTAATTATTTATTTCCTTTCAGTACTAACTAATTTTCATTACTTGCAAAGTTATCTTGTTTTATTTTACAATCTATTTTTAGACTTATTGAATTCCCTATTTATTTTACTGGATCGATCTAGTACCTTTTCTACTTTCTATACACTATACAGGATCGACCCAGTCGACCCTATACAGTTTTATAGTCCTTATTTCTATACTAGGTCAACCCAGTCAACCCTACACTATTTCAATCACATCATTGTCCTTTGCTTTCTCATCTCTCTTATTTTACCTTCATCATGGACTTTTTGTTTGGTTATACACTTAGTCATAGTCAACAAACATGATGAAATTTACCAATCCTAATAGGGTCTTTTATAGATAGAGTAGGGCACTTCTTTTAGATGCTAGTACTATTCATATTTTCACTCATATAATGAATTATGAGACCCCTCCAAATACCTTTTTGTATCATAATCCTCTTATTTTATTAGAGGATAAACTTGAGATAGAGTATAAACTTGAAATGCTCTTCTTTATTTCCAAATTTCCTCAACATAAAGGAAAGGATCCTTCTATAGTTTATAACCTCATGATTAGTGGTAAAACTAAAGAACCTCATTCACATACTCCTACATTCTCAACTGGATTTTTGGCTACCACTTTCTTTGGTTCTGAACTTCTTCCTTCAATTTTGACTCCTTATGTCATGAAATCTTCTTCTCTAACCTCTTCTACCTCCATGGCTAGTATCTCAACTAACATGGTAGGTTATACATCTAGTGGAACTCTCATAAGATCCACTATCTTTCATATTTCCACTAGTTCCTTGTTTTCTACCCAAGGCAATCATGCTTCTATTGCTTCTTCCTCTCAACCATTCACAAGTCCATATTTTTATTCACAAGCAAATTTTTCCACTAGTGCCTCACATTCTCATAATTATTATCAAACTTATATCAACACTAATAGTGGTACCCAAGCCACAAATACAAACACAAATGCCAATTATAATGCTTATAATACTAATCAAACACACTACATTTTATTTAAAACTCTTAATCAAATGAATATCTTTCAAGCTCATAACACAAATCAAATGATGAGAATGCAAAACTACCTCCTCAATCTTTAATATCATCTACAACCAATGGCTTGGGGCACACATAACTAGAATGTTCCCCCTCCTCGTCTTTAAGATTCTCAAGGAAATCTCATTCCTCAACCTCCTTTAGTTAATAAAACCATCAAGCATCTACAAAATGAACATCTCACTACTCAAATTGCCAACATTGTGTTAGGACCCGGAAGCACAATTGATTACCAAGAAACTAAACATGCAGAATTAACTAGAAGTAACAAGTAACTAGAATTCAAAAATAACACAAAATATGAGAGACAATACCCAATTGTATTAATACTCTTCCAGAAGGAAATACAACAAAGAAGATGCCACAGTCTTCTTCCTTACATGCCTCTAGGGCTCCCACACCTCTAGGGCATAAACAATAAAGCTCTTCAAGAGCTCACTCTCTCAATTACGGTCCCAACACACAACTCAAACATAGAGTTGGTGTTCACCTCCAACCAGTCAGTATCACTACTGCCAATACCACTAGTCAGTATCACTACTACCAGTACCACTAGTCAGTATCACTACTGCTAGTACACAAGTACTCCACGTACTCCACGATTGAGTACACACCGTACTCCAAGTAGATCTCCCATGAGCTTGCTACACTGATTGTGTTGATGATCTCCCTAATCTTGCTGCCTCCTACAAATCAACTTGGTTTTACAACACCTACAAACCTAGATCTCACACACACAAATACCTGTAACTCAAATGATCTTACTTACTATGTAGATCTCCCATGAACTTGCAATAACCTGTAATTCAAATGATCTTACAATTGGAAGGATCTACCTTGCCTTCCTCTATTTCTCTTTGAAGTGTTGCTATCACCTTTGATCTTGCTACCCCGTAGATCTCCTTTGACCTCACACACACACATGAAGAACCCTTCTGATTCTCCAAACTAGCACCCTTGTGGATCTCTACCAGATCTTACAACAACCTATAGATCTACTTGATCATACACACTTGGCACTATGGCACTAGGAGGAACACACCTTGCTCTCTTCACTCTGAAGGAGCTAACCTTGCTCTCTTACTCTCTAGCACACTTTACAATACAACCCATGAGTCTCTTAAATAGATTTCATGCAAACAATAATTAGACATCTAATTACAATAATTAGATCCATAGCTCCAAGACTAAAATTAGCCTTTAACATGCAAACAACTAGTTCGTTAACTAACTATTCATGAACTAGCAGTTTTGGAACCACACAGGTGATCGACGTCAGTCCCTATTTGGCTAGAGATGACCAATGTCAGCTGATACCTGACTAATGTCAGTTGCTCTGCTCATTGGATATGATCGACGTCAGTTGATCAGACCGATGTCAGTTGCTCTGCAACTCAGTAACCTCTCAATAACCTCCTCCATGTTTGCATCAGTGAAAATTTTAGCTCCACAACCTAACAATCTCCCACTTGGAGATAAACAGCTGCACTGTACCTATACCTATACATCATCTAATTTATTTCCTAGCTTGTATCTCTCTTTAAGATCAATCTTGAAGCCCAACCACCACACATCCTGTGGTGTAACACCTATCATCTAAGTAACCTGCCACATCTACATCTACAAACCCATGTAGAAAAGAACTTAACCCTGCATCGCATGTTGACCTGCTACTGGTCCCTCTTAGATACCTGAGAATCCATTGAATTGCTTTCCAGTGCTTCCTTCCTAGATTGACTACAAACCTACTGATAACTCCCACTACTGGGGCAATATCAGGGAGTACACATGTACTCAACCTCATCATGTGATTGGGGACCCTGTTCTGTGAACTGTCCATCCATAGGTGCGCTTGCTGTTTTGCATCCTGCACTACATTCACACAATCATCCTGTGAAAACATCAACTTGTGATCTTCCCTGTCTTTAGGATTACTCATGCCAAAGAATTTCACTGCTCCCAAATTCTTCATGGCACAACACTGAACTAACCTTACCTTTAGCTCAGCAAAACCTTATATGTATGAACCTGCAACAAGCATACCATCCACATACAGTAACAAGATAATGTTGCAACCATCATCCAACCTGGTAAAGAAACACACAATGGTTACAATGACATTGACTAAAGCCATGCTTTGTCATCCACCTATCAAACTTGTACCACTGTCCTACAGCTTCCTCAAGACCATATGCCCTAGCCTTCCATCTCACATGTCCATTCTATCTATTCTTTAACCAAGGAATCCATTTGTCTCTCAGTGCTTTTATCCCAGCTGGCAACTCTACCAAATCTCCCATTTGGTTCTGCATCCTAGGAATCAAATTCCTCATCCATGCCATGCTCCCACTATTTCTTGGATCCTTTCTTGCTCTACAATGAGCAATGAGTATAAAGAAAAGGAACAATGAATTTAAGGCTTACTTACCCTTTCAGTCCTCCATATGGGCATTTGAGACTCCTTGACAGCTTGCTGTCCACCCAAAATCCATTCCAGTGATCGACCTCGGTCACCACATAGTCTACATCTGACTGACATCAATTCCATGCGACTGTCTTGATCACCGACACTAGTTATCCTACCGATGTTAGTTGCCACCTACCTGACACCACCAACTTTGCTTGTCTGCACATGATCGACATCGGTGCCTGTCTGTTCGACACCGATTTCCCCTAACTGACATCAGTACCTATGTTTTTCTGTGAGTGATGACTTTTTACCTGTGAGCTTTCCTTGAATCATACCCATGTCCAAACTACCCTGCTCAGAAGTATCCAACCCCATCCACTGATCTCTGTCTGTCATCTCCTCCAAGAACACCAAGGCTTTCCAGTTCTTAAGTTTGTCAAATACATCAGACTTCTTTTTCTTGCAATAAACACAATCCTTTTTTGTAGCATCCCTCTTCTCACAAAAATCTCGGTCTATGCTCTCTGAAGTTGAACTCTTACCATTTGACTTAAGAACATCCATTCCCTTCTCACTTATGTGACCAAGCCTACAAAGCCACACCTGTGCAACAGAAGTGGAATCAGTAATACAAGCAAGTAGATAAAGAGTACTTGCTTTCTTACCACATGCTAATTCAAGTGCATCCTTGGTAACATTCCAAGAATTCACTGTGAGAGTTACTATGCATTTCTCATCACCCAACTTCCCTATAGAAATTAGCTGCATCTCCAGGACTAGGACCTGCATGACCTCCTTCAACACCCATGTGTTGGCCGTCTACAATTTCAGCCGCACTTCCCCTTTGCCAAAACTTTGACAAGGCACACCAGCCCCTAAATAAATCTTTCCAAAGTCTTTAAGGACCTTAACATGGAAAAATACTCTATTTCAGGCTGCATAAAAAGAGGCAACAAAATCTATAAAACAAGATTCTACTTTATCCAAGGAACATCCCATAGCATCCTGTGTAACAACACCTGCAACATCTGCTTCTTTAGTTCCTTCATGTTGATCTTTTGCCAACCAACAATATTTCTTTACCTACTCTTTCTTTCCATAACACCGTAATTGACCATTCTTGCTTTTCAATTCCTCCATTCTTAGTTTAATTTCTTCTGCCATTGCTATACTCCCACTCAATCAGAAACCCCTGAGAGTGACCTATAATCAAACACAAACTTGCTCCCTGTAACCTTAGCTCTGATACCAACTGTTAGGACCCAGAAGCACAATTGATTACCAAGCAACTAAACATGCAGAATTAACCAGAAGTAACAATTAACTAAAATTCAAAAATAACATAGAATATGAGAGACAATACCTAATTGTATTAATACTCTTCCAAAAGGAAATACAACAAAGAAGATGCCACAGTCTTCTTCCTTACACACCTCTAGGGCTCCCACACCTCTAGGGCATAAATAGTAAATCTCTTCAAGAGCTCACTCTCTCAATTAAGGTCCCAACACACAACTCAAACATAGAGTTGGTGTTCACCTCCAACCAGTCAGTATCACTACTACCAGTACACAAGTACTCCATGTACTCCATGATCGAGTACACACCGTACTCCAAGTAGATCTCCCATGAGCTTGCTAAACCGGTTGTGTTGCTAATCTCCCTGATCTTGTCACCACCTACAAATCAACTTGGTTTTGCAACACCTGCAAACTTAGATCTCGCACACACAAATACCTGCAACTCAAATGATCTTACTTACCATGTAGATCTCCCATGAACTTACAACAACCTGTAATTCAAATGATCTTACAATTGGAAGGATCTACCTTGCCTTCCTCTATTGCTCTTTGAAGTGTTGCTATCACCTTTGATCTTGCTACCTCATAGATCTCTTTTGACTTTGCACACACACATGAAGAACCCTTCTGATTCTCCAAACCAGCACCCTTGTGGATCTCTACCAGATCTTGCAACAACCTCCAGATCTACCTGATCATAAACACTTGGCACTGTGGCACTAGGAGGAACACACCTTGCTCTCTTCACTCTAAAGGAGTTAACCTTGCTCTCTTACTCTCTAGCACACTTTACAATACATCCCATGAGTCTCTTAAATAGATCTCATGCAAACAATAATTAGACATCCAATTACAATAATTATATCCATAGCTCCAAGACTAAAATTAGTCTTTAACATGCAAACAACTGGTTTGTTAACTAACTGTTCATGAACTAGCAGTTCTAGAACTACATAGGCGACCGACGTTAGTCCTTGTCTGGCTGGAGATGACTGACATCAGCCGATACTTGACCGATGTTAGTTGCTCTGCTCACTAGATATGACTGACGTCGGTTGATCAGACCGATGTCGGTTGCTCTGTAACTCAGCAACCTCTCAACAACCTCCTCCATGTTTGCATTAGTGAAGCTTTTATCTCCATAACCTAACACATTGATATAGGAGGTATATCACCTAAAATTTCTTATAATGGGTCAATCGATCCTACTCTTCACATCAAAACATTTATAAATATCTATAAGGATTAGGTCAAATTAAACACCTTTATTGTTACTAAGTACCTATCCAAAACCTTCACAAGTGATGCCTTGGAATGGTATAATCAACTTAGAGCTCATTATATTTCTAGTTTGGTGGACTTAGTAAATATTTTAGTGCAAGAATTCCAAACTAATGATATTCTTGAAAAACACTTTGGCCCATTTCATTAATTATAAACAACATGAGAATGAAATTTCCCAAGCCTTTGTTAAGAGATGAAAGACTTTGTCAAACAAATGTGAACTAACATGGAAGATGGTGATCTTTTTCATCTCTTTAAAAATGCTCTCTTTCCTAAATTACACTCTCAAATATGCACTCTCTCTGCATGTACATTTGAGGAGGCTATTAACCAAGCTAAACATCAATATTTCCTAATGCATCAATTTAAGCCACCCTAACCTTCTGTAGGTCCTCATCTAAAAAACTAAAATATCACCAATGATGGTGTTACTAATTCTTATAACACCATTCACAATGTTCAAGCTATTGTTTCTAACCCTTCTTCAAAACAAGCCCCTTCTTCTCAACAATATACTAATACTCATTTTTCTTCACCAAACAACATTAACATTTACAAACCTCTATCCTCAATTGAATTTCTAAGGCATATACCTAGGCCTCTTCCATGATAACTTGAACTTATTCATCCTATGAAATTTTGGTATGATCCTAACAAGTTTTGTTGGTTTCATGATAGTTGGGGTCATTCTCATGAGACCTATAGACAACTTCATAATTTAGCTATGTATTTCCTTCTTGGCCCTAATTTTGATCATGATTACATTATCCATAAGCATCAATAAGCCTATGAGATTGATTTTAAGGACTATAAATCACATGACAAAACTCAATCTTTAAATCAAGCAAATGCTCATTTGGCTATCTACAAAGATCCTTTACCTAATCATCAATCAATTCAAGATACTCAATACAAGCCCACCCCTTCCACCAATAATGTAGAAATTCTTGTTGAACCAACTTTCAAAGAGAATGTGGTTAGCATGACTAATATGTGAAGGGTGGTGTCTTTCATTGATTCCCAACCTATCTACACTCCTCCTTCACATAAGACATCATGTTATCCAGGATTCTTCTCCTACTCATTTAAATGAGTTGGGTCAAGAAGATCTTATCACTTTTGATGATCCAATTTTTTATTCCCCCTTAGATAACACATCCCATTCTATTTCTACCACTCTTCCATCATCTTCCAATGCTAATGATAATCAAGATTCTACTAACACTTCTTCTTCCAATTCTCAAAATCAACTTAAACCAACTAGTTTATCACCTCAACATGATTTACCACCTTGTTCTAAACCTTCTTCTTATTATTATTATCAATAAAAATTCCAATGTTCTTCAACTCCTTCTTCTGAGGACCTTCTTAACCATTATGCACCTTTATCTAACAACCTTATTATGGGCTATGATGAGTGGGATCCCATTGTAGAGCTCACTAATCTCCCATCTTAAATTTCATTTCTTGAGCTTATGAGGACTTTTCCACATCATAAAAACTATCTCATGTAACTCTTATTTGATATGAATGTCCCTCATCCTCCTCTGGTAGGATGAGAGGCATCTTTATGTGGATATGAAGATAGTATTTTATAATAATGTGAAGAGATGTCTATCCACATTGAAGAAACCATAGACACTTCTTTTTATTTAAAATTTTCCATAGCTTCTATGATTCCTGATGAGATTCTACTTCATGTAGATGATCCTCCCTTATTCATTATCTACCAAATAGGTGATATCCAAGTCAATCATGCATTGATTGACGAGGGTTATAGCACCTACATTACTTCTCTTGATTTCATTAATACCCTCTTATATTATGAATGCAATTTAAAGTCTACATGCAGCACATGTCAATGATATGATAGATGGAAAATGCCACCTCTAGGTTGTGTGTGGCTTCCCATTACCATCCCACCTATCACTATCCATGTGAAGGTGATGATATTTAACTTCCCCCTTTATTATAACATCTTGCTTGGTAGGCCATAGACTCACCACATGAGAGATATTACTTCTTCAACCTACTAATGTGTTAAGTTTCCTCATAATGGAGCCATTTATAGGATTCAAGGTGACACTAACCCTTATAATTTTGAATAATTCCAATATTGTAGTGTCTTCAATATTCCTACTCTTGAGCCTTTGTCAAGTGTTTCATTCTATGAGTCTCAATGTCTTATCTTTCCCATTAATTCAACCTGAGGTTATAGTGGGCATCTTGAGCTCATTGGTAACATTCCTCTTACCATTTTAAATTTTGATGATGATGAGCCCAATAAGATTAGCTTAAAGATCAAAAATTTTTATTTCTCACCTCATCTCATCTCACAGCTTCCTTCTTCCTTACAACCTCATTCTCACAAGCCTCCTTGTGATGACATTCTTGTAGTCTTGACTAAGACTAAGCATTATATTCACTATGCTTCATCAGATGACAATGTTATCCCTACCTTTATTATTAATTTTCACAACCTAGATTATGATGATGGTTATTCCTTACACGATCCATTGTTAGTCAGTCTTGTACAAGCCTATGATGCTGAGATTGTCCATTACCATTCTTCTTTAATTGAGTATTTTTGTGTATCTCATCATTGTCCTTCACTTATAGTTTATAATTTTTTTATTTTTCCCCTTTATCATAGGGTAGAGATAGCACCGATACCTCTAGTTTCTAAGGATCTAAATAATACTATACTCATGGATTATGCTATGACTAGGCCTTATCATTTTGCTAGGTACCCTGACCCTCGTAACTAGTTTACCCCTAAGGTTAGTGAAACTCTCCTTAGACCTTCTATAGATCTTGATCCTCCCTCAATAGAGCTACTTATAAGTTAAGCCTCTTCCTACTCCTAATATAGTTAATCATATTACCTCTCCTACTCTTACTGAGCCTACCTTTGTTTCTAATACTACCATTCCTTCCATTGAGCCTCGTTCTACTCCTTCCTCATCATCACCCTCCCTTGGTGATGGTTTGATTCCCTTACCTAAGATGGCTCCTCTACCCACCAAATAGGTTGATGAGTGCTCTCCAGCTTCTTATACTCCTATTATACCTCCTTTCATGATTACTTCTCCTAAAACCACTCACAAATGTATATGTTGCTTTTATGGGATAGATAACCATTCTTTCACCCATTATCACACATTGTGATAATATATTGATAACTTTCATCCTTCTTCCCCATCATCAGATAAAGACATACTTCCTCCAAAGTTAATTCCTAAGTGCATGCCTAAGTTTGGTGAGGTATATTGTCTATGGCATCTATGTGACACCCATCACACTGATCATTGTCACATCCTACAACAACATCTCAAAGATCATCTTATATCCATTCCTGGACCTTATTCTATTCCTACCATAGGTCATTCCTGCAAGAAGGTTTTTCCTCATTCTCCCATGGCTCCACCTCTAATGGTTCCATCCCCTCCTATGGTCCCTTCACCACTTTCTATGCCTCTACCTATGATTCCTTCACCTATGGACCTTCCCTCACCTATGGATCCTTCTCCACCTATGAGTCCCTCACCTATGGATCCTTCTCCAACGGTGATTCCTACATCTCTGGTAGATCCTACTCCCATACATTCTCCTAAATATCCATTGCATAATTTCTCTCATCGCCATGATCTTATGAGAATTCCTAATTTTTAGTTGAGGAGATCAAAAAAGAAGTATTTTCCCAGTATTCATTGAAAATTGATGAAACCTTAGCAGTAGTTCAATTACAGCTTCATAGAGACTTATATGATGTATTAGATAATGTGTGTGGATATATTTACCAATATTTATGAGTACATGCATGATGCTTTCATATTTATATTATATTGGACATGTGCTCTAATCTTATTTCTATCTATTATATCATTTGACACTATCTCAAATTTTTTCTTATCTTATATCATGATTCTTATTTGTACTATATCTTGATTATCTTATCATTTATATTTGCATATGGTTGTTTTTATTTATCATTGCTTTGCCTTTTTCGATGGATTTTTTCTCAAAACCATCTTTCTTGTATCTTCATGATTATTTTGCTTTCTTATCCTTATTTTTCATAGATAATTTGTCATGGTGACTTGGTTATACAAACCCTATCTCCCTTGGTTATTATCTCCCTTTACCATGTGATTAGTTAGCAACCAATCTATCTCATTATTATCTCCTTTTACCAGTCCACTTTGGATCTCCTTTTTTCCAATTCCTTTTTCCACAAACTAAGTATATACACGGTTGAGATTTTAGATCACATGCTAGTTCATTGTCAAGCCTAAGTGTCCTAGTCAGTCTTTGTCTTTGGTTGCTTAGCTTCCTTTAGCCTTAAACTATAGTTAATTCAAGTGTATCACTATATCTCTCATGATTGGTAATTCCAAATCCATATGGAGGAGGAATCTTAAAAAGCCTTCAAAATAAAGTTAAAAGCCAAATCATTTAAATAAAAGGCAAAAACATTCTTAAAAGTCAAATCACACTAAAAGATGTGATTCAAATCACATCTCCTTGTTCTAGTTGAATCTCAAACTCCATAATTGGCCTCACAGTAGAGCTTAGGTCCTTTGGGGTATGGTAGGCTAGTAGATTAGAAGAGGATAATAAAAAAATCTTTTAGTGTTACCTAATTTCTCAAGCAAAAACCCAATCTTCATAGTAGATCAATGGCTCTGTAAGGGGTCCTAAAGAATGGGGAACACATCATGGGAAGGTGGTTCTATTTTAATTGTCCTTGTAATAATCTACTGTCATGAGTTGATCTTAGAAGCACACTTATTTGCCTACAAAGCTTTGTGTCTATAGAAAACAAGTTTCCTTTGTACATAGATGACCACTAGTCACTTAGTGTCTTTTCATGTCCTTAGTATGTATCTTGCCTCCTAAGGTCTTCTCATAAGATGCCTAAGTCTTAATTTTTACACTCCTTTTTTCACTCTTTATATCCCTCATATTTCCTCTTGAGAAATATTTTTTTGTCTACTGATCACTCCCCTTTGGATTTCATTTATGAGTTGCATTGTAAGACTATAGATATGACCCAACCATCCTCACAAATTACCATATTTTCTTTCCTATTAACCATATCCTTTTATTACCTAATTTTCCTATCTATTCCACCCCAGTGGTGTTCTATTTATCGAGTTACAGTATAAGACCATGGATAGGACCTAACTCTCCTCACAAAATTTTCCAATAACCAAGTCACCATCCAAATTACATGTGTCAAATTTGAGATAATATTCGATTGATTATGAATCTACATGTCATTGACATGTTTCCTATCTTGATTTAGTATGTTTTATGCTTAATTCATTTCTCTTATAGTTTTTATCTTCTTATTTTCTAAGTGTGTGTAATATTTCAACCATTTCTTGAATTTTTCATACTTCCCAACCTGAATTAGTATGATTAATTTAAGACCAAACTTTTGCAATTTTCTTTTTCTTTCATAATTCTTAGCATGATTTAGTATGATTGATTGACTTAATTAATTTGTTTTTGTACCATTTATGCCCTTTTACATACCATCCATTTTATTACATTGTTTTCATACTTCCCAACATGATATTAGTATGATTTTACTTGTTTTAATTTGGTGCAAAAATATTTTATATTGGTTTAAAAAAAATTCCTTTTTACCATCTTGTTTTGCCATTTATTGGTTCTTTATAGTTAGTCATTTATTGTTATTACACATTTCTAAACTTGAAATAGTGTGTAATACATTTTCTTGCTTGATTATATTTTTCCAAGTCCTTTTGCCTATTTTTTTTAACCATGCATGTGTTTTTCATAATGTTAGAAAAAAAACCACATCTTATATATTTCTTATAAAATATACAACAAAGCTAAATACATGTGCTAGATAGAAATATATCCAAAACATCCACATACACAATGATAATAAACAAATAGAATCAACCATAATGACAACATACACATCCAATAATATGCCAAAATGATCCATCACTCACTCACACACACACACACACACGCACACACACGCACACACACACACACACACACACACACACACATCATGAATTTAATACAACATATACAACCATATATAATGCTCTAACTCAATGGCTAGGATCCATCCTATCTATCTCATGGCCTAGCTATGCTACCTATTGGGGCCTCCATCTGACTCCTCTAAATAGTATATTATAAGGAGGTCATTTGAGATCTCAATCCCTCTACTTATCCTTGTAGGTGAATTACCTACATTTGTGACTCTACCAACTAGGTCTAAATGTCTATCATCTATGCTATTATAGCCAGATGCATGGCTCTCTCACCTACTAGGGCCTACCATGCATATAACTCCCTAGCACCCATCACTTCTAGTGGTTGCATCCTCTCCCTCTACACCTATCTACCTCTCTAGTTAATCTAAACTAGCTCACTTAAGATAGGGCAGATGGTACACTCAGATCGTCCACTATCATGGGGTCATATGGCCATAAAGTCTCATCTAGGATGTCATAAAGTGCTTCCTTCACTAGGGACCCCCATCTCTCCTCTACATCCTCACCTACACCTACAAAATCCCATGAGATGGATATTAGATCATTTTTATATCTCATAATATATATCTATCTCTACTTATAAATGAAAACTTAAGCAATAAATTAATCCTTTTTAACTTATATGTATCTTAGCTACTATGGTCTTGCCATCTGCATGACCACCTAGTATAATATCCCCATCTGCATAACCTCCTATCACCTCCTTTGTAGGTTGTATCCTCATCTCAAACCTGACTATCATAACTCATGCCAATCTTAGCCTACGTATGAGTGGTCTCTCTATCATCTCCTCTAGATCACCTATGGGTTTATCTAGGATGGTAATAGTCTCCACTCTCTCTTGTTCTTCCTACCTCCATCAATGTTTTGTCTTTAGTGGCCACTACTCATCTCATTATGGACTCAGTAATGATACATCTAGTATTTATACATCTATATCCTTATCCTCTTGCTTAGCTCCTCATTATGCTTGACCAATCCATGGTCAATTTAGACATGGCCTCAGTGTCAACCTCACTACTAGTGGACCTAGTCCTCTCCTTCATCATGGTTCCCTCACATG
The DNA here is from genome assembly GCA_037957365.1 of Torreya grandis. Taxonomy (NCBI): domain Eukaryota; kingdom Viridiplantae; phylum Streptophyta; class Pinopsida; order Cupressales; family Taxaceae; genus Torreya; species Torreya grandis. The sequence goes on from JARHVA010002015.1 coordinate 934,163, forward strand.
TCAAGCCCATTACTTAGGTCAATGTTATTAGATGAGGTAGGACCATCTGTCATATGTGGCTCTTTGTACTAGAAATAGTGTCTAACCACCTCTATCCTCACTATCAATGATACAACTATGCCCTAACTTGCCCATGTAACTATTATGTGCTCATATGGCTATCACACTATGCCTACACATCTCACTGAATATAGCATTGGCATGTGGGGCATGGTCTATGCTACTTGGTCCTCCCTCCATATTCATACTTAAAGTAACCTATCATTGATCACATGGGGTAACCCATCTGATCAGTATATAAGAAACATGTCATATATCCAAACTATCAGTAATATAAATGGTCTTATGATCCTCTACCCTTTGATCAACATCTCATATAGATCATGTACTAGTTACACCCAGATGATAAATCCTAGGTCATATAGAACTCATTCCTCTAAGATCATCCTACTCAAGGCTACCATGAATAGTGTTACTTTGCCATCTGACTTATGACATAGCACCCCTTATCTCATAAGGCCTATCATAGACTTTCATATCTCTAGAATCTATGATGTATAGACATAAAAAATGCTAACTCTCTTGCCTCATAATATCATCTTTGAGCCTATAACTAATATGAGTAAGGCTCTTCTCTCCTTTAGGCTATTTGGTATCCCTACAGTCACTTGCACTCCTATTATAGGTATCCCCAGGATGGCATATATATCCTCTAGCAAGATATCCACCTTTACTATATCCCCATCCACCTCTCATCTAAAAGTGTTAGTCAATCATTCCCAGTAATTGAGGAACATGACTAATAGATCAACACTGAGGGGGATCCAACACATCTATGTTATCTTGCTAGACTTATGGATCCTAATCTAGCCCTATATCCATATGAAAACTTATCTAACAAGTATGGTAACCATTCCATGTCCACAAGTCTCCAAAATCTCTATCATCCTTGTACCCAAGAAAAAACAAAAGATGTATCAATTCTTCCATTTCATAAATAGTCAAAATATATTTTTTACATCAAAAAAATAAGCCTACATTACTTTATTTTATTTATTTTAGCTTACTTTTAGCCTTATTAGTTCTTCTTGACCTTACTTGGTTATTTCAAACTATTATATCCCTCTTTCAACCTTTTTCACACTTTTTCATATCATTCTAGCTCTTTGGTCAACCTAGTTTGACCAAAAATTTCCTATCTTTTTCTCTTGGTTGACTCAAAAATCTAAGTCAACCCCCTTATCTTCCCCACCCTAGTGACGAGTTTCCATTCTAGACCTTTTAGACCACTTGACAACTTTGAACTAGGCCACCAACTTATAGATTATATAGGGTCAACCCATACCTACTAAGTCTACTCTTTGGATTCTGCTCAATTTCTGGCCTATTGGATTGATTGGGTTGACCCACTATTTTTTGGCTATTGACCCCTTGCATTTTCCTAAAAAAAGTGTATTTTTTTTGGTTTTTTCTTAAATCCTTCAAACCCATTTTTCATCTTCCTATTTACTACTCCTAGAGTCTTATTTTGCCTCATTTTGACATCTAAAAATGCTTAAAATTCAAAATTACTGAAAATAAACTTAATTCAATACAAATTTCAAAAACTAGTTTGAGATTCTTAGCTATGTACCCACTGTTGCCTCTGGAACCTCTCCCTATCTAGCCTATCATCTCCTTTCCATCTTAGCTTGTTTTATCTCTAGAGCTCTTTTTCTCTTCTCTCACAAGTCAAAATAACAAATGAATTGTTTTTTCCCTATTTAAAAAAACTTTTCAAAATTTCAATCTTTCAATTTTTATACTGTGGATTCCTTATTCTGCTTATATCTTTGTTTTTATTCATCCATTTTGTAAACCATAAAATGCATTAGATTCATGATGACATAGATATTCTTTTCCACAATCATATGCCTATCTTCCAATTTTTTTGATTTTTAGCTATTTGTTTCACTAACTTCTACAAGTTTGTCTAGTGTTTTCTACATTGGACACCTTCACATTTCTTACAATCTAATTCTTTATTTATGGCACTAAGGTAAGTTAAAGGTATGTGTTTTTTAATTTAGTCCTTTCATTTATCTTATTTGTTGCTTACTGCACTTTACTTAGCATCAACATTGTGTGTTATCATGTTATTTTCTCAAAGCACCATCTCGTGTTGCACTTATGTGACACGTGATGAGATTCGAGTGGGGCATATGCATACACATAATATTTTCAAACTTTTATTGATTACTAACACTTTGCATCTTGCAAAAACATATCAAGTCACAATCTCTTTGAGTGCATGCCTCAAGGGGTGCATCGAGAAAGGGGTGGGTAGACCATCGGGGCTTTGTAAGATTATTGTTCCTTTTACCACTTTCCATCTACGCACTTGTCTCCTAAAACCATTTACTCTAAGATTTTTATTCTCAATTGTACCCATTCTAATCTTTTCCTCCTTCCATTCCTCCTTTTCTTGCTTTAACACTCCCTTGGATAGTTAACTATACTGGGTCAACTGGGTCGACCCAGTACAATTCAAGGGTATTTTTCACTCTCTTAGCTTGTTAACCTTTTGGCCAACCCAACTCAGACCTGGTGAATTGTCCCCAAAAACATATTGGGTTGACTGGGTTAACCTTATATAGTTGATGTTCCTAGGAGGATTTAGGGCAAGATCCACCTATATATACAAATTCATTTCCCACCATTTCATAAGAGAAGAATTATTAATGAATAAGTGTAAGCAAACATCTACTTATTGACCATTCTACTTGAGAAATAAATCTTAGGGTTCCATACTTTCTTTGGATATACAGATCTTGTATTGTGGATAAGTCTTTTGGATGCTTAGATAGGTTGTGCCTCCTAGAGCTAATTTATCTTGGTTGTCCTTAAATACCAAAACAATCTCTTACGAAGCACCTTGGCCAAGGGAGAGATTGAGACTTAGCGGGTTCATCTTCAAAGGTATGTATTCCTAACTTTATTTCTCCTTTGTAAGAGTAGATAGATAATGCATTTAGATTCTTCTCCCATGTATTAGGATTTTGTATACATTGATGTGAGTATATGTCTTCTAACACATGTTTAGTTTAGTTTTTTTATTATTTATAACCCCCACTTTATGCCACAAGCTTTGGTGTACACTAGATTAGATTTACTTTCTTGTTATTATAATAAAGTGAATGTTTTAATACTTAGAACTCCATTAGGGTTGTGTGATTATGTTAGATTGCAGGATTTGGAACCCTTCCTAGCATGATATGTTGTGACAAGTGATCCCCTAATCAGGTCTAGTAGATACCCATATTGGTCATGCTCCCACTTAACAAGTATATTCCCAATCGAAAGTGTAGGTATGCTCTATCTTCTTCAAGCCAGGATTGATTTATAGACATGATGCATTTTTGATTGCATACAGAAACTATAATCTATTAGTGGTTAAAATATCTAGCAGTTTTATTTTAGTAAGACAATGTAAGTTAGATTCTGTTGTCAGTATTAATCTATATGGTTGTAACTATTTTAAATTAATTAGATCTAAATATATATTTGAATTACTCGATTTATTTTTCCATAACTTATTTATTAGTCACTTAAATTTCTTGATTAACTTTGTCCATGGTTTTATCTTCAAGTATTTCCAAATTACCTTTTGAACACCATTGTTATTTTCATTATTTTTATTTATTTTCCCTCTATATTTTGATTTTACTATGTATTTTGGTGTGGCCATAGCCATCAAATATAGCTCCATCATGTTTTAACTTTGAAATGCATAAACAACACTTAGTAGTCTCTTTGGCCTTCACTTTATAACCTTGATCATCATTAACCCATCATTAGCCATTGATCAGAATAATCCAATAGTTGATAAACTTGGGGCTCATTACACAACTTTATATACACTCCATGATCTCAGTTCCTAGGATGGTGTCATGTGGTGCCATCATGGACCCTTAGGATATCAAGCATATGGGATATTGAATTTGGGCTCCAAGGTTACAAGGTTCTGAATGACTGCCATGTGGATGGTTGATGGGCCCTAAGGACATCAAAAGACTATTTCACCACTTAGATATAGTTCATACCTCTAATTCATTGAGTTTGGAACATGTGGATGACTAATGAAATATTAGAGAGGTTAGAAAATTCAACTTTGGTTATTATTTTGATGATCTAGGTCGTCAGGATTAAGATACATAGACGATCAATGGGACTCAAAGATTCCTTTGGACTTAGAAACTTTTATGAAATTTTATGTATTGAGGATAATGATATTGAGCCATGTTTATGATTGATAGTTGATATGGGGATTCATAATACTGTATACTCTATAATAAAATTGATGTTTAGGAAGTTTTTTATATTCACTGAATAAAACACAAATTGAAATGGGATTAATATGTTAGTCTAAAATTGATACATAGATAATTTGGGGCATGATCTAGATCATAAAGACTAACACATGTACATATACTTTAATCAATTATTCAAAAAATTATGACATTCATGGATTCGACTAAAGCATAATGGAGGTCAAAATAGAATTGCAGTCTTAGGCATTTGAAGAATACATTGAGCAAACATATCATAAATATATATCAATTGGATCTTTTGATCTAGCATAGGAAAAATGTTAGTACACATGTGAAAATGTAAATTGATATATTAATGTCAAATACATGATTCAATGAAATTGAAACATGACCAAACCTTAGCATTCAATGCAAAATAACATTATTAGGATCTTTTTAGGTTTATAGGGCCATTCAAAAAAGATTTACAAACAATCATGGGTCCCTATTTACAAATCTAAAAAATGGGGAGTGTTGAGCAATAAAAAAATGGAAATTCATGGGGAAATACTCCTAAGTATTTAAGAACATATAAATTTTGGTAATGCACTTCATTAAAACCATAGACCTTACATGAAAAGAATGAATAAATTAGATAAATGAAAGAGACTCTTACTTTTTCATATAACATACTATCCTTTCTCATTCCACAAGATTTGTGTGTGAATGTGTGAAATTCATTTACCCCTTGTCATGAAAATTTTATTAGATCAATGAACACAAACTATAGGTTTCATTTTGATAGTTTTGATTTCAATAGCAATCAAAGATATTTGTGCATTGCTCTATTTCCAGTTAAGCATCCATAGTCTTGATTGATATACCTTTGATTCCACTCAAAGCCTTATTCTACTGCCAACTAGGCATCCATAGCCCTGGTAGAGGTTAATTGAATCACCCTCAACCATGGGTTCATATGATTTTGATCCATTGATATTTCTTTGCACTTTCTTTTCTTTGATTTTATATATATTTATACTTAGGTATTCTTTCCATCATAGAACACCAATCAATTTAGGTTAGGAACCACTATTGGCTGGTTATTAGGAATCAAAAAGAGTTATTGTGTGTCAATACATCCCTGTTAGAATGTATTTATCTCATTATTTATTATTTTTCATTCCAAGTATTAACATGTATAAGTGTATCCAAACTTTTAAATGACAAGTCTTTCTAAATTCAAATAAACTTCAAATCAACTTTTATAAACCTGGTAAATTTATTAAATTCATATAAAACCTTATCTAAATTACAGTACATACCTAAATTTAATATTTCTTATACAATAGAATCATTCCTTGTGAATAGTTTATCATGAAGCTCTCTTATAAGCATGGAGAATGACTTTAAATGATTCCAATATAATAAACTTACCAGGGTATTCTAAAACAAACACCACTAACCTAGAAAATATCAAAACCAACTAAACAAGCAAAGATGTCAAAATAAATAAATTACTCTAATAAAACAACAAAAGAAAACATAGAAAATAGAGAAAACAAAAAAACTACTCTAATAAAATAGTAAGACCTAATCTAATCCTAAATATACTCAAAAATTACAATCATTGTGAATCATTTCCATATGGAATAGCCATGAAATAGTCCTTCAAAAATTTCTCATTGATTAGAAGATTGAGATCATTACCTTGGAGGTCCTTTAATAGAAAGTTATTGTTACCCAGAATGTCAATAATCTAATATGGTCCAATCCACAAAGGTGTGAACTTGTCATGTAGTTCTTTCTTTTCATGTGATTTATCCCACAAGAGGACAAGGTGTGAAATTCTAAAGACTTTATTCTTAGATCTCTTGTCAAACCATCTTTTCATGATATCTTAATGTTTGTTAAAATTATGTAATGCCTCAATGCATGCATTTTCCATCTCAATTATATTTAGCAATATATATTGGATCTTATCATTTTATCCCATATAGTCATGTATGAACTGATATGTCAATAATTTAAGAGTAATAGGGAACAATGGATGTTATATATTTACTAGAAAAAAGGTGAAACCTTCATAACTTTCTTATGTCTAATTCAGTCTTCCCATAATGCATACTTCAATAGTAGATGTCATTCTCTCGGTTTATCTTGAGATGAATTCTTAATAGCATCTATCAAATTCATATTAGTGGATTTAGCCATTATATTTATCTATGGGTAATAATTAGATGAAAAATTGATGATGATCTGATTATTGTGGGCCCACTCTTTAAATTTAATAGATTGAAATGTTAGTCCATTATCACATATTAGATAAATTAGAGTCTTAAATTTAGTTAATACATTCTCTTCTAGAAATTTGATAACATCTATAGTTATGGAATTATTAGTGGCCATGACTTTTATCCATCTAGTGAAATAATCAGTTGTTATTAGGACAAATTTTTTCCAACTAAAATTTTAGGATTGATTACACTCACAAATTCTAGTACCCATTGTGCAAAAGGCTTCTCCTCAATGACTGGTTGTAAAGGCATAGATGCCTGGACTTCTCTTTTACCAAAGAATTGGCATCAATGACATTTCATTATATACCAGTGAGCATATTTAAAAATTATAGGCCAATAGTATCCCATTATTAAAATTTGGTGGAATGTAGCATTTCTTGAGGGATGTCCACTACCTATTTTCCAATGTAAATTATCAATAATTTTAGTAGTATCTTCCTTGGAAACACACATTAAATAAACCCCTTCATAATTTCTTCTATAAATGACTCCTTTTTTGATCATATAATGTGTAGATTTGAGTCTAAGAACTCAGTTTTATTGTCTACTTAAATTTGGAAAACATGTACCTGTAAGGAGATAATGGATTATTTGGTCATACCATTCAACTTTTGACACCTGTATTTAATATATTTGTTTTATTGATAAGGGTAGATCTAGGTCGGTCATGACCTATACAATTACTTGACATCTGACTATTTAAGTTGGTCTAATTTCCAAATCCAATTATTGTAATTTAGACATCCACTTACTCCTTTAACATAATTTATTTTGTCCAAGAGTGAACTTAACAACTAGATTTGGGATAATAACATTATCTTATTCTATAGAATATAATGTCTAAACTTCTTCATAACTTTAATCAATGCATAAATTTGCTTGTTTATCATGGAATATTTCAATTTTATATCTTTCAAATTAGTTTTCATTAAAGTAATTGGGTTTTCAATGTATTCTCCCTTTTGTGTGAGGATTGAAACTATGGTGTGCTCTGAAGTGAAATAATATAAAAATAAATCCCTGTTGGAATCTAGACTGATCAAAATTAGATCCTGTGTAATATAATTTTGATATCTTGAAATGCCTTTTGGATTTAGCAGTTCATTTAATTTTGGCATTTTTATTTAGCATAGCATTCAGAGGATTAACTATTTTTGTAAAACCAGAGATAATTTTTCTTACCAAATTAATCTTTCTAAAGAATGATTTCAATTCTTTCTTAATGATTAGAGGAACTATATTTGATATGGCTTGAATTCATTCTAGATCAATGGAAATTCTAGATTTGGTGATCACATGTCCAAGTAACTTTCTTTTTATCACTCTAAATATGCTTTTCTTTGGGTTCAGAGACACTCCGTACTTTCTACATATGTGGAACATTTTATCGATATGATCTTCATGATTAGCTCTATTCTTAAAAAATATTGTGAAGTCATCCATGTAAATAATGATACATTTGCCAACAATTCCTTGAAATTCTTATTCCATAGCACATTGAAATGTACCTCTTTCATATATCAACCCAAAGGGCATTCTTTTATATGAAAATGCTCCCCACTTAGTGGTAAAAGATGTCTTCATTTTGTCATCATATTTAACCAACACTTAGTTATAACATGAGAATCCATCTAAAAAAATACATCATTTCATAACCATTCGCAATATGAAGTACTTCATCTAGGGAAGGGAGAGTATAATTCTCTGTCTCTAAAGCCTTGTTTAAGTTTTTGAAATCAACACATAGCTTGATCTCACCATTTTATTTTTGATAGGTACCAAATTGGCTACCCATGTAGAATACCTACTTGGGAACACAATTTTGGGTTTCATCAACTTCTAAAGTTATTTCAGAAAAAGAGGCTCAAGACTAGGTTGACTAGTCTTTGATGTTGCCTAAAATATTTATGATCTTGCTTCAAAGGGATAGTGTGAGTAGTAACTCTTGGATCAAAAATATTCAAGTCCTCATAAGTCCATGAAATTACATACTTATATTCCATTAATAGGTCCTTCAATTTATGTTTTTCAATTTTGGAGAAACTTAGACTAATATTGACATATTGGGGATATTCATCATTTCCCAAATTATCTTTGTTTAATTCAAATTTGCTAGTCTTGGATTTTCTCTACATTTAGACTTGTAGATCTATGCCAAAATTTATTTCCAAATAAACCATTCCCATGGGTATCCAATTTTATTTTAATTGCATAATTTCATCATCTCTCACATATTCTATGTTCATGTGTTAGACATATTTATCATATATTATCTGAGATTCAAATACATCAGAATTAGTTATAAATTAAACATGGTGTTGATCATCATCAAATAATTGGAAATTATCTATGTAATCTGGTATTGATGGATAAGGTACTAATTCCACCAATATTTTTTGCATTTTTAATTTATGGATGGGTATCAAGTTAGTTGTTGAAGAAGCTAATGAATTAGATATTTGATTTTGTTCTCTAGGAATAACTATAATTTTAAATGCTTCAAAGGATTCCATTAAAACCCAAGCTTTGTGCTTGTATTTTTTGAGGTATAAAAACTTGCATTGGTATTCATTATTTATTTTATTGACAACTAATTTTGAATCTCCATATGCCACTAATTATTTGGAATTATACTTTAGGGTGAACTGTAAGCCAAGAATGAAATCTTAATATTTGGTGCTATTATTATTGCATGGAAATTGTAGTTTGTAGATAACCATGTATTTATTTCCATCAGGATCAATTAAATGAATGCATATACCTGACCCTTGCTTGGACTTTGTTCCATCGAAAGGAAGAGTCCAAAATTGAAAGCAAGCTTTGAAATCTTGTTCATAGTTTTCATACTTTATGGTGAAATTGTAAACTCCAAAATGTGAGGATGTAAAATTTACCTTTTCATTCCTTGCATTATACATTGTGATGAGATGCTTCATCTTTGGCTCTTAATTTACCTTGATTTTATTGGCTACTCCTCTCCATGGAAGCCACATGTGCAAAAGAAAATTTCCATGTATTCATTTAATGTTTTTAACCAATCATGACTTAGAAATAATCCATAGCCTTTTGGAATATCAACCACAAAAATATCTATGAACATATGCACATGTGGTTTAGAAGCTAGTTGTATTTGAACAATATCAAGTTTCCCAAAAATTGGTATTGTTATTTTGTTCCAATTGTAAGACTATTCTCTTTTATTTATTCGAAGTCATTTCTAAATTTGACAAATAGTTATCGGCATTGTAGTGGCATAAGCTCCTAAATCAACCAAAAAATTATGTAAGTTTCTAAAAAATGCTCTAACATTTAGGAAAAAAGATAGCACTTCTAGTTTATCCTTATAAATGACATTATCTTGAGTGGTTTCGGATTTGTCAATTATGGATTTCTCTTTAAAAACTTTTAACAAAAGTTCCTTTTGCTCTATAATATGAGTTAATTCATGAAGAGTAATGTTTTCTTTGATTTTATTAATGTATTTTGAAATATTATATCCTCCTTTATTCTATACTTCTATATTTTGAGAATAATTATTTCCTTTTGGGGGAGGTGGATTGTTATTAACTTTTGGATCTGGGGGAGTAGCTACAACATTATTTGTAGGAGATGAAATAGTAATTGGGTGTTTGTTTCTCAGATTGTAATTACCTCTCTAGAACTATTAGAAAGCATGTATTTCATTAGTATTATCTTTAGGCTCATTGTCATCTTCCACTGGAAATGGAAAATCATAAGTTTCAAAGACCATTGTGGTGCTTGAAGAATTGGAATAATAAACAATAGATTCTTATTAGTGATTAAAATTTACCTCATGTCTTTTCATTTCTTGCTAGAAAATTTCAAATGTTGCATAAAATTCTATGCAATCTAATTCACCATGTTGAGTTATACTATGGACTCTACACTAATTAAGAAAGGTTGTTTCTAGTATGTTTATCTCAATTAATTTATTAGGTAGTTGCTTTGTATTATTGTTAGATTTGTTGAAAGGTCTATTATATCTTTGAAATCCATAATTTTGATTATTGCTTTGACCTATAGCATTTCCCATGTATTTTTCCATACCTAAGAAATCATTACTCAATTTCTAGATTATTCTTTGAATATCATTTAGTTTATATTTGTTAGAGTATACAATTACAACCTATGTAGTGATAGTATTAACTAGGACTAAAGCTTGGCTTTGATGCTAATTGATTGTCTGAGTAAGATTACTCTTGTAATTGAGATGTCAATTTAGGGTAGCTTGTTTCAATGGTATTAGATTATACATATGTTTTGATATGGAACAATCATGTTCTGATTAGCATTGGGAATAAGATTCAAAGATGGAAAACATGAATTGACATTTGGAATGTTTAGGCCAAAGGATTCAATTTCTTGTCAATACTAATAGTTTCAGCATGTGCCAAGGGTAAAGTATTAACTAATGGAATTATTTGAAATAAAATAGCAACCATTGGATCTAAATAATTCTTATACAATTATAAAACCATTACATTATTAGGTATATAAGTTATGCCTATCATGTTCAGTATATTTTGGAATCGAGCATTGAAGACTCAAATTATCTCATTGGACTCTCTTTTGATGTTAGTAAAATGTTGATATATAGTACTTGGGCTAGTAACCTATCCAAACTGATCTCAAAAATTGATCTGATAGAGATTATAAGAAGTGATTAAACCTTCCTGAAGATTCAATAACCAATCATAGGCAACATCCTATAATGTAAATGGGAAAAATTTGCAAGCTACATCTTCATCTATTGCATTTATCAACCCTAAATTAGTCTAAAAGGACCTAATGTGTTATTTGGAAGTTCTTCCTACTGAGGATGATAAGGTAGGTAAATATTTTTCTATATTTCTAGGTATATCATGAATAGGACAGATATAGCCACAACAGAACTAGTTAGCCATGGTAAATCCATGGTATATATGAATTATTGGTTTATTCTTATAGGAGAATAAGATTGAGTCCCTACACTCTTGGAAGCACTTTCATCTAATCTTGGTCTTTTATGACTCTAAAGGTGAAGTTAGTGAATCAAATTGGGCATTAGACCTAGTCAGTGTTTTTGATGTATCCAGTGTAACTAAAATAAAAGTTCAAGAAATCTCATGATTTGAAGCTTGGAAGCCTCTCTTATTTTGAATTCAGAGAAAGATTCAAACATTGTCAAGGATTTTGACCCTCCTTATAGTTCCAAAAATATCTTATTGATGAGGTTTTTAAGCATACTGAAGGACTTATGAGGTAACCTCTAATGTTTTAGGATCATTGAATCAAAACTCACTCTAAAGCACAAGTTATGGGATATTAAGTTTTACAAACAACAACTTGGTATAATAACATCAAATCATAGGTTGTTTACCATATGTGTGAATAGATGAATGGAACTAAAATAAACAAGAAATCTACTTGAAATGGTTGGATGATCATTAATCTAGAGGGGCAAGACCAAAAGAAACCAAAAAAGGAGGGAAAGTTAGGGAAGGAAAGAAAGATTTGTTCCAAAAACCAAGAAAAATCCTAAGTTGGTTTCATGAAAGGGACAAGTGACAAAAATAATTCCTAATTCTAGTTTTTTTAGCATAAAAAACATGTAGACACAATAAATATTCTAAGAATAAAGGATATAATAAACTCAAAGTTATTGGCTAAAGTTTGATGCCACTAGAATTGCAGTTGCACATCTAGAAGTGGGAGATTATAACCAAGAAAACAAAGAGCATCTAGATCTATTGTTACAAAATACTAGAAAGCTATATCAAGGACACTTTTACACCATTTATGAATTACTTGGTAGACATAATGTCATTAATAATAGATGCTTATTAATCTAAAATAGCTTATGCTCATTCCCAATTGATAAAAGATAGTAACTAATATAATAGATCATTCAAAATAGTTGTTTCACATAATGAATTACTGAATACACCAACAAGATTGAAATTATTAATAATTAAACATGGAATTAGACAAGAAAATTCATGCAAAAACCAACTTATAGAATACTCTAGAAGTTTCCTTTATTGTATTGAATGTTGAATTCTCCTCTTCTTCTAATTAAAAATTGCATGTTTATATAGACTTAGGGAAGGGGTCACTCGTCTTCTAATTTTATTTCAAATTTGAAATATTGTTACAATTTTTTGAGAATTTAAGTTTAAATTTTAACTCAATATTCAAGCTCTGAGCTTGATTTTAAACCATAGTTACAATACCATGGAATCCACTTGACTTTAGCTTCTACAAATTGAAAGTTGAAACCATAATATATTAGTGGTTAAAATATCTAGCAGTTCTATTTTAGTAAGATAATGCAAGCTAGATTCTATTGACAGTCTTAATCCATATGATTGTAATTATTTTAAATATCTTGGATCTAAATTTAAATTTAAATTACCTAATCTATTTTTCCATAAATTCTTCATTAGGCACTTAAATTACCTGACGGACTTTGTCTCTAGATTTAACTTCTATTGTTTCCAAATTGATTTTTGAACACCATTATTATTTCCATTAGTTTTCTATTTTTTCCCTCTATATTTTGAGTTTACTATATATTTTGATGTGGCCACAACAGTAAAATTTATCTCCATCTTGTTTTTCCTTTGAAATACATAAAATCACAATACTTGGAAATCTCTTAGGCCTTCACTTTATAACCTTGATTTCCACTGAGCCATTGCTAGTAATTGATCAAGAAAATCTAATGGTTGATAGGCTCAAGGATCATTGCACAACTTTTTATACTCTCTACGGTCTCAAATATGGCACCATCATTGACCCTGGGGATATTAGGCATCTAGGCTATTGACTTTTGGATTTAAGGTTGTGAGGTTTTGAATGACTACCACATGGATGGATGACAAGCCCTTGATACTTTAGAATATTGTCCCACTATTTGGATATAGTTCATACCTCTAAGTCATCAAGATTAATATGTGTATGGACCATATAATCTCAAAGACTTAGGGAACTTCAATTATGGTTATTACTATGATGCTCTAGGTCACTGAGATTACGATATGTGGACAGTCAACAGGACTTAGAGACTTTTTTAGACTTAAAAAATTTCAAGAATGTTGATCTACTGAGGATAACATGATTGAGCCATGTGGATGATTTATGGTTGATTTGGGGGTTCATAAGATTGTAGAATCTATAATAAAATTGACATATGGGAAGCTATCTGTAGTCACTAAAAAATCACAACTTGAAATGGGATTAATATTTAAGTCTAAAATTGGTATATAAAGCATCTAAGGCATGAATCTAGATCATAAAGGCCAATACATGTGCATAATATTTGATCTATTATTCAAAAAAATATGGGATTCATATATTCAACTAAAGCATAATGGAGGTCAAAAATAGAATTATAGTCTTAGGCATTCAAATAATACATTGAGAAAACATATCATAAATATATATCAATCTGATCTTATGATCTATCATAGGGAAAATGTCATTACACATGTGAACATGTCCGTCGATGCATCAATGTCAAATATATGATTCCATGAAATTGTAATGTGACCAAACCTTAAAATTTAATTTAAAAGCACATTATCAATATCTTTTAAGGTTGATAGGACTGGTCAAAAAAGACTTACAAAAAATCATGGGTCCCTATTTACAAATCTAAAAATGGGGGGCATTGAATAACAATAGGTACATAGGTATCACTCAACACATGGGGTGTTTAGGTCTATCATAACTTAAAATGTTAACCCCTTTTTCTATTTTAATTTTTTATCATTCATTATTAATTGAGCTAAGGTTACAAGTGAAGAAGAGGTACATAGTGGCTTCTATAATAGATTGAGAGCTCTCGCATAGTTAACAAGGACATTTAAGTGCAAACAAACATATCATATCAATCATAGAGAGCAAACACTCACAAGACATTGGTGCACCCTAAGGACACCAACACAAGTCATCTTTGTCAAATTCTATCATCCCTATCCCAATTCCAAGTGAAACCCTATTCCTAATTCACAACATCATTATATAGTCACATAGTTAGATCTAAAGGCTTAATATTAGTCATGCATTCTTATTTTCTCAATAACTTGCATTTATTTGATATTTTCCCATTTTAGAATATTTATAAATTTAGTAATTTCCAAATCATAAATAATTAATTTATTACATATATTAATGTTATGATTTTACACATAAGTTTTTCATAATTAGGATATAAGCATTTCATTATTTTCCCAGTTTTGATAAAACATATTAGTGAACCCATCTACTAATTGAATATTCCAAATCCTTAACTTCCCTTAGGGTTTTCCTTCTATTTTTATCACTTCCATTAGCATTTTAGATTTCATATTTTATGATTTATAAATTCATTGTGATCATAATGACTGAATCTATCTATCATTTCTTGGTTTAAATTTTCATGGTGTTATTTACATGTTTTTTTCCTATCACATGTAAAATGTGTCACCTCTATGTAAGTCCATGGATTAATATTTTAATGATAATGAAAAAATCCCATGTTAGACAAAATCATAATTTTGAACATTTCTATGATATTTATTATTGCATGGATCAGTTTGAGTTACCACCTATTACTAGTAAATGACAAAGGGATCAGATGGTTCATTTTGTTCCTCCTACTCCTAGACCTCATAGTTATCTCAACTCATATCTCACCTCTATTATTCATCTTAGGGTTATAATATTTATTGTGATATGAGTTGTTGTCACTATATGAGGTTGGATGCCTAATTGGGTAAGGAAAGTGGAACAAATTCAGGTAATTCCTCCTCATCCCCAACCCAATCTAAGGTGACCAATTAATCAACCTAGAGGATATGATATTGTTGATCAATAAAGGAATACACCAGATAAGATTTTCATGTGAGAATTTCTTCAGAAAGAAACTATTTTCAAGGATATTTAATATCAATCATTAAATTAGACACATATACCTCATGAAATAAATCCATCTTATTTAATGTTGCAAGCATGAGGAGGGTGAGAATTATTAAAATCTAACATCAATCTCTCATATTACATGGGTTATCATTCTCTCATATTACATGGGTTTACACAACTTGGATGGACACACAAGCATTTCATCAAATAATTGACAAACAATCTACATATATCAATTCTATTACATTAATACAATGGAATATAAATGTGAATATTCCACTATTGGGATTATTAAACAATAGACAATATAGAGGAAACAATACAAATATTTGGGTCTTACATGCATACCTCTACCTTGAAATGGTAGTACCACAAATCTCTTTGATCACAAAAGATAAAAATAATGGATTTTGATCCTTTTTCAATAGTCCCCCCCAACAAGAATGTCATTTTTACTCCTAAATGAAAAATCAATGACCACGGATCTTGTCCACATGTCCTTTCATATTCACCCATGTTTCATGGTTAATCTTGGGCTCTTCAAATTCTAGGAGAATACAAAAAATCATAAAAGACAAAACTTAGGTTTTTCGTATATAGGTGACTTAATCAAAGTTTTTCTAAACACAAAATTAACCCAGAAGTAATAAGTAACTAGAAATCAGAACCAACAAATAATAGGAGATACAAGAAACAACCAATCTTGCATTAAACTCTTCCGAAATACAATGAAAAAATCTCACTCTTCCCACACCTCTTGGGTGTATAGTATTTCTCTCTCAAGAGTTCTCTCTCTCTATCAATCAATTACAATCAACTCAATAACCGAGTTGTTATTCCCTCTTTTCTTTCTTCTTAATTACAATACAGCCCCATGGGTCTCTTAAATAGATCCAAGGCAAACAATAATTAAAAAAATAGACTCAAGACTAAAATTAGTCTTTACATGCAAACCAACTATTCTCCTAAAATTAGAACAAATCTAATTCTAGAAACGCACAGACGATCAATGCCAGTCTCTGTCTATTTGGAGATGACCGACATCGGCCGATGCCTAACCGATGTCTGCATATTCCAGTCGACCCCTGACCGACGTCAGTTACTGTGTAACCCAGTAACATCCACCATTTGCATATCTGTGAAGCTTTTAGCTCCATAACTTAACAATCTCCCACTTGGAGATAAACAACTGCACTTGTACCTGTACTTGTATAACAACATCCTCTAATTTGTTTCTAGCTTATTTCCCCATCTTCAAGTTCAATCTTGAAGACCAAAAAAATTTGAATGAAGATTCAACTTCTCCTTTGTTACCAGCTTTGTTAACATATCTGCAGGGTTCTTATCCGTATGGATCTTTTCCAGCTTCAACTATCCATCCTCCAATAGTTGTTTAATGAAGTGGTACCTAAGCTGTATATGTTTGGTTCTTGAATGAAAGGCTGAATTCTTTACCAAATGAATTGCTCTTTGACTATCACTGTACAATCTGCAACTCTCTTGCTCCTTTCCCAACTCTTCCATGAACTGAGTCATCCATATCATTTCCTTGCTAGCCTCTGTGATTGCAACAACCTTCTACAACTCAAAAATCCAGCTAACTGCCATTCCACCAACAGTGAACACATATCCTGTGGTGCTTCTCCTGCCATCCAAGTCACCTACCATATTTGAATCTACATACCCATGTAGAGAAGTGTTTGACCCTCCATAGCATAAATGCCTACTACTGGTCCCTCTTAGATATTTGAGAATCCACTGAACTGTTTTCCAGTGCTCCTTTCTTGGATTGGCCATAAACCTATTGACAACTCCCACTGCTTGAGCAATATCAGGTCTAGTACATACCATGTACTCAACCTCATCATGTGATTTTAAGACACTATTCTTTGCTCAGCTTGAACTGTCCAACCAGAGGTGTGCTTACCAGTTTTGCATCTTGAAAATTGAACCTCTCCACTACCTTATTCACATAATCCTCTTGAGACAAAATCAACCTGTGATTTTCCTTGTATCTAAAAATACTCATGCCAAAGATTTTCGCTTCTAAATCCTTCATGGCAAATGTCTGAGCT
The DNA here is from genome assembly GCA_037957365.1 of Torreya grandis. Taxonomy (NCBI): domain Eukaryota; kingdom Viridiplantae; phylum Streptophyta; class Pinopsida; order Cupressales; family Taxaceae; genus Torreya; species Torreya grandis. Next base: position 951,728 of record JARHVA010002015.1, read on the forward strand.
AATTTTACCCTTAGCTCAGTAATTCCCTGCATGTGTGACCCTGTAACAAGCATATACACTACATATAGTAACAGGATATTGTAGCTACTATTATCCAACCTGGTAAAATAAACACAATGGTCACATTGACATTGACTAAAGCCATGCTCTATCATAAACCTGTCAAACCTCAAACACCATTGTCTTGCAGCCTGCTCAAGACCATATAACCTAGCCTTCTGTCTCACCTATCCATTCTCTCCTTTCTTTAACCTGTAAATCCATTCATTTTTTAGTGCTTTCTTTTTGGCTGGTAACTCTACCAAATCCCATGTTTTGTTCTCTTCCAAGGAATCAATTTCCTCATTCATGCCATGCTCCCACTATTTCTTAGATTTTACCTGCATTGCCTCTTCAAAACTTCTTGGTTTTCCACCATCAGTGAGCAACAAGTAGTATAAAGAAGGGGAATAATGAATTGGAGGTTTACTTACCCTTACAGTACTCCTTATGGGTGTTTTGAGACTCATTCATAGCTTGATGTCCACCCAAATTTCATTCTGACAGTGACCGATCCCGGTCATCTCTCGTCGATGTCACTTCTACCTGACCGATGTTGATATTTGTCTGATCGACGTCGGTTCTTGCCTGATCGACATTGGTTCCTACTTGATTGACGTTAGTTCCTGTGTTTTCCTGTGAGTGATGATTTTTACCCGCGAGCTCATTTTGGATCATAACCTCATCCAAATCAAGATTGCCCTGCTCATAATTGTTCAGCCTCTTGAGGTGATCACTGTACATCACCTTCTCATTGAAAACTACATCACAGCTTCTAATAATTTTGTTAGTTTCTAAATTCCACAACTGGAATCTGAAATCTCCAAAGCCATAACCAATGAAAGTGCACCGCATAGATTTAGTATCCAGCTTCTTTCTATTTTCTTTATCAATGTGCACAAAAGGTTTAGAATGAAAAACTCTAAGAAATGAAAGATCTACCTTTTTACTTGTCCATGCCTCTTATGGAATTCCACCATCTAGTGCAGTAGAAGGTCCTCTATTAATCAAGTAAACCGCAGTATCTATAGCTTCTGCCCAAAACTGTAAGGGCAAACTAGCATGTAACCTCATACTCTGTGCATGCTCCATTATTATTCTATTCATCCTTTTAGCAACTCTATTTTGTTGAGGTGTCCTTGGAATCATCCTTTCCCTGTGTATTCCACTCATAGAATAGTAACTATTGAATTTATTGCTGCAGTACTCACCACCATTATCAGATCTAAGGCACTTCAATCTCAAAACTATTTCATTCTCAACCAAAGCTTTCCATTTCTTAAATGTGTCAAAAACATCAAATTTTCTCTTTATGCAATAAACCCATACCTTTCTTGTAGCATCATCAATGAAAGAAACATAATACCGTGATCCTCCAATAAAAGCTACTTGAGCTGGTCCCCACACGTCTGTGTGAACAAGCTCTAACTTGTGCTTCTTCTTTGTTGACCCAATTTTGGGAAACCTCACTTTATTTTGTTTCTCAAAAATAAAATGCTCACAAAAATCTAGATATATGCTTTTCAAATCTGAAAGCTTACCTTTTGACTTAAGAATATCCATTCCCTTCTCACTCATGTGACCAAGCCTGTAGCACCACAACTTTGCATCTACATCTGAAGTAGATAAAATAGAAGGAGAATAATCAGTAATACAAGTAGATAGATAAAGTGTACCTACTCTCTTACCTCTTGCTAATACAAGTGCACACTTGGAAACTTTCCAAGATTCAACTGTGAGAGTTACTATGCAACCCTCATCACCCAACTTTCTTGCAGAAATCAGATTCCTCTTCAAGATGGGTACATGCATGACATCCTTCAATACCCATGTGTTTCCATTCTAAAATTTCAGCTACACTTTTCCTTTTCCAATAATTTGACAAGGCTCATCATCCCCTAAATAAACTTTTCCAAAATTTCTATGGACATAGTCATTGAAAAATTCTCTATTTAGGGTTGCATGGAAAGAGGCACCAGAATCTAAAACCCAAGATTCTACTTTATCCAAGGAACATATAAGAGCATCCTATGCAACAATACCTACATCATTTGCTTCTTTATTTCCTTCATGCTAATCTTCTACCAACCAACAATATTTCTTTACATGCCCTTTCTTTCCACAATTCTAGTAGGTTATACCTCTATTTTTGGATTTGGATCTACTACCTATCTTTGACCTTGATTTCCCTTGCTTGCCCTTCTCTCTTTGCCTTCCCCTGCTTTCAAAACTTAAAGCATTACCTGATGTTTCCCTTGTGCTCTTCCAATGAATTTCTTCATTCAACATTACACTAACAACATCATCAACTTTCAAGATATTTGAAGCAGACACAATATTACTAACTACCATTACCAAGCTATCCCAGCTTTTAGGTAAAGAGCATAAGAATAAGAGAGCCTTAATTTCATCATCAAAAACTATTTTGATTGAATTTAATTGATTTACAATTCCATGAAAATCATTAAAATGACTAGATACAGATCCACCTTCCCGCATTTTCAAATTAAGTAATTGCTTCATAAGATATACCTTATTCGAAGCTAAGGGTTTTTCATATAAATTTTCCAAAGTATCCATTAGCTCTACCATTGTCTTTTCTTGTGATAAGTTTGAAAACACAAAAGCTGCCAGGCTCAGCCTTATAAATCCAAGAGCCTTTCTATCAAGAACATTCTATTCTTCATCTTTCATATCTATGGGCTTGCTTGCAACCCCACCCAATGGTAAGTACAGATCTTTCTGATACAGATAATATTCTATCTGCATCCTCCATAATTGATAATTTTTGCCATTGAATTTCTCCATTCTTAATTTACTTTCTTCTGCCATTGCTTTACTCCCACTCAATCAAAAACCCTTGTGAGTGAATTTTGTAATCAACAAACACTAACATGCTCTGATACCACTTGTTAGTGATCCTAGCTCTGATACCACTTATTAGGAACTTGGAGTACAATTGATTACTTTTGTATAAGCAACTAAACATGGAATTAACCTAGAAGTAATAAATAACTAGAAATTAGAAACAACAAATAATAGGAGATACAAGAAATAACCAATCTTACATTAAACTCTTTTAGAATACAATGAAGAAATCTCACTCTTTTCACACCTCTTGGGTGTACAATATTTCTCTCTCAAGAGTTCTCTCTCTCTCTCTCTCAATCAATTACAATCAACTCAAATATTGAGTTGTTATTCCCTCTTTTCTTTCTTCTTAATTACAATACAGCCCCATGGGTCTCTTAAATAGATCCAAGGCAAACAATAATTAGAAAAATAGACTCAAGACTAAAATTAGTCTTTACATGCAAACCAACTATTCTCCTAAAATTAGAACAAATCTAATTCTAGAAACACATAAATGATCGATGCTGGTCTCTATCTCTCTGGAGATGACCGACGTCGGCCGATGCCTAACCGATGTCGACATATTCTAGTTGACCCCTATATTAGGTTGTGGAGCTAAAAGCTTCACCTGGATGCAAACATGGAGGAGGGTGCTGAGTGTCACAGTTGCCAACGTCGGTAGGATCACCAACGTTGGGTAGGGGTCGACAAAAAACAACTGACATTGATAGGAGTCGACCAACGTCGATCACCTCCAGTCAGACAGGGACCAACGTCGGTCACCTGTACAGTTCCAAAACTGGTTGTTAACGAACAATCAGTTAGTTAAACAGGTTGTTTACATATTAAAGACTAAGTCGAGTCTTGAGTTGCTTGTCTAATTATTGTATGCATGGGATCTATATAATATACCCATGGGGCTGTATTGTAAAGTGTAGAACCAGGAGAGTTCTTCCCTTGGTATAATCACAGGGGTTATTCTAGGTATGTAAGATCAGATTTGATCTACAGGGTGTTACAAGATCATGGAGGAGATCTACATGTGATAAGTAAGATTAGGTTGGTCTGCAGGGATGTGTGTGTGAGGGTCAAAAGGAGATCTACGAGAAAGCAAGATCAAAGGTGACAGCAACACATCAAGGAGTAAGATCATGGTGAGATCTACTTGGAGTACCGGTTTGTACTCAGTTGTACTGGCAGTATTGTACTGACTGGTTGAGGTGAACAACAACGCTGTGTTAGCTGTTTGTTGTGACCTGTATTGAGAGAAGATTACCCTTGAGGGAAGATTAGTGGTATGCCTACAAAGTGGAAGAAAGAGTGTGATCTCTTTGTTGTAATTTCCTTCTGGAAGGGTATTAATACAATTGGGTATTATCTCTCATATTCTGTGTTGTTTCTAATTCTAGTTACTTATTGCTTCTGGTTATTTCTGCATGTTTAGTTGCATGGTAATCAATTGTGCTTCTGGGTCCTAACAAAGTGGTATCAGAGTGAGGTTGGATGTTCTCAGAGCGAGGTTTACTAATAGGTGGTTCAGATTTGGATAGTGTTTTTGATTACAGGTCACTCTCAGGGGTTTTTGATTGAGTGGGAGTATAGCAACGGCAGAAGAAGGTAAGTTGAGAATGGCGAAATTCAGACAATGTCGGTAGGGTTTGACCGACGTCGGTTACTGTGTAACCCAAAAACCTCCACCATTTGCATATTTGTGAAGCTTTTAGTTCCACAACTTAACATTACTTTACACTAAAATAGAAAACAAGAATCCACTTAGTTTTAATCAGCAATAAAAGCCTGATTACGAAGCCACCCCTAAGAGAGAAACATGTAAGACCAAATTGGGAGAATTATTATGATTACAACTAAAGGATCTTGATTACAACTGTAGGTGCTTGAAACTTGTTTGAAAACCTGATTAGTAGTGATAAACCTGATTAGCAAAGTCAACAGTGAACAAATATTCCTTAGACCATTTCAGGACTTAAAAGCATGAATACAATTATTGAATCTCTTCAATGCTAATCATAGACCTAATTGAGAAAATGAATTTTGATTAGAACTAAAACCATGAACAATAATACTCCAAGACTAAATCAAGGTTGTAATACCTGATTACAAATATGAAGTACCTTCCATCTATCCAATACCTAACTAGGGATTAAATATTTATTAGGAAAGGCCAACTTTGAATGAAAAATGCTAGATCAAATTAAACATTATAAGTCTAATTAAAAATGTAGACTAGTGATCACTCATTCTAAGACCTATTTAGGACTAAAAAAGCCTAAATATAATTGAGATTTAATTATTGCATCCATGAAGAACTAGTTGAGTATTTGAGTCTCGATTATAATTGTGAGTGATGGCATATTACACCAAGACCTAATTGAGATCTATAAAATTTTGATTAACATAGCAACTCTATGAAGTTTGACCTATAGGAATCCCAAGGAAACAAACCACTTGTTATAAAAACATTGATAGTACAATATGGACTAGCATATAAATCAAGAAACCTCTTTAACACTAAAATACACCAAAAATCAAGATGAAATCCAAGTAAATAATAGAAAGGAACCTACACTTTATTTTTGGGTGATGCAATATTTTTAAAGACTTTAGATTCTCCTACATCATACACTTGAGGTTCAAAAATGTGAGTTTTGACTCACATGGACAAGATAATAAGCAAATCTACTCTTTTATTTATGAGGCAAACTGACCATGACATCCCCTTCCAACATACCAAATAAATTAGTTGAATGTCTTACTTTTCCTTACACCATTTCCAGTTCTTACATGTTGATTTATCTTCTCTTCTCCTCACATGTATACTTTCTATCTCTCTCCTTATGGTATTTGAATTTCCATAGCCTCTCTCCATGAATAGGATAAGAAAGAAAGCTACTCTTCTAGTTATGAGGTAAAGTGACCATGACATCCCCTTCCAACATACCAAATAAATTAGCTAAATGTCTTACTTTTCCTTACACCATTTCCATTTCTTACATGTTGATTTCTCTTTTATTTTCTTCACATTTATACTTTCTATCTCTCTCATTGTGGTATTTGACTTGCCATAGTCTCTCTCCTTTATGGGATTTAACCCACCATCATCCATCTCCTCCACCAAAGTCACAACCATCTCTCAATGAACTTAGTTGTAGGCTAAAACCCACTCTCATCTATCCACCACCACCAATATGCTCTATCAAGAACCTCACTCTCCCATGTGGGGTCAAACCCACCATAAATTGACCACCTCCTCTTAAATCCCAGTTGCATTTGATCACTCATTGTCTAACTATCCATTGGATCATTCACAACATCATAAACCACCATTTATAGCTACTCTCTCATGGATGTAATCTTATATATCACTCCTAATCTCAACACAACTAAAACAACATACAATTTGGAATCCAAATGATATCCCATATCATCTAATATCACCTCAAGGACACTCTTTACCTTTACATCCTTCACTATTTGGATTTATATAACAAGCAATCTCTCCATCTTAACTACAAATTTAGCTTCTTCTCTACATGATTGGGCTTCCATACACATTAACAACTCTTTCTTCCAATTGGTGAGCTCAAGAGGCTCACTCTTAATACCTAAAATAATAGGTCCTTTAACATATACCATGCTTGATTTCAAATTCAGGTGCACTCTCTCATTCATCATCCCAATATAAGCTTACTCATCAATTTTTGGCTTCTCAAAGCTTTCAACATCATTATTCCCACTCCATATGACAACTTTTAGTTGTTCTAGGGACATCTATTCTTCCACACACTACTAAAAATAAACATTCACCTACACATCTCCTTGAAGACAAACTTGTTCCCATGCTCAATCACACTCCCTTGTCTCCATATTATCTTGAAGACACTCACCCATGGCTAGAACATCAACACCAACCAACTCTTTATCCACCACTACCATACCACCCACTTGGTCAGGTTTTTCACAATGTCTCTCATACATATGAGTATGCTAGATTTTGCCACATTAGTCCTCTTCTTAGGAACTATCTCCATATTTGGACCTTCACATTGCAAAAACATATTATGGAAAATAAAATATCCCTCAAAAAACTCAACAACTACCTCATCATAATCTAAAGGCATGTTATCCAACCTTTCTCCAATGCTTTCATGCTTCTCATATCTTTTACTCACACTATGGGATACCAATGGCCCATTCTCCACACCTCTCAAGGCTATTTTAAACTCATCCATACCTCTATTTTCAGCTTTTATACATAGTTTAACCTCAATCAAACTCTTCTTATATGCACTTTCTTGCACAAACACCTCATCCAATACCTCTACCATGAAAACTTGAAACTCTAATTGGTTTCATTATTTACTCACTTATGATTTTATATGGTTGCAATATTCTTTCACAGTAATGGTTTCATTCATATAAACATGTGTCATGCCTTGGTTATCATCAACCTCACTACCATCTAAAATAAAATTGACAAGCTTGTTGTCATTACAAACTAAGTATCAATCAACACTTGTCCACTCATGAGACTTCAAAATATCTTTCCCATCATTATGAAATGGGTCCCCAACTTCCAATGGATAATATACCACCTCTCCATCATGCTTCACAAGGATTTATTGATCTATGGGCTACTCATAGCCCCCATGCACATTGTTTTTCTAAAAATCATAACTAGGCTCTACATATAGAAGCCTCTCCTTGTTGTCTTCCAAGACAACCTACTCATTGGTGCACCTATGCATCTCTATGTTATTTATTGAAGTAGTATTTGTATATTCACATGATATTTCCCCATCCATATTCACCTCTTGTAAATATGCTTCTCATATCCACTCTCAATCCTCTTCACACAAATTTTCCTTAACCATCCCTGATATAATTTTGGGTTCAGAAAATACCCCAACATCTTGCAAACCATATGTTCCCACTCACAAATATTACACTTACTTTTCCCTTATCTCTTTACTTGGATATCTTTCCAAAATGTGGCTAAAATTCCACTCACTTGCTTTCACGTAGGCTTCACCCTCATGGGGTCAACAATATTTTCATTCAAAAAATAAAACTTAAGCTCAAATACCCAAGTCATGAACTATTATAGATTATCATTTCCAAAAAATAAGAAAATATCATTGAGTGATTTACCTTTTCTCTCCACCACAACCTTGGTTGGTCTCTTTTATCTGCTAGCCTCATTTCTTCTACTTGTTTAGACTCTATCCAAAGCATCTATTCATACTCATAGCAACAAAAACCCCACCATCAACTCTTCCTCATCAAAATCACACATAGTCACACCTTCATCACCATGTGCAATCATTCCCATCATGTCCATCCTTTCCTAGAAAACTTTCAACATCTTTGTCAGCTCACCCATCTCATGTGCCCTTCTCTTGGGTTTCATCCCTCATCATGAATCAATACACTCCTCTTTCATAACCTAAAATGGATTCCAAAATTAGCCTCACAAACTCCCTTAATATTGTAGGACTTCACATACTTTCAACCACATGTGCAAGCTTATCAAAAACTTACAAACCATTAGAATACTTCTCTCTCATAAACTACAACCATAATGAGGAATTTTCTCACAAATAATCACAAGGAAACTACCCTCTTTTGATACCACTTGATGAAAGTATAAGGAGGAGGAGACTAATTAAACTATGTCATCAATCTCCCATGTTGTAGGGGTTTACACAAATTAGATGGACATATGCATTTTGTCAAATAATCGATAATTAATCTATAGAGATCAATTCTATTTCATTAATATAATGAAATACATATGAAAATCTACCATTATTGGGTTTATTAAATAATAGACAACATGGAGGAAATAATACAAATATTTTTGGTCTTACACATAAACCCCTACTTTTAAATGGTAGTACCACAAACCTCTTTGATAAAGAAAGATAAAAATAATGCATTCCAATTCCTATTCAATAGTCCCCTAATAATAATGCCATTTTTTCTCATTTAGGTAAAATCAATGACCATTAATATTCTCCACATGTTCCTTTGTCTTCACCCACATTTTATGGTTCATCTTAGGTTCTTCAGCTTCTAGGATAATGCAAAAAATCACAAAAGATAAAACTTGGGTATCTCCATGTACAGGTGACCTAATCAGAGTTTAAGGTAACTTTACAACTGTATAGTCCTAATGAAACTTTGTTGAGTGACAAAACATGTTTGAATGTTCCCAAGACCTATTTGGGCTTTCATTCTTTTAGATTGAAATAAAAAAAGATTGGTTCAATTTATGAAATAAACCCTACTTTACAATAGAAAACAAGAATCAATCCACATGTAAGTGAGAAGCATGCAAGACCAAATCAAAAGAATTATTTTTATTACAATTGAAGGAGACTTGGAGTTTCAATAAAGACCTAATCGGTAAAATGGATCTTGATTAAAACTCCATGCACTTGGAAATTGTTTGAAGACCTAATCAGTAGTGATAACCCTAATTAGCAAAGCCAACAATGAGAAAATATTCCTTAGACAATTTTAGGACTTAGAAGCCCAAATATAATTGTTGAAGCTCTTTAATGCTAATCATAGACCTAATCTAGAATCTGGCTTGCGATTAGAACTAAAACCATGACCAATAATACTCGAAGACTAAATCAAGGTCATAATACCTATTTAAAATTATGAATCACCTTATGTATATCTAAGACTTAATCAGGGAATAAATCCAAAATAGTAAAGCCAACCTTGAATGATCACTACTAAACTAAATTGGACATTATAAGTCTGATTAAAACTATAGACTAGTGATCATTCATTCCAATACTTATTTGAGAATGAGAATCTTGAATATAAATGAAATTTAATTATTACATCCATGAATACCTAATAAGGGATTTGTGTCCTAATTACAACTACAAGTGATATCATATTACACCAAGACCTAATCAGGACATGTAGAAGCTTGATAACACAATAACTCTATAAACTAAAAAATGAAGTTTGATCTACATGAATCCCAAGGCAATAAACTAGTTACAAAAATAAAATTAAAAGTACAATATAGATTGGCATCAAAATTGAGAAACCTCTTCCACACTAAAACACACCAAAAACCAAGATTAAAGCCAAGAAAATAAAGGGAAAAGAAATTATGCTTTATTTTTGGATAATTCAAGGTTTTTAAGGACTTCAAATGCTCATGAGTCACTTTGCATATATTATAAACACTTTAAAGGGTATTTAAGATGTTATCTCTTTTACTAATGAAGACTTACTTTCACATTCAACTATTTATTATAAGTTACCTTTGTTTATAAGATTTCAAATCAAAAGTACAATAGTAAAAAAGGTTTTGATTGATAATAATTTAGGGTTAAATATTTACAATATCACATTCTTATAGATAATAGGTATTAGCATGGATACTATTTAAAATACATATAATAAAATCACTAGATTTGATAATGTGTCTCACCAAACTTTGGGTTCTATCACTTTGGATATTATTGTGGGGCCCAAAACCCTATCTACTTAGTTCCAAGTAATGTCAAATAATTTTAACTATAATTTATTGTTGGGTAGGCCTTAGATACATGCATTATAATTTATACCTTCTACTCTACACAATTGTGTCAAAGTTATACATGATGGATACTTATACACATGCCCAGTTGATAACCAACCATTAAGATATTGTAAGATTACAAAATCTACTATTAAGAATCAATCACAGTTAAGGGCACCTCAATCTACTATAGTGTCACCACCATAGATCATAAATGTAAATAAAATATACATATAAGAGGTTGGTGAGTCTTGTACAAATGATCAATAATTATAATCTACACATATCTCAGAGTAACAACATTCACCTACAAAGGTAGAAAAAGAGGAAAATGTTCAATGATTACCTTTACTAGTCAATTAAGAAGATCCAAATTTCATATCTATAAAATACACTGATGATGATTCTAGTGCTACTTCTAATTATGATACAAATATAGTGCCAATGAATACTGATGATTATTTATGTGGTTTGAATTTCACACAATTTGGTCTAGGTGAATATAAATATGATTAAAAGGTAATCATTCTGGTGAACATAGATAAATAATAAATAATTATTTAAGATGTTGGTAAAGGAAAGAATATTTTTGCTATATACCTTCTACACCAAAAAATCATTTGTCATGAGTACCATGGACAAATACCTCTGTCAAGTCTAGCATTTCTAAAAAATAGGAGTCACAATACATAAATCAATGAACTACATGTATTAATAGGTTACCATTTATAGATTCAATCAATAATGTGGAACTCATGGATATAAAACTGGTTATTAGAATCTAGGCTAATAGTGAACTAGATAGTTGACATGTGATGTTACATATGTTACTTTATATGAGATTAATTATTTTCTAAATAATACAACATAGATCTACCAACAGGGTGTTAAACCAAGAGGGAAAAACCTTTTGTCACTTTCACATAATTACAATCCATGCCATGGATATTTGTGTAACATTAGAACAAAAAATTCATAAATATAAGGCTAAAGGCACTATTTATATTATACAACCCATCCCACAACCCACTAGGGCTCAACAACAGAGTCATATATACATGAAAATTACAAGTATTCTACAAAGAACCCATTAACTATTTAGGTTTTTATTGAGAACGAATATCGACAACATGTGCAAATAAATGAGGAATCAAATCCAAATGTATGCACACTTGAATTTATTTAGCACATATGGAATTATCAAGATGAATTAAATAAAATTATATACTTCTAAGATTCAATAGAACATATTATAATACCAGTTTCATCTGGTCCCAAAGTTATGGATACACTACTTTTTTATTATGAACATAGGAAATTAAATAAGTGTTATATTGGGTTAACAAGGGTTGCACAAAATAGAATCTATAGTGATGAGCTATAAAATTATCTCACATTCAAATTTTATAATAGTAAAATTTAAATTATTCATGATCATATGGATGACAATCATAGATTCAAAAATAAGAGACAAGGCTCAACGTTAGTTTATCCAAAAACCACACATGAGGCTTATTACACAATAGAGAAACATGCCATATGGATGGAAAATATTTATAAAAAAGGCAAAGACGAGGCTAAAATTATAGAACATGAATGTTATGATTACCATAATGATGATGATCTATGGGATTTTGACAAGGTTCAGTATATAACACTCATTGATCTTCCACCAGATCCACCTTTTGATTATTTGCATCCCTTGGATGTGTTTTTGAGTTTTATATTATGATGTTGTTTCATATATATAAAAAATACAAAAAAATAAAAGATTAAAAAAATTAAAAATCAAGACCTATGTATGATATACATAATTTATTTAAATCAGTTAATTTGTGTTCAGTATACTTAGTATTTCTCTATATATCTAGTTTGTATCAAATATGTTTCACATGTGTGCATGAATGAATGTATAGCATATAGGTTTTCATTTATAGACATAGTTACAAGTCATGACACTATCTCACACCTAGAAATTTTGCATAGACAAAAGCATTATGCCTAGATAATAACACCTTATGTTGTTATTTACTTCCATCAGAGTTGTCCCAGTGAACACAGACTATCAATTATCATATCCAAATAATTCACAAGCCTCCTAGAAATTGTTTAAATCACAACAGGTTAACTGGGGCATCCTTTTACATAGGTTATATCATTTTTTAGCTATCCCTAGTGTTCATACTTCAATTCAATATATTTCACAAAATTTATCATTGTTGCTCACATATGTTCACAGTTTTTATCTTACTAGATACCTAAGTTGTTGAATAATGGAGGATAAAATATAATAATGTAGATAAATTAAATTTATCCATGCATGTTTTTTTATTTTATTTTTTACTTCATGTCTTATGTGTGCTCAACTTTTTTGGACTGTGGGCATTTGAACATGTCCATGATTTCAGCTCTAAGACTTATTTTTTGTATGTTTCTGTATGTGAGTGAATTTTGAACATGTCCCTTGTATGTCACCCCTTGGCCTTCTATTGTGTGTTTTGTGTGTTGTTACATGTACTCTTTGTATGTATGTGTCATGGCCATGACACTTGTTTGCTCATTTTGATCAGTTTGTGATGTCATGATCAATATCATGCATCGTCCAAGTTTTTGATGCCATGATGGATATCATGCATCTCCCCTCAAGTTTTTATATTTAGATTTCAATATTCATTTTTTGTCAATTTATCATTTCATGGTTAATGTCTAATATCTATCTATACATGCCATTGTATATGCTCATATTCTACATGCATCATACATTACAACTTATTGCTCAATATATCTATGATAATGCCATGATCTTACAATGTTATCATCAATACTCATATATTCTATAAGATCTTTCCCCTAACATTTTATTTTGAGTTAATTTATTGTGTAGGTTCCATAATTCAACTCAAAATAGGGGACATACATAGTGGATTGTCTTAGATACTAAGCTCCAATAGTATAATATATGGATAGAAAATTATAAGTTTTTTCTACTTAATTATTGTGCATACCTAGAAAGTAGTTTCAAATAATATCATTCCATTTGGATAAGGGCACAATCCAACAGTGTCCAAAATAATGTGTTGTCCCAATAGATAATAAACAATAGTTTCTATATTTCTAAAAATGTCACATAGTCTATAGATCAAGTAAAATATTTCTCATAAATAGTCTTCAGGTTTTTACACCAGTTTATCTCAGATTTTGCTCAATTTGGGGGCATCATGTGCCACATGTGTTCCAAGTTATCACATAATGTTTTACAAAGAAAATTAATTAATATTACCCAATTCCAAAATCTATATACACCTAAATACCAAATTATGGGTATATGCAAAGGGAATGCAACTGATCTATTAATCAATCCTAGCTCAGAGAAGATAAATCTTACTTACACTTCTCATTGTTGATACATTAGATATCCAGGGTCATGACCAAGATGGATCTACTAGACTTAGACAAGGGATATCTTACCATAATAAAATCACTAGGGAAGGTTCTAAAGCCTCTAGTCAAGAAAAACTATGCAATAACCCTAACTAGGTCCTATGTTTTCATATTCACTAAGTATAAATGGTAAAGGTAAAGTAAATGTCTAATCTAGTGTTCACCAAATCTTGTGGCACAAAGTGGGGGTTGGTAAACATGCATAAGAGAATCATATTTAAACTATGTATAGGTAAGACCCTAATGCATGGAGAGAACAATATATTTAAAAGCCATTACTTATGTTACTTATATCTACTAAAAGAGAGGAGAAACATTAGAGATATTTACCCTGAAGATGAACATGTCGAGACTCAATCTCTCCCTTATCCAAATGTGCTTCACAAGAGGTTGTTGTGGTTTTTAAGGATCACTAAGAAAGGTTAAAGCATCCAAGACTTTTCCAAAAGACAAGATTCTTCTCCAAGTAGAAACCCTAAACTAAGACTCCTCAAGTAGAATGGTGAAGACTAGATTGTAAAGAAGTGAAAATGAATAATTAACTCTTGTTGTCTCTAAAAAATGGCCAAATGAATGTTTATATATATATATATATATATATATATATATATATATATATATATATATATATATATATATATATGAATCTAACCCTAATCCTTTTTGAAAGTTTAGCTGACAGAGTCAACCCAATTAACTCTGTATCATTATTAACAAAAATAAATTAGGTCTTAGTTTAGGTCTGCTAAGGGCTGACCTAGACCTTAAATGAGTTTTATCAATTAGAATACAAGGTTGATGGGTTCGACATTATATTGTAAACCATCAAAAGGAGTTTAGGCTAAGGAAGGGATAAAAAAGGTGAAAGTTACTAGAGGAGGGTGAAAAAGAGGAGGCAAAGTTTAGGGGAATGTTTTTAAGAGATGGTTGAATTGACAACAAGTGGTAATAAAGGGACAACAATCTTATGAATCACCAATGGTCTGCCCACCCCTTTCCTAGTGCACCCTTCAAGGTGTGCACTTAGAAATATTAAGACTCAACAAGCTCCTGAAAGATAAAAAACATCATTAATTGATAAAGTTTGAAAATATTATGTGTATACATATACCCCACTCAAAGCTCATCATATGTCACTCAAGTGTAATAGGGGATGGTGCTTTGAGAAAAGAACATAGTAACACAATATGTTGAAGATAATTTTTTTTGGTGTTTTAAAGTATAAAATAGCTAAAATTAAATGACTGTAATGGAAATAACTAAAATTAAAATAAATTTAATGCATACCTTGAATTACCTTTATCATTATATGGTTGTCTATTGTGTTTGTAGTTTTGATCATGGAGGGTACAGAGACTACTTTCAACAAACCCAAGGATACAAAACTAAATAAAAAGAATAAACAAACATGGGAAAGTTAAGATAATTGATGCTATGTGGATAAAACATAGAAATTTGGTAAGCTGAGGTGATAAATGCTAAGCTAGGACCAAATGACCAAGTCAAAATTTGGAGTAAATTAGTTAATCAAAAAGCGAAGGCTAATAAAGACTAAAAAACTCAAACAAGTAAACCTTAAGTAAGAAATTCAAACTAACCAATTCAAACCAAGGATACATGTTAAAAATTATAATCAAACATCAATATAAAATCAGTAACAATACTTAAATAAATATGGGTAAGCAAATGGTAAAACAACATTGATGAGTGAGAAGTAACAATCCTTACTCAATCATTAATGGAAAAAGTGTGTGAAATGGAAAAAAATATTGGTGAGTGGGAAATAACAAGCCAACTTCACTCAACAATGGAAAAAGTACATGAAAGTAGAAACAAACTCAGGTATCTAAAAAAAAGTAGTACAACAATGGAAAATGGTAAAATAAATCAAGGTATGTCTAGAAATGTAGAGCTATGGTATAAATAAAATAATCCAAAGTCACTCAAGCATATTATTTTTTCTAAGAATAGATAAAATTGAAACAAAATAGTGCTATCATGTTGTTAAGATATGAATAAGAGGGAATATAGAAGTGGGAAAATAGATTTAGAATCACACTTACTTATAAAGGGGGGAAATGAAATGGGTAGAATGGAGAGTGAAGGAAAAATCAAGGTAGAGAAACTCTTTATCAAATTTAAGACACTCAAATTAGGTTTGTCAAAACAAGAAGACTTTTGACATTAAGGATTTTGAAGAACCTCTCCTAGCCACATAAATCACAGGTTAACAAATGAAGTATGTAGATCATCTCATAAATGTTATATACATGAAAATTTGAATGGACCTACCTTCCCACAATGTGTTCCCCATTCCTCAGGACCCCTTATAGAGGCATCGGTCTACTATAAATATTGGGTATTTGCATGAGAAAGTAGGTAGCACCACAAAAGTTTATGAATTTTCATATTCCAATATACTAACCTATCATACCCCAATGAACCTCAGTTCTATCATGAGGCCAATTGCGGAGTTTGAGCTTTGATTATAGATAAGAGATGTGTTTTTATCACATATTTTGGTGTGATTTTGAATTTTGACTATGTATGTCACCTTTTATATCATTGTCTTTTGTTTAAAATGTTTTGGATTTTAACTTTTTTCATGGCTTTTTTATTCCTCCTTCATATGGATTCGAGAACTAAACATGGGTGCATAAAGATGAATATCATTTGAAAACTTTGGACTTAGTTGCTAAGAAAGAGAACTTAAAGAGCATGGTGTCGAAGAGTCTTGTTAATTTAGGTGAAATAAAAAAATTATCTTGACTTTGACCTTGGTTTATCCAGAATGGATTGAAAGAAAAGGACATGAAGAGGAATGAAACATGAAAAAATTTAAAATACTTCAAATGGAAAAAATGTGACAAAGGTGAAAAATGGATAAAATGACAGTGAAGTGTGATTCCTTATCATAAAAATGAGGGAAGTGTACAAAAGAATGCTAAATACCTCATTATTATGCAAAATTTATCTACAAAATAAGCAAAATTTAAAGTTAAGGACAAGGGGTCATAAATTTGTAACCAATATTGAACATTCCAAAAAGGAAACATTGAATTAAAGATGGTGATTTTATGAGGAAGGGTTGGTCCTATCCATGGTCTTACACTGCAACTCATAAAAGAGAAACCCAAGAGGGTGCACAAAGCATGTGAAAAAGCAAATGAGAAAGATGGTATTTGTGAGGAAGGCTAGGTCCTATCCATGGTCTTACACTATAACTCACAAAATACAAACCCAAGGGGTGTAAAAATCATTGGAAAGAAACAATTGAAAAAAAAATCAAAAGGAAGTCATGAGGAAGATCGGGTCCTATCTATGGTTTTACAATGCAACTCATGAGAAAAGGGAAAACCAAAGGACCAAAAAGAATGAATTAAGGTTTGTGGAAAGAGAGACTATTGTAGAGGGTGAGACCCATGTTGATATCTTATAAAATGTGTTAGAATCATAGCATATATAAAACGTGTTAAGAAGGGAAAGGTCTAGGAAAAATACTTCTTTAATAATTGTACATTGGTGGGCTCTTTGAAAATATGGCCTTCATTAGTTTGAAGACAATAGGTGTTAGGACCAAGGATGTATCTTACTAAGTAAGGGCCCCATAATTTTTTTATCATATTTGCCTTATTTTTCATGATTTTAATCTAATTTAATGACAAGATCACCAACATTAAAAGTGTAAACTTTAACTCTTTTGTTATGTTGATTGGCAATGCGAGCCTTGTATTGGCAGTTATGTTCTAGAGTGGAAAGATGGTATTCATCAAGGAGGTCAAGAAAGTGAAGGTGAGATTCATGAAATTCTTCATTGGGTATGATACCATGAAGAGATATATGAATATAGGTAATCTCAAATTCTAATGGGAGAATTGATTTAGAACCATAGACTAGTGAATATGGTGTTACCCCAATGGTAATGCATATGTTAGTGTGATAGGCCCAAAGAGTAGGATATAGATGAAGATGCCAATTTGTGTGAGTATCATGAATTATATTTTAGAGAATTTTATTAAGGATATTGTTAGTGGCCTCAAATTTTCCATTGCATTATGGATGATAGGTTGTGATTTTTTTTGATTGGTGTTGAATTTAGCACAGAGTTATTTGACGTTTATATTTTTAAAATTACCACCATTATAAAAAATGATAGTATGAGGAACACCAAAGTGGCAAATGATTTGGTTGAGGATGAATTTATAAATGGTGGCTTTGGTGACATTGATGAGGGGCATGGCTTTGACCCATTTGGTAAGATACTCTGTAGCCATGATGATAAAGACATGCCCATCTTGTGATCTAGGTAGTTTGCCTAAGCGGTCTAATCCCCACATTGAGAATGTCCAGGAAGAGTCCATAGTTATAATATTGGATGGAGGTGAATGGATTAGATTATCATGAAGTTGACAAGGACTACACTTTTTAGCAAACTTGATTGTATCCTTTTCAAGAGTGAACCAAAAGTAACCCATACTGAAGCATTTGTGAACTATACAATGTCTACTATAGTGACCATCAAAAATTCCCCCATGTGTTATTGTAAGCAAAACCAACACACTTGAAATAAAATGTCAAACCTTTGTCAATGCTTATTTTACCATTCTTGCCTTATAACCCAAACCTCATACCCCATTTGGCCACATTCTCTCTCTTTGCACTTTAGGTTCTTGACCTATAGGTCACATTAGGCCTTAAATTAGACCTTATAACTATTATATAAGAACTCTCCACCTCATTCACATGTTAAATAAACTTCTCACATTATTTACCATTGATTTGTGTCCTTCATAGGTCTTGATAAAACCTTAAGATTCCTCATTAGGTCAGTCAGATTCTGGGACAAGTCTAGTTGTACGATACGTCTGTAGGTCGTACCTATATAGGCATAATTTGAAGATTACTTGAGTGATTTAATGATTCATATGCATGTTAAAATGTTATTATACATACACTTATGCCTATACTTATTCATCACACATAGCTACCATGGTCATTCTTGCACCAAACTGTGCATCCCATGCATAAGCCTTATCAAGAACCTTGCACTCAAGAACAAGTAACAAATGTGTATACCATGTGTTGAGCCTTGACATCAACCACATAATAATCATAATGTTTCCTTAAAATTCTCTATAATTTCACTTTATCACTTGGTTTCCTTCTCATATACCAATTCACTATATCTCTACAATCCATATCCATGCTTAAGAACTAGTCCATCAAATAGACCTACTAGGCACCATACCACTTTGAGACCTTCAATAATCATTTTTTAGATCATAACCCATTTCCAAATATTTGAGAAAAGATTCACATATCTTCTCACAATCCTCAATCTACTCACTTCACTAAGCTTCACTAATCATGCCTTCACCAAGATAAGACTAGGCTTCTCAATACATCTTGTCCATACAGACTTGCTCTTATGAACTTGGTCAATAATGACCTTATCACAAAAATCACTTTAACACAATAAAAAATCTCTTTTTGATGATCTCTCATATAAATACAAAATAACACTACTCATAAGCTTCTCATATCATAACATTGTGTGAAGACCTTATGCAAAATTCAAGGACCTACTAGACCATGTTTAAGCCATCATGATCACTTACCATGTATCTTCACAAGAGCACATTTAGGACATCAATGACACTCAATTACCTTTGACATCAATGACAACATTAATGTCTCGACACAAAAATAGGATCATACCTCAACAATCTCCCCCTTTATCATTGATGGTAAAGACTCTAACAAATCAAATCATTCTCATCTCCCTAAGCTAGATCTTTCTCCCAATCTGGTCTTTCTCCCCCTTTGACATTAATTACAAAGGGTCATCTCTGACAATACTACCATCTTATCTTTGGAACTAAAACATGTTTTTTACCAACAAGATCAATCTTCCTCTACTCAACCAAACATGACCTCAAGCTTACATAAGTACTCAACCATGCTCCCCTTAATCTTATGCATACCTCAAACACATGAACATCACTCTCCTTGATTGATATTTTGAAACAATTGAAGAAAGAACTCCCCTTTTGACAAATCATATTTTTAGTAATGACAACCATCTTCAATCAACCAAAAACTCAACACACATGAACAAGGAAACTTAAGAAGAATATTAGATGTGTGCTCCTCTTAATACCATGCATACCATTTTTAGATGAACTCAGAACACACTACTACTCACCTTGTCCTTGACATTGAAAACAATTGATCACACTTATAATATTCAGTAAGACACTTCACCTTAACATCCACTAAATAACCTTACCTTATCTTCACAACTTGATCTTACAGAATGAGTCATTAAGACTCTCAAACTAATATCACTTTCTTAACATAGAGATATAGATATCAACTACCAAATTATAAACACCAATAGTCTTAAATAAATAACAAATTATTACATTTCAACAACACTTCAATATTTATTATCAAACTTCAAATGGTCTTCATAATATCATTGGTCTTGTAGACCAATCTATAACTAATATGCCTTCTTAGAACTCATGATCAATCTGAATAGCTCATAGCTACCTTAGGTCTTCTAATCATATTATTTGACTATTATCTTGAATTTTCAAGATAAAACCATGTCTATCTTATGTTTGAACCATCATGTAATCACCTTATTTGACTCATACCTCTTTGTAGACAAAGGGACTCCCTTTTAGTCTTCACAACATGTGTACTCATGATTCTAAAGAACTCCTCCTTTAGGTCTTGTTACCTCAATGTATATATGATCATTAATTATACAAGCGTAAACAAGGATACATGCTCATAACTTTATACATTATGAAGCCACATCATCTACTAACATAAGGATGGATAATATCCATCATCATTTCCTTGCTTAAACATTCATCATGTCCTTAGTTATATCATAGAATTTAATATGTTTCTATGCCTCTATGTACCTTTTTGGCACTATACACATGTTCTAGGAACATGGTTGGCTCCCCCTATCTCTATGAGTTATTCAAACAATATCATGAATGTGACTAATTTGATCAAGTCATCATACAAATACTTTATAACCCATTTCTTGCAATCACACCTTTAATAGACTATTGTCTGAACCTTAATCCTGAATATCAACAAAGAACACAAATTTCCCCCTAACCTAATGCTTTCTCTCAAGAACACTTAATGACCAAACATCTTTATCAACTTTGCATTTTGCACCATAGATATCTTTCCAAGATGAATCTTTTTTACTACAATCTCATGCATCTATAGATAGAGGAGTGTCTCAAATGCTTCATATACATGCACAAGCATCCTTAAATATTTGTATTACATTAATTCTGAAAGCTTCTACACCATATTATTAAGTCCATATAATGAAACACAACTTCTCATATACCTAGGCTTACTTACTTCACTAAGATACCTATACATACCTTCTTACAAGGCTTAGAATAAGGTTCTGTAATACACCTTGATGCCTTAACCTATTCCATCCATGTTATGACCTCTACACAACATTAATAAAGTAGCTATGAAACACTTGGACTTGTAACTTTCTCTCAACATGTCTTTAATGTCCTTCTAGACTTGACTGTCAACTTAAACTTGACCTTTGACTTGGCTTTTACATAATCCTTCTAAGCTAGCAAAGATCACTTTTGACATTATTTCAAATCTAAAATATGACCTATAGTAGCAATCAGCTCAGCTTGGTTTATGATTTTATCATGACTCATCTTGTCATCCTTCTTCTTCTTAGTCAACTCTGCCAGTACCATCATTTTTTGGTAGACCATCATTACAATCATGATAAACATTATCATCATCATAATTAAAAGTTGTGCTTCTTAGGATCACCTTTAAGATGTTAGGCCTCTCTAAAGGGACCAAGATTTGATACCAATTATTGGAAGCACAACCACTAATATGGGGGGTGAATTAGTGTTCAAACTTTTAATCAAATCTACTTATCATTCATTAACCATTCAAACCAGTATAGTGATTAAATAATGCATGTAGAACCACTCATATGAGCATGAAGCAAGAACATAACACATGACCACATGAGCTATGTGGGAAATCCTCATGGGGAATAAAACACACTAAAACATAACTTGGACGACTTTTCATATAATACCATGAATCAAGTTTAGTCGAGCACCAATTCAATAAGGAGCATCAACCCCTAAATTTATCAAGCACCAACTTAACTTTAGCAAGCACCAACTTGTTAGGAGATACAACCCACTTATTGATCAATCACCCACTAAATAAACACTTTGAATCATTCCACATTGATGTTTATACCCTCTCACAACTGATGATGGTCTTATTTTGCTCTATCATTCTCAAATTTGCTTCTCACACAAGCCTACACTATCCTTTACCTTGTTCACTCAATTATCCCTCTTCTTGACTAAGTTAGGTCATATGAAATTTATAATCAACTTTGGTAATCCTGTAATATATTAATGATGATTTATATGTACCCTCTTTATGTTATACAAAACCTCCATCAACCTCTTCAAAGTTCTATCTTACTCATTTTAACTTACTCATACTCAATCAGTACTTCTTCAAAGCTGATTAGGTCATATGACCTTTTCTTTGTAAATAAAACATCAGTTAGATATTAATACCTATTTCTTATACACCTATTTTATAGTAAATAAGACCTTATTTATCTATTTAATCTTCTGTTTTATTTGCTCATACTCCCCAATCCACTCATTAGCCCAAATAGGCCTATTAAGCCTTATTCTTATACCAATCACTAGATCACTCATACTCTTGGTTGGAAATTTTTTTAATCCATCAAGATAAATTAAAAAAAATGTCTTAGGACATGTTAAAAATAAGAATTAATTTAAATAATAACACTATTAATTTGGTCAAACACATTTAGACGTCATTCTTCTTTTAGGCCTAATAGAGACCTAATGCATTAGATCTATCTTCTCCATAGAACAATTTGAACCTCTATGGCCCAAATGGCCCTCACCAATGAAATAAAACCTTTAAAACACTTAAATATAAACCTAAATTAACCTCATATATTATTAATAAGACACAAATCCTTCTCTCATGCTTTGAAAGCACAATCAGGCCTTAAAGACCTATTATGCCTAATTACCTCAAAAACATTGAATTCAAAGATGAAGCTCATATAACCTGTAGAAACACATTATAGGCACAAAAAACATATGTATGGAAACTTCATGACCTCAAGGTCATCAAAAATTTCATTAGACACTTCAACATAGAGCTTAAAGACTCAAACTCACTTATGCAACAGGACCACTCAAAATACCTAAATGTTCCAAAACCCAGTCATGAACAATTGACCACCAACTTATATAAAAGGAAATTTCATGACTCTAAATTCACTAATATTAACCTTAGAGACCTTGAAAACATATTCGTATTCATTATACACTTTAAATCTGGGCAAATCACTTCAAACTAATCTCTATTAGATGACTACTTAGAACTATCAAAAACTTCAAAACATAGTCATGAAAACAATGACTTAGAACATATGTAGAATCACTATCATGAAATTTAAATGGGTTTATATTATCATTAAATATCTTTAGATCAAATTAAAACAAATATATTATAAAATATCAATATTTATCTTACAGACCAATCTCATGTCTTCACTATATATAGACCTCATTATGTTAGACAGGTCAATTTAAGAACACCTTTCTACTTATATATAAGCATCTCAAAATATTATATACAATAGGGATATGTGATACATGTATTTAAAAACAACCCTATGTAATTGGATCCATCTCTAATCCATGGCAACACATCCCTAATCTCATTCTCACTTTTGCTTGTTTTTATCATTATCTTCCTCTCTAGGCATTGTTAGTGATAGGTCAACTACATCACCAATTTAGAATATTTAAATTCTATAACATTATAATAAACCACCATTTTCATAATACATAAGTCTCAAGCTTCAACCTCCATCCACTTAGCACTTTGATTTGGTCAGTTATACCTATAATAATAAATTTCTTATAAATATGGCTTTTCTTGTAGGGTCCACTTACTCATCTGACAGACCAATTCTACCTGGATGTACTTGGAATAGTTAAATAAATTTTACAATCATCAAAATAGGTCATACAATTCATTCTAAGCCATTTCCAACAAGATCTTCCATATCAGGTCACTATGAGAGTTTTAGGAGGGTTTTAGACCGATTTCTATTCTTAACATTTGTTCATAAAGCTTTGCCCCTAAAACTAACTCCTAATGTTTGTAAATAATTTATATTTATTTTTTACATCTCTCCTTAATATCTCATCTTACCATGAAATAGTCACACCTACCAATAAGCATGAGAAAGTCCTTCTTGTGTCTTCATCTCTTCATTCTGAGAACACTCACGACCAAAAAACCACTTTTCATTATTTCTTATTCAAATCAAGACCTAAAAATTCACAAAAAACACTTGAAATGACATTTAAAACCTCTTTCAATTCTAATTTTACCATTATTGACTTAGAACCTAAACCTCATACCCCATTTGGTCGCATTCTCTCTCTTTGCACTTTCGGCTCTTGACCTGCAGGTCACATTAGGCCTTAAAGTAGACCTTCTAGCTATTGTCCAAGAACTATCCAACTCATTAATATGTTCAATAAACTTATCACATGATTTACCACTAATTTTCATCCTTCATAGGTTTTGACAATACCTCAATACTCCTCATTAAGTCAGGCATAGTCTAGGACATGTCTAATTATATGATAGGTATATAGGTCTTACCTCTATAGGCACAATTTAAATAATCCTTGAGTGATTATATGATTCATATTCATGTTCAAAATCCTCTTATTCCTCTTTCCATTCATCTCATAGAGCCACCATGTTCCTTCTTGCACCAAACTAGGCATCCCATGTATAAGCCTTCTCAAGAACCTTATACTCAAGAACAAGTACACAAACATGCATATCATATGCTAAGCCTTGACATAAACCATAGAAGAATTATTAGGTTTCTTTAAAATTCTCTCTCATGTCACTTTTTTACTTTGTTTCCTTATCATACAACACTTCATGATGTCTCTATAAGCCATATCCATGCTTAAGAACTAGTCCATCAAATAGACCTACTATGCACCATACCACTTTGAGACCTTCAAGACTCCTTCTATATCTAAAAACAAATTTTGAAACATATAAGATAGGATCCAAATATCTTCTCAAAATCTTTAGTCTACTCACTTCACCAAGCTTCACTAATAATGCCTTCACCAAGATAAGACTAGGCTTCTCAATACATATTATCCACACAAACTTGCTCTTATGAACTTGGTGAAAAATGACCTTATAATAATAATCACTTCAACACTATCAACACTCTATTTATGATTATCTCTCATAGAAATATAAAACAACACTACTCATAATCTTGTCATATCACAACATTGTGTCAAGACCTTACGCAGAACTCAAGGACCTACTAGACCATGATTAAGTCATCATGATCACTTACCATGAATCTTCCCAAAAATACCTTTGGGACATCAATGACACTCAATTACCTTTTACATTAATGATAACATTAATTCCTCAACACAACAATAGGAACATACCTCAACATGTGCTTGTTCAAGGAGAGGAGGGACCTCTTCTTTCATAACACAGTAGAGTAGGGTACCTTCAACATTACAATAATAAAGGATGTTATATCAAAATACATATTTGAAAGCCTATATTTTAATGTGATTCTTTTTGTGGGAATAAATGTTTGGATAATAGGTTTGATTTTCAATAAATTGAATAATGTCTTTAAACCATGGGCTTTGTTGAATGGTAACATCCTTGAGGTGGCAAATAAGTGAATATTATGGTTAAAAATAAGATGGGGAATTTTTTATTTTGATAATAAAGGTAGAATTAGTAGGAATTTAGTGTGGATGAAATAAATATGCTGAAGAAGCAAGTAAATCAATGATAGAATTTTGATCTCAAGGGATACGCTTGTTGGTAAAAGAATTAAATTCTTTGGAAAGGGTAGTGGTTAATTGATTATAATCAATGAGATTTCAATTTTGCATTGATAATCACCATTAACCTAATATTAGATGATTTTGGAGTCACCCAAAGCATGTAGATATGTAATGTCTAAATTAAGTGTCACTCTCATGTCAGGGATTAAAGATTCATATTTCACTATGTTGTTAGTGACATCAAATGTAAGGCAAAATACCAAAGGGATAATTTTACCAAGAGGACTAGTGAGGATACAACCTACCCTATCTCCTTGAAGGCATTTGACACCATAAAAATAAAGGGCCCAAGTATCTTCATGTAAATCAACATTAATTTCAAGAATATTTTTGATGACTACTTTAGAGTTAGTAGTACTGGGAAGGATAGGGGATTCTTCTAGATTACTTGATTCAAGAGCAGTAGGTAAATTATGGATGTAATCTTTAAGAGATATGGCTTGATTAATACCTTAAATATAGATGATTTTGTCATTGGGAAGACTATCATGAAGGTGATTGGTAGTTGGTATAGGAGTAGTTTAAAGTTGATCAGGAATGATTTTTCCCTTGACATCTTTTTGTGCAATAATGCAGATATCAAATTCCATTAGAAGGACCATCCACTTGCCAATTATGTCTCTAAGAAGAAAGGCTTTAGAGAAGAAATGATGGAGTGGATCAGAATGAATGATAACGTAAGTGGTTTGATAAAGCATATAATGTCAAATCTTTTTAGCTACAAAATATATGGTAAGGCAATCATGTTTTACTTTTGTATAACATTTTTCATAGTCAATGAGGCCTTGAATGATATAATAGATGGTATATTCTCTTTTGGTATCATCTTGTTGGGTAAGCATCACCCTAACTAATACAATTGTGGAATAAGTATATAATATTAAAGGATAATCATTAGAAGGTGGACAAACAAAGGGTGGGAGGGTGTAACAAAGATTATTTCATATTGTCAAATGCTTTTTTACAAGTATATATCCATTCGAGGGCATTACCTTTCTTTAAAAGATAATTAATAGAATAAATGTAGTAAGCCATTGTAAGGACAATTCATTTTTATTACCCCAAGTTTGTTGAGGTAAGTGTGAATATCTGGGATGGAATGAGGGATAGGTATGTTAACAATATCATTGATATTGGTGGGATCAACATCAATACCATGAAGAGAGACTATGAAACCTAGCAATTTTCCAGATGTGACTTCAAAAACACATTTGTATAGATTTAGTCTAATTTTGTATTTGATGAGGTGATCAAAGATAATAATAATATTGAAAAGATGAGTTTTTTAGTTTTAGACTTGGCAATGAGGTTGTCCACATAAGTTTCCACAATATTATGTATAAGGTCATGGAAAATATGGGTCATTACATGCTTATAGGTAGTTCTAACATTCTTGAGGCCCAAGGGAATTTTAACATAACAATAGGTGCCCCATATATGGTGAAAGTTGTTTTATGTTGATCTTTAGGGGTAATGTGAATTTGATTATAACCCAATAAACCATCCATAATGGACAACATTTCATATGTATCAGTGAATTTGTCCTTGGTATAAGCAAGATTGAGGTTATGAAAATTGATGAAAATGTGAATGACCATGGTGACTTTCTTTCAAATAGGAATAATGTTCGAGACTCATTCTGAATAGTCCACATGATTGATAAATTTGGCATCGATAAGTTTAATTATTTATTTATGGCATAAAGTAGAAACTTCTAGTGGAAATTTTTGTATCTTTTTTTGCATGAGTTTGGCATCAGGATTGGTGATGATATTGTACACTATGATATTAGGATCAATGCCAAGTATCTCCTCGAAGGACTAGGGGAAAGTCTCATGAAATTTATTAAATAATAGACTAAAGTTATCATGGTTGGTTGGTGTAAGTTCTCAAGAGACTATGATTGGTTGAGGGCACAAGGGGATATCATATTTGATTTTGGTAGTTTCCTTGATAATCATAGCATTTCTATCTTGGAAATGATATGGTGTGTTAGGTAAATAGGAAATGGGGTTTGTTTTAGGATCAATGCTAATAATGAAGTTGTTGAAATAAAGGGTTTTTTGCTTGAAATTCCTGAGTTTATGGTGTTACTAAGGGAATTGAGGTTCTTGATCATGAATCAATTCAAGGATGGTTTTATTACTAGCAAAGTGGAAGAGGACCATAATAATCGACATCTACTTCTAGATCAATAATTTTGTTACCATGGTGATCATATTCAAAATGTATTTGATGTATATATGTGTCCTTGACATCTAATGTAGTTTTAGGAGTAGGTGGAGGAGGGGAAGAAGGTGGATTAGATTCAATTGGTTTGTTATTAGCATCATTGACGAGGAGAGAACCATATGGAATGATTGGTTTGATAGAAGGTATATAAGATGCATGAAGTTCTCGAGGTTTAGAAGGTAAGATTTGTTATACCACCCAAGGAGTACCAATAAGTGGAGAATTAGCAGGAGGTATATGACCTTCTGGTGCTAATTAAAAATTGATGAGAATGGTATGAAATTCATGATTGAAGTAATTTATTTGATCTAAAGTTTTCTAATAATGTTGAACATCCAATTATCTTGATTGACCTTGGGATATGATGTAGTTATCATCATAGGTTGGATGAATTTTACATGCTTGAGATTCAGGAGGAAATTTGAAAGGGGAGATGGATAAATCACTAAATTTATATGGAGACATGATTAAAGGATCTTGAAATATTTAATCCACTCCATAATCATTGCACGTGATGTCATCTTCTATGTAAGAGGCTTTTTGAGTATTACATGGAGGGGGAAATCAGTGTTCTCATTGATGAGAGGGATGGTATAATCATGAGGAAATAAATAAAGAGGAATCCACTATGAAATGAAGGAGGTAGTATTTTAGCATTTCAAGTATTTTATAGATCATTAGGCTCATCATAATATGAATAAACAAGATTGACATGTAAATCTAGATTCATGTTAACAAATTTGGCTAAGGGATCACTATTGATTGATGGAATGGTGAGAATTCAATATTGAGACTTGAGATTTGGAAGTTGAATACTCCAAGGGTTAGGATTTGCCTCATG
This sequence comes from Torreya grandis, assembly GCA_037957365.1. Taxonomy (NCBI): domain Eukaryota; kingdom Viridiplantae; phylum Streptophyta; class Pinopsida; order Cupressales; family Taxaceae; genus Torreya; species Torreya grandis. The sequence continues at coordinate 980,730 of JARHVA010002015.1, forward strand.
TTTATACTTTTTATAATTATGAAGGAACTTGAAACATGGGATACCAAAAGAGGTGATAACCCTCCTTCTATGAGTTTATGGGCATCCTACAAGTACATTGTAAGATAATGGTAAATCAAGGACCATGAGATTAGTTAGTATAATATTAATTCCAATTATAAAATGGATCTAAATACAGAAAAGTGGATTTTGATTAGCTTTATCAAATCCATGGCAAGTCAATCAGGTTTGTTTGAGATGATATTTATTATAGACCAGTTATTGGATTAGCCAAAAAGATGTTACATTAATACTAGACCCTTTGTCTACTAATAATTTATGAATGAGGGTGGTATTAATGGATATTTTTATGAATAAGGGTGGATCATCATCTTGAAATAAGATCTCATTGTTAATCATGTCTTCTTCGAGGAACTATATAAAGGGTTTTGAATAAGGACAAATGGATTCAATAGTATGCACTTTGGTTGGTTGAGGTTCATGAGAAGATGGTTCCTCTTCTAAGGAATATGGCTCTTTAATTTCTTGAAATTTTTACATGAGGAACCTACAATGATAAGGATAGGTGTGAAATAACTCCATAAGAGGAATTTTTCAATGCATGGATTTAAGTTCTTTTAAGAAGTTCCAGTGGGTTTTGGAAGAAGAACCAACATGAGGCTTAGAAGATAAATTAAATTTTAGAGGAAGAGAAGTGGTTGGGGGTTCAAAAGGAGGTGATGGTTCCTCATTAATTTCTGAAGCTAAGTGAGTGGTTGTAGTATCTTTGAGGATTTTCTCTTCCAGATAAGGTTTCTTATGTTTAGTGATAGGATCTTTGTGGGCTAGTTTACATTGATAATTGACCGTAGCCCCATTGACATATTGAGAATTATTATAATATTGGTCATAGTCAATGTCAATGAAAAAAGCATCCTTGTTGGCTTATTGAGCATTAGATGCGGAAAAATATTTTTGGTAGTGAGAAGAAGAAGCTTTGGGAACTTATCATTTTGAGAAGTGTTATTGTAATATTGAGGACGGAGTTGAATCATGGCTTTGTGATTGAATGAATCACCAAGCATATAGGAGACAATAAATTTTATGAGCCCTTTACATGTTTTATGGGAGTGACTAATGTCTCCATGGAACCAATAAAATTGATTAGGTTCATATCATTTAGGAGGATTATTGGGATAAGTAAATGGTTTAGAGGGTGCTAAAAATTATTTCATTTGTTGCACAGTTAATGGTGTGTGAGAAGATGGGGTATTGTTGACTTTGGAAACTCCTAGCTTGGTTTGAGGAGGATTGATGGTTATCGCATTAGTGGAGTGTTGAAAAAATCCTTTAATGAGTATGGTATTAGGTTTAAATTGTTTCATTAATAAGTCTTAATGCTTGGCTTGTTAAAGATCTTAATTGATCATTTGAGGAGCAAAAGTTCAAACCTTATATTGAAAAAGAGTTAATGTAGTTATAAAGAGTTTTAAATAAATTATCATTAGTCATGTTATGAAAGTTGAATATTTCCATTGCTTGATAAAATCATGATTTGATTCAGTGGGAGATTGCTTTCCATTATTAAAATGGATAAGACAACTTTTAGGAAGATCATTGTGTTGAAACTATTTAACTAATGGATTGACTAAATCCTTGAGTTTCCATATGGAATGTTGGGAAAGTTGATTGTACCATTATAATACATCACCAGTGAAATTTTTAACTAAAATTTTAGTTATGTTGAAACTATTAGTTTATATCCACTCCTTATAAATATTTCCAAATGCCTTAAGAAAAGATGTAGGGTCTTTAGTCCCAACATACTTAATAGTTGGCAATTAGTTACTAATATCAATGGAAATAATGAAAGGGGCTAAATTCTCATTTTGAATGCATTGGATCATCTTATTGTTCATGATAGGTTAGGGGATGACATTCCCCGTGACATCTTTAAGAGGTGGAGGAATAAAATTTTGAATATTTTGAGGGAGAATAACAAGAGATTGATTAGCCATACTGATCATATGGTGTTGTAGTTGCATCATTTGGAAGGTGTTAGATGTTTACATTATGTTCATTTATTGCATTATCTATGAAATAATTTGGGTTGTATCAATTGGTGGGTTGGTGTTTGTTGTAGGACTCCCTAAATTGGTATTAAGGGGAGGGTTGTTAGGTGGTGGATCACCTACGGGGTTATTGGATAGACTTGTGTTAATTTCCTCCACATTTTGATGAGATGCTTGAAGATAAGAATTGTCTTTATAGGTATGGAAAGGATATAATCCACCAATCTCATCTTGGGGCATGATTTGAACCATGTTGTAATCTAAATATGAGGAAGAAGAATTACTCCAAGAGTGAGGATTCTCTTATGAGGTAAAGAAAGGAAGAAAAGAGCACCCCCTATAGTGTCTAAATGGATTCAAGTTATCCAAGAAGATTTTGATAGGGGATTTCATGATGTTTGATGAAAGAAACAGAGATTAGGAAAGAAGAAGGAAAATTAGGGACCAAGTCGACCAAACAAGGAATAGAGTCAGCCAAGAAGTATAGAATTGACTAGGTTGATAGAGTATTTATTAAACACAAGTTAAATAAATACACAGTCATATGGGTCATTAGTGTATTGTTGAATAGGGGACATAATAGAGAGATATGAATACACGATCATCCAAGTCAACTATGTACTACAAATAGAAAGGTGAAAAATAGTCTATAAGAGACTATATCGACCATAATGATAGTGTTATAAACTAGGGTTAATTTTTAGAAGATAATTTTAAGCAAGCACATAAATAATTGGATCAATGTAACTGATCTAATTAAAACACACAACACAAACCTTGCACTAATGCTGACCAATATAAGTTTTACAATACAACACACAATGATCAAAGAATAAGAAATAACTAAAAAGTAAATGCTAACTAGCTGGTCATCATAAGTGTCATTATAATAAAGTATAATTTTAAGGTGATAGGAAATTTGGATGAAATAGGAAACTAAAAAAGTAATATAAGGTTGGTTTTAAGATGTTTGGGCTAAAAGGAATCTGTATTGGTGATGCTACTAGCTTGATATTGAGGCCTACCTACTCATTTCATAATCGTAAAATGATAAGGGTATCGAGTGATTTACCAATATATACCATCAACCACGTATTTATACTTGGTCAAAAAACCAAGTTGGCTTACCCCTTGGTGATGAAATCTAAGTAGGTAGGCCTTGGGAAGATAAATGTTTAATTTTTTTTAATGTAAAGTGATTTAGTAGTGTGTGAAAAAGAGTAAAATAATGTAACTAAAATGGTAATTTAAAAAACCATCTATTTAAGTTATGTGAGTTACTCTAAGAATGTAAAAAACTAAAAAGGAAAGGTGAATTAATTACTAGGAAATAGATGTTAATTCCTTGATTGATAATAATATAGAGTTAGTTCAGGCAACACTATATGCAAAAAATACAAAATAGAGTCCATCAGGTCATTATTTTTCTATAGAAGCAAGGTCTTTAAGAATAAAGTTGAATAGGTTGATTATGTCTCTTAGACAAATGACAAACTATAGAATTAAGTTGACCAGATTGACCTAGTTAAATGTAGGGTTGCAATTTTGTAGACTGTAAACTTGTGAAAGATAGTACTTAATGAAGGAATAAAATTATAGAGAGAGAAAAGAAAGGAATATTGGTGGGATTGAAGATGTTTTAGATTGCAAATTCTTATGTTGTGATGCTCAAATGTTGCTTTCAAAATTGTACCAACTGGGTTGACTGGTTTGACCAAGTTTGTAAAACTTTGTGTGTTGAAGAAGAGATAATAAATAGAGTCAACATGTTTGATAGTGTTTATTTACTTGTATGTTGGTAGAAGAAAATAACAGATATAGTCAACTAGTTTGACTATGTATGATAATCTAGACCTGAAAAAGAATACTATGTTGAACTACTCGATACACTAACCTATAATTAGTGAAGACCTGCATAGACAAAATAAAGTCATTTTAAAGTGACTGTATGTTAAATTTAGAAAAATAGAAATGATGATAAAAATAAAATCATGAAATAAAACCTACAAGAGTTAGATTCACATTGAGTTCACTAGAATATATGCAAAGGGAAATGTAATTAATCTATTAATCAATCCTAGCTCAGAGAAGATAAATCCTACTTACACTTATGATTGTTGATATATTATATATTTGGGGTCATGACCAAGATGGATCTACTAGACCTATCCAAGGGATCTCTTGCCACAATAAAATCACTAGGGAGGGTTTTAAAACCTTTAGTCAAACAAAACTATGTAATAACCCTAACTAGGTCATATGTTATCATATTCACTAAGTATAAATGAAAAAGGCAAAGTAAAGGTCTTATCTAATGCTCACCAAAGCTTGTGGCATAAAGTGGGGGTTAGTAAAAATAAAATTAAACATGCATAAGAGAATCATATTTAAGTTATGCATAGGTAAGGCCTTAATGCATAGAGAGAGCAATATATTTAAAATCCATTATTTATGCTATGTTTATCTACTAAAAGAGAGGAGCAAAGTTAGAGATACTTAACACGAAGATGAACCCATCGAGACTCAATCTCTCCCTTGGAAAAAGGTTTTTTTCAAGAGGTGGTTTTGGTTTTTAAGGATTACTAATAAAGGCCAAAACATCCAAGACTTTTACACAAGATAATATTCTTCTCCAAGTAGAAACCCTAAGCTAAGACTCCTCAAATAGAATGGTGGAAGAGTAGATTATAAAGAAGCACAAATGAATAATTAACTCTTGATTTATAATAAATAGTGGAATGAATGTGTTTATATATTTTTATCTAACCCTAATACTTTATAAAGTTTAACCGATAGGGTCGACCCAATCGATTATGTATCATTATTGAAAAAAATAAATTAGGTCTTAGTCTAGGTCGGCTAAGGGCTAACCTAGACCCTAAATGAGTTTTATCAATTAGAGTAGAGGGTAGATGGGGCTGACATTGTATTGTAAACCATTAAAAATTAGTTTAGGCTAGGGAAGGGATAATGAAGGCAAAAAATTACTAGATGAGGGTGCAAAAATGGAGGTAAAGCTTAGAGGAATGTTTTTAGGAGATGGTTGAATTAATAACAAGTGGTAGTAAAGGGATAACAATCTTGAAAAACACCAATGGTCTACCCACCCATTTTTTGGTGCATCATTAAGGCATGCACTCATAGTGATTGAGACTCGATGGGTTTTTGTAAGAGAGAAAGCATCAATAGTTGATAAAGTTTGAAAATATTATTTGTATACAGTGAGAATGTGCATGATAAATGACCACCTTCTTACTTGATTTTTCACCAATTTCATAGATGGAGTGTAAATACTTGTCATTATCTATGATGTATACACCATATTAGATCTTATTATCATTTACACCAATTTATGCCAATTTTTCACCACAAATGAACCTTATTCTATCTGTAATGGTTGGTTCACATTTTTTCACTAGTTTTTGCACCAAAACAATCAATTAGAATCCATACAAGGATTCTAAGTTAATCTAATAATTTGAGTATGAAATTATGGATTCAAATATACCTTGAGTTCTTAATCACACACTCTTTTCAAATGAGATTTAGGCATGCACAGTCCAATCCAAGTTCATCAATGAAAGATAAATATCCAAGGGTCCTAGCCTCTCTAGTCACCAATTTTGTACCTAAAAACACAATTTTTTGTGTACCTAATCAGGTTTATTCATTCCTTATTATTAGATCTATAAGTTTTATTTTCATTAATTTTTTATTTATATCTTAATTAAGGATTGATATTAGACATGTTTCATTATAGGTTCTATGTGAAACATAGTTAAGTGTTGTGGCCTACATTCAAGATTGTTCTTAATAGGTAAGTTCAAGTCCACACTTTTTATTTCACTCTATTACTTTCACTTATGTTGCATCTCTATAATAAAGTGGGGTAGGAATTTTGACACATAAATTTGCATTTATTCTTAAAATAATGTACTTGTGACCACTACTTATACACACTTAGCTCATGCTTGATTCCATAGTCCTTGACCGCCATTCCTTCACTTTTTATGCAGATGACCCTTACCTCTTAAGAAATTTTTAATTCTAAATATCCCTATCTAACATTATAAACAACCAAAGGTCACTTTTATACTGATCCACACTCCCAATTTAGTTATATCTACTCTTTAAATAAGGTCACTCCTTTTACACTATCCTACTCCTCAGTACTATCCAATTTTTCTAGCCACATCCTCTCATCGAATAATGGCTATTTGCTCAAATTAAAATTCACCCAATGGGTCATCTCACATGTTTCATAGGTCCCATATAAAATAATTCCAAAGTTATCACTATAAATACACATTTTCTAACCATTATCCAATAGAGGCTCATATGATTGGAAAGCACTAGAATATCCAACTATAAATTGATACAAAAGCATAAATGTTTCCTAATATAGAGTCCACACAGCTCTAGTAGCCTTGAGCTATGTTTGGATAAACCTCCAACGTCATGGGTCATTTTTGAAGCACTTAAACACAATAGAATTACACCAACATTCAACATTTTTCATTAGTCTTTCACACACACCATTGTAGCATGGGAGAACTACATAGAGTTTGATCCATGTTCAAAGTATTGATATGTAGGTAGTGTTCAACATAAGGGCTGTTGAGATCTATCACAACTTCAAATGCTAACCCATTTTTTTCATTTTAATCCATTCATCATTTGTGGTCTATTGATATAAGGTTACAAGTGAAGAACAAGTTACACATTAGCTTCTACAATAGATCAAGATCTCCCACATAGTTAAATAGGTCATACAAACACAAGTGAACCTACCATATCAGTAAAAAAGTGTAAACCCTCATAAAATGTCAGAACACCCTAAATACACCAATGCATGTTGGTCGTGTCCACTTCCAAAGGCCTTATCCTATATCTAAGTGAAGCCTTGTCCCATATCCAAGCAAAGCCTTGTTCCTAATTTGCAATATAATCATCTAAAAATGACACTTGAGTGCTAAGAGTGTTATTTGAGACCACCCATTCCTAGCTTAGCCCTAGACCTATCTTAGGGCCTATTTATAAACTTATCTAGCTTTTTTACAAGCCACACACATCCCTATACATTTTAAAATCAGTCCCAAACCCTTCCTTAGGCATCTAGGTCCCTAGTGACTTAAGTTCTATCACTAGACACTAGTGTCATAAGTGGACAATAGTGCCACAATGTTATTGTCTTTTTCCCTCTTTTGATCTCCAATAAATATCTTTTCAATTCTTTAATCACCTAGGGTCAACCTAGACCTATTTCAAACCATGCATAAGCACTAGATTAGTATATAGACATGACTTTTAAACCTTTATACATTAGATAGAAACTAGATGTAAATACACACAAATAAGCTCATAATAAGTTGTGCACAATCAAGGTTATCAATCCACGTTCTGTCCTACTTCTACATATACTCATAAACAACCTTTCTAAGCTTAGAATACTCAGATTTCTAGTCTCAAGCATCACTCAAAGTACTTAAAATGGCATTTTTACTAACTTCACTTGTACTTGTACCAACATTTAGGTGTGGAGAACTACATCAAGCTTGATCCTTCCTCAGAGTATTGGTATGTAGGAAACTCTCATCATAACAGGGTGTTGAGGATGTCCAACCTACCCAAATAACACCACATGTTTACTACTTGTGCCAAGTCAAATTCCCTAATCACATAGAGGTCTAGGGTTTACATATAAAATTAGTCACAATTGGTCACAAATAGTGAATCAAGGTTTGTCTACATAGGAACAAGTTTGGCAAACTTAGGCACAAGTGCTCCTAGAAGATTAGAATAATTATTTCACAGAGGACACTAATGCCATAATTGGACACTAGAACCATAATGTAACTATATAGATTAGGAAAAAATTATTTAGGAGGGGTTTTGACTCCTGAATCTTTTTTACGACACTCAGACTAGTTCTTTTACCAGTTTTTAGCCTTGAATCCTTTGTCTCATTTAGTTTCTAGCTAAGTATTCATTTGTATCCTTCATTGTCATTATAAGAATAGAAATTTAGCTTAGTTCTTTCATAAATTAGTAGATGTATTTATTATATATTTTATACTCTTATTTACTGTACTCAAACCCTTTAACAACCTAGGTTTTACACTACATAAACCTAAAAAAATTAATTCATTTGGTGAACCTGACTTAATTCAAATACTACTCAAACCCTAGAATTAGATGCTTTTAAGATTTGTATCCTTTTGTTTTATGTGATTAGATATTAGTTCCAAAATCTTAGATTTGTTTTCATATTTAATTATTTTAATCTTTTATAGATTAAATTTATTTAATGGTTTAAAATATATAATTACTTATTTTCTTACTTCCTAACCTACAATGGTAGAATTCAACAACCGATTCCATGAAACTAATAAGAGATAATTGCAAGATTTCATTTCCAAACATTCAAATATGTAATTTGACCTTATTAATATTATCCAACAAGAAATTCAAAAATAAAACAATAGTCAATCTTCCACTCCCCAAGATAATAATAATATTACACCTAATTTGGGGGCAACTCAACTTGTACAATAGTTTTTTTTAACTTGATAACCTTCAAGTCTTATGAAAATTCCCTCCTCTCTAAATATACAACCCCTTCTACATGAAATCCATGATCTAAATGCCAAGGTGTTACATATTCTACATGGTGCTTATAAGTCATCACATGACTTGGATTCTCATATTCTTTACATATACCTCTGGTACATCACATAGAGGTAACTCCTTTACCATCCATATTTGTGGCACCTAAGCTTAATTTTTATGGTGGTAAGGGTGACCTAGAGCATCATCTACTAGATTTCCATAAAACATGTTTAGACTATGTGTCCAATGATTAGCTCCTTACTAAGTTATTCCCATGCAGTCTAAAATACTATGCTTTAAAACGGTTCTATAATCTTCCAAATCAGTCCATCATTACATTCAATCCATTGGTAGATATGTTTTTTTCATAATTTTCAATCAACATTAGTGATAAGGTTTTATATGCTCAAGTGGCACAACTTAAGCAAAAATCCAATGAGCCTATAGCATAACATGTTTTCTGATATAAAAATATATTATAAAAGATGTGTAACCCCATGAAAAATAGAGAACTTCAAGACATATTCAAACAAAGTCTACTAATAGCATTACATGAGGCTATATTATTCAATAAGTTTCCAACATTCATAGATTTATGACACATAGTGAAAGAAAGGGAAGTCAAGATTCTCTCCATGGGAAAACTAAAGTATAGAATGGGACTATATTCAACTAATAAGAGTTTTAAAAAGCATCCATACAAAGCAAAATCCAATGAAAACAATAATTATCAAAATTTCATAGTTAATACAACTTTAGATCCACCTCCTCATTTGGTTTTATCAGCTCTTCCATGGAGAGTCTTCACAAATCTTCCAAAATCATCAACATGTGTTTTATAATAGCTCTTATAATGCAATGTCATACCTCTCCCTCCCATCAAAGAGGTTGATATGACTACGTCTCTTCTTAATAGCTATGATTGTACTGCATTTTGTGACTATCATAGGGCACCATGCCATATTACAAATAGATGCATAAATTTGAGACATAAGATACATGATTTGATAGAGGCCAATATCATTGATGTGGGCACACCTATAGATTAACCTAAATTTCAATTGATGGAAGCTAAGGCATTGAAAATATTTTCAGATTCATCTCCAAAACATGCAGTTAATGAGGTAGGAGGCATTTCAGGTGTTTACTACACATATCAAACTCATCCACCATCGACATCCTATTATACTACTATAGAGGATACTCACCACTACACAATATCATTAGGGTATATCATACTATAGTGATATTTATACCTCTCATCACTTTCTCAAAGTAGGAGATTATTGATGATGATTCAGATTTATATGCACTCTTTATATAAGCCTATATTGATCATCATCCTATTCAAAGTGTCATAGTTGATAATGAATGCTTCTATAACATTTGGGTTATTTAGATCAGTACATTTATGTGACTAATATAGTTATTCTTGGTTTTAATGGTCATGTTTAGATCTCCGTTGGGGAGATTGTACTCCCATTACAGGTTGAGCTAGCACATGTGGCCACTAGGTTTCTATTTTTACCTAGTGTAGGCACATTTGACATGTTATTAGATAAGCCATGGATATAGTAGATTCAATCCATTTCATCCACCATACATAGATTCCTCAAGTATATACATACTAATCGAGTGGTTATAATTAAGGGCCTTCCATATGAGTATCCTTTACCTATCCCACATGTAATTACATAGTAGCCACTAGTTACATTTCTGAGTATAATTTTTATTAGTATAACATAGATTTTAGTTGAGCTGCTAGTGTAAGTGAGGTCTACTTATACAATGCTACCATGTACACATACTCTCCCATGGAGACCTTTATTAGAGAGACCCATGCATTAGAGACATGTTATAGATTATAAAGAGCAAATAAGTTAGTTGAGTAAGAGGTAACATACCATATATGTAATGATGTAGATGGTGTGTGTAATAGCAAGAGGAAAGGACTACTACATACCTTACCCATGACCATTAGAAGGACTATATTTCAATAATGGGACAATATTGAGGCTAATTCTAGACACAGAGCCTCTTTCAAACTACAACTTGATGAACTAAGATAGTGGGATCCCCAAGGAAGATTAGTGGGGCATTCGAAAGAAAAAATGATAAGTGTGCCATATAAACATATACCTGGTGTCTATGACTCAATATACACAAAGGAATCATCCTTCATTAAGGTCTTGGCAAGATTAACAAATCACAGCATCAACCCATAGGCTAGATTGATGAGAGATCATAAAGGGAATGATGATATATGGAAACTCGATCGAAGGCAGTAAGATTTGCTAGGGGGTGAATCCTCTAGACCTCCTCCCATACAACCATAATAAAAAATAGAGATCTAAAAGTCTAGGGCAAAAATTGAGCAGAGACCTAAAGAAAGGAGACCTAGTGAGGTATCATCATCTTCAACCTATCCTGAAGAACTAGGGTTACCAATTAAATTCATTGACTTAGTAGCTTTAGAACTTGGTGAAATAGTAGAAGATGCACTACAAATGTTTTCTAGTGCTTATCAATTAGATGAAGAATATGTCTAGGTAGAGGAAGCTTGGGCTGAGGAAGAAAAATAAGAGAAGGGGAAAGAAGTGACAATGGATTTGGTCCATGTTACCACACCTACCCCAAAGAAGAAAACTAAGTTAGCACTAGTTAAAGTAAGAAAGAAGAAACCCAAACTAACCTTCACTCATCCTTCAAGTGAGGTAAACATATTTAGTGAAGAGAATGTGTTACAAGGCCCAAATATCCTCAGATGGTTTTTATATGGAAAATTGCAAAAAATTCCTACACTACACCATCCTTAGGAAATAACAAAGTTTATTAATATAGATGTGCATGATGAGCTTAAGCCATGGATTGTGGCTTTGAAAAAAGAAGAAAAAGAAAGGATGATGGCTCTAAGAGAGCCTAGTGACACACAAATAGAAATTCCAAAACCTCCTAAAGTGACTCAATCATCATTGGGAGTTTAGTTTAATCTAGAGATTGTTAGTCTAAAAAGAGTGATTAAAAAGAAGGCCATAGTCAGAGGTGAGGAATTCACCCTCCAAAAGATAGAGCCATTTAAAGGTCTAACCCCTGTTGAAGGCCAAAATCCAAGAGAAGATAGGATATTGGAAGAAAAGATCCTTAATGTATCTTAGGCCCAATCTTAGTAGTTGCAAACCATGATCAAGGGTCTCTTATATTAAAATAAGAATTTGAAGGAAGTTGTTGTTTTATCAATCCATGAAGACATATTTAGGAAGTTTGAGGACACCATGATTGACCTATTCAATTTTTTGAAGTCAATTAGAACCAGGTGGGAAGCAATGGAAAAGTAAATCACTAATGCTATAGGCCAAGTTGGCCAATGGTAAGCTTCAAGATATCAAATGAAAGACTTGATCAAGGCCTTGACCAAGAACCTAGTCTCTAACTTTAGGACTATCAGATTAGCATATTTGAATATGGGTATGGCCATATTGGTAGACAATATTACAGCCCTAAACAACTGGGCCAAATGAATGAAGGACCTGGCCAAGGACTTCAAATAACATGAAGGTGGAATGTTGCATATCTTGAAAAGTTTGATTAAGGAACCCATAGCCCTTGGCTCATTAAGTCTTATAACTGATGAAGCATTTAGGAATAGGACCTTTCATTTTATGTAGGAGGTGAGAAGCTAGGGGAAAGGGCTAATAATAGATGACAACAAGAGGACCATGGGCCTACTTCTATCATTTGAAGAGAAAATAGGAGATGTCAGGGGCATCAAGCAATTAATAGATAAAATTGAGAAGGACCTCAAGGACCTAGAATATCATGTAAAGGAGATCTTCCTAAAGCCTATTATTAACCTCTAGTTCATCAATGAACAACACTATAGGATGAAGATTCTTTAACAAAAATAGGGAACTACATTGATATAGGGACCTCATGTTATAAATATTATTTTATATAACTTTGTAATATTTTGAAAATAGAATAATATTTTTTGTAAAGGCATGTGCAACTTGTAAGCACATTGCCTATAGGTCAATCTACTTGGAAAAGTTTAGTATATTATTAAAATTTTGTATAAAGGATAACTATCCTTACACTTGTACACTTGTAATTGGATATGACTGACCGACATACTTCCTTTCATTCTATAAAAGGAGTATTTGCATTTGTAAAGGGGGGAGTTTTTGAGCCAAAAACTTATGTAAACTTTGAACAATTAATGCAAATGAGGAATTCTGCAAAGATTGTCCATATTTGTTTATGTCATTTGTTATTATGGTTTCTCTCTCACTTTATTATTATCATTTCTATATTTGAATGGTTCTTGTGAAATCTTGGTGTTCATCTTTTAATTGTAGAGTTTTAACTTGTGCAAATGTTAGGTTGACTAAAAGTTCTCAAGTTCATTTTATTTTCTTTATTCATCTTGCATTTGGGCTAATGTTGTTTGTTTACAGGGTAAATATTTAAAGTGAACTTAATTCTTATTTTTAGTTTTCTCATTCTTTTTAACCAGATGGCATGGCAACAAGCCAATAATATATTTCAACTCTAAGGAACCAAATGGCATGACAACATGTCAATATTAGATTTCTCCACTCTAAGGAACCAAATGGCATGGCAACAGGATAATAATAGATTTATGTAATTACAAAGCACCAATGGGTTATGCATGAACCCATAATTTCTAGAAGCAAAGAAACTTATTTCTTATTTTCAACCACTGTATCATATGCATATGAAGAATAAGTATCATGATCTATTGAAATCTAATATTTTTGCTTGCCACTACCTTTTCATTATACTAGATACATTTCATTATACTAGTATTACTACCTCCTTAAGGCTTGCATCCATTCTTTCCAACAACTTATGGAAAAGTTTTCAAAATTCTTTGAAATGAACAAGTTTTTTCAAGTTGCTAATAATTTTTTTCTCTTATCATGATGCTAATAAGTTTGTTCATGGAGTTTGAGATTAAATGTTGATCTAAAAAATATTACATGGTTTTATCTAGAAATATTTAACATCTTACATCATAGACGTTGGAAGTATTATCTCTTTGAATTTGTTATAGACTAACATACAAGAATTCCTACACATAAAGAAAGATCTTAATGAGTCAATTTCCCACTTAATTGAAAGGTGGATGAAAGTAATCTATTCCTCTAATAGTGCCCCACACATGGACCAAAGAGACTTGTATGATATTTTATTACAATATCTTAACAAATAAACTAGAGAATTCATCTAGAAGTTTCCATATAGATCTTATGAATAAGCTCTAGAAAGTGTGCTTAGAATAGACCAAGTGGCCATATATAGTGGTCATAGGACCTATGGATAAAATGGTATAATTTTTACCCTAACCAAAATAGTGGGGGTTATAAGAAAACTAATAAAAATAACCCCAACTAATGTCCAAATATTTTAAACTATAACAAAAATTCTACGATAGATTATGTAATGGACTAACCCAAGAAGACAAATTTTGTAAACAACAATCAAATTCAAATTGTAAACAATAATAAAAATAATGATAATGGTATGTGATAAATCCAAAACATTAACCTATAGTACACATAGTATATTTTAACTATTCATCACTTCATGTAAATCAATATAAGAATCAATAACAAAATTGGTATTAATATCTTGACTAAAACCAAAATTATCAATTTTTTAATGAACGTTTATATCCAAAAAACAATCAACAAAGGTTTGATCAATATAATTAGAATAATAAGAGATTATGATCCCAATCTATATTATCTTTTTCATAAGATCACAACACTCCCACATGTAGGGAGTATGATAAATTCATCCATCAATTCCCTAAGGACCAATGAAAAACATTTGGCGACATGTTTTTGGGAAGAGCAAATTTAAATATTCAACCTTGCCTGACAGGTCCTATGGCACCTCGGTATGCTAGATTGTGTATATACAAAAATCTATTCCTTAAACACCAAAAAAAAATAATAAAAATGTGCCACAAGACATCCCTATCAACCAACCCTTTTTAGTTAGGAATCATGATGCTAAAGCCTTAATCTATACACAAAACCAAATCCCAATGTGGTCCCTTACCTAGGGTCTTATGGAAAGATAAGGATGATGGGCATCATCAAGTTAGAAATAAATGATGACACAAACATCAACACTCATACAATGGAATATTAACCACATGTTCATTATTTGACCAATGTCTAAAATAATGATGTTTAAGTAAACCCCAAACCCATGGAGAACTATGACCATGTCTTTGATCTCATAAAGACCTTTTCCCATATTTCCTTCATGAACGACTTAAGAACTATCCTACCAATTCTATGAAATTACTTGATGACTTAGGTATTGGTCAATTGGATAATGTTTTTGTAACAATAGTTTCAAAACTATTGTTTGTATTAGATTAGAGGTTTCATTATTGTAGAAACATTTTTGAAACTAACTCCCAAACTTGAGTTTTCATCCATTTTTCATGATTTCATTTGTATTTTTGATAATTTTATATTTATTTCACCTCTATAATTGATCATGTCAATCTCCACCACCTCCAAGTTAACTCAAACAAATTCCTAGTTTGGCATCAGTTAACTCTAAGTCATAACTTATTCTTCTTCCTTACAAGTATTTCACTTTTATTTGAATTTTGAATCCAAAAATTACATTATATGTCAAATATTAAAATATTTCATAGATCCACAATCAAACTTCTATTATTTTGATGAACTTAGCCTCAATTTGTAGTAATCTTTTGCTCATTTGCACAAGTTGGAGAAAGAAGCTCATGAGTGTGCAACCAATAATTTGTTGTTCATGATCAACAAAGCATAGTTAAACTATATTAGTCCTAGTTTTTTTAATTTATTTTAATACCCTCTTGATGAAGAGTTTTAAGGTCATCATTGAGTGACATATCAAGGAGCTACTTACCTAAGGATTCAACATTTTCCTCAACTAATTCTCCTTCATTTGATATCATCTTTGGTCATGTTGGAGGATTATTTTAATATGTATTTAATATATTATCTTATATTTTTTCTTATTTATTATATAAATTTTTCATTTGAAATTTGATTCATAAAAACTTTGAAAAAAAATGTTTCTTCTTTGTTTTCTTGCATTAAAAAACAAGTTTCATCTTACTTTCACTCACACATTATAAATATTAAAGAGTAGTAGTATTTGCATTAGATATATGATAGATAATTTTAATATTAAAATTATATATATCCAATCAACACCATTTTATTTCAGTTTTCATAACACACATTCACATACATAAAAAAATACTAACAAACTTACATGCACAAAAACTAAGAAACCAAAAAAAAGTTTACACATATTTTTTTTTTGCTTATTTACACAGTAAAGAAAGTAGTTATAATTTAGAAGTAATATTTTTATATTGTTATTAATCTATTAACATATCATTTAGTTACATACAAAATAATCAAATACAAAATAACTAGTATACTAACTTATATAGATAAACTAGATCTTGAAAACTTAGAGATTGTATTTGCACACATAAAATCTGAATTTTAGATCTAGTTTCACATTTTTATAGTCAATATTAAAAGTGCAATTATATATTAATTGAATTTAAAATAAAAATAAATAAAAACATCCATTGTAGTGCATGTAGGTGAAATTTTACATTCTCAAAAACAAAGGGCAAGTTAAAAATCAACAGTTCCATTGTTAGTTGAATTTCCAGTATTAACTTGTATTGAGTTCATAAAATATAAATAAAATTAGAATTCATTTATTTTATTTAAAATAAATTTTGTTTTATTAATTAGTGTAGTTTTTTTTAAAATTTTCAAAACCTTATCAAAAACTCAAAACAAACAAAAGTCAAAAATCTTATCCAAACAAAAACAAGTCTAAAATTTGATTTCAACCTTTCAAAATATAAATTAAATTTTCATAAACCAAATTGAAACAAGAAAACACACTTAAAAATCCTAACAAGGTTACCTCACTCTTGGATGATGCTTCTTGAACAAGCTAATATCTATAGAGCAGGAGATTTCCCTAGAGTACATGTTCCCGTACCAACAAACAACTTGTAGTGTGACATTAACTCAAAACATAGAATTGAAATTTTCCATTTTTCTCCCATCTAAAACCTTATTGTTGAAAAAATAAACATTATTTAAAAGTTAAAATAACCAATATAATACTCAATAGTGAGACCCATTTGCATCATAGCATGCCAAGCCTACAACCTTCATACATCTAGATCTGAGCCTCCCCCTTTCTATTCTTTATCCTTGAGTCTAGCCTCATCATATCTCATTTTATTTATGGATTAAATAAAATATTCATATCCAACCCAATATATTCAACAAAATCCCAAGGTTTTTCAATCTAACCTTTTAAATTTTTCTAAGCCTAGTAATCACCAAGAACTTTATTACCTTGTCCTTATCCATTTTGAGGGTTATTATAACTCCATATCTTCCCAATTTACTAGTTCAAATGAGTAGTATGATGTAGGTGAGATTTTTTGGTATCACCATGAGCAACCTTTTCCATTTGTCACTCAAGACCTTGCTCTTATACCTCAACCTAACCAAATAGATATTCTATCCCTTCTTAGTCAAATCCCTCTTTTCATCATCCTAACCAACTGAATCATTATATCATTCATCCCATTGTCTTTATAGTGGTTGTCTTGTCTAGGCCTTGAAAAGTCATGTACACAAAGTATAAGTATATTCATTATACTAGTAATACTAAACATAACATTTTCATTATACTAGTATTAAAGCTACTGAGATACTAAATATATTTCATTATCTTAGCCATTTAATTATTTGCTTACAATTTATAAAAAATGTATGCTTTTCCCTCAAATTCACCATTTAGGTGCCTATTGAATACAAGTAAGCACTAAACAATCTTAATCTCCACCATTTCATTATCTTGGCCATTTCATAATAAAAATTATGTCTATCCAAATCTCAGTAATTTCATAACTTAAAGTAGTAAAAAATGAATAAAAGGGTCATGTCAATCCAAATAAATCACACATTTTAGATACAATAAAATAATACATTACATAGATTAAATACTTGATAAGAATCACTTACAAAAATGACAATGAAAAATGGGGTCAACACTTCCACCACTAATGCCACAATTAACATAACACTCAATAAAATAATGTTTTTTAACCTTCAAAAGTGAGAGAAAAACTAAGAGAAAATAATGGAAAGAGATAAAGATAAACTTAATCCTAATTTTGAAGCGCACAAAAATTTTTAATTATATAATAATTTAAAAGTTTATATAAAAATTTGTAACATATTTAAAAATTATTTATATATTTAAACATATTAAACATTTAAACAATGTACATTATTTAATGAAAATATTTAAACATAAATAAAAATATATAATAAATTTAGATAGTTTTTAAATATAAAAATATTTACAAATTTTTATTATTTATTATAAATATTATAATTAAAAAAGTTTATTTATATTTATTCATTAAATTACATGATTAAATTGTCTAATAGGGATTTGACTCCTTAATTTTTAGCCCCTATAGAATAACTTTGAGATAATTTAATTCACCAATTCAAATACCTATGAGATCGAGTCACCTTTCTTGAATTAACAAAATAATATTTAGAGATGAATTCAACCCCAAAATGGTAATTAAAATAAGTGATGCAAAATCGTACATAGTAATTCAAAGACCTAGACTTGGGAAAGGATATTGTGAGGTTATCTAAATTATAGTTATGTGAGGGCATAAGCAGTCTACACCATACCGATATATAAACATTAACTTTTCATTCATGACAACAAGCCATTTGATATCTCAATGTAGAGTCAGGGTTAAACATTTCGGTCAACAACATAAGTACTTCAACTTTGAAGCCCAATATTGGGGTTGAAAATACGTGGCCAAACCACATCCATGTAAAATCAATTAAAATTAAATAGAAAACTATAAACCAAGAAACTTTACTCTTGAAAAAAAATTTCAATACAAGTATCACAAAAACTTCATTTATCAAGATTATATAAATTATATTACTGATGAAATACAAGATTTCATTATATCTTTTAGGAAGATTTTCAAGGGCATTTTGACCATTAACTGGTACATCCCAAGATGTATACATCTAAATTTACTCACTCCATTTAACATTACTCATATTATTATTATTCAACACTAATTTTTCTTATTTAATTTATCCCCTTTCATCCCACTAATTTATCACCCCTTTCTAATTATTTATCTAATGTCCCCTTTGTAGACACCTAAAACTAGTTGACGATAACCTCCTACCAAGATTTTGACTAGTTTCTATCTAAATGCATAATTTGGCCTAAAAACACTAAAATACATTAAATGATGTGAAACTAACATATTCAAGTGCCAATTTTGGATAGGGTATCCCTAATTGAGGTAATGTAATTTATGGGCCAGCTAACTTTGATCAGTTCATTTTGAGTCAAAATGCCAATTTTCTACCCACATGCTCTAGACTGCTCTTTCCTATCAAATATTTTAAACAAGAATCATGCCTTTGTTATTTGTTGTTGGTAACATCCTAACTGGGAATACACATCCAATGCATCTGACGTGGACTTCCAATTCAAATCCAGTCAAATTAGTAATAACAAGGCATTCTGATCAATTTGAGTAATTTGTGCATAAAGTGCTTAATCATGCTTAAGAGCTAATTAACCCAAATCAAGGCTTAATTAATAATTCCATGGAAACTTGTTGAATACTTATTTTTAGAAATGAATATTGAATATCTACATCATTAAGTGACCTCATTTCTTGGGAAGACATCCCTAGGCCATAAATGCCATAAATATCAAGATTCATGCCATCCATGCCTCATCAATGCCTTCCATGATGTCCTCCATGCATCTTGATTATCCATTATTATAATTCCATTATGAGGATAATTATAAACTTAATTACACAAAATTGAATTAATCCTCAACCACACATCTCAATCTTGAGATGGATGGTTAAAGTTGATTATGATCAAATCCAAAAAATCTATAAATAGGAGGCCTCACAACATCATTTCTAAGCTTAATTAGTGCAAAGTTATAATACAAGATTGGTTCTAAAAAGTTTCAAGAAATTAGTGTTATAATGCAAAATTGATTCCAAGCCAAGCCAAGCCACTAGCCAAAGGTGCCAAGTAGAGATGGAGGTTGTCAATCTTCCATTGCCAAGGACTTCATGAGCCCAAAATGAGCAAACCACTACTACAAAGGCATTTGGATCATCCAAGGAAGGTGAAGGAACTCTTGTATTTGATCCCTTACCTTTTAGTTATGCTTGTCATTTGTTTTTATTAACTAAGCTCTCAATAGTGTCTAGGCCTAGAGATGTTATGCTATTAGTGTGTTTATTTCATTTTATTTTCATTTTAGAACTAATACCATACTAACCATCCTCTCTTGAGTCAAATTATTAGATCACATTAATGGCACACCTAGTGGGACTAGATGCATCCTACACATGAAGGAGATCCTTTTGTAACTTTAAAAAACTTATTTGAGCTCTTAAAATTCTTGCAAATTGATTTTCTAACTTTATTTTGTTGTTCTTGGTTGGCATGGTTTTTACATAATAACCGACATCAGTAGAAATACCAACATCAGTTACTTGGATTAACTGATGTTGATCAGTAGAACTAACATCAATTAGATCTCAGTTGGCCATAACTGATGTTGATGGTATTGACTGACATCGGTCACTATGTTTTTAAAAAAACACAGATCTGAGACCTCTTTTTCCAAAGTTTGTTATTTCAAACTCAAAATGGATTCAAAGATAAGGGACATGCTAACAATTTTACTATAAGACCAAGTAGGATATTTTCTCAAAACATGTTTAAATCACTTTTGCATGCTTAAAATTTGATTAGGAACTTTATTTTGGTGTTTAACAAGGAATTTTTAGATGTTTTTGGTGAATGTTTTTCAAATTTTACAACTAAGACCAAGGGGTCAAATGAACACCACCAAACATTTCATTTGGGTTTAAAAATGGAACACTTGTCAATTTATGCTTGGAATAGTTTTTTAGTTAAATTTTGTTTGAAAAAAAGAGGAATGTTGCATGTATGCTCTTCTATTTGTCCCCTATAGGGAACCCTTGGAATCAAAGCACCATTCCTATTGCAAGTAGCCTAGTCTAAGGCTTAGAAAGAAAGTCATCTAAAGTACTCCCCCAAGAAATCATCAAAGTTTGGGTGACCTTGAAAATGAACCTAAAGTCTTTCTATTTTCATGCTTTATTTATTTTTGCATCTTTGCTTGTGAGGGGGACTTCATCACCTCCCATAAGTTATTTAGAGAAGCTTTGAACCAAGGTTTTATCTCCCAGCATTGACTTCATTTCGATCCTTTGGAGTTTCACATGGGATGTAGTGGAGCTTTGAACATTGAACTACACTAAGTAAGCAACAAGATGTAGTGGTTGTAAAAAGGACTAGACCTTTTTATGACAATCCAAGTGATACAAACCCAAAATTTGTGCTTTTCTTTTGCATTGTTTGGCATGAAAGTCATTATGCAATTGATTCCCCTATAACATTAGCAACTTGATAGTTTAGTCAACCCCATTTTTCCATACCCTAGCTAGGATTTTGGATGATTATACTTAGTGTATTTTGGTCATTTATCTTACTTGGTGTTTTTGAGACTAAAACTTGTTTATTTGTGTATAAACCATGTCAAAACCATTTTGTCTATATGTCACTCTTTTGTCCAAAGAGGCATTATGATGGCCATTTTACACCACACTTATGCCTTGAAAATTTTTACTAAACTTGTTTGTGTGTGTGTGTCATTTGAGTTACAAAGGGTAGTGTTATGTTTCCCAAATTATGTCAAACCATTTTGCTTTTGAGTCTTTGAAACATAACATTGACCACATCATTCGAGCATGTTTACAACATTAGGCTACTCAATTTGTTTCAAAACTTCTTCACCATTGTATCAAAACCATTTGTTTCAAACCATTTTGTATATACCATTTGGACCTTAGTCTTGTGCCATCATGCTGTCCAATCTTATCTTAGCTTGTTTGGTCAAATCCTAGTTTTCAACATTGAGTTTTCAATTAACCTTGTCAAGTTTGGATTCAAACATTGATTTATTTCTATTTAGGCCTCAATTCATGTGGTTGGTACATATATCTTTCTCTTTTGGGTTGCCTAACTTTGGTTAATCATTTACCCAAATTTGAAAACTATTGATGGTTTGTTTGTTTAATACCTATCCTCATCATTATTTGTGCCTTTATTTGGGAGAACACAACCTTTTTAAAAGAGCCTTTTGTCTTATTCCTTATGCCAACTGATCATGCTTAGTTTGATTTCATGTGTTGGGTCTATGTCAAATATGTTTCCAAACTTGTTAGATTAAATCAAATCACATTAGCCTTTTTGACATTGTTTGGCCAAAAGTCCTAGAATGCCTATTTGTTTAAGCCTAGCTTTTGACTTGTGTTTGGATAAAATACCTAGCAACTCAACTTTTTTTTTTCCTAGTTTAGACCTTGTTTGGAACACTTTGACCTAGACCTTTGACATGCTAGTTTTTGTTCAGATGCTTGTCCTTTTATACTTATGACATTTGACGTTAGACATTTGACATTAGGTTATTTTATGCCAAGTCTTAGCATAAATCATTTTGGATGTATAGATCCACTTTCAAACCACATTGGAGATACAGCTCCACCCCTTTGACCAAGTTAGACCAAGTTTGAACCATTTGTCCTTTGGACATAGTTTTTTTGAGTTTATAAAACTCTATGTTTTTTAATTTTCAGAGCTTTCATAATTTACATAGATATGTCTCACTACACTTATGGTGGAGTCACTTACAATATAAATTGTGATAGAATGGCCACACAAAATGACTTTTATGGCTTTTTTCAAAACCCTAATGATGCTAATATGGTTTGTGAGACATATTGTTATCTACCTCATATTAATCATTCATGGAAACAAAGTCATGAAGCAACTTATGATCCAACTCAAGACCTTGATTGGTATGAAGAGGCTTGTGAAGAGGAATTTGAAGACCCAAATATAGATAATTTTGTTTGGGATATAAATCCATACCCTCCTTACAATAATTAGTACATGGAACACAACCAAGAACCAACTTATGATCCAACTCATGACTGGGATGATGTGGTTTATGAGGAAGACTTGGATGCTTTTACTTGTGCAAGAAATAAAGTTTCATGATGTCCTTTTTTTATTCGATCATTGACTACTACTAACCCTCTTTTGGATTGTGTGATAAATCAAGCTCCATAACACCCCTTCATCATTCTAGGACCTAGTCTTTTGGATTGTGTGAGCAATCAAGCCCCATAATGCCCTATCATTACCATCTCAAGAATTTGTCCTTTGGCTCATGTAATAAATAATTCTCCCCAATGCCATACCATTATCAAACCATAAGTCATTCCTCAGCCAGTACCAACCCCAACCAAACCTCAACCCATCCAATCATTTGAAGACCAAACTGTGTTCAAAATTGGTATTTTATAACTCATTAGAAACCAAGGCTAAGAAAACTAACTAATCTAAGATGTTTTTATTGAAATAACCATTTGTGATAAGTCAACCTATGATGAATTACCTATTGATCCTATACCAATTGTTGAGGAGTCTCATTCTGACAAGTTAATCTTTATTGAGTCACTTTTTAATAATTATAATTGTCTTTGGGAAAATCATTACCTTGACCATGTACCTATTTTTCAAGAGCCTCCTATTATCAAGCCAGTCTCTAAGGAGTTGTCTCTTGACATATTTACCATCTTAGAGGAGTCTCACTTTGACAAACTAGCCTTTGAGGAGCCCATTATGCTATCACAAGCTGTTACTTGTCCAAAACCAAATATTCAACAAGACATCATTGTAACAAAGTACCCATCAGATGAAGAATTAGAGTTAGATTTAGGTTCTATTTTTGAATTGACATTAGATTTTGCATTAGAGATAGAATCAACATCAGTTGTGACATTGGATTCAGAGTCCCTTGCTTTAAAATTAGATTTAGAATAAGAATATGTTTATGGCTATTACAACATTAGTTATGCATGCCTTGCAGATCAGTTTGAATACATTTGTGATCCTTCTACAATTTTTGAGGATGAGTACTTTAGCATCAACACAAGTTCTCCTTTTATATTCTATGAGGATTGTGCATCCTCTCCCCATTTCATTATCATTCCATAAGCCATTACTATCAACCAATATATCTATATTATTGACATTCTATCTCCCATAAGTGTCGATTGGGACCGATATAATCAGACTTTATTGAACTACATCCATGGTGACATAGTAGTGAGCAAGTAGGCCAAGAAAAAAATCATGTAGCAAAAGAGCACTCTCCTAGTGACACTTTTTCAAAGGCATTAGGGGAAAATCAAAGTCAGAACTCAACATCTTCTAGTGAAATTTTTTCAAAAGTGCTAGAAGAAATCAAAGTCAAAAGTCAACATTCCTTAGTGAAACCTTCTTGGAGGTGCTATGGGACAATCAAGATAACTTCATTGGTGAAAACCTTTTTGAGGCATCAATAGCTGAGCACAAAAGTTCTTCACTACTTGATGAAGAAAAAATCAAGGATCAAATAAAAATAGCTTCTAATCTATATCCTAATCAGATTATAGCTACTCTTAAGATCAAACAATAGAAAAATCTAGTGGTCCTATCAAGAGAAGAAGTCTTTGGCCCTACCAAAACCAAAATTATGCTGAATCGAACATCAACAACATTACATGTGACTAAAATTCCTAATCTTCATTTGTTTCCCCATCATTCCACATTCTATTATCATTTGCCATTCCATTTCATAATCAAACCTACTATCCATTATTTATCCTTATTTACCATCCATGGCTACACTTTCCTTTATAGAGGCTAAAAAGATATCTTGTCTCGATGCTTGAAGGAATCAAAATCAATGAACAACAAAGAACGCAATAATATTCTTGGCATCTAAATTTGTAGGCCATTTTTGATAGAAAATCTATTTTGATGAGGTGTAGGATAGCAATTAACATAATCGAGTATTCTATTTATTTCATTTGTTAATTAGGATGTTCATCTCCCCATCAACAAGAATAATAGAATCAAAAACCACACCCAAGCCAAAAACATGTGCCATGCCATTTCACAATGCCATAGTTGTTGTTACATATCCATTTGCCATTGTCAAAGTACCTAGTCATTCAACCCATCACTTGGGGAAATCCTCTTACCATTTTATCCAATCTACCAAAAACCATCATTATCCTTAGCAAGACCATACCATCCTATCATTACATTCCTATCTCAACTAAAGCCTATTTTTAGTCATCCTACCTAATCCTATTTTGAGCTTGGTTACTTTGGTTCTTCCCACACCTTTTATGGGGTAATTACAATCAAGTTTCAACAATCAATCCAATCTATGTTTCAATGATAGTTTATAAAAGTAGTGTGATAATTGATTTGGAATGATATCTTTCATCCTATCCATGTTTGTTTATGTGAGCTTGATTATAACTGCCTATGGGTAAATGAGTATCTCACTAGTCTTATTACTAATTATAACCACCTATGGGAAAATTAGTATCAATGACCTATGCCATTATATCTTAGTTATAAACACCTATAGGAAAACTAAAGGTAACACTTGTTTATCATGCATTACCGCATCACCTTGCCATTACTATTTTCATTTGACTGGCCATTTTCTAGATTTGAGAACTTATTGGGACCTAGTTGGTTTTTTCCCACCTTTTGTGTGGATGGAATTACTATGAATTGAGTTCATTTCAAGACTATGTGGGTCATGCTCAATTCATGTTGAGGTCATCTTAGTCCCCCTTTCCATACACTCTCACCATTTTGTGAGAAACCTAAGCCAAACTCTCTCCCCATTTTGTAAGCAGGTATCTTGTCATTCTCTAACAAGTTAAGATACCTCAAAATACCAAAAACATTCATAATATTTCAAAATCTAAAAATATTTTTCCTATCTAAGCTTAGTCAGTTATCCTCAATCTACCTTATTACGGCATGGTCATTGTTAGGATGCTTTCTTTTTATTTTATTTTCAAGATTTTTTTTTGTTTATTTATTTCAAGTTGTTTTTTTATTGTTTATTCACTTGCCTAGTTGTTTATTTTTAGCACTGTTGTTTTGAATCACTCTATATGTGTTCATTGGGTAATTCCTCAAACACATTATTCTTGAGTCTATCCATATTCATACGTCCAACATTGTCATCATAGTTTTTATCATTGGTGCATTATTTTCTAGTGTTTATTGGATTGGGAGTCAGTCCTTATGCATATTTTGGCCAAGTCTTTATGGTGTTTTATCATGAAGCCTACCATCACATGTTACATTAAAAATCAGCTTCATGAAGGTCTATAATCAATGGAGCCATAAAAATTTCTCCTTGGCACCTTAGCAAATATTTCCATCCCACCCTTGATCAATATTAACTCATTTGACCATTCTAGTTATATCATTGTTAATCAGGATGAGCATCTCCTCATTGGCAGGTACAATTGAATCATTCACATTAATCAATCTTATTCTTCAATTCATCTCTTTCATCATTTTGTGCCCACTCATCTTTCATCTATATTCTAGGTTATATCCTTGAGTTATGCTTGCTAATCAACCATAACTAGGGCATAATCATTTTAAACCAATCTAGGTCCTCTTAATGATTATAACCACCTATGGGCAAATCATTATTTTAACTTTTAATCCTGATTATAATCACCTTTGGGAAAATTAGTATCAATGCATGCAAGCATTTTCTCATTTGGATTAATCTCAACAATGGGTTAATTCCACCTTTTTTCTTGTTTCTTTTCAAGGGACCATCCATCAACAAATGCGACGGTCACTCTATTGAGGGGGCATCATCATAGGCTTCCCAAAACCATTTGGAGCTTTGTTCTTCGGCCATCATCTTCTTTTTGGCATACATGCCATTTCTCATTTTTTGAAAAAACATTGCTTTGCCTATGGTTTGTAATGACTTCTCAAACAATGGCAAACTGTAGACACCTAAAACTGACTGCCGATAACATCTAACCAGGCTTTTGACCAATTTATATCTAAACACATAATTTAGCCTAAAAACACTAAAATACTTTAAATAATGTGAAACTAACATATTTAAGTGCCAATTTTGGCTAGGGTATCCCTAAATGGGGCAATAAAATTTATGGGCCAACTAACTTTGATCAATTCATTTAGAGTCGAAATTCCAATTTTCACCCACATGCTTTGGATTGCTCTTTTTTATCAAATATTTTGCACAAGACTTGTACCTTTATTATTTGTTTTTGGCAAAATTCTAAATGGGATTACACGTCCAACATATCTAATGTGGACTTCTAATTCTATTCTAGTCAAATTTAAGACCAATAACAAGGTATTCTAATCAATTTGAGTAATTTGTGCATAAAGTGGTTAATCATGCTTAAGAGATAATTATCCCAAATCAAGGCCCAATTAATAATTTCATGGAAACTTGTTGAATACTTGTTTTTAGAAATGAATATTAAATATCGGCATCAACAAGTGACCTCATTTCTTGGGAAGACATCCTTAGGCTATAAATGCCACAAATATTAGGATTCATGCCCTCCATGACTCATCAATGCCTTCCATGATGCCCTCCATGCCTCTTAATTGCCTCTTCTTCCAATGTTGTGATGAGGATAATTACGAACTTAATTCTAAAAAATTGAATTAATCCTCAACCACACATCTCAATCTTGAGATGGATGGTTGAGGTTGATTATGATCAAATCCAAATATCTATAAATAGGAGGCCTCACAACATCATTTCTAAGCTTAATTAGCGAAAAGTTATAATGAAGGATTGGTTCCAAAAATCTTCAAGTAACTAGTGTTATAATGCCAAATTGATTCTAAGCCAAGCCAAGCCACAAGCCAAAGGTGCCAAGGAGAGATGGAGGTTGTCAAGCTTCCATTGCTAAGGACTTCATGAGCATAAGCAGAGCAAGCCACTACTACAAAGGCATTTAGAGCATCCAAGGAAGGTGAAGGAACTCTTGTATTTGATCCCTTGCCTTTTAGTTGTGCTTGTCATTTGTTTTTATTAACTAAGCTCTCCCTAGTGTCTAGGCTTAGATATGTTATGCTATTAGTGTGTTTATTTTATTTTATTTTCATTTTAGAATTAACACCATACTAACCATCCTCTCTTGAGTCAAATTCCTAGATCACACCCTTTATTATTTTCCATCTACTAGCCTTATCCATCCACACCAATCAATTAATTTATATCTTATATACTCATTATCTTATCCTAATCCCCACTTATCTATTATCTGGGATTTTTAAATTCCCATGGCCCACCTACCCACCTACACTAGCATATTCCTAGGCTCTCCTACACCCCTCATCCCTAATCACCTACCGAATCCCTATCTAATACCATGCCTAATATTAATTAGTCCTTAAGAGGATTCTAAAATTATTTAATTCTGAAATCCTCTCTATTCTCACCTCTCCTCTATAGAAGCCTCTAAATCTAGAGGCTTCCAAGAATAATCCCTAACTCTAGATCTCCCCAAGTCAAATTTGAATCTCAACCATTGATCCTTCCCTCCTCTTTCTATTTAAACAATTCCATTCGTCCATTGAAACTAACTACAAATGATATAGAAAATCCATGTTCAACTATTAAAGCCATAATGTCTAGTTTCTATGCCAATCTAATCCATCATCAACAATCCATGATCATGCCAACATATTATGTCAAAATTATGAGTTTAAAATAATTAATCAAATCCTCTTATTTTCATATTTTTATTTAATCATGATTTAGAACATTTAACTTTAAGATTATAATGTTGATTTGAATTGTGAATTCATCTATTGTATTTAGATATAATGGTTCTAGATCTTAATTAGGTAGTTTGATGTTTGAGTATATTTAGATTACTACAAAGTGGTACACCCGAAGATGATCATCACCATTTTTAGCTACCTTACAACACTTAATATATATAGTATTTCTATATATAGAATTTCCATTTATAGATTGTATCTAAATGTAGATTTGTATGTTTTTAGGGAATTTCATTCCAATAAAATAACAACATACTCATTTGGGAAGCTTTTCAACTAGGGAATTTTGATGATTAACTATTACATCCTAAGATGATCAATTCCCTTTTTAGCTACTGACTCATTTGGAAAGCATTTTTAAGGCATTTTAATGACTGATTGGTCCATTATATGACAACCAAGATCATTTCAAGCTATCACAAGAACATTTATATTTATATAATATGTCTATAAATATATTTCCATATATTATTATATACTAGAATTGAATCCTTTTATATATGTCTTTAGATCTTAAGATTTGTATTTGAGACAAAATATTGTAAATCAAGGTAAAGAAACTAAGGTGGGCCTTTTTCACAATCCTCATTACAAATGATTAAAACATTGGAGGAAAAAAATTATCTCATTGAGAATAACACCTAAAAGGCATCCAAATTATGTGCTTGATTCAAAATATGTATTGCATAACAGTCTTTGATTAGAGATATCATTTCATCCCTTGTCACCACACTATGTGGCACTAAAATTTTTAACTTATGAGAAACAACTAGGTGACCCTGAGCATGATCGAGAAATGAAACTCCTTGCATTAAACAAGCTAGTAAAGTTTGGGGCCACTACATTAGCCTAATCTAATATATGAAAATTTAAGATCAAACCATTTTACAATGTTAATATGAATGAACTAAAATGTGATACCAATCAAATAATGAACATGATGGTGCCACATCGATCTATATTATAAAATGCATCTCGTAGAAAAAATACTAGATTCACAAAGCCTTTGATGATTCTTATTACGAAGTTGGCTAAGTGTCAACTCATATCAGACTCTCCCTACACCTATAACCAACCATTGAGTATATTTGGTCAATCCCCAACTTATACAAGTCCCAACAAATTACATATTATGGGTCTCCTACCATGGGTTTTGGATCACATCTAGGGGATCATCAGAATTTTAAAAATGTTTAATAATCTGCTACAAGACATACAATGAAAATTATAGAAGTTCAAATATGAAAATAGAAGTAAAATTATCATCATGAAAATTTGGAAATGATGGTAATGATTTAGAAATAATAGGTTCTTGCATAATAAGTGGAGTTTCATCCACATTTTTTGAAGATCTAACATAAGTAAAATTATCTTTAAATAGGGATTTTACTCCTTAATTTTTAGCTCCACCCCATATAATATCTTTGAGATAATTTAATTCACCAATTCAAATACCTATGAGGGTGAGTTGCCTTTCTTGAATTTATAAACTAATAGTTAGAGACAAATTCAAACCCAAAACGGTAATTAAAATAAGTGACACCAAATTATACCTAGTAACTTAAAGACCTCTTGGGAAAGGATTTTGTGTGATTATCTAAATTAATGTGGTTATGTGAGGACATAAGTAGTCTACCTTAGAACACTTATTATATATAGACTTTGATCCATTTATACATTGTATCTAAATGTAGATTTGTATAATTTAGGGAATTTCATTCCAATAAAACAGCAATAGACTCATCATAACAAATTACTCTTGATGGGTCTCTTACCATGGATTTTGGATCACATCTAGGGGATCATCAGAATTAGAAAATGTTTAATAATTCACTACAAGACAATTATACAAAGAAAATTATAGAAGTTAAAATATGGAAATAGAAGTAAAATTATCATCATGGAACTTTGGAACTGATGGTAATGATTTATAAATAATAGGCTCTTGCATAATAAATGGTGTTTCATCAACATTTTTGAAGATGTAACATTATTAATTATTAAGAGAAACAAGTGGATCTAGTGGTATAATAGTAGGCATACACATTGGAATAGATGGTGTCTTTCGAACATATATGTCCACTTTAAATTTTTATCATATTTCTAAACCCAAAATTCTTCTTGGTCACTTCTAATTTTTTTAGCACCATTTCAACAAAAGCAATTTCTCCATTACAATCACCAATAAAAAAACCTGATCACCATAACTATTCTCCTTATCCATTGAATATAGATGCCCTCGATCAAAACCAAGGGAGTTACAATTTTGACATAGAGATTGTGCTAATGATTTATAAATAATAGGATCTTACATAATAAGTGGAGTTTTATCCACATTTTTTGAGTATGTAACATAAGAAAATTATTTAATAGAGATTTGACTCAATTTTTAGCCCCCCAAAATACCTTTGAGATAATTTAATTTTCTAATTCAAATACCTATGAGAGTTTGTCACCTTTCTTGAACTTACAAACTAATATTTGGAGATGAATTCGACGCCAAAATGGTAATTAAAATAAGTGACACAAAATCATACCTATTAACTCAAGGACCTTTTGGTAAAGGATTTTTTGTGCTTATATAAATTATGGTTATGTGGAGGCATAAATAGTCTACCTCAGAACACTTACTATATATAGTATTTATATATATATACTTTCCATTTATAGATTGTATCTAAATGTAGATTTATGCAATTTAGGGAATTTTATTCCAATAAAATAGAAACAAATTTGTTGCAATAAATTAAACTTGATGGGTCTCCTACCATTGGTTTTAGATCACACCCAAGGGATCATCAGAATTAGAAAATCTTCAATAATCCACTACAAGACCATAACACAATGAAAATTATAGAATTTCAAATATGGAAATAGAAATAAAATTATCATCATGGAACTTTGTAACCAATGGTAATGATTTAGAAATAATTATTAGGCTTTTGCATAATAAGTGGAGTTTCATCCACATTTTTTGAAGATGTAACATTATTAATTATTAGGAGAAACAAGTGGTGGTGGTATAATAATAGGCATACACACTAGAATATATGGTGTATTTTGAACATATATGTTCACTTCAAAATTTTATCATATTTCTAAACCTAAAATTCTTCTTGATCACTTCTAATTTTTTTAGTACCATTATAACAAAAGCAATTTATCCATTGCAATCACCAAGATAAAACCTGATCACCCACAACTCTGCTCATTATCTAGAGAATACATATGCCCCTTGATTGAAACCAAAGGACTTGTAATTTTGACGTAGTGGTTATGCTAAGAGGCTATCTCTTTACAAGAAGAATGCAAGCCATCATAGACTAAAGCATTGCATGGTGATTTAGATCCCAATAGGTTTACACGCACAATTATTTTAGATAAACTTATTTTGATATTGTCATGGGTTTGGAGTAACTAGTAGGTTTAATTGTCAATTTACGCTCTTTCATTTCACATAACCCCTCTTACCCCCGCCCCCCCCCACACACAAATTATATTAGTTATTAAATAAATATAATTGACATATAATATATATCATAATATTTTTATATATTAAACTAATTAATTATATATTAATATTATATATAAATTATATATTTTGTAAAATATATGTTAATATAGGTTATAAATCAATATTATATATTTCAATACATCTATATATTGTTATTAGTATAGAAATAATATTATATTTTTAATAAAATTAAATTAATTTTTATGCCTTTAACGTAGTGTATAATTCCATGTAACATGAGAATGGGTTGAGTTTCTTCTTCATTTAACATATGGGGTAAGAAATGTGATCACTATTATAGATTTAAAAATCTGTAGTACTTCACCATGTGCATAGCAGATGAGGTAGATTAATTTGAAGAGTAAATCTATCAAACATTAATAATGTTTGGTAGGTAATGGGCATTAAATTAAAATTTGTAATCATGTATCAGGAAAGTTAAATAATGTATCATGAAGCATACAATTTGGTGATGTAGATGACACTTAGAATGGGATATGGGGTAGTAAAGCAGATGGACAATCGATTAATTTTAAGTAATGCAAATGATTAATTTTTTAGGTGACTTACTTGATGAATAACAAGCATTAAATTTGATGTTACAAATGATAATTGGTACAGGACAGTTGAAAATAAAATAGATGGGCAATCAATTAATTTCAAGTAAATGTGAATAAGTAATTTTGTATCCCTTTAAACTTGGTTATAAAAATTATACAAACTGTTAAATTAAATATAAATTATACAAAGGAATCGAGTATGTTATAATTTACAAAATGATCATCAAATTTTAGTTAACCATCAAGTCTTTTGAGCTGTAATTTAAATTAGTGATACACAATTTTTTTATTGAATAGATTCAAATTAAGCTAAAGCAACAATGAATATCTATCCCAATGAGTTTATTTCTCTACTCAAATATTTTGGTTTATTTCTCCAGTTTATTAAGACCAAATGATTGCTTACTAACTTCAATTTTAAAGTTTGACTATGAGTTGTGTTTTTGACTATAGGTGTCACAAAGTGAACAAGAGATGTGTTGGTAGTTTTTTGTAATGCATAGTTACTAAGATGCATGTATTTGTGGACCATGGATAAATAACATATCTTATATAAACTATGAAGTATCTGTACTACTAAAAATAATGAATTATGATCAAGAACTAATCTAAGAACTAACCTAAAATAGATATTTACAATGAGAATTAAGATAAAGTGATCTGGTTAAAAAAGAAATAAAAAGAAGGGTAGGGTAGAAAGAAATGGTTCTTATCTTCATTCCAAACATCATGACAAAGTTCAGATTTAATCTAGGCATGCACTTAACCAATGTGTAACATGAAGCAGCATAAGCTCAAATCCTATTACACATTAGGCAAACTTCTAAGGAAGGTGGGAATAATACAAATAAGAACCTGGTTCAATTTAAATATTTACCCTTTAGGCAAACAACATTAGCCCAAATAAAAGAAGAATAAGAAAATGAAATGAACCTAAGGACTTTCATTCAACCTAGCATTGGAAAAAGTTAATAACTCTGTAATTAAAGGTGCACACCAAAAATTCATAGGAACCATTCAAGTCTAGAAATCAGAACAAACAAGTGAGAGAGAAGCCATAATAATAATGAACACAAGTAAATACCAGACAATCTTTGTATAATTCCTTTCTCATATTAATTGCTTCAAGTTTACAAAGTAAATTTGGCTCTAAACCCCCCCCCCCCCCCCCCCTCCCCCCCCCCCCCCCCCCCCCCCCCCCCGCCTCTTTACAATTGACAATGCTTCTTTTATAAGATGCAAAGAAGTATATCGGTCAATCCTAACCAATTAAAAAAGTACAAGTGTAGGGACAAATGTCCTTTCCACAAATGTTATAGAAATACATTAGGTTTTCTTAATGGACTAATCTATAGGCAGTGTGTTTTACAAACAACACATGCCTTTACAAATAGAATATCCCACTTTTAAAATGGATAATGATGTAGGAGCATCAATAATCTATGAAAATTTTGTAAGGGTTAATTTTGATCAAATAAGTCCTCCTATGAAGGATAACAAGTAGTAAAATTGTAAGTGTAGGACCTATATAATGACCTTAAAAGGTCAATACTATGTTGTAAAAGTCTATTTACCTATGAAAATGTGACAAGCACCTCATGAGTTGTCTATAATTCTACATTAAAGATAAACTAGGCATATTCTAAATTAATAAGGAGACTTTATCTTATTATTTACCAATAATCCTATTTTTGTGCATTAGTTTAAGGAAGATAGGGTTTGAGTCTATCAGAAAGAGACTAATAAAATCATCTACGTGTATATAGAAAGGAGAGAGTCTATCAAGGAGGTAGAGGAGATTAGAAGAAGTGAATAAAGGCCTCTAGGCCTATATATGTATGTAGTTGGATTGTATACTAATTTTTAAAACCTATCAATAAAGGGAAGGATATTGTGTATTCAAGGACTTCATAGATCTCATGAAGAATGACTGAGTCTGGTATAATGAGGAAGAATGTGATTTGATTCACATGAGAGGTAAGAGACTAGAATGAAGATAAGATAAAACTATTTATTACGCATTTGATGAAATATTTTCACCATTACTAGCTTCTCATGGCGAAGAAAAATAATACAATTATTTATAGTCATGCGTAGAGGTATGATCTTATGTATGGGTCTGAAGTAATAGGTCGAAGGAACATTTGTCTAATTCTATCTGATCTTGACATAATTTTAATTGACTATGTTAAAGTTAAAACCTATGGATATTGTGGTTGTATATTGACATAAAAATTTAATCTAATCTTGGATGTCATGGTAATTGTATTCCCAAGAGGCACATTCTATGGACAATTGAGAAATCTAAATTAAGATTGAATTTTTTGAATAGATCCTAGAGCATAACAAATAACTCATTTTGTCTATGCAAGAAGTTGATACCCAAATTGGCCTTGTATAGACCAACATGACATTTTATATTACTCAAAGATAGAGCCCACACAAGTATTTTTTTAATATGAATCACAATATTTTTTTTTAAGTACTCATGACCAATACCGATCTATATAAACCTCTATCTAAGACTTAAGAACAAAAGTTTCTATAACTTGAGTGATCTCAAAATTTGTGTGAATGTCAAAGAAAATATTTGAGAAGTGTTGAATGTGATTTCATGGTATAGACTATCCAAGAGAGAAATAATTTAAGTTCTTGGTCTCTATTTTTTATTGTCACAATTCCATGTTAAAACCTAGTTGATGAAATAAGATCCGAGTTATTAGATTATGTATGTTGATAATGATGATCGACATTAAAGGCGAGTTAAAATAAAGGAAGAGAGGGATAAAGGTTTTATCAATTAAGAGAAATATATGAAGGCAAGGATAAGTTATATATTCAAGGTGAGTCTGCCTCAAAGACCTGTCAAGACTGTGTATATGACGTAAATGCATGGCTTCAAAATAAGGACTCAACATATTATAGAACTATGATTAAAAAATGTTGATGGATAGGTTTCTCTAGAATAAAATGAAAAAGAGGTGATGATATTATGATTAAGTTTAAATGTATGCATAAATATCTCAAACAAATAAAGGAATCCATAGATGAACAATTGTAGGAGGATCGAGAGATCCTA
Source organism: Torreya grandis (assembly GCA_037957365.1). Classification (NCBI taxonomy): domain Eukaryota; kingdom Viridiplantae; phylum Streptophyta; class Pinopsida; order Cupressales; family Taxaceae; genus Torreya; species Torreya grandis. The sequence goes on from JARHVA010002015.1 coordinate 1,016,465, forward strand.
AAGGGAAGATTTGAATGATGAAGTAAATTCTACGTGAAATTTTTGTTTGCATGATTGATTAAGGAAATTTTTCAAAAAGGGTAAAGTGAGTTGAAAGTCAATATTGTGTCATGAAGCTCATTTGTATTATTAAGACCATTATTTTACAAAGCTCATTAATTAGATAAAGTATGAATATTATATCATTGGTATTTTAGAAATAGATCCAAGACTGAGTGAAATCAATATTAATCCTAGTTTGAATGAATACAAATCTTGAAAAAATAAGTGGAATGGGCATATTTATGGCTTAATGACAAATTTTGAAATAATCATTGGTGTTTATTTTCTTATAATGTGGATGACAACATTTGAATGAAAATTGTGGATTGCCATCAGATAAGGTTTAGCCATAGGAGGAATATTTAAACTTTGAGAACCCTTTAGCTAATGAAGTGCTCCATTACTATTGTAGGGTCTTCATTGATTTTTGATGATCCCCAATACATGCACTATTATATCTCCAAGTTGCTTGAAGATATAGGAGAGGTCCCCCATAATTGCTTCAAATCCTTTTAGACTACTTGCTAATGGACTCTAGCTCGACTTATCTTTACACAGGTGATAATTCAGCTCCCTTCAGGTTAATCATAATCCTCATAGAGTTTGGTTATGGTCATCACCTTGATAGGGTGTTCTTTATAGTTATAATAATGCTCTAATGGTAGTCATGAGCTCAAACATCATGAGATTAGATCCCTACCTTTACATCACCAGGTCTATAAGGTCTTCAATTTGGCACATTGTACTCACGTGGCTTTGATGTGTCATTTCCATGACATCCTCATGGTATTATTCTCATTACTATTTAAAATATGATTATTACCTTTAAATTTGGATCTATGTAACTATCTTAAAATTGACATCTACATGCCCATCATTTGATGTTGTTGTGAACATCTTTAATGAGTGCATGACCATCAATTTTAAACTCATATTGAAAATTCTATGCTATGTTAAAATCGATGTCCTCATGACCATTATTTAATGTCTACATGAACATCTTTGATAGATGTGTGACCATCAATTTTAAACATGTTAGTTGGGCTCTTTATTATCTTAAAATTGACGTCCTTATGACCATCATTTGATGTTCACATGAATGTCATTGATAGGTATATGAGCATCAATTTTAAACATATCCATGGGGTTATTTATTTAGCTTATCACTTGTCATTCTTGGGTTCATCCTATTTTCTGTGTGTGCCATGTGGTGACTTCTCAGTGCTTATGTGCTCTTTGTACTAGGCTCCCGCACATCATTTGATATCTGTATTAGGCTCCCATGATGGTAACACTTGTCACCCTCATGGAGCTCCATAGAACCTTTGATAATTCAATGTTGCATGCATCATTCAATCAACTATGCCAGGCTCATACAGACCATAAATCTTGAGAATATGCTCAAGCTTTAAATCTTTATTTGGGGTTTGAATTTTTAATACTTGTCTTGCTTATTTAGATCCATCTCATATGAGTAAATGTGGACCATTAGATAGAGATATAAGGGATGTACCACCATTAGTTTCTAAAAATTATTTTTCTGAGAAGGTGAAACTTTTCACCCTCTCACTCATCCTAGGATCTATTGAAGTCTTGACTCGACTCACGTCATTTGATTAATCTCATCTAAGAAAATGTGGATTGTTGATCTTACAAATAAGAATGAAAGTTTAGATTGAGAGCATATATAAAGGACTTAAGATAAAAGATTTAAGCTAAGTTATAAACATATTAAAGGGGACCCCATGAATTAAAATGCACCAAGGCATAAAGACTTTGGACCAAGGTTAGAAACCTAAAACAAAAGGACTCCTTGAATAAAAAAGACATAGCATAAAGTATTAGCCTAAGTTTTTTTATCATATTAATAAATAAGATAAAAATTAGGATAAGGCTTTAGGATAAGCCTTATAACAAAGGGACCATACAACTATTTAGACCAAGCTAAGATTTTTAGCCTCAGGTTTGGTTGTGTTAAAAAACATGATCAAGCCTTAGGATAAAAATTTAACTAAGTCCATGGTTTACGATTAATTGGGTCCATGTTTAAGCCATGTCTAATGTTTAACCTAGGAACCCTTTTGAATTAATTTTTTTTAGCAACGTATATTGCAAAATTTTTTAAAGTACATAGGACTATAAAAGAGCTTAGAGAAAGCATGGAAACAATAAGTGTCAAAACCATGGGCCATGAATTAAAGCTCAAACATCTTCTTAGAGATCAATGGTATGTGACTGAGAATACACACTATGATAAATGGTACATGGAGTAAAGGACATAATCCATTAGATTAAGATTGAATGGAGTGCATTCATCCAGGCAAGGAAGATCTAATAGTGCAAGATAAAGGTGGACTTTTCAACAAAGCTAGAATAAACATGGTGGTGACAAGTGTCAAAACCATGAAGAGTATCACATGACAAGAAATGGAATTCTATCCCTGGATCAAGATCAATGACCCATGTTGATCTATGTAAGGAGATCTGACGATGCTAGGTGAAGAGGATTTTTTCAAAGGGCAACCATCCCTTTTAAATATTAATGAGCTAGATACCTCATAGATGCCATGATGGCAGCACATAAGTAATACACAAAAGATTTGAAGATTTTGTGGACCCATGAAAGGCAAAGGTATAAATGCTTGATTAAAATAAAATCTAAGTCATGAAACTAATAATTTGGACTCACTGTCACCACTAGAGCTTTGCATAAACCTTAAAAAAATTGTAGCAAGAATGAGAGCCCTAATTTAACCCTGCAATCATTATAATCAAGCTAAAAAGAGTTAGTTATTGTTTGTGCAAGGATAATTCAATTTAGGAGCCAAAATACAATCCACTAATGGGAAATTTGACAAAATTAATAGCCATGGTAGCTTTAAGAGGTGTTTTCAAGGAGGATGTGGAGCTTTACTTGACCTCAGATTACATTATATAATATATATTTTAAATAAATATTATATATCTTAATATAATATATATAAATATCATTCTAATATATTAAATATATCACTTGCCTTAAATTTTACTTGACTACTCTCAAGGTGTATTTGCGTTCAGAAATAGGTAGGAGTCCCCAATGAATTTGAAATTCAAATTTATTTTTCAAGATAGGGTTCATATAATTTTCACATATTTTTAAGAGGAACAAAAACCACCAAACATGTCTGACCAAATATATTTTTATTCCTACATATTTTTAGTTTTTTTTGAGCATACACTGTAGAGCTCTAACAGATTAAAATAGAACAAGTTGTAGAGTGTCTGAAGCATTGACCATATTTGTTACTGTCATTTTTGTAGATCCTTATTTTTAGGTATTTAATCATAATAGTGTTCAATACATGTTTTTAATTTATCTAAAATGTGTGATTTATTTATGTTGACTTGGCCCTTTGATTCATTTTTTAACACTTTATGTTATGAAATCGCTAAGATTCAGATAGTCTACCAAGATTATTGTAATATTTTTGGACCTGTTGCAGTGTACCCAACTAGGATGTCAGTGAGCCTTCTACTAAAGGAGCATGCACATGACTATTGTTTAGGTAAACAAGGTTTTCAAATTGTAACACTAAAATTTCTTAAAATAATACAATAAATATAATTCCAAATACTCTGCTTGTATATATCTCAATCAATTTTTAATAAAAAATAGTACAATTTTTAAGAATGTGTGTTGAGCTCAGGGAAGCCCTAGGTTGGCCTAGGAAATAAAGAGCCCCACTATAAATCCCATTACAAAAATAAAAGAAGTCAAAGGAGTCAAGTGGGTGTATAAGACAAAAATGGGTAGACTCCACTAGTTGTAATTCAATATGGGTAGACTCCTTGTTTGGTTTAAATTCTATGGAAAATAGTTATATAATAATTACTTTGCACCTTTTTTATCATCTTCATCATCTAGTGAAAACTAACCAATTACGTATATTTAGCCAATAAACCATCCTTTTCAAATGTCCTTCCTTCTAAATGAATGATCATGAATAGTTACTCAAAATTCATCTCAATTGTGCATAGTGTGGTGAGCCATTACAATCCAAAAAAATTGTTATCGCCATCCATGATAATAGAAAGCATAAAATAATATAATAGGTAGTCTCCCATAGCTTTATGCTGTCATTTACTATAATAATTGAATATACCCCCACTTGTAATTAGGATTTGAAATTTTAGAGCTGGGTAAATAAAATAGTTTAATTGAGTAGCCAACTTATTGTTTATGAATTTGTGTGTACTCCCAAAGTAAATAAATATAATCAACTTTTATTTTTTTAGGAAACCATCCACCTTAATATTTAGAGGAGTACTAATACCTAAAAGTGCATGATAGGAAATAGTAGGTTGTGAATATTCAAATTTATCCTTAGGTCCTTCCAGACTGTTGATGTGTGTCTATGTCAAAGATGTAATGCAAACAACAAAATAAAATTTCTTAGATTATAGGTATAATAGGCATATGGTAGTGACACCTTGGGGCTTCACTCAATTTTTTTGGAGAGATTATGTGGTTACAACTTACCACCTTTTAGTCTGCAAGTAGACCTTACTGTAAGGACAACATGAATATAGTAGTGACACAATCTACCTAAATTTTTTATGATGTAAATTGCTTTGTATTTACCAATATAAGCCTAAAATCTTAAACAAACAAATGGATATACACAATGAACATTAATATAAAGTGATTCATGTTAAAAAATTTCAAAAGGAATGAGTAAAGTAGGGTAGAAAAGAAAGTTCCCTTGCAACAATAAAGACCAACAGATCTCCTTTGGTTTCTATTAGCAACCTAGATAGCACCTAGTTGAAATCAAACTACTCAGTTCTGATTCATATCTAGACTAACGTTGAAATGATCTAAGGATGTGGAATGCTTGTATCTAGACCAAACCTCTAGTTGTGAGGCTAGCTCCTATAAATATGTGAATTTAGGATCAATTACTAAACCTATTAGATGTTGGGATGAAAAGAGTAAGGAATAAATTGAAATGAATCTTCAAACATAACAAGATCCTATGAACTTTGAAAATATGCAAGACCTTATTGCTTCAATGTCTTGATTGTCAACATATTTTATGAGTCCCTTAAGAAGTTGTAGGTGAAGATTTCATAGAATTTAATATTCAACTGAGTTTGGCTCCTTGAGGTCTCTTCCAAAGTTCACAATTTAATACATTCCTTTTATAATGTTATCTTCTTCACATGTCCACCATTATTTCATTATGAAAACAAACCTCTCTTATATAGACCACTATGCATGATGTGATATCCTTTGTATGGACTATGACGAGGTATAAAGATGCTTTAGGAGTTTTGGCAATACACATAATACCCATGAGTTGAGCTATGTATGATGATCTCTTAACAATCTCATTACCTCGCTTGAAAGTATATACCCTTAAAGTCTCCATTGAGTATGGGTCACCCAATTGAATATAATAATGCTCTTGAAGCTAGCTATAGATGTATATTTGTGTTTCTTTATCCCTATTTGAACCTCACATGTATCCTTCTTGAACTCTATATTGAGGTTATTCATCTCAATAGTTTATGCATTTGATGGTCCAAATAGCCTCCACAAGCCTATAAAAGGTCTTAAGACTACCAAATCCCTGACTATAACATATTTTAACTTGAAAGCAAGATTGTAGGTGTCTCAAAAACACGTGATTTATTGCTTAAAGGCTACTTTATTTGGATTTTTGATGCACTTATTGTGTTCCCTATGTCATTAGGAAACAAGGGGAAAGTAGGAAACTCAATTTTAAGTCCTGGAAGACTTAGGGCTTGAGTTGTTTATACAAATGCTACTAGAAATAACATAAATAGTAGAGATGTGATCACCACTTTGAAATTCTACTAGAAGACCTTGCTGTAGGGACAATAGATGTTTATGTAGTGACACTTATTCTTGTTAATCTTTATAAAATTAATTCAATCTTTGCCAATTGTTTCCCAAAATGTAAACAATGATATTTAAAGCATGAACTAAGCTAAAGTGATTCATGTGTGGATACAAGAGTGAGTAGGGTAGGGTAGAAAAGATAGTGTGCTCAATATGATCAAAGATACCAAATTTTCTAACTTTTGAGGCAAAGACACATGAAACTAGCATCTACCAATTCTAGTGTAATGATCAAAGCAAAATAAATGCAATTTAAGCTTCAAAGGAAGGAAATGCATATGTATAACAACATACTTTGCATGAAAATTACTCACTCATAGTAAATTACATGGCATTTTGATTGTAAATGAGAAGAAAACATAACAAGTAAACTATCAAATTAGTCAACCTAGTATTAAACTCAAGATAATAGATGCATATAATGTGTTATTACCAAAATATCTTTCAAAAATAAACTATTAGCTAAATAAAAGCATGAGAATCAGAAATAATAGAACACATATAAAAAAAACACTACAAATAAACTCTTGAATTATTTGGCTCCTTGTATCAATTCTGGTAAAAACTATTTTCTAGTTACAAATGAGGGGGAAACCCCTATTGATAGACTCAAAAAATGCCTAAGACAAGTTTATGTGGGCCCATAAAATGTTCCCAAATACAGTTAAGTGGCTAAAATGTAAGTGTAAGGCACTATTTGGTTAAGTTTCATGACCACTCTGACTTGCTAGATTCCATCCTCATGCCTCTTCTTCATCATTTTATATAAGTGTAAGGCACTGCTACTCTCATGGTAGTTTTGGGAGACTTCTTCCTTGTGTAAAATTTCTCTATATTCCTACCAGCTAATGTCTGTAGTTCCTTTATTGAGAGCTCAATTACCTATTGAGAGTCCTTGAGGTTAATGACATTTAGATCTAGTTGATACAATATTTATATGGTATCTTCCTTATTAGATGTAGAGATAAGTGTAGGACCTTGAGAGGGGCCAGGTTGGATACTAGCTTCCCCTTGCTCAGATCTTGGAGGTAGGCTTTGTCCACTTGGAGTAGCCTGTAGTGGAGGTCTGCATGGCCTATTCCTAATGAGAGGAATATTATATTCTTCCTCCTCCTCTTGTGATTACTCATAGTCAACATTGAACATGCTCCCATGAGTTGGTGGGAGGCAGGGATTCAAAATATCCTCTTTCTTCTTCTCCCTATCAAGCCTCATTTCCAGCTCGATATTCTTACTCACAACATTTTTGAGGACTACCTCATCATTCATTACATCCCTATAAATCCATTTTTGAACCTCTTATTGGTTCTTATATTTGATATCCACATCCTTTTAAATTTGAAGAAGTGCCTTAAAATTACATTTTTTGGGTCCCATGCCCTGAAATCATCCATATGCAATACATATGAGTTTCTGTGCTTTGTAGCTACTACAATGTCTTTCCACTTTGTGATTTTAGTTCTACCCAGATTGTAAGGAGTCTTTTGTGGGAATATCTTTGAGATATTTCTTTTGGCATTCAATTTCATTGGAATTTAAATTTAACACTTATTTACCTTTGATTCACCATCAATTTTAGCATTAAAGCTAAAGTTTGCCGCCTTTTGACATGTGCCACCTTCTGATTATTCTCAAGGGCTCTTGAAATATAGCTTAGTGTGATGAATTTTATTTACTATGCCATGTGGCATATCTATATTCATGGTGAGATCTTAGGTGGGACCCTCTAATTTTGGTTTGTTGTGGGAGTGCCATGCGTCATTCTTATAGGCAATTAGAGTTGGCATCAGGGTTCTTACCAAATAAAAAGGTGCCATGGTTATATCAAATCCCTTGAAAGGACATTTGTGATCAACATGAAAGGTATTTTAAGTCCCTTTGAGGCATCTCCTAGTAAATACCTTGAAATAAAATTCCAATTATGTGCATGTTCAAGGTATTTCCTAGGAGATATCTCAAAATAAAGTTCCAATAGTGTGCATCAGGTTCTTACTAAATAAAAAGTTATCATGGTTATATCAAATCTTTTGAAAAGACCTTTAAAATCAACATATAAGGTATTATAATTCACTTTGAGGTATCTCCTAGTAGATACCTTGAAATAAAATTCCAATCATGTGCATGTTCAAGGAATCTCCTAAGAGATATCTTGAAATAAAATTCCAATAGTGTGCATCAGGGTTATTACCAAATAAAAAGTTGTCATGGTTATATCAAATCCTTTACAAGGACATTTTCAATCAACATGGAAGGTATTATAAGGTATTTTGAGGTATCTCTCAGGAGATACCTTTAAATAAAATTCTAATCATGTGCATGTTCAAGGTATCTCCTAGGAGATATCTCGAAAGAAAATTCCAATAGTGTGCATCAATGTTCTTTCCAAATAAAAAGTTATCATGGTTATATCAAATCCTTTACATGGAAATTTTCAATAAACATGGAAAGTATTCCAAATATCTTAAATTTATCTCTTAGGATATACCTTAAAATAAAATTCCAATAGTGTGCATGTTCAAGGTATCTCTTAGGAGATATCTCAAAAGAAAATTCCAATAGTGTGCATTAGGGTTCTTGCCAAATAAAAATTTGTCATGGTTATATGAAATTCCTTGTAAGGAACTTTTAAATAAACATGAAAGGTATTACAAGTACCTTATAGGTATCTCCTATGAGATACCTTTAAATAAAATTCTAATCATGTGCATGTTTAAGGTATCTCCTAGGAGATATCTCAAAAGAAAATTCCAATAGTGTGCATCAATGTTGTTGCCAAATAAAAAGTTATCATGGTTTATATCAAATCCTTTCCAAATAAATTTGAAATAAAAATTTAATGTATTCCAAGGACCTTATAGGTATCTCCTAGGAGATACATTGAAATAAAATTCCAATTATGTGCATGTTCAAGGTATCTCCATGGAGATATCTCGAAATAAAAATCCAATAGTGTGCATAAGGGTTCTTTTCAAATAAAAAGTTGTCATGGTTATATGAAATACTTTGAAAGGACATTTGAAATAAACATGGAAGGTATTAAAAGGCCCTTTAAGGTATCTCCTAGGATATACCTTGAAGGAAAATTCCAATCGTGTACATGTTCAAGGTATCTCCTAGGAGATATCTCAAAAGAAAATTCCAATAGTGTGCATCAATGTTCTTGCCAAATAGAAATTTGTTATGGTTATATAAAATACCTTGAAATGAAATTTTCAATAAAAATGGAAGGCATTCCAAGTCCCTTTTAGTTATCTCTTAGGAGATAAATTTAAATAAAATTCCAATCATGTGCTTGTTTAAGGTATCTCCTAGGAGATATCTTGAAATACAATTCCAATGGTGTACATCATGGTTCTTGCCAAATAAAAAGCTATCATGGTTATATAAAATATCTTGAAAGGACATTTATAATCATCATGGAATGTATTCCAAGGAACTTATAGGTATCTTCTAGGAGATACCTTGAAATAAAATTCCAATCATGTGCATGTTCAAGGTATCTCCTAGGAGATATCTCATAAGAAATTTCCAATAGTGTGCATCAATGTTCTTTCCAAATAAAAAATTATCATGGTTATATCAAATCCATTATAAGGAAATTTTAAATAAACATGGAAGGTATTCCATGGCACTTTGAGGTATCTCCTAGGAGATACATTGAAATAAAATTCCAATCCTGTGCATGTTCAAGGTATCTCTTAGGAGATATGTTGAAAGAAAATTCCAATAGTGTACATCAGGGTTCTTGACAAATAAAAAATTATCATGGTTATATCAAATAATTTTCAAGTAAATTTATAATTAACATGGAGCATGATAAAACTTAGTTCCATGCCTTTTATTTACCTTTCCCTTTCGAAATTACTTTGTTCACCTTCATCTAAGTAACTTGGGCTCGCCTTCATTTGGTTGGTCATTGAAAACTAGATCGGATCATTGATCTCATGACTCATCTCACTCCATTGATCTACCTAATGCAAATGAGAAAAATCCTTAGATCCTCTACTAAGATTCATGCAATTTTTCACTTGTCAATCATGCCTTTTCACTTAGGGTTTACTAACTCTTGACTTACGTGCCGTTGATCTTGAATCCATGATTGAATGTGAGCCATTGATTTATCTGGGCCCATTAACTCATCAATCATGGATCATCATTGGATCTTTTGTATAGATGAATTTGAACCATTATATTTTCCTAGACCTACTATTTGAAAATAAATGGCTACTTTATGATCTCAACTTTGATGTCCATGTAACTATATTTAACATTTATGTGAATGTATTTGATGTCTGTGCAACTATCACTAGGATATTCAAAATTCAATAGTCATTTATCATGGCTTGAATTTGAAGTTCACACACCAGTCAATTAATGTCTATAGGAATGTCAATGATATCTACATAACCATCAATCTATGCCTAGGCTATTTCTTTTGGACATTTGTTGTGGGATTTGTGTCTCGACCACTTTTTCTGAAAGAATTTGGTTGTAGCTCTTTTGCATCAAATAAAATGTTTAGGGAAATTATTGTAGGATAATTTCTTGAAATAATTAAGTCTACCTTATCTTTGCTTTGGACAATTTATTATGGAAAAAATGTTTGAAAGAATTCATGCCTTAAAATTTTTTGCTTGGCCACTTTCCTTGAAAGAATTTGTACTTAGTCTTTTGCCTCAGAACAAATTCTCTGAAAGAATTTTGCCTTGGGTAAAATTATCCCAAATAATTTTCCCAAAAGAATTTGTGCCCTTATACCTTTTGTTGGAACTTTTGTCTTCAGGATTCTTACTTTTGAATGGCATTTGTGACCCTTTAGGACTTTTGTTTTGGACCACTTTATCAAATAAAAGACCCTTCGAGACTTTGTTTATGGCACTTTCTTGAAATAAATAACCCTTAGATAAAATTGTATTAGGCCCTTTATTGAAGAAATGACCATTCAAAACTTTGTCTTGGGATAATTTCTTGAAAAACAACCCTTTGGGAAAATTATATAGGATAATTTTCTTTAAAAATACCCTTCAAGCTTTTTATTTGGTCCACTTTGTCAAAAAATGATCCTTTGAGAAAATTGTTTTGGATTTTTATCCAATTGATGCACATGATTGGAATTTTCTTTCAAGGTATCTCCTAGTCAGTGTTATTTCTAAATAAAAAGTTGTCATGGTTATATCAAATCCTTTGCAAGGACCTTTGAAATCAACATGGAATGTATTCCAAGGCCCTTTGAGGTATCTCCTAGGAGATACCTTGAAATAAAATTCCAATCTTGTGCATGTTCAATGTATCTCCTAGAAGATACCTCAAAAATAAAATTTCAATTGTCTGCATCAGGGTTCTTATCAAATAAAAACGTGTCATAGTTATATCAAATCCCTTACAAGGACCTTTACAATCAACATGAAAGGTATGAGAAGGCCTTTCAAGTTATCTCTTAGGAGATACCTTGAAATAAAATTCCAAGCGTGTGCATTTTCAAGGTATCTCATATGAGATATATTGTAAGAAAATTCTAGTCATGTGCATGTTTGATGTATCTCTTAAGAGATACCTTGAAATAAAAATTTCAATCATGTGTATGTTCAAGTTATCTATTATGAAGCACCTAGAAATAAAATTCCAATTGTGTGCATGTTCAAGGTATCTATGAGGAGACCCTTTGAAAGTACTACAATGCCCTTCAAGGTAATTACATAGGAGATACTTTGAAAGAAAATTCCAATCATAGGGGATGACACATAGGGGTTAAAAACCCTAATCCTTCATAGAGGCTAACCATATGTGAAAAAAATTCCAATCATATGGGATGAGTTGTAGGGGATGACACATAGGGGTTAACAACCTTGATCCTTCACAGAGGTTAACCATAGGTATCCCTACCTCCCCATAGCTATAATTTTGTATCATGTATCATTTATGTCTAATTATTACAACTTAAAACTCATCCCCCTACTTCCTCACAGCTATAATTTTATATCATGTATCATTTATGTATAATCAGTATAACTTATAACTCATTCTCATACAACTCATCCCCATATAACCCTATACTGATGTATAAAATTCATAGGCCTTAGACAAAGGTTTCTCCTTTTAGAGAAGCTATTGCACACTCTTATTCAAGAGATTATGGCTTCAGATAGTGACGTATTTGAGGAAGCTATAACATACACACATAAAACTACATCAAAGAAAACACTAGTACACATTTAGAAATATGAATCAATTTGAACTTAATCATTAGAATCAATATATTTACCAATCTTTCAATAGTTATTATGCATCTACAAATCAATACATCAATCAAGATAGTCAAGAATATATTCATATCTATTGACCACTAAATAGTATTAAAATATACAAAAAAAAAGTAATAATTAATTGCACAAAAATTGGAAAAATAATACTTGAACACTTCACTGATGATCAAAATTAATGCTTCTCCTATATTTAAAAATTATTTGACAAAAATCCAAGTTGGATTATAATTATTTATATAGACTTTTGGAAGGGGTTGCCTAATCCTCAAAGTTCATGCAAGGTCATTACATGTGATAATTAGAACATGTAGTTATAAATATGGCCAAAACTGTATAAGAGGAGTCATATAGCTATCTATTAGATAAGTTGACCTTTTTAAAACTATGCAATGTCTGCATGTGTACAAAATATAAGTTCAACTTTAAAATTAAAATTCCAAACTACAAGAAAACTATAACTATGTCTACCATCTACAAAATTATACATGCATAAAATCTTAGCCTATCAAGTCTAAGTCATTTGATTAGTTACATGTACTTTGGTTGGTGTGGTAGTTGAAAAAGTTAGAGACATCGATGCACTACCAGAAGTTTGCTTCTTCTTTGCCTCATTCTCTTGTTAAAATTTATATGCCACATCATGATACTATTGTATGATGTTCAAATTTAGTAGTGGTGGTTGATGTATCCTCTTAACTTGTCCAAGGATTCTTTCATGCTCTTCATTAGTCATATGAAACTTATTCTTAAAAATATTGACCTCTACAACATTATTTATAGACACATTTAAATTAGATTCTATCTCTTCTAGTGCTAAGCCTTGCAAACTTTGCTTGAAGTCGTTTGTCACTTCTTGAATGAGTTTATCAAAATCAATCCTACTGATCAATTTGCCTATGGCTTAATTCACCTTTGATAGATTAAAATCATGAAAAACTTGGAAGATTTGGGCCTTATGCACTTGATATTAGGGGATTAAAGCCCCATATACTTATAACCATTCTCATGCTTCCTCTTATCTTATGATAACCAAGTTCAAGGAGTTGGATGCCTCTAGTGTTGTCATTAAATCTAGATGATTGTATAAAGAGTTACTGGTGTATGAAATTAGAATTTTTAACTTATCATTGTCATCTCTTAATGAATTATACAATTAGTTGGAATTATTTACATGAGGGGCTATTTTGGCCTTCATGAATTATATTGCCTCCAAAGAGTTATAGCATCAGGAAGTTGCTTCTTGCACCTCAGCTTCTATGCCTATAGGGATATGCACAATCTTATCTTGTTCCCTTAATTGTTCCACCTCAGCCTCAAGTTTTTGAACATAAAATTCAAGTTCTTATTAAGCCATGTATATTCCCTCATGGATAGCTACTATAGCATCCTTATGGGCTTGGGCTAGGTCTACAAGATTTTCAATGTAAGGAGACTATTTGGGATATCTATTTTGGATCTTAATGAGGGAGAATAATTCATGTCTTTCATCCAAAATTATTTATATGCCCTTGTCATCCTCCAGATTCCTCTTATTCACTCTTTGTATACTATCATATGGGGGGTAAAATAGAGTGGAGATAGGGGGAAGCTCAGTGATCTTAAACCTAGGCATTTGGGTTACCTTACTTCTCAAGTCCATCACCCATGGAGGAATATCAAATTGAGATGCATATGAGGTTGTAACCAAAATCTCTTTCTCTACCTCCTCCTAAACCTATTGTTTCTTTTGAGCCTTGATAAGGACATCAGGTAGGGAAGGTCAAATAATCTTAGACCAATCCACTCCTCAAAATTAAGGGAGTGGATAGACTATAATAAATTAAGGATTGGGATTCCTTCCCTTACTAGAAATTATCACAATGGTTTCATTTATGGAGGTGGTGGATGGCATGGAAATGAAAATTTGAGTGGATTAGATGTGAAATTATGGATTGGATAATGTAATCTGTACCTTTCTAGACACCTTCTTCTTCTTCTTTAAGGCTCTGATGGTGGAGGTGCTAGAAGGGACAAAGCAGGTAGTTATGGTGAGTAGAATGGAAGTGGATTTTGGAATGGCCATGGTGATGGTAGAAACATATTTTTCCACCTCAAGGGTGGTAAGAGGGAAATAAGTGAATGTGGTAGGGGTGAAGGCATGAATAGAGGTGGAAGTAGGCACTTCCACTTGAGGTGTCTTCAACATAGAAGAAATAGAAACACATCCAAAAATGGGCATAAAAGATAAATGAATAATCATGAAAGGCTAAGTACCTAAGGAACTTGGTGATTCAAGATCTACTTAAAGGTTCATGGACTTAGCTATTTCCATCTCAACTTCTTCATTAGAGTCATCCTCAATGTCCTTAATTATCACAACTTCTCTCTCTATTGGTTCTAAATGTGGAGGTGAAGTAGGCAAGACTTGTGATGATTTAACTATGGGACTCCCTATTAGAGTCCTAGGCTTCCTCGTTTAAACCAAAGGGGTCTTCAACTATATAGGGGAGACTTGTTGAGTCGATGTGATTACCTCTTGTGTTGATATCCCAATAAATGTGGCAATTAGGGTCTAGGGCATAAAATTAGCCATTTGAATGGTGTTGATAGCTGGCTATTCTTGTGTTCTCTCCTCCTCATTAGAATCTAAACTAATGGGTTCCCTTACCTATGCTTCCCTACTTGTTCTAGGCTAAAAAAACCTAGGCTCTTTCTTCACAGTCTTTAGCATCAATTTCAAAGGGAGGGATTGAGATGAGGGACCCATCTGGTCCTTGGATTTCTCCTCAAACTATCCTCTCCAGAGGTTAGAATTCTCCCATCCTTTGTATAGAGCCTTCTTGCCATCTAATTCCCTTACTATGACTGAAATATCATCATAGATCATTCTTAAATGATCTTTTTGAAGTCCAGTAATCCTTGCTCTTTCCAACACATCTGCATCATCCTTTGCATTAAGAAACATAAAATCATATAAATAGGGAACATGGATGTAGGGGATGCTAAATCCATATATGTGCTTCTAAATAAGCCCATGTAGATCCCAGTTTCTATGTGAAATCATGGGGAAAGGATAACTCTTTCACTTGCCTCCCACTTCTTTGAAATGTTTCCTCATTGTGTAAACCATTCTCCAAATTATTATATGATGACCCAAGAATAAAGCCTTCTTCTACCTAGATAGGTCCTCTTCAACACTCCACCATAGTTGGAAAGCAATTTTTTTATCTACTAACTTATCTAGGACATATTTTGGGAGACAAAGGATTAACCTTGTTTCCCTAAATCATTATAACTATGAAGTTCAGATAGAGTAAATAATCCCCTTTAACTTCCAAGTTTTTTTATGATATTTTATCCATTTATAGGCATGGGTGAGACATTAATTGATTTACAAACCTATGGATAGACATCTTCATCTATCCAAGCCATCTTTTTGGTATAGGCATACATGTGCATAAACTAGTAATGATCATAAATTCTATTCTTTATATAGTCCATGGTTGGGCTTCACAATTTCCTAAGGTATCTGTAATAGGTTCCCATTACAACATCTAGAAAATATGACATCATATATAAATTTCCCAAAGACATGGGATGCTTGTATTTATGAATTATTTTCTCCCTCAAGAAGGATCTGATTATCTTTCCCATGGCATATACACCATCATGTAAAGCAATGGCACCCAGTCTAAATTGACAAAATAAATATTTGACATATCATAATGTCAATTAAATATAACCATGCCAATGTGAATCCCCATTTTGAACATGTCTATGTAAATAGGCTCCTTTGGCTTATTCCCTTTCCATGCAATGGTCTGGCCTGAAAGTAACCATTATGATAATGCCTTCTCAATTGAGCTCTTTATGCTGAACTACAACAATGTATGCTTATCATAGTGTGCATCAGGTATGTTCAAAGATAGGTATATTTGGAAGTCAATCTCTCAAAATGCATGTGACCACTATGTTATTACTAGAATAATATAGGAAGGCATTCTACAATATCTTTCCCAAGAAGAAAAAATATTGTAGGAGGTTGATGCATGGCATCACCTCTGGTTTGGTAGTAATAAAATGTAGCTTTTGGCATTTGAAATACAACAATTCTTTGACAAACATCCTATCAATAAGTGTCATCTTATCCTCTAATGAAAATACAACCATCGAATCCACTACATCCCATAGCTCTGAATAGTTGGTGTAGATGTTCTCAAATATGGTGGCATTAAACACTATATATGTGAACTCTATGGAGTCCTTGATTAAGTATGGTGATGGTAGATTTACTCCCTTGAATATCTTGGATGAAGATACAATTGTAGTATACACTCTTTATTGTTTACAGTTTCCTTCTAGGTGCTATGTATGCTATATGATCCACTCAGCTCTAGCTTAATCATTGTTTTACTCTTAGTGCTCTTTGAGATAGTATCTAAGGCTCTTTGTTGCTATAGGATAGTAAGAGACTTTGAATGCAAGTTTGATTTTAAGCAATGAAGACTTTTAGTGGTCTCATATCACATATATAGGATTTTGTATTGAATAGTAGTTCATGTAACATAAATGCCCAATGTTCACCTTGTTTTTATATTCCTATTCAAGTTGGTGGTGGTTTTTAGTATATATCATTGGAAGACAGTTTAACTTTATTTTGGCTATGGAAAAGGGCTAATATTTTTATTTGCAGTAGGGTATTTAGGTTTATGTTGGGGACTGATCTTTTACAAAATACCCACAACAAAAATCCTTCCATTTGGTAATAGCATTAGAAAAATTGTTTTGAGAAAAATGTCTGAGGTAATTATCTTGAAGGCTCAATTAAAAAAGTCCAAAGGGTCATTTTCATCAAGAAACAATCTAAAAGATCTACTTCATAGGGCAAATTACCATGACAAAAGTCCTAAAGGGTCTACTTCATAGGATAAAGTCCCATGATAATGTCCTGAAGGATAAGTCTTGGAGGGCAAGTGACTCAAGATCAAAGTCCCAAAGGGTAAAGTGGTGATGACAAAAATCCTGAAGGGTCTTTACAAAAAGGTCAAAGGGAACTTTTAAAAGGCCAAAGGGTAGGTTTAGGAGGGTAAAGGACCATGCCCATTATCCTAAAGGGTAAGTGTAGAAAGGTTCAAAGGGTCTACTTTGTGGCAAAAAATGCTCGAAGGGGCTACGTTGTAGGATAGAATGGTTTGGGATAAAAGTCTTGAAGGGTAATTTTTAGTGGGGAAAGGGCCATTTCAAAAAGCTAAAGGGCAATTCAAAAATGGTGAAGGGTAATTATTTCAGACCAACATAGCCACAACAAAAAGTCCCAAGGGTAGGTTAGTTAGGTAAAGGGATCTAGGACAAAAGTGGTCATTTTATAAAGGTTTAAGGGTAGGTTCATAAGGCAAAGGAATTCTATCAGGGGATTCATGTTGAATGTCATGGGTTTGTGGGTCCATGCCACATGTCCTTGACTATTAAAAAATGAATTCTTAAGCTTAATGTCATAGGTACCCTTGAAGGTATTACAAGGCCCTTCAAACCTTCAAGGGTACCCATATGCATGTTTTAAAGGTATCTCATAAGAGATCCCTTCAAAATTTTGGGTGCACAATAGAGGTTTAAATCAAACACAGATCCCAAAATATAAGAAGTTAATCATTTTTCATAATTTTTCTCAAAACCCCCATTGCTCGTTATAATTTTGTATTGTAATAAAATACATGGTTGAATATTGAATTAATTAGCTATTTTTCTCTACATGGCTATTCCGCTCTAATGCATGTTGGAAATGTATCTCTTAGGAGATAACTTTAAAGTAGGATGAAGCAAGAATTGAAGTATGTAGTATATGATATTAAAAGATATTATTTTTTTAGATTGACCTAAACTATGTCATTAAAAAAAATGTTATACATTACCTTTTTAACATTTTTATGTTTTAACATATCTCCATGCTTATGTTCTAGTATAAATATAGATTTATCTCCTACATACAAGTATAAATTGGACTGATTTTAGAAATAAACTGATTAACAACTCTTCTCATGTATTTTGCAAATGTCTAGGCTAAAAAATCATAGATTAATGGATTTCTATTGTGGAGATTATGTTTCTCTCATAAATAATGGTAAGGTCATTGGTGAAGGAAGAATACACAAAATGGCAGGTTTAAATGTTGAATCTCTAGAACCCATAAATCTCACTTCTACATGCCACAATGAAGAAATACCTATTGAATGTGTAAGTGTTAATGTGACTAAATCTTACTCTACCACTTCCATTTCATATAGCTTTTATGGATAGTTTAAGAGATTTAGTTGATAGTTTTACGATATGGAGCACAAGAATGATGCAACACATCATAGAGAAGTTTTCTATAGACAATGAAATGGAACAAAGACAAAATAATTTGAGTTCAGTTTTACATATACAACCATTACAATAAGAAAACCCTTGCTTGGATCCATTTATTTGATATATATATGATCCTACCATATTTCAAAGCCTAAGAAAAAATTTTCTTGGAAAATGGGTACATTTGCTACACAAATGTACAACTCTTGTAAATGATGAAAAAATTACTTTTGGTTATGTTGAATTTGCACAACTAGGGGATATTTTTGGTTGCATTCCTATCCCAATGTTAGAAAATGAATTGAAAATTTACATAAGGCAATTTATACAACATTGTGAGACTTTTAGTATAGAGGTAGACTAAACATATATCATTAGATGGCCTTCTAACAAAATATTGGACATTAAGACTTGTAGAGAAATTAACCTACCATACATGACAACAAAGGAGAAAGAAATTGGAAATGTTTGGGATGTAGTGGATAATGAAGTGACTCCTTGAATGAAATTCCTAGCGTAAAAGCATCCAAAAAAATTAACTCATACCTACAAATATTTAGGTCAAAAAATAAATCGGCCAAACACTTCACTCAACCAAGTGGAGTTTGATAAAAGCATAGATAGTGAGATTTCAACAATGTATGTAGAAATGTTGCACCAAAAAATGTTTTCAGTCAAGATTGTCATTTGAGATTATAAAATTTGCAAAGATGAGTTGCTTGATTCTACCATGATAGATGGGAGGCAACATGTCTTGGATGTCCTTTTTACCAGTTTGTTTAAGAAAAATAAAAACAAAACTAGCATTGATTTTTAGGGTATAGAGATCTATTCGAAAGATTGACTTAAAATATATAGATTGAAGAGAAGTAGCTTTTTTGACATTCAAAATTATCACAAAATTGGGGAATGAAATACATTACATGCAGGGAGATTTTTGACAAAAGTCACAAAAGAAAACAATGGCAACTAAAGATTTATTAGACCAATTAGTGGATGATTTTATAGATGTTTCTCCATGACTAACATGCTAGGTAGAAATAGATAGCTCATGAGAAAATGTTTGACATCTTTCATCATGTTTCACTCAAGAATTTATGAGGTGCCACATTAGTGTACAACTAGTAGATATACAATATGAGCCAATATCCCAACCAAAATTCAATAACATGTAAAGAACTAATTTTCATGATGTTACCATTACCACATTTGATGAATTTTTTAGGTGTAAAACATGCATCTTATTAACTTAATATAAACACTCTGGGTCCCTATCTAGAGACCAGGAAGAGAGTATCGATCAATAATTTATGATGCACTCAAATTAAATACTTTTTGCAAGAAAAATATATTACACACATAAATGAATGTTAGAGAAATACACTGAAGAATGCCTCAATGTCATTAGTGACAAGATATAAAATCAAAATAAATTTGTGTCGAGGATAGTGATAAAAAGTAAAGTAGTTACCAATAGAATATTAAAGTTGTCAATAGCAGGGATTATAACACATGGTTATGGTGCAGGTGAATATGGGATTTTTTTTACCATACATTCTTGGAGGTTCTAAATTTACTATCACCTCATTAAACAAGTGCTTCAGGCATATGGAAATAATAATGCCAGATACTTATAGATATTTAATATATAAACCTAGATCTTCAAAATATCTATTGTATGATGTGCTCTTGTCTAAAAACTATTACCCTGAATACAAAAAATAGAGAAGAAGCACAATTAATTGGTGCCTTCAAGAAAATTCATTCTAGGATATACCTTCAACTAGACAACTATTATGGGGACAATAATAAAAAATACTTCCATCCATAATTATATTTAAAAAATGTCAAAACTTATATGGAACTAATGTTACATTTACAAACTCATAAAATCATGTTTTTTTGTATAGGTATGTGTTACAATATTTATCTCCTTGTCTACGAAGGTATTTTCCTTGATGTTGAGGTCAGATTTATCCCTATAGGACATGCCCATGAGGACATCAATGGCACATTTAGAAACCTATCTCAATGTATAAAGAGGAAAGAGGTATGGAGTGTAGCAGAGATGATGGATACTTATAAGACACTTCATGTCATGTTCAATTGAAGCGGTAGTGGATTTCAAAGAGTATGTTAATAGTTACCAACTAAAGGGAAGAAACAAAAGAGTGGGATTCAAAAAAGGTCAATACTTTATTCTATGCATGGAGTAAGGTTAGCCCATTATGTGTTGAAAAAACTCTATAAGAGATAGAAATTGGTCCCCCCTTGATTACATTATGGGGAACAAAATAAAATGATGAGCCAAATGTTCTAGAAGGTAATCTGACAAAAATATATTTCAAAGACTTGAAAAATAGAGAAATATTTCAAGATTCCATTATTACAAATGACTCAGATAGAAGTAGAAAAAAAGTGAAAAAAAATTAAAGATAACTTGAATAAGTATGTACAACAATTCAATGAATTTAGTTTGAATGGAAATAGTAAGTGGAAGGACCTAGCATATTAATTCCAAAACATCCATGACATAATGAAATAAGACATGTTCCCTTCTAATGCTGAGTGCACAGGAGATTTTTGGCCTAGAAGTTATCATGACATACCTCTGCATAGAGATCTACATAAAATAGTTCATGATAGGACCCTTGATTTTGGAGTGGCATCTATAGATACATATGTCGGTCCAAGAAGTAAAAGAACAAAAATTACATTTAATCCAACTCAATATATGCAAATCAAAGATATGTTATTTGTTAGAATTGATGTTTCTATAGGAGTGGACTATACAGTATGGGTTGCTAGAGCTAAAAGCAATATTGAGATACTACAAATAAATGGGGATATAGAATGAAGGGTCAATGTAGCTAGGTTCATCCCAGTTCATGCAAGGAAAAAATATGCAAAAGAAGTAAAAATTTATTTAAGATGATCAGACAAGAAATGGAAGCCAAACCCAACTGACACATCTTCACCAACCATACTCATAGATAGTATCATCTATGCTTAGAAGACAAATAAAAAATGGAGAGGTCATACATTTGTTCTCACTAATTTTTTGAAAGGCATTGTAATAGACTATTTGAATGTATCATCCCACTAGGCACTAACAAAAATAGTGATAAAAGGATTAGAAAATTTGAAATGACATTTATTTAATTTTAGAATGAGAAATATGAATGTTTTTTTTCAAAATTTAGTCTAATTTTTGAGAAAGTATACTGATTTATTGTTTTATTTATTTATATTTATTTCTAGTGGCACTTCACATTTTGCGTCTTAGAAAATACACTTTAGCATTTGAGTTTTATATTTTCTACTATGATAATTCAGTATTTTAGTAACTATGCTTCTATTTAATATAATTTGACTTTTGGAATGTCCACTTCACATTTTTATGATTCAAAATGGTTTCTAGCTTTGGCATATTCCAAATAGCTAGATCACATTTTGTGAATCACAAAAACCTCTTCAGCTTTTTGGTTTGTTAAATTAAACTTTACATTTTTCATCCTTCAAAATGGTATTCGGAAAATGGTCTTCATAATTTGCACATTTGAGAATTTAAACTTTAGTTTTTGTGTTTTATAATATATACTTTGGCATTACCATGTATGTGGAAAGGTTTTTGAGGTTTATGCCTTGAAATGTCCCACTTCCTTGTCAAGATTTGTTTTTTGTTAATTGCATATCAATAAATGTTATTTGGGTTTTTAGTTTACACCCAAGATTATGACACACGACACAATATTGATGACTCAGCTATGTAGGAGGATGATGAGTCCAAACAAAAGTCATAAATAATGTGAGCACCTAAGATTGCAACATGCATCACAATCTTGGTAACTCAAATATGTGGGAGATTATATTAATAATATAATAATAGAACACCCATGATCGACACATGATATGTACATAAATATGAGATAAACTTTAACGGTCATAAGGATGTCACTTGAATTAGATTAAATAGATAGTTTACAATCTAATCAATTGATGACACGTGGCATCCCAATCATCCTAGGTGTTTTAAATCACATATCATTTGAGCATTTGATTGATGTATGAATTATTTTTCCTTAAGATATAAACCACCAAGTCTTATTATCTATAAATAAATGGTCTATGAACCAGTTTAAAAGGCTGTATAATTTGGACTTATTGCAAATATACAATATAGATGTTATTTATTTGTAATAAGTCCAAGTAATTCTTGATGAAGTCTAATTTATTTATGATAGTTTTCAACTACTAATTATTAATGATCATTTTAAATAATTTGGATTTATCACAAATACATTAGACAAATGTGATTTATTTATAATAAATCCAACTTAATCATGATATAGTCCAATTTAATCTTGATATAGTCCAATCTATTTCTAATAGTTTTCAAAAATTTGGATTCTTGATAAGTCCATATTATCGAAAGTAGTCCTTTATGATCAATGATTCATATTGCAGTGAAATACACATATAGGGGAAAATTGTATAGAATATACATAAAAAATAAAGGGAATATATATAGTAATCTAAATAGAATATATAGAGAGAACTGGTTGTGTCTAACACACCTTATAATAGGTATAACTATCTAGTTATTTTAATATTAAGCAATCTGATTTGGTATGCAATCTGATGTGGCACAGTTGGTATTTAATAGTGAACTGTATATAAAAAAGTATAGCAAATTACATTGTATTGAGTATATAATTGAAACAACCTATATATATAATTAAAGTGAAATATACATAACTACAATGATTTTTATATACAATCCAAATATATATACATAAAATGATATAGTGTTTTATGCATATTAAAGCAACTTGGGTAGGGTAGCATACTGGATTAGATATAAATTGATCTAGGTAATGATATGTATTTGTATCTAAGCATGAGTATGTATTAATACATTTAGTGCCCAAAATATAGATGTGTATATATATGTATATAAGAGTATATATCATAATAATATTGCCTTTGAGTATTACAAGAGAAATCTACTAAATAGGAGATAAGGATGATACATGTTTAATATTCATTAATATGTAACATGTTTAATATTCACTGAAATGTATCATATTTAATATGTTTAATACAATATTCATTAATATGTTATATGTTTAATAGTCAATGAGGATGATGTATAACCAGGATGTTTGCTAATATGTTACTATATAGATTATTGATAGCAGAATATAATATTTAATATTGTCTCTCTCTAGATGGTTTACTGGCTACTTATGTTATCATCAAGGTATATTTAACTTCAATGAATTTATACATGATGGATATTATTGAATTCCATTATTATATCATGGTAATATCAATTTATGTTACATCATATAATCCATATGATGGTATTAT
Organism: Torreya grandis; assembly: GCA_037957365.1. Taxonomy (NCBI): domain Eukaryota; kingdom Viridiplantae; phylum Streptophyta; class Pinopsida; order Cupressales; family Taxaceae; genus Torreya; species Torreya grandis. The sequence continues at coordinate 1,040,375 of JARHVA010002015.1, forward strand.
AAATGATGGTATAAGGTGGCATTATATAATGTCATTTATATATATATATATATATATATATATATATATATATATATATATATATATATATATATATATATATATATTCGATGGTATGGTACACAAATCAACTTTTACATAAACCTGCATAAGGGGAATCTTTAAAGCATATAACTGATAATGGTTATGGTAAGACAAATTCTTATCATATGGATTTAGTTTTCCTTCTAAGCCTTAATTATTCATTGGTTATTCATAAACTTGCATAGTTAGATTTGTATCATACAATAAATCTTCTAATAACAAACCAAGTCAAATTTAATAATGATTTTGGCTTACTATAGCAGAGCATTAATCAATCTAGAGTAATAGTATTTAGGATATTTGTTATATATTATTATTTTAAGATAATATTAAATCTATGTGAAAATTATTGATTGAAACATAACATTATGACATAATTAATTTCATGTTATATTTGAATATAAAGTGTCTACACACACACACACACACACACACACACACACACACACACACACACACACATTTCATTATAGTTTACTTTATAAGATAATCAATATGGGATTTTAAGTGCATTTTGTGGCTAGGGATAAAAAAACATAACACTCGTATTTATATGGAATATATATTAATATGAAGATTTAAGTGAACCTATACCATATATATTAGTACATTAGGGGATGTGATTTTATAGTTTTGGGGTCTGATAAAACCAATTTTTAGATTCTTGAAGAAAAGAACCCTATGCATACCAGTCCTTAAAAATGTAACAAGTTATTAAAAGAAAGAATATGTTAGATTCTTTATTATGACTGGTTGTTGAAAGCATATGAAGTCACTGATTAGAATTTTAGGTGATTATTGATGAATATAGTTAATATGTACTAAGGTGTATATATGAAATATATCTACATATGGATTTAAGTATTCATATAAATATATAACATATACGGGTGTATTGGGTCATATGCCTATAGCTAAAGTTAATGGAGTGTTAACATAAGTCACAGGATTCTTGTTGATGCCTGAATATGTATCATAGGTGCCTAAAGTGTTAAAAAGCACTTCTCATTTTATAATTATAATAATTCAGTGCATGAGTTACAAGTTGTGATAATCCTATTATCTATGGATGAAATAGAGGCAAAGAAAGTGGGCTGTTTCACAATATTTATAATGTTTGGTGGTTGGGAGCCATTGTGGCCTAATAGTTATTCTGTGTTTTATATGCATTATGTTATGATAAGGACTATTAATTATGATCAAGAACTAATCTAAAGACTAATCTAAGATGGATACTCACAATGAAAATTAAGGTAGAGTGATCAAGTGATACAGGGGCATCCTATAAGGACCCTAGAGTTGACTCATTTTTGTCTTAAATTAGTTTAGTGAGTGTCTCATAGGTATTATAGGTGTTGAGTATTCATAATATGGAGTCTAGGTAGTCTTAAGATGCATGAAATTTGAATTCTGGATTTTACCACCAAAAACCTCTTTTAAAAATTTGAATCTTGCCAAGCCTTTGTAAAGACTCTTATATGTTTTTGAAGATGGTAAGATGTTAAAAAAACATGTCTAAGGGTTTTTAAAATATATTAGGTACATAAAAGTTTCATGAGTCTTTGGTCATGGCTCTATATAGCTCATATTGTGTAAAATCAAGAATGATGTAATGTAACCGAAAGATGTCTATGAAGGAAAGAAACCAAGTAGTAGTTATGCATATTTTTAGGAGGTATAGGAGTTAGTTTTGGATTTTTAACCTGATATTCCATTTGAGGTGGACTGGTGAATATGAATGAAATACAAATTTTATTGAGAAAAGACTATCTGCGATGTAAGAATTCTGTGTGTAAGGAGTTTGCATGATGAGAATAGAGTCCAAAATGTGCTTGGATAATCAGGATGGTGAGTAACCTTGTTTCATATTTATTTATATTTTTTATGATCAATTTATATTCTCTATTTTTATAAAGGTAACAAAAATTATTTTTAAATCAAGTTAATTTCAAGGAGACAGTCAAGTTTACTAAATAGGGAATGCATTCATACAACTTTGTTCAAGATAAAAGTCAGAGTATTCAATATCTTACTCTCTTGAGTCATATGGAGGATTTAGAAATGGAAATATGTATGAACAATTAGAGAAATATTTTTATAATATACAGTTATTCAAAAGGTTATAACTTTCAATTTGGTCATAGTTCTTACTCTTTGAAAGTATACAGTCTTCAAATTCAGAACTCTATTCACTGTGATAATTTGTATTGAATCATGTTTTTGATTCAAAAAATATGGGGAGGGGTTTATAATGGTCATAGAAGATGGAAAAAAACCTAATTTAGGTTATAGATTCTTTAGATGTGGAAAGATAGAGAGACCCTGCATACCCCTATTTTTAACATTTAGAATACACTATAAAAAGACTGAGATTTCTTGTTTATTAGTGCTCTAGGGGCTATAAGAACTTGAACCTTGAATGAAAAAGTTTTAAGAATACTATACAGACCTAATATAAGCATTATATTACCTTGAAACCATTGGTTGTTTGTTATATTTAATTCTTTATAGTCTCGAGCTACAAAGTTGCTTCAAACTCTAACTTTTAGGGTTTTAACCATAGGGAGAGATTCAACACTTCAAAATTCATATAAATTTTTAATATAATATTTATTATGGTTTATTAAGTAAATAAAGTGATTTAATACCTTTATCCTTTATATTCCATACTGTACTACCCTTTAAATGGTCAACTAGCCTTAGAGACCTAGTGGAGTAGAGGCTAAAGAAGGAAGTTAGACTTAGGGGAATATTTGAGGCACAAAATTAGAAATATTGGCCAAAAGGGTGGTCAAATATAATTTTGGTTTGGTCAAAATATCTAAAATATAGTCAAACCTTGAAGCTTTGTGCATTTAGAGGGCTAATTAGAGTGTTAATTAAGCCTAGAGGTATAATATTTTGCAAAGGAACCTAACTCAATTTTGTGTGTGAAGTAATGGCATAGAAAAGGGTTGTCAAAAACCTAATTATTTTTCCTTTTAGTGTCTGTGTATAAAATAGAATAGGCAATTTCTCTCCAAATAGGGCTACAAGCCAAGTGAAGGGCTAAAGAGAGAAGTCAGTGAAAAGACAAGAAAGAGACTATTTAAAGAGATTGAAATGTGTTTCATAAGAAGGATAAGGGGTATTGAGGTGTTAAATTAATTTATTGAATAAGCTTAAATAGTGAAACCTATACTAAAGATCCTAAAGACTTGCATGCTAAGAGAAAGTTTTGCATGATTTTTGGTATTAGAGCCTAAAGGAGGTCAAAGTATAGGTTGGAGATACTAAAGGAGATAAGATGGAATCTAAAAGAAAAATACAAACTACTATAGCTTAGAGAATATAGCAGACCATGATAAATATGGTCATAGAGATGAGGAATATACAGGTAAGAATGGAAGTTATGGAGATAGCCCAAAGAAGAAGGGTTATAGATAAAGATGAAAGTGACAAAGGAAAAGAGGTTGTTAGAGCATAAGAGGAGGAAAAAAGGGAAGATAAAATCAAAAAAATATTGATCAAAGTCATGATGAAAATAGGATCAAAACCAAAGTTAGATGTGCCAATGTATGAAGGCAATCTCAATGTGGATGAATTGGTGGATTAGATAGAAGCCATGGAAAAATAATTTGAGTATGAATAAGCAGATGACACCAAGAAAGTTAAATTTGTAGTGACAATATTGAAGGGACATGTTTCTTTGTGGTGGGATGGAATATAGGAAGAGAGAAGGAAAAGAGGTAAGGTAAATATCCAGTCATGGGATATGATGGTGATGAATATGAAGGGAAAGTTCATGCCCAAGGACTACCACACTCACTTGTTTAGGAGATTACAAAATCTTAGACAAAAGGAGCATTCAGTAAAAGAGTATACAAAAGAATTTCATAGGTTGACTATAAGAACAAGCCACTTGTAAGAGGATGATGAAAAGGTAGAAAGGTACCTAAATGGCCTTAAGTTTTACATTCAATATGAGATCACATTCTAAATTTAAAAATAATATAGGAATCTTATCAAGCAACCTTGAAATCTGAGGATAAGTTGGAAAGAAGACACACACAACATATAAGAGGAAGAGTTAAAAAAACAAGATAAAGATGAGAGTATGAAAGTAAGAATGCATATCAAACCTATGAATAAGGTGAAAGTAGTACACAAAGACATGAGACATAACCAAGAGGTGGTTATAGGGGTAGAAGGCTATACTATAGAGGTGGAGATGAATCTAGAGGAAGAGGGATTAGTTGATTCATAGGTAAGTGCTTCAAATGCAACAAGTATGTAGGTCATACATATTGGGAGTGTCCATAGGAGCAACAAGAAAGAACTCATAAAATTGAGAACATAAATCAAGTGGTGTAGCCTATAGAAGTAGAAAGTGTTGGATCTACTTCAAACTTCAAATAACTTGAAGAAGGAGAGTCGCTCTTGATGAGGAGGACATTGCTTAAGCCACCAAAGGAGAAAGAACTTACTCAATGAAAAACACTCTCTAGAATAACATGTAAGTCCCATGGTAAATATTGTAAGATGATCTTAAATTTAGGGAGCATATATAATTTAGTCTCAAATGAAATGGTAAGTAAACTTGACCTCAAAATATTACCACACACTATACCTTACAAAGTTTCTTAGCTTCAAAAGGGTCATCATGTGATTGTTAGTGAATAATCTTTAGTGGATTTTTAGATTTTGACTTATAAAGATCAAGTCATGTGTGATATCATTCCAATGGATATTTTTCATGTAATTCTAGGATGGCCTTGGTAGTTTGATAGGTCAACTAGTCATGATGGGGTGAAGAACACTTACTAATTTAAACATAAGGGAAAAAAACACACATTACTACCTCTAAAGAAGGATGATCAGATTTTTGGTGTTTACTCTAGTGTATTGATTACAGGTCACAAGGAGTTAGTGTAGTGGGTTGAATATAAAAATATGGATAAATAACCAAAGGAGATTGTGGTAGCCCAAGGTGAGATGGTTGTACCTTTTCCAAGTAATTTTTTTTCAAGTGAGTATGTCAACAAGTTGTTTACAAGTTTATCCCAACATTGACAATGATTTCAAGTTGTGCTTTCATGGAAGGAATAGTAGACAAACTCAAATGCTTGAGAGAGAGAGTCTTGAACAAGAAAAAAGTGTCAATGAGTTGGGAAATATGCAGTAGACCCATGAGAGACAGTTAAGTGACTTAAAAGATAAACATGTAAGAGTGATAAATCAAGGAAATGAGATATTGAAAATGAGAATTCAGTCCTTGCATATGTAGGGAATAGAGAGCAACTATAGTGGAGTTGTACAATAATAAACTAAAAGTCTACACAAGCATGTGGCATGCAAGGACCAAGAACATGTTATAAATGAAATGAAGTGGAAAAAAAAAGTATCGATGAAGGAATAAGATTAAATACTTGTATTAGGATTTGATCACGGAGACAAGGAGAAGGTAGATCAATTTTTAGGAGTAGAAGAATTGTATACACCTTCAAGGCAAGCAAAAGATAACAATAGTTATGTTTTTCTTAGCAATTTTGTTTCATGTGCAGGTATACCATTCAATAAGATAAACCATATAAGGCCTAATTATGGAGCTCAAGAACATGTTAACCTCTATTAGAGGTAAGTATAAGTAGATACCTTCTATAAGGAGTTTCACTACAATTAGATAGGAGCATACACCAAGTTCATCAACAAACACCTATGACAAATATTCTTAAGCTTGGTAGCATGATGCAGGGGTATCCTATAAAGACCTCAAAGTTGAAAAATTTTTGTATTAAATTATTTTAGTGAGTGTCTCATAGGTATTAGAGGTCTTGAGTGGTCATAATATAGAGTTTAGGTGGTATTAAGATGCATAAAATTTGAATTCTAGCTTTTCCCATCAAAAACCTCTTTTGAAAATTTGAATCTTGCCAAGCTTTTATAAGGACTCTTATATGTTTGTGAAGATGGTAAGATGATAAAAAAACATGTCTAAGGGGTTTTGAAACTATAGTATGTCCACAAAATATTCATGAGTCTAAGGTCATGGATCTATATAGTTCATATTGTGTAAAATCAAGAATGATGCAATGTAATTGAAAGACCTCTACGAAAGAGAGAAACCAAGAAGTAGTTATGAATATTTTTAGGAGGTATAGGAGTTAGTTTTGGTTTTATAACATGATATTAAATTTGAGGTGGACTGGTGAAGAATGAATGAAATAAAAATATTATTGAGAAAAGACCGTCTGTGGTGTAATATTTCTGTGTGTATCGAGTTTCCATGATTAGAATAGAGGACAAAATGTGCTTGGATAATCAGGGTGGTGAGTAACCTTGTTTCATATTTTTTGATCTTGTTTATGATAAATTTATATTATATATTTTGATACAGATAACACAAATTTATTTTAAATCAAGTTAATTTCAAGGAGATAGTCCAATTTAGTAAATAGGGAATGCGTTCATATAACTTTATTCAAGATAATAGTCAGAGCATTCAATATATTTTTCTTTTGAGTCTTGTGGAGGATTTATAAATGGAAAAATTTATGAATAGTTATATAAATCTTGTTATAATATATAGTTTTTCAAAAGGTTGTAAGTTTCAGTTTGGTCATAGTCCTTACTCCTTGAAAGTATATAATCTTCAAATTTAGAACTCTATTCACTGTGATAATTTGCATTGAATCTTATTTTTGATTAAAAAGTGATGGTAAGGGGTTTATAATGGTTATAGGATATGGATAAAAACCTAATGTAGGTTATAAATTCTTTAGATGTGGAAATATAGAGAGACCCTGCATACTCATATTTCTAACATTCAAAATATAGTATAAAAAAACTAAGGTTTCTTGTTTGTGAGTGTTATAAGAACTTGAAAATTGAATTAAAAAGTTGTAATAATATTAGATAGACCTAATTTAAGAATTATATTACCTTAAAACCATTTTTTGGCCATGTTATTCAAAGTTTTATAGTCTTAGCCTACACAGTTACTTCAAACCCTAACTTTTAGGGTTTTAACCATAAGGAGAGATTAAACCCTTAAAAATTACTAAAAATGTGTAATATAATTTGTCTTATAGTATATTAAATGAATAAAGTTATTTCATACCTATATCCTCTTTATTTCCTATTATACTGCCCTATAGGTGGTCAACTAGCCTAAAAGACCTAGTGGAGTAGAGGCTAAAGAAGGAAGTTAGACTTAGGGGAAGAGGTGAGGCAAAAAATTGATTGAAAATAAATATTGGACATAAGGGTGGTCAAATATAATTTTGTTTTTGTAAAAAGGTCTATATTTTGGTTAAACCTTGAAGCTTTGTGCATTTAGAGGGCTAATTAGAGTGTCAAGTTAGCCTAGAGGTAAAAGATTTTACAAAGGAACCTAACCCTTATTATTATGTGAAGTAATGGCATGGAAAAGGGTTGTCAAAAACATAATTATTTTTCCTTAAAGTGTATATTTATGGAATATAATAGGTAATTTCTCTCCAAATAGGGCTACAAGACAAGTGAAGGGCTAAAGAGAGAAGTCAGTGAAAAGACAAGAGAAAGACTATTTAAAGAGATTGAAATGTGTTGTATGAGTAGGATACGGGGTTATAAGGTGTTAATTAGGATATTTAATAATATTAAATAGTGAAACTTATACTAAATATCCTTAAGACTTGTAGGTTAAGAGAAAGCTCTACATCACTTGTTTAAAAAAGGAAGCAAAAGGAAAGGTAGGGAAAATAAGAGATGTTGCTGATATTCATTCCAAATACTATGAAAAATTTCAAATAACCTCTAGGCATGCACTTAAAAAATGTATGACTTGAAGTATCATAAGCTCAAATCTTATCATACATCAGGCAAACATCTAAGGATGGTATGAAATAATGCAAATAAGAACCAAGTTCACTTATAAGATTTATCCCTGCAAAAAAAAAATATTAGAAAAAATGCAAGAAGAGTAAGAAAATTAAATGAACCTAAAAACTTTCAATTAACCTAGCATTGGCACAAGTTAACTGCTCTACATTCAAATGTAGACACCCAAAACTCACAAGAACCATTCAAATGTGGAAATTAGAACAAACAAGTGAGAGAAAAGCCAGAATAAAAAAAATACACAAGAAAATTTGGACAATTTTTTCATAATTCCTTGCTTATATTAATTTCTCAAAAGTTACAATTGGTTTTTGGCTCTAAGAACTCATCCCCTTTTACAATTGACAATGCTCCTTTTATAGGATGCAAGGAAGCATGTTGGTTAGTCCTATCAAATTACAAAAGTATAAGTGTTGGGATAGTTGTCCTTTCCATAAATGTTCTAGAATAAACCAGACTTCCTCCAATATATGAATCTATAGGCAATGTGTTTTATAAACTACACATGCCTTTACAAATAAAATATTCCACTTTCAAAATGGACAATGTTTAGCTATAGGAAGAATATTCTTAATTAAACTAATCTTTGGGACCCTTGTGCTACTAAATTCCCATGTTACTGATGTAGGATCTTCATTACTCTCTAATGCTACTCCTTAATTAGCACAAGGTCAACAATTGGTTTCATGAAGAGCTCCTTCATTTTATCTGCTAGTTCTTGTGAACTTTATCTACTCTATCTGATGCCTCCCTAATGCTTCCAACTTCACTAATTATTTTCCTTGAGATCTTTATCTTGTGATATGACTAAGCTATCTAATAGACACATTGTCCTATCTTAAATTTTCTTGAGGTCATTGGAGAGGTCCCCCATCATTGTTGTAAATCTTTTCAAATTGCTTAATAGTGGACTCTGGATCAAATTATCCTCGTACAAGTGATAATTCAATCTTATTTGGCTCAATTATAATGTTCATAGGGTTTGATTAGGGTTTTAGTGCTTTTCTAGGGCAATCTTAAAGGTTTTAATAATTATCTAATGGCGTCTATGAGCTCAGATCATATGTTTCATGCCATAAAATATGTTTAGACTTGCTTATTTATACATTTGTCTCCCACAGGTTCATGAAATCTTCAAGTTTATTACTTTCTGCTTATGTGGCATTATTATGGCATTGTCATGGCATCTTCATGACATCCTACTCATCATTATTCAAAAATATGACCATTACCTTTGAAAATTCAACTTTGATCTCACATTATTTGATCTATTTGTATAAATCAATGTTGTCCATAGATCCTTGGATTATTTGGATCCAAATGGCTATATTAAAATTGATGTCTGGATATCTGTCATATGACATCTGCATGAATGTCTTTGACATCTACATGACCATCAATTTTTGAATACCTCTTTGGGACTCTTTGTTGAGCCTAATTTTGATGTTTGTGCACTTGTCATTTGACATTCACATAAACATCTTTGACATCCACATGATCATTAATATTTGAATACCTCCTCAGTTCTCTTTATTGGGATTACCACTTATCACTTCTGGGTTCACTCTATTTCATGCATGTGCCACTTGGTAGCTCTGTAGGACTTCTATACTCTATATTTTGTTAGCTCTATTGGGTTAATATGATTTCATCATGTATCATCTTTGTTTTCACTTGTAGCTTCATTAAAAATAAAATGTCCACCTCACACCATTGAATCAATTCTATTTGTGCAAATATGGTTTGTTGGATCATGATTCGAGGGATACACCACCATTAGGTGCTTAATATCCTATTAAAAATCTTGTGACACTTGTCATCATCTTAGGGATTTTAATTATCAGTGCTCATCTTAATCTATTGGATCAATCTCATCTGAACAAACATAGATCATTGATCCTATAGAAAAGCATGAAAGTTAGGCTCAATAATATATATCAATAACTTAAGATAAAAGACTTAAGCTAAGTTATAAACATCATACATGGGATCCTTGAGAATAAGAAAAGACATAACATATGGTCTTAGACTAAGGTTTTAATTCATATTAATAAATACAAATAAATTTTTAGACTAAGGTCTTAAGCTAAGTTAGGAACATATTAAAGGGGACCCCACAAAATAAAAAGACATATCATAAAGGCATAGCCTAAGGTTTTTATCATATTAATAAATATGATAAACCTTAGGGTAAGGATTTAGGCTAATCCTTATAACAAAGGGACCATATGTTTACTAAGACCAAGCTAGGATAAAATGGAACAAAGGGGTGACGGGACATAAAAGAGACCAAGCATAAGATTTTTAACCTAAAGTTTGGTCATGTTGAAAAACATGACTAAGCTTTAGGATAAAAATTAAACTAAGTCCATGGCATGATAATTGTTCCTACAAAAATTTAAACAAAATTCTCACCAAACTTAAACAAAATTTCTTTCCAAACTTGAATTCAAAAGGAGGACATGAGCTAGGGTATTCAAGATTAGGGTTTTAAGCCGATTAGACATGAGTTTAACTTGATTTCAATAGGCCAAAGGATATAAAAAGATTAAATCATCATTAAATCATAAAAACTTGATATTGATCATTCCAAATGGAATCCATTGGAGTTGTGACCTACAACATAAAGATCAAGTGTTAGAGACTTTAGGTAAAATTAGATCAAAATCATGAATAAACATGCCAACTAGATTAGGTGTAGATGAGATTCAAATAAAGATAAAGTGCAGATAGGCTAATGACACTTTGATCAAATGAATTTTCAAATTTATGGTATAAATTTACACTATTTAACACAAGGGACTCCATTTTTCAAAAATGGTGACTTTTGGGGGAAACATAGTAATATGCTAGAATTCATAAACTCTAGTTTAGACTAATAATTAAGCTACTTATTCCATTTTATTGGGAACCATTATTAATATCACTTCATAGTTAGAAAAAATCTTGAAAATAAGGAATTAGGATCAAACATCAAGACATAGCCATGCAATTTGTGTGATTTTATTCCACTTATTGATTGCTACATGATTTGGAGAAAAACTTCTAGGTTCATGGCTTTAATCATTAACACTGACTTTTAACATGTTTAGATATTCATTAAGAACCATGATTTAGCTTAGGGAAGGCTTGGGCATTACTTTTCTACCATCTAAGTGTCCATATCCCTGATAAAGATGCATTTGGATCCAATCAAGGCCTTGTTCCACTACTAACTAGGCATCCATAGCCCCAGTGGAGATTACTAGAATCACCTTTGCTTAGAGAGATTTTTAATTTTTCAAAAAGGTTCTTATTTTTTTGTATTTTTCAAGTCATTTGGCTTTCTAGCAAAGTTTGGGAACTATGTTAGCTAGCATTTAGGAATTTGGTCAAGTGTTTGATCTTCATACATTCATCTTTGGCTATAAACTTTGTCCCAATAAATTAATGTTTTTTAAGTGCAAGCACGATTGTATCCTAATAATCTAGTCTTTCACCCTACATGTGCAATCCTTCTTAGAACAAAAATTAGATCATAACAAGGTTTATAATCTCAAGGAACAACTAACCTATTCATTGTTCTTTACTAGTTTCTCTAGACTATAACATTAAGCTCATATTTCAATAATCCGTGATTAATCAATGTTGAGTAAACATATCTGCATTTTTGAACTGTGGAGTTTATTTTTAGCACATAAATGTATTTTGAGCTGAGGGTTGTACAAAAGGACTTATTAGAAGTAAGGAACAAATCAAAGAAAGTAGACACACCAAACAAAAAGTAGACAAATAGAAATTAGAGAAAATAACAAAATATATACAAGCTTATGTATAAACAAGGGACAGGAAGAAAAGAATAAAAAGAAACTAATATAGCCTACCTACACTAACTCTAACTAGTCTTACAATCATTCCATGAAGACTCCAAGTTGGAAAATAGAGAAGTAATTCTTGAGTTATTACCCAATGGTGGGCAGTGTGAAATTTGTTCCCTACAAGTCTTTCAATTTGAAGATGTTGTCTCCAAGTATCTTGACTATCTGGTGGGGACCTATCCACAAAGGTATGAATTCCCATGTTCACCCTTAGGATAAAATACCTTGTCCCAAATAATAAATAAGTCTCTTTTCCTAAACACCTTTATTTTTGAATGTTTATCAAACCACCTTTTGACTGTGGTTTGGTGTTTGCTAAAATTGGCAAAAGCCTCTTCTCTTGCATCTTCTATCTGTATGATGTCCAAAAAATTTAAACTTGAAAATTATTGGTCCTCCTCCATGTACTCTTACATGAACCTATATTTTGGTAACTTGAGGGTGATGGGGAAGATGGGTTCTTGACCATAAACTAGCAAAAATGGTGATGCTTTGAGAGTTTGTTTGATTATGTTCTATCTGCCCAAAGGGCATACTTAAGTAGCTTATGTCATTTCTAGGTTTATCAGCTATAGACTTCTTTATAGACTTCATAAATTTCTTATTTGTTGATTTAGATAATCCATTACCTTGAGGGTAATGGTTTGATGAGAACTTGAGGATGATGTTGTTATCAATGCCTATTCTATCATCTTTATAGATATAAAAGCATATCGATTATCATAGACTAGAGATACAGGTGTCCCAAAATTGGTGCATATGTTATCTTCTAAAAATTTGATCACCTCTTTGGTCCTACACTATTTAGTTTCCACTAATTTAGTCCATCTAGTGCAGTAGTTGGTAGTAGTGAAAATGTACTTGTGACCATTTAAAGAATTAAGGGTTAATGATCCCCCAAAAATCCATCTCCCATTGGGCAAAGGGTTTATCAATCATTATTAGTTTTAGTGGCATGACTGGATTAGGATATTTTGTGTTGAAGACTTAACATGAGTGTAACTCTTTCACATGTTTGTGATCATCTTTGAAGATCATAGGCTAGTTATAACCAGCCCTTAATATTTTGTGTGTTGTTGTCCTTCTAAATGGATGTCCACTTCCTGACTTTTAATGGAAGCTGATCATGATCTTAGCTACTTCACTCTTAGAGACACATCTTAAGTAAATGCCTTCAAATTTATTCTTGTACATCACTCCATCCTTGATTAGAAAATGATCTGCCTTGAGCCGTAGAACTCTTCTTTGTTCTTTACTTAACCTTGCATGATAATAACCATTGATTAGTAAGTGGACAATGGGATCATACCATTAATTAGGTATAAAACTTTGTTGTTATACCTACATAACACTTAGCTTGGGGTTAGTATTGTCAATCAAATGAATTAAACCCTAAAACCTTACCAATTTGGTAGTCTTCATCTCAATGTCATATTATTGGATCATAAACATCCAATTACCTCTCCTTTATCCTTGTTAATTTTGACTTAGCATGAGCTTGGTGGCAGGGTCTAGTAGAATGACATGAACCTTATTCCTAAGGATATAATGCATGAAATTTTTATTTCTTTGACCAATGCACATGCTTGTTTGTCAATCAAAGAGTAGTTCAACTCAACATTTTTAAATTTAGTACTCATGAAATAAACTAGATGATCACATCCATCAATCTTCTGAGTTAGAACTACAACTATTGTATGATATGAATCAAAGGAGTAAAGATAAAAATCTTTAGTAAAGTCTAGAATTATCAGTAGAGGGACTTGCCCAATTACCTCTTTTATGTCCTTGAAAGCCTTATTTATCTCCTCATTCCAAGTGATCTTAGAATCTTTCTTCAACATGTCATTGAAAGGTTTTACTATTTTTGTGAAACCAAAAATGAACTTCCTTAAAAAGTTTATTTTACCAAAAAATGACTTTAATTCCTTCCTACTATTAGGGGGCTCTATATTAGATATTGTATCTACTCTATCAGTGTCTATAGATATTTCCTCCTTAGTGATAATATGTCCTAATAATTTTCCTTTAGTAACACATAAAATACTTTTCCTTGGATTGAGATAAATCCCATACCTTTTACATCTTTCAAATATGTATTATAGGTGCATAATATCATCTTCCATATTTTTATAAAAGATAGATCATCCATGTATATGATAATGCGTTTACCTAAAAAGACCCTAGAAACCCTAATTTATAACTCTTTGAGAAGTGGCTCCTACATTTATCAATCCAAAAGGAATTATCTTGTAGGAAAATGTGCCCCAGTTGGTAGTAAAAGTAGTATTAATCCTATCTTCCTAATTCAACAGCACTTGGTTATACCCTAAAAATCCATCAATAAAAGACATCATGGTAGAACTAGAAACCATTTGTATTACTGTGTCAAGAGAAGGTAGGGGGTAATTATCTTTCTTAGATGCCCTATTCAGATTTATAAAATCAATGCATAGTCTGATTTCACCATTTTTCTTCTTGATTGGGACAAAATTAGCCACCCAAGTGGAGTGCCTAATGAGAAACACAATCTTGTCATCTAAGAGATTCTTGACCTCTTTGTATATTAGTGGTTCTAAGATTGGGTTGGTAGGCCTCTACTTCTTTCTGAAAGATTTGAAGTTTTCCTTTAAAGGTATGGTATGAGTTATGACCTTTGGATCAAAAATATGTAGGTCATCATAGGACCATGTTATGATATCTTTATATTTGGTTAGAATTTATTTGGCTCTTTTAGACTTAATACATGTATAGGTTATCTAATATTAACTAGCTAAAGTTGACCTTGAAATCCAAGCATTATAATCCTTCACACTTACTTTGGGAATCTTGGAAGCCTCAGCTAGTCTATCAAAATCAAAAAGTATCTCTAAGGCTATCATGCCTTTAGGGGTCTTATTATCATCCAAATAAATTACCTTATCATTGATTTTGACTTTTATTTTATCATCATCAAAGAGAATGGCTTCATAAATAATGTGACCCTCAAACACTCCTAAACTAGTCATGAATTCTATGATCTATTGATCATCATTGAATACCTACACATGTTTGAAATTATCTAGAACTTAGGGACATGGGATTAACTCAAGTGTAAGGCTCTATAACTTAAAACTTTGATTGGGCATAAGGTTGGATACAGATGAATCAAGTTCATTAGCAACCTTGTTTTCTTCCCTAGGGATTGATACAATGTTAAAAGAATCAAAACATTCAATTAAGTCCCAAACTCTAAATTTATACTTATTGAGATAGGATAAATTGCATTGATATTTACTCTTTACTTGGTTAACTACTAGTTAAAAGTCACCAAAAACTAATAGTTCCCTAGCCTCATGCTTGATTGTAAATTATAATATGAGAGTACATGCTTCATATTCATCTAAGTTATTGGTGCATGGGAACTGAATTTTGTAATAGGAATTGTATTCTTTCCCAATGGGGTTGATTAATACCACTCATACTCTATAACCTAATTTTAATCTATCACCATCAAAATAAAATTTCCATAACCCAAGTTAAGCATGAAAAGTTTTAGAGTTACATACCTTTATGGTGTTAAGAGTGTAAACACCAAGATTTGAGTTAACCATGTTGACCCTTTCATTGATTTCATTATACTCAATGATCATATGCTTTATTTAGGCTCTCTTTATATCCTAATTTGGTTGGGAACTCCCTTACAAGGCAACCACATATGTGAACAATCTATTGACATGTAACCGTTCAATCTCCTAGTCTAGTCTCTGCTCAACAACATCCCATAAGCATTAGGAATGTACACCACTTGGATATAAATGAACTATTGGATCCTTGGCTCTAAGTAAATCTACATGTGAACATTTAACAACTCAGCAATTAATTTGACTCTTGATTTATCTAGATGAGTTACAACTCTATCATATTTAATGGGAATCAATCCTAATTGATCATAAATACCCTTAGGAATAATATTTGTAGATGCACCGTAATATAAAAAATAATTATGCATGTTCTTACCAAATATCCTAACTATAATTAGGAAAGGAGGAAAATATACCTTAATTTTTTTTATTGCAACATTAGCATGTGCAAACTTTTGAGACTTACCTAGCTTCTTAGACAAAGATTCTAACAACAGATCCCTCTGTTTAGTAATCTATGTCAACTCATGCAAGGTAATGTTAAATTTGATATTTTTCATGTCCTCTAATATGTTATACCCATTCCTATTGGAAGAATTAGATGTATCATAATTATGCTTAGAATTACTTCCCTTAGGAGGCTCTAGATTGTTAACTGAGGTAATATCAAGAGGAGTCTCAAAGTTATTTGGAGGAGTCAAAGTGGTTAATGGTTGATTTTTATCCTTGTTTATTAAAGGATAATTATTCTTCAATTTTTTTTGAAAATCATGAATCTCTTTAGGAATATCCTTAGGCTCATTGTCCTCTTGGAAAGGGAACTCAAATGTCTCCACCATAAGAGTTGAATCAGACAATCTAGATGACCTTGAAGATCCTGATGTACCTACATCATAATACTTATTAGGGACAACTTAAAAAGTATATAGTTCTTCTTGGAAGGATTCAAAATCATTACAAAATTTAACCCAATCTATCTCCCCATGTTTAGAAGTGCAATGAAATCTACAATAGTCAGGTAAATCAACATCAATAAGATTTATGTCAGGCATATTCTTGCTATCAAATGGTTCATTGTTATTTTTGTTGTGGTAAATATCATTATAAAATATATGACTGGGCCTATTGAACCTTTGAAAGGATAAATTCCTACCAGATCTCTCTTTAGTATTACTTGATTTTGCAACTGAAGAAAGTTAGTGCTAATATTTTGAACCATTTTGAGGATAAAGTCACTCTCATTTTTTGAGGCCTGAAAATTATGAACTTGAGTATTAGAATTAGTTATAGGCATTAAATATTTTTGATCTTATGGATGAGATATACTAGAAACATTGTTCAAGAATCCTAGGTTTTGAGCAGGATGTACGTGCCTTAAAGATAGTTGGTTCAAGATTAGAAGTTGGTTCACGTTAGGTATATTTTGGTTAGCATTGGGAATAACATTTATAATGGATAAATGTGGATTGACATTATGAATGGAGTATGCCAATTTTCCTTAAGGTTACATCTAGTCATTAATGATTACAACCTCAACATAAGTTAAATCTAATGTGTTCATGGGCCCAACATCTCTATTTATAAACTTAGAAGTCATAAGATCCAATGTATCCTTATATATTTCCAAGGCTAAGAACTCATCACATCTATAAAGAGATATGGTCCTACTAAACATTTTTTGGAAACTAGAATTGAAGGATCTTATAAGCTCATTTTCATCTCTTTTCATTTTGGTGAATTGTTGGTACATGACACAAAGACTAATGATCTTACCAAATTGGTCAATAAAAACATTGTTAAAATCAACCCAACTAGTAATGTAATTTTTAAGAAGGTTTAGAAACCATTCATATGAAACATAATTAAACTTAAAATGAAATAGTCTACATGCTACATCTTCATGAGTCACATTTAGTAATCTTAATTCAACTTTGAAACTCTTAATGTGTTCTTCAGTAGTTATAATACCACTAGGACTAAATGTAGGAAAATACTTTTCAAGATTATGAAGAAGGTCATGTACCAAACCTAACACATTAATTGAAGAACCACCTATCCAAGACATAACTTGATAGGGATCAAACATAGGAGCACCCTAAATTTTTGAAATTGGAAAAGACTTTGAAAGCTCACGCTTACCTTTGTCTCACCTAGTTTTCCTATGAACTTCAAATGAAAGTAGAGGTTCTCTAGTCTTTGAATGTGACCTTATCCTGATTCTTGGTAATTATAACTTATGAGATTTGAATCCTATTTAAATATGATGTGTCAATATTATCTTTGTAGGAAATAATGATCAGACTTTTGCATTAAGCACATTTTACAAAGATTTATATAAAAGATGACTAAGGACAATAATATTCAACTAAGTTAGCTCAAATATGTATCAAAATACATAGGTATGACTGATATTTACATGTTTAAGCTTAAATAAACTCAAATTAGGAAATGATATAACAATCTTTGATCAAAACAACTATTACTAACCTCAAACTTGTTGAATTGACAAAGCTTAAGCTATATTTACCATAATTTAGCATATACCTTCAAAGAACATTAATCTTTGTCTAAAGGAAGCATAAATATTGATCTAAGACCATAAATATCAATGAACTTTATAAAATTGAGAAAATAATGACACGATTGTACAAAGATTACACCAATATTTGAACATAATTCACAAAAATGAGCTACGATACTTTAAATATACATAGATCTAATGACCCTCCTTCTACTGCCATTAAAGCCCCTCCTATTGATGCCTAAATATGTATCATAGGTGCCCATAGTGTTCAAAAACACTTCTCATTTTAGAATTATAAGAATTCAATGCATGAGTTATAGGCTATGATAATCCTATTATCTATTGAAAAAATAGAGGCAAAATAAGTGGACTATTTCACAATATTTATAATGTTTGGTTGTTGGAAGACATTGTGGCCTAATAGTTAGTCTATGAAGAATATGAAGTATGTTATGCTAAGGACTTTTTATTATGATCAAGAAATAATCTAAAGACTAATCTAAGATAGACACTCACAATGAAAATTAAGCTAGAGTGATCTAGTTAAAAAGGAAGCAAAAGGAAAGGTAGGGCAGAAAAGAGATGTTGTTGATCTTCATTAAAAACATTGACAAAGTTCAAATAACCTCCAAGAATGCACTTAACCAATTTATGAAATGAATTATCATAAGCTCAAATCCTACCATACGTTAGGTAAACATCTAAGGATGATATGAAATAATGCAAATAAGAACCAAGTTCACTTAAAATATTTAACCCTGCAAGCAAACAACATTAGCCCAAATGAAAGAAGAGTAAGAAAATAAAATGAGCCTAAGAACTTTAAATTAACCTAGCATTATCACAAGTTAACAACTATGTATTAAGATGTACACACTAGGAACTCACAAGAACCAGTCAATATTTAAATCATAACAAACAAGTGAGAAAGAAGCTAGAATAACAAAAGACATAAACAAATTTGGACAAACTTTGTAGAATTCCTTTCTTATATTAATTGCTCAAAAGTTATAATTGGATTTTTTCTCTAAGAAATCCCCCCCTTTTTACAATTGATAGTGCTCCTTTTATAGGATACAAGGAAGCATCTTGGTCAGTCCTATCCAATTACAAAAGTACAAGTGTTGGGATAGCTATCCTTTCCACAAATGTTATAAAATACATTAGAATTTATCTAATGTATGGATCTATATGCAATGTGTTTTATAAACTACACATGCCTTTACAAATATAATATTCCACTTTCAAAATAGATAATGTTTAGCTACAGGAAGAATATTCTTACTTCAACTAATATTTGGGACCCTTGTGCTATTGAAGTCCTATGTTATTGATGTAGGATCTTCATTGCTATTTGATGCTACTCCTCAATTAGCATAAGGTTAATAATTGATTTCATGAAGAGATCCTTCATTTTATCTATTAAGTTCTTATGAACTTTATCCACTTTGTCTGATGCCTCCCTAATACTTCCAACTTCACTGATTATTTCCCTTGAGATATTTGTCTTGTGATCTAACTAAGCTATCTAATATACACATTTTCCTATCTTCATGTTACTTGAGGTTAATGGAGAGCCCCCCCATAATTGTTGTAAATATTTTCAAATTGCTCACTAGTGGACTCTGGATCAAATTATCCTCACATGGGTGATAATTCAATCTTATTTGGCTCAATTATAATGCTCACAGGGTCTAATTAAGGTTCTCATGCTTTACCGTGGCACTCTTGAAGGTTTTAATAGTTATTTAATGGTATTTGTGAGCTCAGATCACAAATTTTGTGTTTTAAAATGTATTCAAACTTACCTATTTACACCTTTGTCTCCCACATGTCCAAAAAATCTTTACGTTTATCACTTTCTACTTACATGGAATCATCGTGGCATTATCATGGCACCTCCATGGCATCCTAATCATCACTATTCAAAAATATGACTATTTCTTTTGAAAATTTATCTTTTATCTTGCACTATCTAATCCATTTGTATGAATCAACATGGTCTGTAGATCCTTGGATTATTTGGATCTAAATGGATATCTTAAAATTGGTGTCTTCACACCTATCATTTGATGTCTGCATGAATGTATTTGATGTCTATTTGACCATAAATTTTTGAACACCTCCTTATGAATCTTTGCTGATCTTAATTATTACATTTACATGCCTATTATTTGATGTCCACATAAACGTCTTTGACATCCGCATGATCGTCAATATTTGAACACCTCCTTGAGACTCTTTGTTAAGATTGCCACTTATTATTTCTAGGTTCACTCTACTTCATGTTTGTGCTACTTGGTAGATACATGGGGATTATACACTCCATATTCTATAACCTTTACTAGGTTAACATGTTTTTGCCATGTGTAATCTCTATATTCGCTCATAGCTTCATTAAATAGTCAATGTCTATCTTTCACCATTAGATCTCTTCTGTCTGGGCAAATGCATCACATTAGATCATGATCCAAGGGATGAACCATTATTGGGTGCTTAATATATTATTAACAAACTCATGACACTTGTCATCATCTCAAGGATTTGAATTGTCAATGCTTGTCACACTCCTTTAGATCAATCTTATCTGTGCAAATGTGGATTGTTAATCCAATAGATAAATATGAAAGTTAGGCTCAAGAATATATATAAAAAACTTAGGATAAAAGACTTAATCTAAGTTCTCAACATCATACATGGGACCCTTATGAATAATAAAATACATAACATATGGTCTTAGCCTAAGGTTTTAATTTGTATTAAAAAATATGAATAAAGCCTCAGGCTATGGTCTTAAGCTAAGTTAAGAACATATTAAAGGGGACCCCACAAAATAAAAATACATAGAATAAAGGCATATTCTAAGGATTTTATCATAATAATAAATATGATAAACCTTAGGGTAAGGCTTTAAGCTAAGCCTTATAACAAAGGAACCATGTGTTTATTAAGACCAAGCTAGGATAAAAGGGAACAAAGGGGTCATGGTACATAAAAGAGACCAAGAATAAAAAGTTTAGCCTAAGGTTTGGTCATGTTAAAAAACATGACTAAGCCTTAGGATAAAAATTAAACTAAATCTATGGCATGATAATTGTTCCTATTTAAATTTAAATAAAAGTTCTTACCAAACTTAAACAAAAGTTCCCACCAAACTTGAATTCAAAAGGAGGACATGAGCTAAGGTATTCAGGATTAAGGTTTTAAACTGATCAGACATGAGTTCAACTTTATTTCAATAGGACAAAGGATATAAAAATATCAAATCATCATAAATCATAAAACCCTGATATTGTTGATTCTAAATGGACTCCGTTGGAGTTATGACCTGCAATATAAAGACCAAGTGTGAGCAAATTTAGGCAAAATTGGATCAAAATCATGAACAAACATGCCAACTAGATCAGTTTTAGATGATATTTAAATAAATATAAAGTGCATACATGCTAATGACACTTTGATAAAATGAATTTTCAAATTTAGGGTACAAATTTACACTATTTAACACAAGGGTCCCCATTTTTTAGAAATGGGGGTATGTTGACCTCAACAAGTCCAAGGGATAGGAAAATATAATCATATGAATATAGTTGTTAGAAACATAATAAATTATTTAAATTATGTTCATACAAGGTATAACTTGGATATGAGTTATCTGACTCTTTAAAAATATCATGACTCTTTGTTGATATATATACATACAATATTGAAAACTAGTGTGCAGTATATATTATGATTAAATTAATATGTAAAAATGCTTATACATTTATAGCATATATTAGTGCATCATGATTTGTGATTATAAGTTATAGTCTTTCTGATTTTTAAAACTAAGTTATAAATTCTTGAGGAATGAAAAACTACTTATATATGCATATAACCTCCTAAAGATGTAATATGTAGTTTAAACATAAGATATATCTAATTGGTATAAAATATACTTGTTACTTATTATTTAGGATTATGAGACGTTTGAATATTGAAATTATAAGGCTAGTTGTTCATAATTGAGTAGTTTTGCTCATGAACAATGAACTATGATAATATGGGTTGTCATAGAGTGTGTTATATTTGAAAACTACTTATAAAAATTAGAAATTGCAGTCCAAATATATATTATACTTAGGTGGTACAAATTGTAATTTTTTTTGTATATTATAAATGATATTATGAATATTCATTCATATGTTTGGCATATTAAATGTATGCATTTAGCATGTTTTATGACTGTTAGTAGAAAATATTGTATTGTAATGCTTACAAAAAATAGAATATGTAACCTAATATTTATTATACTGATTGGTATAAATTTGTACTTGTTTTCTTATTATTTATGTGATAAATAATATTATGGAGATTTATTCATACATTTTATGGACTAAATGTATGTATTTTTATTATTCCTATGTTTAGTATGTTTTATGTTTGTTGGTAGGAAATAATATATATAAATCTATTGGTTATATTTATGTTAACCAAATCTCACATTGATAGTACTGAGTAAGGAGTGAGATGGACTTTATTAGCTTACTAGCATCACAATTTTAGATGAAGGTAATCCGATCAAGTGCTGTGTATGAAATTGTTCGGTCTTAGAGATCAATAACTATTGAAAACTTTAGCCAAAGCAATGTTAGTTAAACATTATCATTTCATGTGTATGGTTTATATTTTTGTGAAATATCATTTTAGAATGGATTTCTTAATGGTACACTTCATGGTCTTAAAAATCATACATGACATGGGTACTAGCTTATCTCTCTGGATTCTTTCACTATCACTATCTATTCATCCATGAAGGGAGGGCCATTCCCTGATGGGGGATTATCATTGGGATCGATGATTCATGGTTGGTGTGTAGAAGTGCTCAGATGATTCTCTCCCTCCCCACAAAAATACTTATTTAGAGATGACACTTGAGATTGCCATAAATACTGGAGTTGAGGGACCTCATGCTCCATGGAGCTTTGTATCGAGTATTTTGTATATTATATTACAATTATTATTATTGAGACATTATTTTGATGAGATGTAATTATTACTTATTATACCATGATAATAGTGGCTACATGTTTGTACCATCCATGGTTTGATATCTATAATTACTTTCTATATTCAGTTATGTTTTGCTTCATATGATGATAGTGATTAATGACAAAAAGATGTCACATGCTTATGTTACAGTTATCATACTCAGAGTATTTTATCTGGATCACTAATTATATTCTCATGGTGTAATCTAATTAAATAATATGTCGATTAAATTAAAAAAAAAATTTATCATATTTTTTAAAGTCAAACATAGTGAGGTTGTTACATAGAGGATCATATGCATATTTGTATGTTGATCCATCTAGCTAGCCAATGTATATATAATATGTCTCCCCATAAACTTGCTTCATCAGTAGGGAAAGTAGGGAATGCATATAATCATATTATATGGTAATATGTTTCAATATCATTTATTCCATGCAATATGTATAGTTGACAAGGATCTAATTCTAATTCATATGATTTAATTGCAATTGGATCACCAATATATAATTTATCTAAGAAATGTTCGATGATCCCATTTATCAATTATAAATATTTATATTAAAAATTTAATATCACATGGAATGTATCACATAGACAATCACCAAAACTCTAGTTAAACATTACATCATAGAAAATATGGTGTTCGGCCAAAGAATGGGCAATGTTATTGTATTGTCTCTTTTTTTTGGTTCATAGATCTCTACAATCATTGGTTTATTCAATGTTTAATTATTTATCCTCTTATGTTTTTTAAGATTCAAGTCCATTGAATTTATGAAAAAAAAAAAACTATAGATATATCCTAAAGTACATACCTTAAGTTTATGGATACAATGTGTTGGTTTTTAGAATAATTGGTTATCGTAACCTCTGGACATGACAATATAACATCCCATTATAAAGTCCTATATCTAGTAACAACACACAATTTTTTTTTTCAATATTTTCATGTGTTATAGATATTGGTGAAAAACATGGTTATATAATTGAGACTATGATTGATTCACTATATCTAGAAAAAATTTCTAGATATTATATGGAACTAGTTATAATTACTGACCTCTTTGCACTTGATATACATAGGCTAGATTTTTTTAAGAAGTAATAAGGTGAAAATTACTCTAACAGAGAGATTAATTTCATAGAAAGATTTGAAAGTAAGTTTCATGAAACAATATACAAAGATGAAAATTTAACATAATTAAATAACAACATAACAAACTATAAAGTAGTGTCTTAACTCCATAGATTTATTTACAACATGAGAGAAAAATAAATGGTGAAGATGTATTAATTTGTTTCATGTACAAGGTCTTTGTGATGATGTCTTGAAGATATCAAACATAATTTTTTACTTGAAACTATATTTAATTATTAGTGCACTCAGTGCATGCAAATAGATTTCATGCGAATGTCGCATATATTGTTAGTATTTATACCAATTAATAAGGTAGATGAAATTATATATATATATATATATATATATATATATATATATATATATATATATATTCAAATAAATGTGATAATAATAATTAGTTTTATAAGTGGTTAAAATAATTTTTGAAACATAAATAAGATATATTCAAATGTATCAAATAATCATTGCATGATAGGGACACAAGGGACATTAACTAGATATTTACACTGCTTATTTTCCTTGACATCTAGTTAATACAATGGAGTGACATTAAATAATGTTTATAGATGCACATATCATTAAATTAATTTTGGTGAAATATAATTTACAAAAGTATAAAATTTTAATTGTATTTTATATGTAAAAAGAAAATAAATACAACATTCAAATATTGCACCCTATCTTGACAGGGACTAAAAACAAAGCACATGTATTTTTTTATCAATGAACCTTTTAGAGATAACCCAAACCTATAATTTAAACATGACCTAACTTAAAATATAACCCATAAATATTAAATTGTAATAAGAGGGTTAAATGAGGATAAGGAATGGTTATCTTTTTAACCTCACAAGGGCTTAAATATGATCATATTTTAACATAAAATAATTCCAAACTTAATTCAATAAATTATATAATTTATTAATTATAAGTGAATTGATAATATAGATATTTTCAATGAAGTTGAAAAAATAAATTATATAACTAAATTAGAAAAATATTCAAATTAGCGGATAGGATATCTACCATATTTAACCTGAAAATTTAGATTTAAGTATTTAACATGTGCATCAAAATAAATAAATAAGTAATGGACATGTGTATCATAAATAAGGAAACACAATATAAGCTACTTGATTATGAGCTTAAAACGTTTATATAGGTTATGTGGAAGATTTTAATTAAGATTTGAAATTTGTATATAACATACTTATAGCAAACTCGTATTTTCAATGGAGATACATGATATAGGAAGTCACAATTAATAATATAGCCATTATGGTATACTAAAGGAATAAATTAGATTTAACTATTGATTAAACTCTACCTTTTGGGCTAATAAAAAATTATTATTTTCAATGTATATAAAAATTTATGGTGTTACAATAGTTAAGTTGTGCATTGTTTAATAAAAAATTAGTAAAAATGACATTTACTTGTGTTCTAATTGGTCAAAATAGTAAACATGATAGTTATGGGCATATTAGTGATGTCATTAACAATGAACCTACACATTTAAAGGAACAATAAAAACCATCAATCAATCTATGTGGATATTTACTAGAGGATAAGATGTTCTATAAAACTATTTTAGGGGTCACATGACATAATGGATGGAGTATCAATCATATGAATTCACAATAAACTTGCACAAAAAATCATTTAAATGAATTTTCATAATATAATTTAAAGTAAAAAATGTGGTTAGTTGAAATAAATTATTAATCGACATCTAATAATTCTGAGGCCCCAAAGGCCCTAGAGGTCACCATGTGGTGACCTCCTAGGAATCCAAGAGTTCAAGCTTGTAGATGATTCAGGAAAGTCTAATAGTTCCATTGCCTTGAGGGTATAGGATGTCACCACATGGTGATGTCCTAGGATTCAAAGACCATAGGGGAATTTGGGTAAGCCAATAGTCTCATATCCCCAATAGTCCCATGGCCTTAAGGCTCCAATAGCTCACCATGTTGTAGCATCTCAAGAGCTCGAGAGCCTAAGTTGGTGGAGGCTCCAATTTTTTTTATAGAACCATATCCCTAAGGGCCCAAGAGGTTACCACGTGGTAATGTCTTGGGAGCCCAAAACCATGAGGGAATTTAGGTAAGCCAATGTCCCATGGCATCAAGATACTACCACATAGCAACACCCCAGGTACTTAGGGGGCTTGGAGGGGACTAAGCACTCATAGAAGTACATGAGACTAGAGATGGTACCATGTGGTAACATATTGGGTGTTTAGAGGCCTAGAGGTCTTCATACAACTGACTTGATCTCCATTGCTCTATGTCCCCTCAATATGTCACCGTGTGGCCCAATCTTAGGGTTCTAGAGACTATAAGATAAGGCATTGTATTGTCTTTTAAATGGCACTATCATGACCTTATACTTGTACTATCGATAGTAGTCTAGGGATGTGGAGCCTTTGAAAATATTCTAACCTTATTACCTTGTTATTGATAGTAACCATTGTCAAAACAAAAAATTATCATTGTCCAAATAAATGTGAATGCCTTTTATAATATCTACATATCCCAACTTGTAGATTAAATTTGTACCACTCTTATGGATTTATATATAGATAACATCATAAATATAAATATTAATATGATATATTATATTTCATTTAATTGTCAACATAGAGTTGCATTAATTTTTATAGAATTCCTAAATAAGGCCCAATGGAATATGCCAATATTTATGTCCAAACTTTAAGCAAAAATTTATAATAATAATATTATATATATATATATATATATATACATATATATATATATATATATAATTAGTTGATAGATAAATAGGGAGGTTGGGAACATGGAGTAATTTAGGCAAGACAATAGTCCCATGGACCCAAGGCCCAAAGGCCCCAATAGGCCACCATGTGCTAGGATCCTAGGAGGTTGAGACCATGGGGGACTATAGGCAAGCCAATAGTCCCTACCTCTGAGAGATCACCACATGATAGCATCATAGGAGTAAAAAATCATAGGGGACTATGGGCAAGCCTATATTCCCATGGACCTGAGGACTCAAGATGCTATAATGTGGTGACATCCTAAGAGCCTGAGGCTATAGGGGGATTTGGGTAAGCTAATAGTCCCATAGCCTTGATAGTCTAGTGCGAGCCTCTGAGAGGTCACAATGTGGTAGCATCTTGAAAGACTAAGTTGGTGGAGGATTTGGTAAAATATAATATGCCTATATCCCCAAGGTATTGAGAAGTCACCAGATGGAGATGTATTAGGAGCTTGGGACCATAGGGGGCTTCAGGTAAGTCAATAGTCCTATGGCCTTGAGATACTACCATGTAACAACACACTAGGCACTCGAGGGACTAGAGAGGATTGAGCAGTCATAAAAAACCCTAAGACTTGATGTGATACCACATGAAAACATCTTGGGTGATCAAGGGCTCAAAGTTATCCATGCAACTGATGTGATCTTTGTTATTCCATGCCCCTAAAAATGTCTCCATGTGGTAAAATCTTAGGGTTCCATAGACTATATGACAAGTCCTTGTATTGTATTTTAAAGATCATGCCATTTGGAACTATCATGGCCTTGTATTTATACCATCGATAATAATTTAGGGATGCAAAGTCTTTTAAACCATTCTAACCGTGTTTTTCAACTATTGATAGTAACCATTGTCAAAATAAAAAAATCAACACTTTCTAAATAAATGTGAACATATGTTGTAATATCTACATATTGTAACCTATACATCAAATTTGTCCCACTCTTATGAATTTGTATATGGCCTACATCATCAATCTGCATATTACTACTATCCTTTTTATTTCATTTAATTGTCACCATAGAGATGCATTGATTTTTATGGAATAATATTAAATAAATCCCAAAGGAATATGCCAATATTTATGTCCAAACTTTAAGAAAAAGATTATAATATTATTGTAATATGTATTTCAATTTATCTGATTAGTTAATAGATAAACAAGGAGGATGGGACCATGAGGGACTTTGGGCAAGCCAATACTCCCCTGGCCATAAGGCCCCAAGAGGTTGCCACATGGCAACATCCTAGGAGGTTAGGACCATGAAGAACTATGGGAAAATGAATAGTTTCATAGACCTAAGGCCATGAGAGATCACCATGTGGTGGCATCTTGGGAGCCCACGAGCATGGAGGATTACGAGTAAGACAATAGTCCCATACCCCTGAGGATTCAAGATGTCACCATATGATGATGTCTTGGGATCCTAGGATAATGAGGGACTTCAGGTAAGGAAATAGTCCCATGGCACCAAGAGGTCACCACATGCCTACATCTTAGGAGCTCAAAAAAATCAAATAGTCCCATGGCCCTATGGCTCTGAGAAGTCACCATGTGGTGGCATCCCAAAATCTCAAGATCATGAATTAGTGGAGGCTCTGACAAAACATAATAGACCTATAGCCCCGAGGGTCTAAGAGGTTATCACATGGTGACATATTGGGAGCATGAGACCATGATGGATTCTAGGTAAGATAATATTATCATGGCCCCAAGGCATGGTAATGTCTTAAGAGCCTAGGAACCTGAGTTGGTGTATACTTCAACAAAATATAATAGACCTATAGCCCCAAGGGCATGAGAGGTCACCATGGGGCAATGTCTTGAGAGACAATGACCACTAGGGACTTCATGTATGCCAATATCCATGTGGCCTTGAGATATTATCATGTAGTAGCACCCCAAGCACTCAGGGGATGGTAGGGGAATGGGAACTTATAAAAGTCCCTAAGCCCTAAGAAGTTACTGTATGGTAGCATATTAGGTGATTTTGGACCTAGAGGTCTCTAAAAATTTGACTTGATCTCTGCTACTTCATGCCCCCCTGAGATGTTACCATGCCACCTAATCTTGGGGTTTTGAAGACTATAGGACAAGGCCTTATATTGTCTTTTAAATATTATGTCATGTGGCACTATTGTGACCTTATACTTGTTAGATCATGGAATAATAGAAATAATGTAATAAAATATATTCAATAAGCTTTTGTATTTTATTTTTGTATAATAGGCAAGATATAAAGGCTTGTAGAAGAATATGTTAGTTTAATAAACTAACTAGTAAGTAAAATAACCTGAATAACTAAAAGTAAATAAAGTAAACTAATTAAAAATAACTTTTGATCATAAATGATCCAAATAAACTCCCCCTTGATCCAAATGGGTATAGAAAGATTTAAGAAATGAACTATGATTCATCCAAGTAGAATCTACTACAACTACAATTGGTACACTATGCATCCTGAACTGATCAATGTTCTGATCATCCCTGTACTGAAGTAAAATAAGATCACACCCTGTCCAACTAAATTGATCCTCACATAGAATCTATCCAACAAGTGATTTCCCCCTACTATGTATGGCACATCTCAAACTGATGCCCAAAAATTTACAACATCTCTTTTAGCTCTTTACTCATCATTAATAATGTTAGCAACTTAATGCTGACTCATATCATAACCATTGATGACTGATAAAAAACCAACATGTAATATCTTCTCCCCCTATTAATAAAGAGGTGAGAAGCTTTGTAAAAAATAAACTAAGTACAAACCATTGAAATGTTCCACATCAAAGATCATATCAACACTATATATATGAAATTAAAATACACAATCTAAAATTTTCTATCCCAAATAGTGAACCAACACTTCGAGTGAATAGTGAATTGGAAAAGGGAAATTATCTTCCAACCTCCATAGATCCTCTAACCTCCAGTTAGCTCTATTTAGCTGCTTAGATCCTTAGGGACTAGTAAATGCCAAAATATAACACCATCATCACCAAAAACATAAGTGATGGGATATGTCGTTACAATCTTTATTTAATATATACAAAACATTTTTACCATTTGAGAAAAACTTAGGGTGTTATATTCTACCAAAAATGCACCTAATTTCATTATAATGCATAATTTATTCAAAATATGTAAAAAAACATATTTATGCATGTTAGAATAAAAAATTACTCACATTAATGCTCTTAAAAATCCATTTTCATGAAAAACAATTGATCATATGAAGAATTTGGACACCGTATGCAGAAGATATGATAGTTTGAAATTTTGTTCCTTTGTCAGGCTAGGCAAACTCCCCCTCAATGTTAATTCATAAAATTTGACTAATTTATGGGGATTAAAATATCATATCAATTCATGATATACCCCTTATTATTTATACTCATTGAAAATCTATTCGAGTCTAGTTTCCAAAAAGGTAACTTTGACAAAACAATATGATAGTGTGTTTAAGATATGGTAAAAATGGTCATGGTAGGTGCATATTTTCTTGGTTTTCACAATTAATTCAAATAACCCCTTTACAAAAAACATTTTCTTGGCACTTTTGAGGGTTTAACCCTTGACCTTTATGGAGAGTATCATACAAAACAAGCTTGTGCAATTACTTTATGAGCATTTACATTACATAAAAGGAAGATTCTATATTTAAAACTAATTTGATATGTGGTAAAACAAAAAATTTCTTTTCCATAAAAAAATTTTTATAGTGAAAACAAGAAATGGAAACATATCTAATTTGAATTTTTAGTGGAACTTAGTAAAACTAAAATTGTTCAAACACTTCATGAAAATAATATTTTTTCTAGTCTTTTCTTGCACCATGCTCACACTAGGGATGTCATGTGTATTTCAGTAAAGCTACAGATTCATTTTAAAGTCATATTAGTCTTTATGAAGGATTTTAACTACTACACTAATCTTAATGAGACTTCAATACCACATGGATCTCTCTAAATCAAGCATAAAATTATACACATACAAGTGTGCCATACATGTTTATATGATATATATTAAAAAACACCTTACAGGTTTGACTTTGAAGTGCAGCCAAAAAAAGTGTTTCTTTTATTATTTCAAGACATTGCCATAAATAATCAATATATTACTAGATCAAATAAATAAAATATCTTAGCTACCATTCTATTTTTAGGGGTCATCGTACAACTGTGCTATGTCTGAGAGCTACTTAAAATGACAAGACTGACAAATTTATTCAAAAAAATCTCTCCTTCTACCTTCAAAATCATGGCTTCCTCCTTCACAAATTTCTTTCCATGGTTCTAATACCACTGTTGGATCATGGAATATGAGAAATAATGCAACAAAATATATTCAATGTAAGCTTTTGTATTTTATTTTTGTACAATAGGAAAACTATAAAGGCTTGTAGAAGAACAAGTTGGTTATAAAACCAACTAGTGGGTAAAATAACCTGAACAAATAAAAGTAAATAAAGAAAACTAATTAAAAACAACTTTGGATCATAAATTATCCCAAAAATATCTATACTATTGATAGGAGTTTGGGGATATATAACCTTCAATACTATTATGACCTTGTTCCTCTACTATCGATAGTAGCCATTGCAAAAATATAAAATCAGTAGTGTCTAAATAAATGCGAAAGTCTTTTGCAATATCTGTATATTATAGCCTATGTAATGATATTATGAATATGTATATGGCTAACATCATCAATCCATAAATTACTATGATCTGTTCTATTTCATTTAATTATCACCACACCATTACATTAATTTTTATGGAATATTCCTAAATAAGGCCCAATGGAATAAGCCAATATTTATGTCCAAACTTTAGTCAAAACTTTATAATATTATTGTAATATGTATTTCAAGCTCTTTGATTAGTTGATAGATAAATAGGTAATTGAAAGGTGATTCCTATATTATCTTGCCTTGGTAGGGACTACTAATTATATCTCAAAATAACTATCATATTATTGCTAACGTGATTATGGCTAACATAATTATGAAGGGGAGACCCATAACTGTGAGTGTCCACATCAAATCCATTAGGAAGTGACAATGTATTTTAAAATGATGGCATGGAAATCGAATGGGAAGGAAATTAAATAGGATGGTCATGACATCCCTTTTTTTAACTAGTTGCTAATTTTTTAACTTGAAATCAATGACATGAAATCACTAAAATATGTCAAATGGATCTTAAGAGATGATGTCACAATGGATAAGCCAAGGGTTAAATTCAACATTGGATCATTATATGAAGAAGTTCTCTTGAATTATAAAAATAAGTAATTTTTTTATTGAAGAGGTGATAATTCCCTATATTGGTTGGGTGTTATTTCTAGGTAGGTTTGATGAATGGTGAAGAATATGATCATTATATTTATATATTTTAGTACCCTTAGAATTCTTTTTACAAAAATGCATGATTCTTAACATAGTAAATATTTTTAGGTATGTCCAAGACATGATTTTTTGAAAATCAAATCTACATTTAAATTTTGGTTTTGTAAAAAGAACAAAGGTAAAGGTTTTTTAACATGTAGAGAGTTATCTAAAAATCATACTAGAGATGACAACTAATACTGATATAATTACAATAGATTTAGGTCACCCTTTTAAAAGTGCGAGGATGATGTAATAACAACAAATAAGTGTGAATCAATGGATTTGAAGTCTAGTTTTCTTGACATTGAGGGTTTTGTGGCTCACTATCCCTCAGTTAGGCACTCATGACATTGATAATTATTAAAAAATTAAAAACATATAAGACAAATATAACCCTAACCCTAACCCTTGATAGCTAATTTCCAAATTCCTTCTACGGATAAAACTTTTATAAAAATATTTTATCTTATGCATTCCTAAGCCCACTTCTATAACAAGAGGGAATAATTACCAACACTTCATCCCTAATTTCTTAACATTGTTTTAAAATTAAACATGGTTAGAAGTTCCCAAATTTTTAATTAAACTTAAAATAGTAGTTTCAAATTATATGAAATCTTTCCCTTGGAATTTGACCCCTATTTCCATTCTTGTAATGTATATATTCTAACACCAATCTTGAAAAAGACAAATATCTTTAAAGTGTTAAATCACTTATATGTATTATTTTATATCATGATTTAGGAAAAACTAATGCTTACATTTATTTAGTATGTAGTTTATCTTCATTTGACGTGAATCAATTATTATGTGTCACAATTTTAGTAAATTTTTTTTCATTGATTTTTAGTTTAGTTTGTTCATTTTTTGACCTAAATTAAGTGTCTTCCAACATAAGAAAGTGTTCCCTTTGTAGTGGAAAGGAGAAACATAGAACTGAGAATAAGTCTAAGTTAAGTGTAGAAGACAATGTTGTTTTTTAATTATTTAAGCACAACATTCCATTGGATGACATCAAAATATCTTCCCATGTGGATTCATCAATATTACTCAGTGAATCATCTATTGAAGAGCTTTACCAAAATAATGAAAATAGACAAAGTCCATCATGCACCAACAAAGCGAGTAGCTAGCATTATGCTAAAGGATTTCAAAAAAAAAATTGATATGCCCATCACTAAAGCTTATATGAGTTTGAATGTGGATATTACAATCTTAAAAAGTAAATGGAGAGAATTTGGCATCCTCAATGGCCACACAAGGAAAATGAAGTCCCTCAATAATCTCAAATATAATTTATAGGTAATCATTATTGATGGCTACTTTTTATTTCAAGGACATTTTATCCCATATTATACCAATAAAATATAACTTATCTCATACTTGGTTTGACTGAACAATATTACAACCAATTAAAACACTAAAATTTTCCCAAATTTTATTGTTAAGACCTACTTTATTTTGACCTATGTTTTCACTATTATATTTTATAGTTTAATAAAAGAGACCAAAAAATTAAATCATCACAAAATTAGGATAATACATATACATGAATTTATCTTTATATAAAATGTGCTATTATTTTTATTATCAAGAATCAAATGCTATGTTTGGATACATGGTTCTTTTTGGACATGAATAATCCAAAAGATAAGAGTGAGATAGATAAGCTATAGCCATGGTAGTAATGAAACTAAATAGGATAATAGAGATTAAGATAGAAAAAATTGATTAAAAAAAATTATTACATATAAAAGGATATAAATATTTTTTGACATGACATCTTCAAAATAAGGCACATGGCAAGGGCTCTTGAATAGAACTATGAATTTTAGAGGATAAAATTATTCAATTTATACTATTTTAGAAGTGATGGTGGATCATGCCAATAATTACCCATCTACCAAATAATTTGTGTTGATTTTTTCATTTATTGTATAATTTTTGGGTTGCATGTATTTTCTAAACTCAACTAACACGAATATATGTGTTTACTAAACTAAGTTGTGAAAAATATTTGCTTTCATGCATAATGTATGAACTCTTTATTAAGTTTTATTGCATAGAATAAGATATAATTCATGATCAAACTAAAGGTATATTTCATCTACTAAGGGTAGATTAGCTTGGATTTTCAATAGTTTAGTACATGAAAATTGAGGGAAAATGACATTAGGGAATAGTTTGTAATACACCATCTATTTGACTGATACAATGCATATTAATGCCTTGTTATAAGGGTTTAATTTTGTCTTGGCGTAAATGTAATTATACCCATAAGAGTGATTACATCCCTGTTGAAACTTTTGTATCTCCCCCAATTAGGTTTCTTTGACGACACTATCTCTGGGGTATCTTTCTATGTCATTTACTATCGTGGTTTTATGTGGTTGTCTCACTGCATATGTAAGCATTAAAAATAACTTTGTTAACTAACAAATATTGGTTTATCAGCTACATAATTCCTTGTAATTTACTGTATATTATTTATTTCCTCTTATATATCACTCTTTCTGTTGATTACTTGGATTTTATGTTCTACTATAGTCACACAAATGCTAGTAGATAAAAAAATCAACTTCTTTTCCATGTTCACCATACATACCTAGAACACCAAAAGAAATCCTACTTTACCTTCATCTACAAAATCATTTAAACCTTCCCTTTCAACCTAACCATTGGATCTTTGGGTGAAATTTCTAATTTATAATCATTTTAAAAGTAAAAGAAATATAATATTTAAAAATCTCATTAGTACATGTCACATCTCATTGACCAACATAAATTATCTTAAGACTATCCATTTAAATTTAATGCCAATGATTTGGGTTGCATATAATGTGATATGAGGTGTGTTTGAACTTAATATTTATAAATATTTTAATCAATAAACATAAATTATTTTGTTAAGATGGCTTCCATAGGGAAATGTAGACATCTAATTTTGATTTAGGTCATGTAAATGTGGCATTTGTATCATACCTTGGTATATTTAGTTCAATTATTTATTTTAAATTCATTTTTGTAAACTTTGATTTCAAATTTAACCTTTATAGTCTTTCTTCAATCACATTTTACTATGAATGCCATCAAATATGTCAATGTCTATTTTAGGATCCACCAATCATCTTACAATTCACCGTGATCTTTATTTTATGGTCTTTTTAAGAGTCGACCATATTCATAGTCACCATGAAATTGGTTTAACCACTTTTGAATATATTAATAAAGTGAGTGTGTGCCTTTTGGATCCATTATGCCATCATGTGTTGATTTTCAACTTTCATTTATTTCCATGGTATAATTGTGAATGAATGTGTCCCATTTTGAAGTAAAATGAGTATATATATACACATGTACCCAAATCCATTGAATATGAAAGAACCGAGTTATTTAGTCACACATTAAGTTTATCTATTTAAAGGAACAAAAAATAGATTGTTCCAATCTACATAAATCTCAAGTGTTAACATAAAAAAAACATCACATGAAGGAACTGAATAGAAAAAATTGAAATGAAGAACAAAGAAAAGTAATATCATATAATATCTCTAGAAACATATCAAGTAAAATGAGATCAAATTATATATATAGGCAAGGAAGATCAATGATATTCATAAGATCATATAAGATAACCTATGGATAGAAAAACACTACACTCAAATATTTAATATACATACCCAAGTGAGTAGGAAAACCTAAATAATTCTTAAACTAAATAAAACACCTAGGAAACATGAGCTAAGGTAGATAACCTACTCTAACACCCTCCTCAAGTGAAGCTAAGGGTTAAAAATATTAAAAATAAAGTGGCATATCCATAATATGATTCTTAGTAACAAGGCCTAATCATGTACTCATGTACAATATGTCTATGAAAAATGAATAAGGAATATTTACTCACAAACATCCCCCAAGGAAAACTTATAAAACCCCAAGCATACTATGCAACTCAAGGTAATGAGGTGATGCAAAAGTCTTTGTAAATATGTTGATAACTTGTTATTGAGTTGGACTGTACTCCAAACAAATAACTCCATCTTGAATGTGCTAACGAATGAAGTACATGTGAATATCAATATGCTTGGTATACTAGTGCTCAATAGGGTTGCAAGAAATGTTAATTTCACTTTGGTTGTCATACCAGAGTAAAGTAGGTGAATCCTACATGAATCCAAGCTCTATCAATAATTCATGAAGCCAAAGAGCCTTCTAACTCATTGTGACTGTTGCCCTGTATTCGACCTCTATAGATGAAAGTGCAATATCCTATTACTTCTTACAATCCCAATAAACTATAGAAGAACTAAGATAAAAAATGTAGTCAAAACTGGAATGCCTTTCATCAATAGAGCCTACCCAATCTAAATTAGTTAGGTAACCAACTGAGTAAAACCTTTAGTGTAGTGTAATCCAAAGTGGGAAGTGTCCTATAGATATCCCAAAATCCTTTTGGTAGCTTATTAAGACCATTAGGAGGAGTATGTACAAATTGAAATATAATCCCAACTAAATAAATAAATATCAGTGTGAGTATGGGTCAAACACATGAGACTTCCAACCAACTACCTATGCTATGGAGGATCATAAAGACTAGTGCAAGTAGAATTAAGAGTGACCCCAGATTGAAAAAGAGATGGACTTGGCTTGCAATCAACCATGCCAAAACATTGAAGAAGATCAAGGGTGTACTTTTAATGACTCAAATGCATATTGAATATGACTAATAAATCTATAAACCAAGGAAAAAGTGTAAAATATTGAGATTTTCCATATCAAACTACACTGAAAGAGCATAATAAATAACCTAAATTTAAGAAGAAGAACTACCTATAATAATAAGATCATCAACATACAAAACTAGTATAACAATATCCTCTCTAACATGCTATATATATAGTAGGATATGTGTGGTAGTGAATAAAGCCATTAGATAGAATAAAATAATCCATCTTCTCATACTGGGCCTGAGGAGCCTATTTGAGACCACAAAAAGACCTTTGTAGTTGATAAATAAGAGAAAAATTATGAACAAACCCAGTAGTTTACTCCATGTAAATTTATTCCTAGAAATATCCATGTTAGAAGGCACTCTTAAATCCATTTGGTACATTGGCCAACTCTATCATGTAACAAGGGAAATTACAAGGAACACAAAATATATCTTTAAAATAGGGGTAAAAGTCTTATAGTAATCAATAAATTCAAATTTTGAGAAACCCTTTATTGTAAGATGTGTCTTATACTTTTTAATGGACCCATCAAGTGCATATTTGGTGTGGTATATCCACTTACACCTAACTAAAATTATTAAAATAGGAATAAATAAAAAATCCCAAGTATGATTCTTGATTAAATAATAATACTCATTTATCATAGCATCATACCATTCCTATATCCCTTGAGCTTGTGAAAAAGACTGTGGATCCAAAAAAATGTCTGAAACTAAAGTTTAAAACTTTAAAATGTGCATGATGATGTCTAGTGGGTGGTAGATCCTATATGAAATGTGTTACCTAAAAAATTATATTAAGATACCACTTAGGCATATTTATAACATGATCCACATCTAATTCTACATCCATAACCACCTCAGTGGCCTCCTACACTAGCTCCTCAAATAAGGGATCCTCAAGATGAAGTGAAGAATCATCAATGGATGGAATCAAATAAGAAGAAGTCATGGAATGATATGAAGACTCATGAGAATATAAATTTGTTTGAAGAATAATCATTAATTTGGGGGATGAATCATTTGCTTCAAAACATGCATTCAATTCCACTTAAGCATACATGAACCATTCATACAAACATGAGCAAATAGATAAACATATGCAACCATAGAAGATCATGAAACACATTACATATGTGGGAAATACTCAAGGGGAATAAAAACCAATAATATATAAAAATTTAATATAGTCCTACAAGACAAAATCCAATCTTTAGTGAAGCACTAACTCCACTTAGAGCACCAACCCTAACTAGTCAAGCACCCACTCAACTAGGATTTAATAAGCACCAACCCCCTAGATGACTCAGCACCAAATAAACCACATAATTTTTTTTATAAAATCAATAAAACTTTTTTTTTAACATAATAAATTATGATCACCTTCTTTATCTCTTCTCAATCTTCTATCTCTCTCAAACTGCCTTCTAGGCTTCTTCGCTCAACTAGGTCTCTTCAAGATAGATTAGGTCATATGACCTTGATATTAATATACAATACATTTTTTTTATATTAATTATAGTTTATATACACCCATATTATGGTATATAATACCTTCTTCAGCTCTTAAATGTGCTATTTCCTTCGCTTTCACTCTCTACTTAACTAACAAGCCAATTAGGCCTATTAGGCATTGTTCTTATACAATCCTCTAGGTCACACACCTCTTGGTAATACATACACAATTTCAAACTTTAATGAAACTTAAAATATGTCTTATAACATGTTTCATACATGAATAAATCATTACAATAGCTTCTTCACAACTTAAAATACCAAAACCTCTTTTATCCCTTAAGGAGACCTAATTCAATTAGGCCTTCATCAATACATGTTACCATTTGATATCCTTGAGACACTTTAAAATTCCACACATGGTATGAAAAATTCATATACCACTCAAATATACCTCCAATAATCTCATATTATGTCCATGACACTTTCTAGCTCCAACCACCACTTGAAACACACCATTAGTATTGTTTACAATAGGCCTTCACACACAGAAAGGTCTGTCTTGAATAAATACATATAAAACATTATTTATCCACACAAATATGACAATAAATGACATAAATAGAGCCTATAATACCTCAAAAAACACACCAATTTAATTATACTTCATCAAATATGGAAAAAATACTCAAAAACACTCCTGCAACTTGCTCACTAAGAACTGCCAACTAGCCTCAAAAAACTAGTGATGGTAACTCAAACCTCCAACACATGTATAGACATTTTAAATGACTTATTATGAATTTATATGAACCTATAACATATATATACCATATTAAAATATAAATATATTAGGATCTAGTGGCAACTATTGGTCTTACAGACCAATTTGTTGACCTCAATACATATAGACCTCATTGAGTTAGATAAGCCATTTTGGCTTCATCATTCTCACCACTATACCTAAATTACAAGATTTATAAAAATAATTAATAGGACATATCAGTACCAAAAAACATATACATGCACTTGGTTTCATCACTCTATCATGATAACACATTCCTATTCATCTTCTCATTGTTGCTTGGGTTTTTCACTGTTTGCACCATTTGGCCTATCAATAACTGGATAACTTGGACAACTAGTTTAAAAAAATTGAGGGATATAAACTATATATAAAACTTAATAGAAATAAAACATGAGTCTCAAGCTTTATCCTCCATCCATTTTAATACTTTGACTTGGTCAACTCTAATTACTACAATAAATCTCCAAGAAAATAACACTTTCTTGGAGGCTCTACTCACACACCTGAAAACTCAATAACACCTAGAGGTGACTGAGAGAGTTTTTTATAACATACAATATATATTTTTAAGCATAAAAATACATTTTTGTCACTTTTTACCAACATCTTTAAAATCAAGATTTTATTAGGGTTCTAAGAGGGTTTAAACATGTTTCCATTCTTAACAATTGTTCATAAATCATAGCCCCTCAATTCAAAAACAAATGCCTAAAATTTTTATCTAGGACACTTTCCCATCTACCATGAATATATTATGTTCCCATTAAAATGTTTTATGATCTAATTGTCACAATAAAATCCTCCTCAGGTTGAGAACCCTTGATTTTGAGCACTCAAGAGACCTCTAAACAACTTTTCATGTCTTGTCCTTAATACTATGACCTCAAACTACATGAACACACTTAAAAAACATAAATAATAGTTTAAAATTATTAAATAAGCTCAAACACTCTAAAATATGATCATGACCCCTCATTAGGCCACATTCTCTCTCTTTTCTCTCTAGACCTTGACCTACAAACCATATTAGATATTACAAGTAACCTTCATGCCTTTTCCCATGCACTTTACACCTCACTCACATACCCAAGAAACATATCTCATGCTTAATAACTACCATAAATACTTCACATGCCTTGACCATAGATCACAATACCTCATTAGGCCATATAGGGTCTTGAAGTGGTCTAGGTACAAACTTGGTCTGAAGGTCCTACTCCTATAGGATCACCCTGAGATTCTCATGAGTGCTTCAATGCCTCAAATAAATTCTCAAGCTACATTATACAACCATTAGTGCATGTGTGCACTCATCTCACCAAGCCACCAAGCTCATAACTTCCAATAAGGTCTCTTCATGCCATAATTAGGCTTAGGCTAATCAAAGTACTTGTACCTTCATGCAACCATAAGACATTTATTGCCTTTAAATTCTCTCTTTTAAGACAACATACTTCAATGACAAAACTCCATCAATTCCCCTTTTCATATCAACATACTTCCAGCTAAGCACAATCTCTCAATGGCATCAACCTCATGTAAGATGCAGCTTTGACATCAATGACAATCCTCAATAATCTCCCCCTTTGTCATTGATGGCAACCACTCTCAAAAAAATTCTCCCTCATTATTAGCTTTCTCCCCCTTTGACATAAATGACAAATTGATGTCTACAACTCCTTAGATCACACTTTTTGCAACCAAAACACTCAACATACATAACTATGAGGTTATGAGTAATCATAGAAACATGTTCCCCTTATATTCATGCATACCTTCTCAACACTACTCTCTTAAACTTGGAACTAATGAACCACCTGATTATCTCCCCCTAAGTACTTGACTTTCTTAGTGACTATTTTGGGTAAGAAATACACCTAATTCCTATATTATGTGTTCAAATGTTACTTTTGGAAGTGGCTTGGTAAAAATGTTTGCAATTTGATCTTATGTAAAAACACATTCAAGTTTGACACTGTTCACTTACCTAATCTCTTAGGAAATTATACTTGATATGAATGTGATTAGTCCTTGAGGGCATGATAGGGTTATTTGAGACACTTATAACACTTATATTGTCATAATAGATAGGGCTAGGACCATCAAATCTACCTTATATTCTGTTTAGGTCTATCTCATCCATAGGACCTAAGTGAAAAATGAAGTTGCTGAAATGTACTCATCTTCACAAGTTGATAATGCTATTTATGGTTGATTTTTGCTTATCCATGAAACTAGGCACCCACCTAAAAAGAAATCTCCTCCACTAGTACTCTTCATATCATCCAAAATTCTTACCCAATTTGCATTTGTATAGGATATCAATTTTAACTCCTTGCTCCTTGGATACCACAACCCAAACTCCATAGTCACCTTGAGATACCTAAGTATCTTTTTGATTACTTACAAATGATTTTCCTTTGGATCTACTTGAAATCTTCTCACAATACCTACTACTTGCATAATTTCAATTCTAGAGGTAACAGTGTATATTAAACTTCCAATCATTGACCTATATGTTATTTGATTAACCTTTGGAGACTCATATTCCTTGATCAAATTAAACCCTATGATCATAGGTGTATTAAATGCCTTGAAATATTCCATCTCAAACTTCTTCAAAATCTCTCTTATGTATTTGGATTTCAAATGAATATACCTTTTTTAGATTAAGTGATTTGCAACCCAATAAATAAAGATAGTTCTCCAAGCATGGACATGTCAAACTCTTTCTTCATCACCTATGAAAATACCTTGGTTATTTTCTCATTATTTTCACCAAATATGATGTCATCCACATAGACAAATACTATCAATTGATGGTTATCTTTTGACTTTATGTATAGATTACTATATGTAATTCCTCTTTTGAATCATTGATCCAATAGATACCTTTTCAACCTAGCATACCAAGCTCTAGGAGCTTGCTTTAGACCATAAATAGACTTTTTCAATCTAAAAACATAGTCCTTATCACCTGATAGTGAGAACCCCTCAAGTTTCTCTATGTATACCTCATCTTCCAAATTCCCATTCAAACATGTAGGTTTTACATCCATATGGTATACCTTAAACCCTTTGAATCCTGAATATGATAGAAAAAATCTAATGGCCTCCAATCTTATTACTAGTGCAAAGGTATCCTCAAAGTCTACCCATTCAAATTGTTCATATCCCTTTCATACCAATCTATCCTTGTTCCTAGTGAATTATCCATATTCATTCAACTTATTTCTAAATAGCCATTTTGTGCCAATAACATTCTTATCTTTAGGCCTAGGAACCAGTTCCCAAGTATCATTCTTATCTATTTGGATTAAATCTTCATTCATAGGACCTATCTAGAATTTGTCTTTGATTGATTCTATAAGATTCTTAGGTTAAATATTAGATAATATATCAATATTCTATTGATTTGTATTACTAACCAATCTTCTCCTTATTTTCATACCTACATTATTATTGTTAATCATTTGAGATTCAGGATGATATATTTGAATCTATCTTGAGGGGCCTTTTGTGTCCTATCTCTCCTCAACTTCTTCTTCTTCCTCATCAACCTATATAGTTTCCTCTTCATTCTTTAAGTCTAGATTCTATAAAGTATCTTTTGACTATGAGTGTGATTTCTTTGTCTCATCAATCTTCACATTGGTGCTTTCCACTATCTTTTGTAACCTTTTGTTATAATATATATATGTTGAGCTCATTAATGAGTATCTTAATAATATAACTTCATTAGATCTATAATCAAACTTTCCTAAGTATTCATCATTTCTTTTTATGAAACATTTACTCCTAAACACTTTAAAGTATTCCACATTAGTAGGTCTACCTTTCCACAGTTCATAAGGATTCTTGTTTCCATTAGTACTTATCTATCCTCTATTCAAAATGTAGACTACAGTGGTTAATACCTCTCTCCAATATCCATTAGATAGTATAGACTCATTTACCATAGTTCTATCCATCTCTTGAACTATTTTATTCTTTATTTTCACTACCCCATTCTACTGAGGTGTCCTAGATGTTGATAACTATCTCCTTATTCCATAAACCTCATAAAAGTCATCAACCCCATTATACCAAAACTCTCCTCTTCTATTAGATCTTAGATATTGATATTCCCATTCTTCTCATTCAAAAAAAGAGCCTTTAATGCCTTGAACTTTTCAAGAGCTTCTAACTTTTCTTTCAAGAATGCTACCTAAGTCATTCTTGTGTAGTCATCTATGAGTAACATGAAGTAGCTATCTCCTTAAATGCTTTGAATTCTTGTAGACCCACAAAGATCAGTGTTTATTAACTCCAAGTGTATTGTATTAAAGTAATCAATGGACTTAAAGCTTCTTCTAGTTTGCTTATCATGTTGACATGCCTTGTAAAGTATGTTTGTAGGTTTAGTGATCTTAGGCATATTATTCATAGACTTCGTAGTGATTATGTTGATCAAGTTGTCAAAATGTAGGTGACCTAACCTTCTATTCCATAGACAACTTTCATCCATATTTCTCATAAATCATCTCTCTTTCTTGATCTCATTTGAGACATATACATTATTCTCAGTCCTCTTAGCATTGGAAATTAGCCTTCCTAATTTGGCTCTCCTTATCTCACACCCTCTATCATGAAATTTTAGTGTGTATTTGGTTACAGATTTGACTTACACAGCATGTTATTTTTCAAACCTTCCATATATAACACATTTTGTGTCTTGGTATTCCCATTATCCAAACTCAAGATACCCTTGCCAACTATATTGGCAGTTGTGTTGTCTCCAAATCTCATTATTCCTACAACATTCTTCAATGAGATGAGCTTATTTTTGTCTCCTATCATTTGGATTGAGAAAAAAATATTTATATACCATTTAATTCATTCATATTTAATGTGAAAGGCAGTTTTAGATAGCATATAATCCTCTTTAGTATTCTATTCCTCAGCAAATAATCCATCTTGACTCTTTGGTTCAATATAATCAATCCTAACTTACTTTGGCTTCCATACCAATGTTTGACTCTTCTCATGAAATATAAGAGATTTTTATATATATTTTTAATATTGAGATCCATCTAACTCTATTAGAACATAATCTTGCATTGTGTCCCATATTATTACAACTGTAGTAAATAACATATCTATGATTACCTCTTAACTGATCACTCCTTTTCCCATAGTCCCATCATAACTTATCTCTTATTGCATTAGGATGCATGATTAGTCTTTTCATGTTAATAATATTGATTTATTATAACTTATAATCCTCTTTCTCAAACTTTATAATAATGTCTATGAGTTGCTCATGCTCAACCTTCAATGAATCTAGCTCTATATTCAACTGCTCATACTCAACTTCCTTTGATCTAAAATTTATATTGACACATTCTAATTGATTCTTGAGATCCTTGATAGTATTATTTTGATGATTCAAATAATTTAGAGCACTTATGAGCTTAGCTTCAAGGTCTAATTCATCTTCTCCTTCTTCATTATCATAGTAAAATTTTTCATCATACATGTTGTCTTCTTCTTTTTGATCACTAGACATATTGTGCTTCTTAGGATCATGTTCAAGATATTAGGATTGATTTAAAGGACTAGGATATAATAATTTTTTTTGAAATCACAATCACTAAGAGGTGG
The DNA here is from genome assembly GCA_037957365.1 of Torreya grandis. Lineage (NCBI taxonomy): Eukaryota > Viridiplantae > Streptophyta > Pinopsida > Cupressales > Taxaceae > Torreya > Torreya grandis. The sequence continues at coordinate 1,085,335 of JARHVA010002015.1, forward strand.
GGGGGGGTGGTGCTGAATCAGTGTCTTTAAAATATTCATTCAGTTCCACTTAAACATACATGAACCATTCATACAAACATGAACATCTAGCAAAGCATATATAACCATACAAGATCATGAAAAAAATTACATATGTGGGAAAAACTCAAGGGGAAGAAAAACAATTGATATATGAAAATGGAATAGTGTCTTATAATTCAAAAATAAATATTTAGTGAATCACCAACTCTACTTGGAGCACCAACCCCAACTAGTCAAACACCCACTCAACTAGGCTTTAACAAGCACCAACCTGAAAAGAGGTACCAACCCCCTAGATGACTTAGCACCAACTCAATGACATAAATATTTTAATCACCTTAAACAAAACTTTTTTCTCACACAATAGATGATGATCACCTTCTTTATCTCTTCTCACTCTTTTATCTCTCGCAAACTGCCTTCTAAGCTTCTTCACTCAACTAGGTCTCTTCAAGATATATTAGGTCATATGATCTTGATATTCATATATAATAACCCTGTTATATATTCATGATATTTTTTATACACACATTTTATGTTATAAAATACCTTATTCATCTCTTAAATGTGTTATTTCCTTGTTTTCACTCTCTACTTAACTAACAAGCCAATTAAGCCTATTAGGCCTTATTCTTATATAATCCTCTAGCTCACACACCTCTTAGTTGGACATACACACTTAAACAATTGAATTACCCTTAAAATATGTCTTATAAATTTTAATAAATTAATAAATCATTACAATAGGTCATTCACAAATTAAAAGACCAAACCCTCTTTTAGCCCTTAAGGAGACCTAATTTAATTAGGCCTTCATTAATACACATTACCATTTGATCTCATTGGAACACTTTAAAACTCTAAAAATGGTAGGAAAACTTAATATACCACTAAAATAGACCCAAAATAATCTTATATTAGGTCCATGACACTTTTTATCTCCAACCACCACTTGAAGCACACCATCAATACTGTTTACATTAGGCCTTCACACACACAAAAAGGTCTATCTTGAACAAATGAAGATAACACATAATTTATCCACACAAACATGATAATAATTCACATAAAAAGAACATAAAATATATAAAAAACTTCACCAATTGAGTTATACTTCATCACATATGTAAAAAATACTCAAAAACATTCCTACAACTTACTTAGAACTATTAACTAGCCTAAAAAACCAGTCATGGTGACTCAGACCTCCAACACCTGTATAGAAATTTTAAATGAATTATTATGCATTTAGATGAACCTATAAAATATCCAAAAAATATTAAAATATAAATATCATATAATATAGTGTAAAATATTGGTCTTACAAACCAATTTGTTGACCTCACTACACACAAACCTCATTGAGTCAAACATGCCATTTTGGCTTCAACATTTTCACCACTATACCTAACTTCCAAGATTTATACAAAGAATTAATAATACATATCAGTAATAAGAAAAATATTCATGTACTTAGTCTCATTACTCTATCATGATAACACATTCCTATTCATCTTCTCATTGTTGCCTATGTTTTTCATTGTTTGCACCATTTGGCTTGTTAACAACTAGCTAACTTAGATGACCAATTTAGAAAAATTGAGGGATATAAACTATCCATAAACCTTAATGGAAATTAAAAATGAGTCTAAATATTCATCTTCCATCCATTTTTTTACTTTGACTTGGTCAAATATGACTGATACAACATATCTCCAAGAAATTAGCACTTTCTTAGAGGGTCTACTCACACAGTTGACAGCTCAATCACACCTAGAGGTTCCTGAGTGATTTGAATACAACCTAAAATATATTCAATGAGCATAAAAATAAATTCTATTTTATTTTTATTAACATCTTCAACATTAGGTCCTTATTAGGATTCTAAAAGGGTTTAAACCTGTTTCCATTCTTAACAATCATTCATAAAGCATAGCCCCTCAATACAAAAATAAATGCCTATATTTTAAAGATAAGAACATTATAAATATACAATGAATATATTATGTTCCCATTAAAAGTTTTGAAATGATAATGATCACAATCAAATCCTCTTCGGGTTAAGAACCTTCATTTTGAAAACTCTAGAGACCTCCAAACAAATTTTCATGTCTTATCCTTAATACGATGACCTCAAACTACATGAACACACTTAAAAAAACATAAATCACATTTTAAAATTCTTACATAATCTCAAAAACTCTAAAATATTATCATTACCCCTTATTAGGCCACATTCTTTGATGTAGAGCATATACCAAGACTCACTCACTCTTGACAATAATTTCCTTCATTTATTTCATTCAATGGTGCTAAGTTCACTTGTGGTTATTATACTTTCCAATTATTTTTAACTTGATTTATAGGGGTTTCATTACCCTCATTTACCTCTCAATAACTCTATCACAACTTCCCAATCTCATGTCTTCACTTTACTCCTATTTGCACATGCTTGTCATTAGCCTTTGTAACCCTTTCACAACTATAAATAAATGGTACGGTTCAAGGAAACATGATTATGATAATAAAAATCCTAAATATTTTTTATCCTATCAGCTTATACCTATGTATCAATTTTTAAGTCACAACTCTTTCTTTAAGACCATTTTCTCTCTTTTTAGGCCTATTCTATTAGGTTTCTTCTAGGCCTAGTGCAAACTCAAACCTTATAATCCATACTTACAGAGCTATACACCCCATATAATTATTATATTAAATAAAATAATATCAAAATATCTTAGATTACAAGTTTATGGAAATTTTGAATGGTTACAAAGCAAATTAGAGCACAAACCCTGGTTTGGGGTTTTTAATAACACAGTCTCAGTTGAGATGACTAAAATTTCAATTTCCAACATTTGAAATCATTTAAAAATACCAAAATAGTTTTAAATGGACTATCTTGACCTAATTAAATTCTTTAAATCCTTTGGTGTCATGAATCAACTCACTATCATGCATTTCCTCTACCAAATACATTTGACTATGTCCACATTTAGCATTCTACAGGTCTGTTTTAGTTTTAAAAACTCATATCAAATTATTTATCACTCTAAAGGTTAAAATACCATCCAATGGAATCACAAAAATGATCCCGGATGTAATAAAACATTCACAACTCAAAACTTAAGACTTATCTTTTCAAGAAATCATGGCATAACCCATTTTACCAAGGTTCAACATAGAAAATAGGGTTCTTTAGCATCTCTGGCTAAAAATAAATAAAATACACATGAAATATATCTATATGAAGATTAAAATTATATAATTCAGTATTTAAACTAATTTTTAAACAATTTCCCAAGTCACTCCTTAATCAACAAACTCATGCATGGAAAACAACAGTCTTTACCCCAACCAACAGGGTCTGTGCCTACATATTTCTGATCACTATGTAACTTGATTGTTAAACCATACAAACGTAGCCATAAAATCACCTTTATTAACCTCTTAATAAACATTTAATACCTTTATAAATTTCATTTGGTTCTCTATCTGACTAATCATAATCTGTAAACTAATCAATATGTACCAAAATAGGGTCTATGTCTTAAACTTGCAACATAGGGTTCATTCCTTTATTTATCTCTTCAATTATTGATTCAAAAAATCATAAAAAAAACCTTAATTCCACTCGAAATCAAATTAAAATTCATTTATTCATTAATTAAAACACATACATTGTACAAAATCCATGACCTTCAAAACATAGGTTTGTGTAATTCTTCATACCATCAAAATAGGGGTTATCATCTTCAAATATCCCCCTTCATACAACTTGACAAATCGATTCCCATTCCTCTACTACAAATGGATTATGAGAATAAAACCCATAAAATGACTCTAAGAATCCTGAAAATAAGACATAATTGATTCTTGATTCCTCTTTTCCTCGTAGAGGTTGTTTTTGCTCAAGGATTACATTATTGCCTTAATTTGACATAATATGACATACCTGAGACAATGACATTGGAATCATTACATTTTATGAACCTCTATAGGGTCTAAATATACTTTACATGTTTTATGACATATTTCCACCATCTCAAAATGCATAATAGTCCTTTCAAATGCTTAGAATAATTTAAATTTTCATAAAGGAACATTTAGTGAGAATATGTAGAATTTGAATTATATGCTCCTTAAGACCATCTAAACATCACCAATGGCATAATACTAACCTATAACACATGTAAAACACCTATTATACTATCTCTAGACAAAAATATATCCTTTTTGGCATCCTCATAGGATGTCCCTACATCATACTACCAAGCTAGAAAATATTTGTCATAAGTCTTTGCTGATGCACTAGGTATATTCTACTGCCTGAATGCATTGAACCTCCTCATTGAAGGTTTATACTTCTACTTTCCTCTCATATAGGTATACATGCTCTTGGTCCCTATATTTAGGCCTTCTTATATTCATCTCCTTCAATAGCACACCTACACACAAAAAAAATTTATTAAACAAAACATGTTTGTTGCCTTCTTCTTGCATTGCATATGTATACCAATATTTATCCTCTACATACTACTTCATCTTCTCTTTATCTCCATATTCAATCAATGATAAAAGTATTCATTCCTCTTTCTTATTCACCAATGTTCCTTATGCTTCCCATTCCACTTTATACACACTTGTGCTTGTTTTTTATATACCTCATACTTGTGAACATGCTTAGTTTGCTATTATACATCTTCAACATATTCATGATTGCCCTCTTTCTCTTAAACATTTAAGGGCTACATGATTCCTTTCAGTACCTAATATTTTTATTTATCATTCCTTCATACTCATCTTATTCAATGTTATCCACTTTTTTTCTTTGGCTACCTCAATCACTTTATGCTACATATGCATCTTTGTTTTATCTTCTACCTACTCCTTCATCACAAATCAACTCATTAGACACAAAAATTGGATCCTTCACTTTGTATATTTAAGTATCCATCTTATTCTCTTATTTGGTATCAATCATAAGCCATTTCTCATCCATCTTATCTACTATGTCAATCATTATATTAATATCTTTTCTCTCACATGCTTGGTTTTCGTACTTGCTTTTAATATTCTCATGCTTAAGCACTCTTTTAGGTGCTATGTCTTCCTTCATTTGAATACCACTTGTTTCCAACTTGCATTATTCACTCCTCATATCAACCAAATCAAGACAACTCATCTTCTTTTCTTCCTTGGGTGTTTTGACCAAACCCAAACTCTCCATTACTTGACTTCAATATTGCTTTGTCATCATCATCATGATTCTCTCATCCTATCTATCTTATTCACCTTTTAATAGATCAAGTATATATGTCTATCCATATTGATTAATGGTATCTATGTTTATTTGACCATCATGTATGACATGTCTATCAAACTACCATGGTCTCCCTAGCAACAAATGACACACATCTATAGGCAAAATATCATATAACACTTGATATTTATACCTTCCTATCTGAAACTCAACCCAAGTTTTTTCAATTAATATAATTTTATGACCCTTATGAACACATGCAACCTTGTATGGTTCTATATGTGGCATTATCTTTAATCTCAACTTTTACACTATCTCTAATGAACCTATATTGTTAGTACTACCTCCATCAATAACTAAATTGCATACTATACCTCTTGTCTTGTATTTACTTCTGAATAGACTTCTCTTTTGGGATGGTTCCTTAACTTGCTTCTGCTTTAATAATATTCTCCTCATGAGTAGTGACTCATTCTTATCATACCTTCTCTCCTCATGCTCTTCTCTTACTCTCTACTATTACATATTACTTTTCACATTCCTTGGACACTCTTCTGGCTTGTGTCCCTCTTTATGGTAATTATAACATTAACCCTAAAATCTTTGTCTTGGTCCTTGTCTCCTAGGACCTTCATCTTTCTTCAATCTGTTACCTGGAAATGGTCTGATCTCTCCTACAAGGTGATGCACTATTCTATTTTAAATTATTATTTCGTGTACTTGTGGTCTCTCTTGAACCATATCTCCATTTCCTCTCTCTTCCATCCTTGCTTGCAAAGGTATTAATTCACCTTATTGTCTATCACCTCTTTCTTCTCTTTCATCTCTTTATTCTCTCCCTCTGAGATTATCCTCATTAGCCTCCATTCTCATAACCATTAGAGCAATTAGCTGGGTCATTATCCTGACCAAATCATCCTCTTCTTTGGTAGCTCTGTCCATGGAACACTATCCTTGATCACCTATCCTGAATTTCACTTCAAAACACATATTGTCAAATCTTTCAACAATCCACAAAACATTTCCCTCACTTTGATCCCAAAATGATGCAAATCATATACCAAGACTCACTCACTCTATACCTTTGTATCATAGTTCTCACTCTTGATAATAATTTACTTAGTCTATTTCATTCAATGGTGCTAAGTTCACTTGTGGTTCTTATAATTTCTAGTGATTTTGAAATTGCTTTATAAGGGTTTCATTACCCTCATTTACCTCTCAACAACTCTGTCACAACCTCCCAATCTCATGTCTTTACTTTAATCCACTTTGTACACGCTTGTCATTAGCCCTTATAGCCCTTTCATAGTCATAAATGCATCGTATGGTCCAAGGACACTCACTTATGATAATAAAAATCCTAAATCTTGTTTACCCTATCAAATTATACATGTGTATTAATTTTTAAGTCACAACTCTTTCTTTAAGACCACTTTCTCTCTTTTAGGCCTATTTTATTAGGTCTCCTCTAGGCCTAATGCACACTCAAACCTTGAAATCTATACTTATAGATCTGTATACCCACAGAATTGTGATATTAAATTCAATCATATCAAAATATCTTAGAGTACAAGTTTATGGAAAATTTATATGGTTATAAAGCAAATTAGAGCACAAACCCTAGTTTAGGGTTTTCAATAACACAATCTCAACTACAAGGACTAAAATTTCAATTTCCAATATTTTAAATCATTTAAAAATACCAAACTATTTTTAAAAGTTATATATTGACATAATGTAAATCTTTCAAGCTTGTGTCTTGAATCAACTCATTATCATGCATTTCCTCTACTAAATACATTTGACTATGTCCAAATTTAGCATTCTACAGGTCTATACTAGTTTTAACAACTCATTTCACATTATTTATCACTCTAAATGTTAAAATACCATCCAATAGAATCACATATATGATCTAAGATGTTCTAAAACATTCACACCTCAAAACTTAAGACTTATCTTTTTAATAAATCATGGCACAATCCATTTTACCAAGGTTCAACATAGAAAATAGGGTTCTTTAGCATCTCTAGATAATAATACATAAATTCCACATGACATATGTCTATATGAAGATAAAAAAATGTCATTCAATATTTATCCTTATTGTTAAACAATTTCCCAAGTCACTCCTTAATCAACAAACTCATGCATGGCAAACAACAGTCTTTACCCCAACCAACAGGGTTTGTGCCTACATATTTTTGATCACTATGTAACTTGATTGTTAAAACATACAAAAATATCCATAAAAACACATTTATTAACCTCTCAATAAACATTCAATACCTTTATCAATTTTATTTGGTCCTATGTCTGACTAATCACAATCTGTAAACTAATCAATATACACTATAATAGGGTCAATGTCTTAGACCTACAACACAGGTTTTCATTCCTTTCTTTATCTCTTCAAGTATTGATTCAGAAAAGCATACATAATCCTTAATTCCATTTTAAATCAAATTAAAATTAATTTCTTCATTAATCAAAACACATACATTGCACAAAAGCCATGACCTTCAAAACAAAGGTTTGTGTAATTCTTCATACCATCAAAACATGGGTTATCATCTTCAAATCTCACCCTTCACACAACTTGACAAATCTCTTCCCATTCTTATAATAAAAATGTAATATGAGAATCACACCCCTAAAATGACTCCAAGACTCTTAAAAAGAAGACATAACTTATTCTTGATTCCTCTTTTCCACATAGAGGTTATTTTTGCTCAAGGATTACATTATTGTCTTAATTTGTACACAATATAACATACCTAAGATAATGACATTGGAATCATTACATTTTATGAACCTCTATATGGTATAAATTCTCTTGACATGTTTTGTGACATCTTTCCACCCTCTCAAAATGCATAACAGTCCTTTCAAATGCTTAGAATAATTCAAATTTTCAAAAAGGAACTTTTGGTAGGAAAAGGTAGAATTTGAATTCTATGCTCCTTGAGACCATCTAAACATCACCTATTGGCCTATTAATGAACTATAAAACCTTTAAAACACCTATTAGACTATATATAGATTAAAATAGATCCTTTTTGGGGTCCTCATAGGATGCCCCTACATCATTCTCTCTCTTTGCTCTCTAGATCTTGACCTACAAACCACATTAGGTCTTAAAATTAACCTTCATGCCTCTTTTCATGCACTCTCCACCTCACTCACATACTGAATCAAACCTCTCTCATGCTTAATCACTACCGTATATCATTCACATGCCTTGACAATAGATCATGATAATTCATTAGGCTAGACAAGGTCTAGAAGTGGTCTAGGTGTAGACTTGGTCTGAAGGTCCTACCCATGTAGGCTCACCTTGGGATTCTCATGAGTGCTTCAATGACTCACATACATTCTCAAACAATATCATAAAATAATTCATCCCTATGTAAACTCATCTCACCAAGACACTAAGATCATACCTTCACATAAGGTCTCTTCATACCATGAGTAGGATTAGGCTACTCAAATACATGTATCGTCATGAAAGTATAAGGGCATTTGTTTCCTTCAAATTATCTCTTTTATGACAACATCCTTCAATGACAAGACTCCATCAATGTCCCTTGTCATATCAATATACTACCAACTAGGCACACTCTCTCAATGACATCAACCTCATATAAGATGCACCTTTGACATCAATGACAATCCTCAATAAAATTCTCATCAAACTAGAATTGTGTTCAAAGAAGGAACATCATGAGTATCAGGATCTAAAAGTCAATAAGCTCTCATGTCCTCACAATACCTTGCAAATATCAATGGTTTGTTCTTCTTATCCAAGGCTTTCCTTTTCTTCTTTGGTATAAAATCTAAAGCATGGCTCCCAAAAACTCAAAAAAATGAGACATCGGGATTAGTTCTAGACCAATCCTCCTCTAGAGTGAAATTCTCAAGTGCTCTATGTGGTGTGACATTATGAATGTATTTTTCACAATTAATTATGTCAACCCATTATTTATTGAGGTAAATCTCAATAATGCATAATACAATTATCCATCTCATTTAATGTTTGGTTCTTCCCTTTTGTTAGGCCATTTTATTATGGAGTATGAGGAATATAATGTTTATTAAAAATTAAATGATCTACCAAAAAATGAAAAAACTCTTTGTTGAATTACCCATCATTATCATTACAAAGATTATTTATGCAAACTAGAAGATTGATTCTCAACTAAAGCCTTAAAGAATTTTAAGTGTGAAAAACCTTCACTCTTGTACTTGAGAAAATAAACCCAAGTACACCTCAAGAAATTATCAATAAATAAGATCCATTAAAATAAGAAGTATAAAAATCCATCAAGTCATTGTGCATAAGCTCAAGTGATGAAGAAGCTCTCTTGGACATACCCTTAGGAAATGGATCTTAGTGTTATTTCCTTAATGCACAACTAGGTAAAACTCCATAAAGATAAGAAACTCTAGGAAGACCATCAACCATACCATTAGTGCTCAACTCCAAATATCTATAATTAAGATGCCCAAATTATCTCATGCCAAAGCTTACTCTTAGAATCAACATGAGAAACCAAGCATGTCCCCATAAAATAAGTGTCATCAAAACTCTTAAAAGTGATATAATATATAATTATGATAAAAAAACACCTTGTGCAACAAGTGAATGGAATCTCCAACAATTTTTTAATTTCAGCCCCTTGTGGTGTGAAATTTAATGTCTTGCCCTAACTAGAATGAAAAATATGATAAATAAAAAAAAAATTGGTAGTGACGTTACAAATGTATAGTGCATTATTGATGTGGCCAAGATCAAGTTGTATGTCACCTTTTACATTAGCATAAATAAAGAAAGAATATTTAACCTTAATGTTGGAAGTAAAACTCAAACCAAGAGATATAAAAGACTCCTTAGAATAAGTCATGGTGAGAAGCACCAAAATCTATAACCCAAATGTCTATAATAGGCGACTAAGATATCCCAACAACATTAAGCACTTTGCGATGATCATTGGAAAGAGGTGGAGTGGAGATAGAGATCTTGTGTTTTTTGACTGCATATTCTAAGGCTTGTATTCTCTTCTAACACCTAGTTTCTACATGACCAGTCCCCCCAAAAGAGGAACATGAAAGGCTAGACTTATTCTTGGATTTAGAATAATATTTAGGTTTAGAGTTATTATCTTTGGGTTTAGTGGTACTTTGAGATGGATAAGGAGTGATTTTGGGTTTAATTTTTTCCCCCCTTGACCTTAAGACTAGAATCTACTAATGCCTTTTAAGAAGTGGAAGACTCAAGGTTAGACAATTTGGATTCTTCCCTAGTAATTCTTTCATATAACAACTCTAAATTAGGGATTTTGAATGTGTCACCCAAGGCATCCATGCTATAGAAAAAGGTAGAAGTAAATATTTGGAATGGACCTTTCAACATGGAAAAAATTAGGTAAACACACTCTTCATCTTTCTTATCTCTTCCACTCCCCTTAAATTATGTCAACAAGTGCTTGAACCTAGTAAGATAGTCTATAATGGATGGAAAATCTTCAGGACTAAGAGAGGTAATATCTACTTCAAGATTTATGGATCTCATGTGATCCACCTTACCAAATAAATGCTTAATTTTTTTCCATGTCTTGAAAGGAGATTCACATCCTTTGAAATAAAATAAAATACTGACACTTACATAATTTTGTATCAAACCCATACACGTATTAAATTTGAACTAGTGGTGAAATTTCTCATATTGTCTAGTGAACACTAGTTGTGTTTTAATCATTAAGACCCATAATCCTTTGCATTTAATAATTGATTCAATTATTGGTCTCCATGTGTGGTAATTATGTTTTATTAATGGTTCACATTGATTTAATGCAAAATAAGAAACCATTCTAAAAACACCAAAGAGCAAGAGAATGCAAAAAGGGTGCACAAATTAACACTAAGATACCCCCTCAACAGAAAAAAAGAATATTTTAATAGGCTCTCCAAATTTGGAACTTTATAATTGAGTTTGTTTTAAAATATAAATTACACTAATATATCAGGCATAAAAAAATCATACACTTTTTAAAAAAAGTCATACTTAGTTTCGAATTCGCAATTAAAATTACAATTATTACAAATTTCTCATTATAAATGGGTCAAATAAAAAATGAATGAAATAAAAATTCTTGGATTTTTTTTTTAAATTATTTTAGATATATTTTAAAAATTAGCCTTGGGAATTAAGCCCCCAGTAGTATAAATAAAAAATTAAACCCCCCCCCGCCCCCCCCCCCCCCCCCCCCCCCCCCCCCCCACGTGACCATACCATGTGACTACGGGCCTAAGGGTTAAGATGAGTGATACCATTTATTGATAGATTTGATTGATGTGTGAGTGATGTCACCAAAAAAAGGATGGAAACTTGAGATGAGTAGTGGTTTTATCCAATGTCTAAAATTTGACTCTCTACTAGCTGTCACCTTTCTATGCAAAAGAGCAAACTATAATCATTAAAAAGGCTGAGTGCTTGTAAGGGTCTAGTCATCACCTTCCCTAAATAGAAAGAAAATCCTTGCAAAGATAACCATCAACTTGGGGGGGCCAAGAATATAGGGAACCATTTTTTAAAACCATTATGCTAAGGACACATAACTCCCACTACTAAAATGCAAAACTAAACTAGATTACAAACCCAAAATGAATGCAAGGCAGAAACATAATGCTCAAAAAAATGTTTGGTGTTGTGAAAGAAAATGCAAAAACCAAAAAAGGACACAAGATAGATCTCTAAAAAATAATGGTGGTTTGATGATGCATGAAATCCAAACATGTCAATTCTTGTAGCAAACTATAGGTGGATGGTTGCAATAGTTACTACTCTAATACCATAAAAGGAATAGAAAATAGATTATTCCAAGCTGTAAAAATCTCAAGTGTTAATAGTTAAAAAAACATCACATGAAGGATTTGAATTCAAAAAATGCATATGAAAAATAAATATTGGAAATATTCATATAATATCTCCAAAAACTTATCAAGTATAATGAGAGTGGCTTGCATATTATATGCAAGAAAGATCAATGATAGTCATAGGATCATAAGGGAATAACCTAGGGATATAAAACCACTATACTCAAATATTTAATATTGACACCTAAGTGGGTGGGAAAACCTAAACCATGCTGAAAACAAATAAATCACCTATGAAACATGAGCTATGGTAAATAACATACTCTAACATCTATCACACACTTGTTAAGGACTTTTTATTTGTTGAAGTCTTGTGGCTACATACTTATAACTCAATAAGGTTGAATTAAGAAACATATATATTTATCACTAATATCTTAGGGAAATAATGTGGAATATTATGTCATTTAGGTTGGATCACTCACATAGATGAGAAATACACTAGGCTTTGGTTATGAGCATGCAAGACATGTAATTGTAACCTTCAAGGGGGCTTAGGCCACTAACCTTGCACATATTTTTTATTATTTCCATAATGAGGCCAAATTTTGGTTACATCATAGGATAAGATATTTAGACATATACATGCATCAATTATACTCATCGAATACATGATTTTGGGATTTTGTTGCTGACAAATGGTTTTAGAAAGATTCAGACCTCGGGGATCTAAAAAGGCATTTTTGGAACTACCTAACTATTTTTGGCCTAAATTTCAAGTTTTGGTGACTAATTTTAGAATTTAGTATAAAATTGGTCATCGTAGAATAACTCAAATTTATTTTTTATTATATCTTTTACATAGTTCCAAATTCTATTTTCCAATATCTTAGTCACATAAGTCATATTTAGGTATGCATCTCTCTTTACAAATCTATTTTTCATTTCAAGTTACCTATTTAAATTGATCCATTCCTATAAGGGATTAGGCAAGTCTTATTTAATATACTTAATGTGTTTAGTTATTTTTGCTTTGTATTATTATTTTACAAGCCTAAAGTAGTGTTTTAAACACTTGTGCACCTTTTTTATGCAACATTTTGGTGACCCATTTATTTTTTTATCATATAAACAATAGGGTTTCATACTCTCTTTCCCTTTATGGTTTTTTTTGTGTTTTTTTATATGTGATTTATCTAGGTTTTTTAAAATTATTGTAATATCATTGGGCCTAGCTTCTTTCATGTTCTATATTTTTACATCTGATGTCAATTAAGAAATCTATAACTACAACACCTCTTAAGAGAAGTGTTAGATAGAGTGGGGAACTATTAATTTAATTCAAATTCCTTTTCTTGGTACTTGAAATAAAATGCAAATTGATAATTAAATTCATGTTCCTTCTATTGTTGTTGATAATACAAATGGTTCAGATGTAAATGATGCAAATACATATGTTGAAAATTATTTTGATGTCACTTATTTTGATGATAATAATATGAATAATAATGATGTTATTGTATGTCACAAAATAACTAATGATGAAGTAAACCAATAAAGAGTGAAAATAATTGCTCACTTTGGAGAAATGATTAAGAATGTATGGATCAATCAGAAGAGACAATGCTTGTGTTAAAAGGAGTACAAAATAAAAATATAGATAAAGAATCTATGCCTAATAATAAACATGTTACAAATGAATATCTAAATGTTTCTATTCACCTACTAGATGTTCTCCTTCTAAATTAGGTTAAGAATCTAGTGCTCTTATTACTCCTAATTTTTTTGCCTCCACCCACTACTTATACTTAGGTTTCTATGACTATTCTTTTGTGGCCATGTCTTCTTTCATGCCTCTTACATTTTATATACCTTCTTGACCTACTTTTGAAGCTACATATTCTAGTCATGGTCTTGGTTAAAACACTATATCATCTATTCATACACTCGTTAATTATACTTTGGCTCCTACACAAGTTACTACATTTGAAAATGCTTCAATTTAACAAACTACTCAAGATATTTAAGTAAAAATGAAGCAAATTTCACAATAATCTTGAATACATATCCACATGGTCACTTGTCATGATATATTACATAACATGTTGGCTCATGATGTCCCTATTTTCCATTTTACTTCTAGATTCATTATTCCTAAATTTGAAATATTGAATGACAAAGGTGATCTTCACATCATATTCAATATTTTTATTCTTCATGTTTTGAATTTATGAAAAATAATTTGTTGTTCACTAATATGTTCTTATAAGTGTCAAGAATCATGCCTTGGATTGGTTTTATGCCCTACCATTAGGATATGTGTGCTATTTTAGTAATTTGGATGATAGTTTCTTAGTTCATTTTGCTATCAACGTTAGCCAAAAGGTCACCTTTTCATATCTTGTACAATTTAAACAAGGATTTAATGATCTTATTAGTATGTTCTTAAATTAAAAACTAAGGTTAAAAATATGTCTCACCAACTATTGATAGTGAGTTACAAATTATTTTATCCAATAGTTTACTTCAACATATTAAAGATAAAGTTATGTTTGACATGTATCCATATTTTGATTTCATTTGTCATACATTCAAAACTATGAGATCAAACTTTAAAGGCCAATATTATTAAATATGGGTATAATGCCTTTACCTATAAAGGTTCCAAATATCAAGGAAAAGTAACATTCAAGGCTAAAGCAAATGACACTCCTACTTTTCAAGCTAAGAATGAGGTCAAAATTTTATAGTTGGGGTATCACAACCACTTGATAGGTATGCCCTTGTTTTTCAAGAGCACATAAAATTTACATGCTTATTCAAAAGTCTTTATCAAATTCTTAAATTTTTTCTCAAATGTGGCATGATATATTTATCTCAGCAGAGTGAATTAGACACATCTCGACGTTCACCTAAAAAATATGATGTGAATGTATATTATGAATATCATAGATCTTCGGGACATACTACCAATAGATTTTTTACTTTGAGATATAAGATACAAAATTTAATTGATACCAATTTTATTTAAGTGTAAGTACACAATAATACATTAAACGAATGAATTACTCCATCAAATCAACATTTGAAAATCATTAAAAATCCATTGACAAATCATAATAGTAAAAAATTAATACAATGTTAAAATGGAAAGACGCACACAAAAACCACGAATTTTAAATACTAATATCTTATATGATTTAATAGGTATGGTTATAGATTCATGAAAATAGGTTTCATCTATTACTTTGTATGACCATGAAATTTTATAAATAGTCCATTATTCATATATGTTTTGATTGATTCACATCCTAAGATTACACAAGGAATTATGGTTGTTGAAAATGGTTAAAAATCAAACATGTTTATAATGTAATTTCTAACTATTAAAAGGTATAGTCAATAATATTTACTTGGTAAAACTATGGGTTTTATAGGTTATGATAGTCTCACATAGACATGTCTTGTGGTAATCACATTAACTATAACTAGATCCTTTTAGTATGATTTCATGTATTATTAGATAATAATACATATGATATATTACTTGGAGACCCATTAATAAATAAAAATAGAGTTATCCAATCCATATTACACAAATGTCTTAAGTTTTTATATTTTGATAAAAAAACTATTTGAGGCACGTCTTATGAGTCAATTATATCAAAACAAAAAACTAGGTATTGCCTAAAGTGCTTCTTAAATAAAAAGTAATACAAGCTCAAGTGAAAATATATTGAATTATGGTACCTAATTATACACTTTACAAGTTAATATTATCACAAACTCTTATGTGTGTTCATGCTAAAACACCTAAGAAGAGTTCAACTATACATATAAACATTTGAACTAACAAACATCTTTTTTTTCAAGAGGTTATAAAAGCTATCACAACCCATTACCATGATAACTCTCCTAGTGACAATGTTTCATGATAAAATATAGTCCATGAATATTTTAAACACTAATAGTGATCATGATGCAAGTTACCATACAACTCATTCTTATATTTTAATTACTTATAGTGATATATTTGACTCCTCAAATATATGGTCCATGATATCCTCATATTGTGATCATGAAGATGAATGGATAGCCTATTATGGACATTTAGGTGAGATTATTAGTTAAAATTATAGCCTATATCATGCACTTAAATGTAATAATCTATTATGCATATCTTCTTTTTTACTCTATTTTCATTCCTGTCATGTGCCTTCTTTTTTGGTGTGAGGTGTGGCTTTTTGGTTCTTCATGATTCCTTCTAACTTTTAATTTCCCATCTTCCTTGAGTTTTTTATTGCCTCATGATTCTCATAGTTTTTACATTTATGTTTTTTTATTCTTTAATGATACCTTCTCATTCCTTTAGCCCCTTGATTTATGTTGCTTTAGACTTTCCTATTTTGATTGTTACTTCTCATTTCAAAACATTGTGTATAATTCCCAATGATAATGGATCATATATATTGAATCCTTTTTCCCTATCATGCATTGATTTATGAGGGAAGTTATAGTTTAGTTGAAATAATCATATTCTTACTTCTTTTCACTTTCACCTCTTAGCTTGTGTCTTACTTGTTGACCCTTATCTCCTTTCTTCTCATGAATTTTTCCTCTTGGCTTGCTTCCTTGTTTCCTTGATTTTGCCTCTTAGCTTGTCTCTTGATTAGTTCAATCCCTCTAAAAATCATAATAATAAAAAAACATGGTAAATTAAATAAACAATTTTTTTTTTCCTTAACTTTTAAGTTACACATGGTTACATATCATTGCTTATATACCTATGTTATATTTTAACACATACATGTTATACAGATTATTCTAATGGTATAACACATGATCATGAATTTACATCTACTCTATAGTTTCATAGTACTTACACTTTGGGCACTTTTATTTGGGTATATAACTTACTGAAGGAATTTTTTTGTGGATTTATGGTACTATCTTTCCTAATATATATTACCATATATACCTTTATAAAGTTTCATATATATATATATATATATATTTGTGTGTGTGTGTGTGTGTTTACATGATGTTTTTTTGGTTAGAATGATGTATTTTGGTTATATTGTGTGTTCCCTTACGTACCCTATGATTAATTTAATGCTTGTTTGTGTGAGCTTATTCTTATGTGTGTGCATGTCTTTTAATCTCATAGTCTCTTATATTTCCCATACAAGATCCTTTAATCACCATGTTGTGTTGTGTCCATGTGATTGATTACTTGTTAATCACTTTATATTTTTTAATGTTTATAGTTTATTTAATTCAAGGGTTACATTTATTCTATTTATCTATATGATTGTGCATGGTTACATTGATTTATTATACTATTTGATATCGTATGCTTGGTGCCATGATATATATCATACACAATAATATTTTATGGTATATTATGTTTGGTTCCTAAGTTTTCATGGTTTATACCATGTATATAATAAAGAATAATACTATTTTGTGCTTTATTAATATATCTCTCCCTTCTAGAGGTGTGTTACTAAAATTGGTCATATTACTCATACCTCTTTGTGGGTACATCAAGGCTTAACACTTGTCACATATCTCCTTTTACTATTGTTATTCCTATCACCTCTTATAAACACATAAATTTGGTATTAGACAATTGATAACATTAGTTTTGACCTACATTTGACATGTATGACTTGTACATGCATATTTGAATCTTTCTCACATTCTCTGCTAGCCATTCATCTATCTATGGGCTTGCATTCCAAAAATTTTATCATTCTTCACACTTAGAATATACATGGTTTGTGATACAATGCTCTATCATCCTATGGAGACTATCTCCATATCTTATATTATTATTTCTCCTTTCTTTGATGGTGCTAGCAAGAGTCAAACACTAGCGGTTATCAAAATGTCTCAAGTTCTTATAAATGACTATTTTTCAAATCTAACTCCCTCCCTTGAGTTGACCTACATGTTCTTCATGTTAGCTATGGAAATAAATAACCCAAATAATAAAACACACACACAAACACACACACACACACACACACACACACACACACACACACACACACACACACACACACACACACACACACACACACACACACACACACACACACACACACACACACACACACACACACACACACACACACACACACACACACACACACACACACACACACACACACACACACACACAAGATGAGTCTAAGTTATTACTACTTGAAAAATCATTTGGACATTGAGGATTACATTTGTACATCTTTGAATCATTATACAAAAGCATTCAAAGTTAAAAATACTCAAAGGAATAGTACTAAAATCTAAGTATAAACATAATTTACAATGACAAAGTTGAATGCTTTCAAGTATCTAAATCCAAATATATGAATTAAATTATAGCATAACATTATTGAGAACACATACACATATGTAGGAGGATTATATGTGGAATGATCCCTCTTAGGGGTATTGGAACATAAGAAATGCTAAACCACTCAATAGAGTGTGGGTTGGGTTATCCAATCCATATTTATAACCCCTTTCTATAGGTAAAACAAGTGTCAAAAGTGGAGCTAGGTTTTTGAGGTAAAATAAGACAAAATCAAGATATGAAAACAAGAGAAAGGGTAGGAAATTACATGGAAATCATCTTAATAGTAAAACATAATGTTTTGAGGTAGAACAAACTAAAAAAACCTATAGAGATAATTCCAATAGATAATGGATGGGATTTATTGACATAAGTGTTTGGGATTCACCAATGACATCTTAATATATTTTGAGACTTTGTTTCCTTATCCAAGCAGTCATATAACCCTTTAAAACTATTTCATATTACTTTGCATAGACATTGAGAAAAGCATAACATAATATCAACCAGGTGCCTTGTATTTCTTCCCTGCTTGTTCATTTCTATAAATAGTAACTATTATCATCAAAATTTTCACCCTTGAGGAGGTTTTTCAATCCTCCTCACTTAAGTTATAGTGTGGGAAAAATCCTAGTTTTGGGTGACCTAAAGAGTGGATTGAACCTATAGATCAGGGCTATTTACCTTGATATATCACTTAATAACTATCACTAAACTTAATAACTTACAAAGAAAAGGGAGAGAGAAATGAAATAAAACTAGAATAAAAAGGTGATGAACCAAATATGTTGACCTCTACCACACATTTTTAGATGCACGATGAGAATGAAGCTGACCTATTTATACACTACTCCTAATCTATTCCTTTTACATCGATATGTTGATATGAAGGTGGTAGATGATGATTAGGCAAGGAGGGATGATTTTTAATAGGTATAAAGGACATTAATGGAATATTTCCTCACTTAACATTTAAAATAATAATTAAGCACTTCATATGACCTACAAGAGTGAGTTTAAACTATATATAAGTGAGAGAATGAGACATCATGTCAAGGAGAACTAGATCAACACTAGACATCAATCATTCATGCCTAAACACTAAAATACAGTCATAAGAGAAGGTAAAAATAGATTTTTTATTACTTTAATGGATTATAAAATGATAATTTCTTTTCCATACTCAAGTAGAGGATCCCTTACAATGCCAAAATTAGGCATATATATAGAATAAGATGAGAAGGAGAGAGAGAAGAGGCACATGAAAAGTGTCACATCATGAAGGAGAAAGTCAAAAGTGATATAAAATACAAAATGACAATAATTAAACTATAATAAATGTGTGTTAGCTTGATACTATCTCCTTATTCATCAATGGTGGCATAGAGTGACCCTTGACCTTCTTAGATGACTCATCACCCTCATTCATGAAACTGTCCATTCTTGTTTAGGATTTAAAATTTTATGTCTTGACATGTAGAAATATTGATCATGATTATTTGATTATTCCAATGCTATCCTAGGATACTTAAATGCATCTCTCATCTTGATGACATTAAATATCTAGACTCAAGCTTCTTCAAACTGATAGGACCCTATATTTCATTGAAAATATTGTTTGATTCAAATGGAGACCAAAATTACAAGTCCATATTTCTATATTATTCTTAGTCCTTTTCTTCAAGAATATTACAATACATCTCAAACACAATTTATGGAATCATTGCACTTCTATTCAAGCCCAAAACCATCTCCAAGATTGATACACAAGTGTATTAGGTCTGTTAAGAGCTTTTGATGGCATACTTGCTTACCATTAGGTGTCTTGAAACCTATTAATGGTGTTTTAGTCATTAAAAACCTTATTATGAGTATTTATAAAAATATTACACTATCTCCTCTAGGTCATGGATGATTTCAAGGTACTCCATTATGCCTCAGTCAAATTTTATGGAAAGCTACCAAAACTTGCATTTCTAGGCCTACAACAATTAAGGCCTACAACAATTATTTATAGGCCAAGTTTAATCTCAGCCCACACGTGTAAATACCTAGCCTATTTAGGTGCCCATGAGACCTAAAAAATTCATATTTATTATTTCAAAACCAATCAAATGTATTTGAATTCATTTATAAGGCAAAAATAGTCATAGGGTCATTAAGAGGGTTTTAGGTGTGTAACCTTCTTAAGGTTGATTCATAAATATTAGGAACCTAATCTCTTGAATAATAACACAAATTTTTAGGGTATAGGTTCCATTAATATATATTAATACCATTGGATCCCATGCACTTGATCATGTGAGTTTTGATGTGCCAAAAGTTACCTCTCAAGTAGGATAGGCTTATTTGAGAGCTTGAGAAGGGTGATCTGGAATAATATGACATGAAATTACTTGGTTTTAGCCTAAAAAACATCATTTAGGTCTATGTAACCTTATATTAGGTATCAAATTTCTCTTTTAACCTATTTCATTCTTCAAACTCATTACAACCTATGTTATCCCATAATCAGGGTTTGAGAGCAATATTTTGCTAGTGACCCTAACAGTCCATTTATGTTACTGTATTCATATTTTATGGATTTACACCTTCATATGATATTTTATTAGGTTATTAAACACCTTCATTAATTTATCATTCTTCAAATTCATCCAAAATAAGCAAATTTTATTCACTTTTTACATACATGCCTATAAGTGATGTTTTAGGCCTCTTGAGTTTGGTTCTTGATAAGCTGCCTATCTTAGATAATCTGATATTTATGAATCATATTTGCTTGTGATAAATACTTATCTTAGGATCATAATTATCTATTTTCACTCCTTTTGGCTCTCCACTTGACATCACAAGTATGCCTTTCCTCAAATCTGCCCATGACAGGCCTATAGGTGATGGTTTGAATCTCTTCAGTGTTGGGCATGGAAGTTGTGGTTTATTTAGTTGGTCCTAATTTTATTATTGATAATATCAAGTATATACACATTATTCATATAAATTTTACCTTTAAAACCCATTAGATACCCATTCAACACCACACAATTAGTGTCCTCCCATTTAGGCATATGATAGACATGTAGATGGTTATTTGGCCTAATGTCTTTCTCTTCCAAGGGATCCATTCTATATGGGGACTTATGACATAAAATTTATTTTTTTAATAACCATAAAAACATTCATATGAATGAAAATATTTCATATTCTCTTCATAACTTGAGAACATAACTATAGGTGCATGACAGTCTCTTGATTGTTAGATTTGCCAAGCTGAGCTCCCCAACTAGTCTAGCCTTTTTGAGTGTTTTTGAAAAGATGAACATTTAAATAACATTTATTTTTGATCCCTAAAAATTATTATTTATTAAAAAACACTCTTAATCAACACTTTTTGGTCCTACTACCTACTATAGTTTTGTATGTGGTATTAGGCCAAACCCACCACTCCCCCCGCCCCCCCGGCCCGACGCCCCCCCCGCCCGGCGCCCCCCCCCACTTATTTTTCCCTTTTAGAGCCTAATTTACCAACTAAAACATTATGTACAAAGTGAAATATATATTTTTAATCTCTTATCCATCACTCCATAAGGTTCAAAACACCTTGGATATGCATTTAAAACCCTCATAGTCCTCCTTTCAGGTTCACATAATCCATTTAAGTTTACACATCCCATTTGAGAGCAAAGTAAGGTGAGGTCTGAGCTTTCATATATGTTTTTGAGGCTTATATTAATCCTTTAGGACCTTTAGGTAGTGATTTTGAGTTCTACCAAAGTTTACTGCATGCTGATTTGCTATAAAAGCACAAATTATGCCTGCTACATGCATTATATGCACCTAAACTTCCTTCTCTCACTGTTGGCCTAAGAAGTTTAGGATTTAAGTATTTTAGATATTTTATAAAAAAAATTAGATCATGAATTTTAAGATTCCATTCACACTCTTCATTGAATCCATTTTGGTGTCAATATTGACCAATAGGTCTGTAGACCTGTAGGTTTACAATCTTCTTTAAACTTAGATTGAAGAAAGACCCTTGTCTTCTAGGGATTTTCATTGGAAACCTCCTTGAGAATGATCTTCAAGGATATCTAAATATGTTTATTTCCTTCAATTATCTTGGATAATTAAAATAAATTCACACTTTATTAAGGTTATCTCCATCATGGCTACTAATTCTTATGATTTGACTATGCATGCATAATTATCCAATTTCCTCAAAGTACATACATTAAATGATGTAAGCATATTTTTTTGGGATATTTATGAGGTTAAATTTTTTTAAAACCACCTCATTCATTCATGCATTCATTCAATGCACCAATACACCTCACAACTTATTCAAATTGTGACTATCATATTCAAGCTAGCAAAACAAGGCTATTTGATACTATACCAGACATGAACATTAGGAAAATTGAGAGAACATGATATTACATGGGGTAAAATAATGTTCAAGAGACCATAAAAAATCATCTTCATGCATTCATTAGTATTCAGAACTCTATATTTAGAGTAAACTAACCCTGGTCGGGTTTTAAGTCTTCTTTATACACCCTTAACTTCTTGATGATTATTCATAAAGTTAAGAAGTGTAACTAGATAAATAATTACATAAATTGAAATGGAATTAAGGTCCCCTCCTTTTCCCAACATATTTGGATCCATATTTATCTCTCCTTAGAGTACCATCCGTAAACTGATTGGATTTTTGAGGCTACCAAGAAGCTCGATGGAGATTTGGATATATATTTCTCTCTCCTTTTCCTTGTTTGGATCTATAACTACACTTTTTTCTTGGATTTGGATTTTAGAAGATCATGGGGACCTTTTGAGGAGTTTTTACATTTCCCACTAATAGAAAATCTTTGTAAAAGACCTTCAAATGCATGTTTTTTTAATAATCTACCTGTTCTACCCTTTGGAACAACTAAAGATGGTGAACTAGTTGATTATCCATCTTCCCTTGACTTGTACAGAGGTGGAGTGTGAAAAAAAAATTCACACCTTTATTTCCCTACAAATATTTTAATATATCCTCATTTGGATGTTATAAAATGATACATAGGTAGTTACAAAGGGGATTCAAACATTGAAAAGTAGCTATTTAAGACATTTGGAGGATGTGTATGGACAAGTACAAGAATGATGTCATTAATTGATGTTATTTGACTTAAAAAATACCCCTATCCAAGGATAAAACCTTCATATTTGCTTTTCCTAGCAAGTATCATCTCAAAATTGAAGTATACAATGAGACTTAAGTAAATGGAATAACTTCATCTTATCAAAATTACCTTAATCTCTCAAAATTGCTTGAAAATACAATGTGAATTATTTACTAGTTATGTTCCTTGGCTAATTTGGTCAACTTTATATCATGGTTGTTATTGGAAGGGTCACCACCTTGCCTCGTTGAGCATAGTTCCACATTAACTTGATTTCACACTTAACCTTAACTTTGTCAAACCTACCTTAAATAATTATAAACACATAAATAAGACTAAAATGAATGACCATTTGATGAAAAGATAAAGTTACTTGACCTTACTACCAACTAAACCATCCTATAGGACCTTTTGAGATGCTATGAAATAAATAAAAAACAATAAAGAGGATAATTAAGCAGCTACACAAAACATGGATGTTAACAGAGGTAGTGGGTCCTAAGGCTTATCACTCCATGATCCTAGAGCTAGAGGATCCTCTCACACAAGTAAAGGCTCCTAGTTGTTAGTTTGATAAGATTTTTATTCATCATCTTGGTGTCTTTTAGGAGAAATTGCCATAGCCAATCATGAAAATTTATCTTTAGGGGAGGACCCCAACCCCTATTGTCACCATCATGATTTGGGGGAAGAGGGTCCCAACCCCTGCCATTACCTCTAGATCTAGAGGAGCCACTCAAACCACCACATGATGGGGAAAACCATCAAGGTGGTGACTGACAAGGAGAATGAATCATATGTCTAGTTTTAGAATTTTTTCAACATGGACCATGCCCTCACCTTTAGGGAGGTGTAGGATAACATGGTGGCTCAATAGGTTCACAACTAACTGCACATAGGGCATTTCCCCAATGGTAAATAAAATTTTGGAGATGATTTAGTTCCAAGAAAACTTTATCAGTCCGGCTTTGAATTTGAAGAGTAACATAAAAAAATAGTAATTTTGTTAGTAACAAAAAACTACATTCCAACTCGTCATGATTAAAACAAGCATAGTTTCTACCTTTCCACATTTGAAATAAAATATTATATTGAAGGATCTACCATAATCTATTGTATTTTACAAGAATTATATTTGATTTCCCCAAGAGAGCCATTTTCCCTGTAAAGAATTCAAGTCAAATAGGTTGAAAGAGGGAATGAATCCAACATGCAGATTGTGCATGAGATCAAAACTAAAAAAGGTACTTAAAATTCTCAGGTTGCTGACAAGCTAGGAAGATGGGGTTTAAAACCCCTAGATGCTTGAGATGGTCACCCATAGGCAAACCCTAATAAATGAGATATCATAAAAAATGAGCTTTTTGGGATCAATAATAGTAGACTACATAGTGCTAAAATGCTTAGCCCAAACCCCATGACTAGAATGGATATTCCATCTAAGGCTGAGCATTTCATCTAGAATATGCTAAGGGATAAGAACATTATAACCAAATTGAGGTGAATATCAAGTGAAAGGGGTGGTTTTAGGCCAATGCCAATCATTCCACCAAGGAACAAGGGACTTGACCCCTATTTTCTACAAATATTCATCAAGTATGGAGCCTTGAATTTATGTTATAGTCTCTACATCTAAATTATTTAAATGAAATTTATTCTTAATTTGGTACCAAGTGAGCCATGACTGATTCACCTTGTAAAAAAGATCACCTATAGTCTTCACACCTTTCTTGAATAGTCTTAGTATTTAACCCAAGGGACTAAGGCAAAGGGAGCATTGTGAAAGTTTAGGCAGGGAGACCACCAAAGAGAGTGGGAATTAATGGAGAGGCCATTCATGAAACCCTCACCAACCCAAGTAAGATGGGGCTTAAGCTTATACCATGATTTCTATAAGATTTTCAAAACAAAAGTACCCTTGATCTTGACTGGCACTAGGATAACCAAAAGGGAATGAATTCCTAGGCCTTGCCAAGCCTTTTTTCCACATGGAATCCCTAATAAATATAATGGTGAAGAATAATATTCTAGGATTCATCACCAACAAGACCTATAAAAATCCATTTAACATTGAGAGTAAGGCCATGAATTTTATTGTCCAAAAGACCTAAACAACCAACTTCCTTGGGCCAATAACATATGGTCTAAGCAACTCTATGAAAGACCTTGTGACCTTTAGAATTATCCCATAGAAAATATCTTAGGGGTTTTTCTAATTTACTATAAGTGGCATTAGAAGGGGCCTAGTAGGAAGAGTAGTAAACATGAGTAGCTGCCAAAACTTTGGAACATATTTGAAATTTGCCAGCTAGAGGTAAAGGCTTTGTGACATAGAAAGTCATTTTTTTCTCAACCCTTTGCACCACATAAGACCATAACTTAGAGGGATAATCCCAAAAATAAAAAGGGATGACAAGGAACTTAAAATATACCCCTAAAATAAGCCATTGCCATTGATATCCTTCTAGCCAAGGAGGTTTGGGACCTAGAGATTGGCAGTAACATTGAGTATTTCTCCATTGGATAGATGAACCTAAAGACAAAAAAAATATGGATACATTTCATAACATTATTAATTGAATACTCTTCTTCTTTAAGGGTGAGAAAATAATCATTTGTAAAATGGCCATTTATCAACTGTCTATCAGATTGAGGGAGGGAAATGCCTTTCACCAAACCCCTGGTAGTGTAATTAGCTAATAAGTAGATAAATCCTTTTATTGATAAAATATATAATGAAAGGGTTAAAGGGAAACTTTGTCAGATAGAATGATGAAGTTCAAATTGAGAATATTTAGTGTCATTGATTGTAATACATGCCCCAACATCTTGGAAGAGCATATTGACCATTTGAACAAATTTGGGGTCAAAACTAAGGAACTGAAGCATGGCTAGGATAAAAGGCCACTCAATACAATTATAAGCCTTATAAAAATCAATCTTGGTTAACAGAGATTTTTTATTAGAGATATGATCCCATTCCATACCTTCCCAAATAATAATGACATTATTTAAAATAAACTTGTGTTGAATAAAGCCAATTTGTTCACTTCTAACAATTAAAAGAAGGATATGTTTCACCCTAAGGGATAAAGACTTATCAATAATATTGTAGGAGATGTTGAGAAGAGTAATCGGTCTCCAATTATTGATGATTTCATTTTCACTAGCCTTGGTAATAAAATTAATATCACCCTAATTTATAAAGGGTCTATTGACTGAAATTTCACCCTAAGTCAAATTAGGTCAATGCCCCTACATATTGAAACTATTAATAAAGTCCCATAGGTTTGAAAATGACCACCATGGTATTAAATGAGGTTAAGTCATACTTTGAGGGTCACATAATATGTTCTAACCTTTGTCATACTTGTCCATTTATCTTAATGTCCTTTTATTCTAACTTTTGGTCATTTTAAGGAAATGTATGATTTTCCATCAAAAGGACAAATGTCAAGAAGTAGGACAATGTGTTTCATGTTAGAGAATGTTATAGAAAGGATTTAAAAATGAAGTTTTTCAAGTTCAATGTAAAAAGAATACGATAATCTACAAAAGGTCAATTTCATAGTTTTGTATAGATTGAAGTGACTCATCTGGCACATCTGAATGTTTCAATAAGGTGTTATGTCATCCCCACAGGTTATTTTAAGGCTCTTTTAATTTGAATAGATCAAGAATTGATTAAAACTAGTTTATCTCTCCTATCACTCCCTTAGATAACTTAGAAAGGGTCAAAAAAATTTGTTTGGTATGGATTGGAGAAGAGGATTTGGAGAGAGTGCACTTAGTGGAGGTTAGAGGTCCTTATGAGCTTCTATGGTCATAGTTAAAGTAATGGTGGCCTATGTTGTATGAAAAATCATTAGGATTTTAGTACCTAAAAATTACCTATGCAATCCTAATGGCTTAGTTTTCTCATCTAGTTAGATTTTGGAAATTGGCCTGTGTGAACCAAGTGATGTATGTAGACTTGTAGAGAATACCCATTCATATCATGTTAACTTAAATCTAGTTTTGCATGTGTGGTCATGAAAATATAGGTAGAACCATCATGTTATAGAGATTTTCTTACTATGAGTGGCTTTAGGTCAAGGATGATACATTTATTTTCAACCCCTCAGAGCATGGTTGGTCATATTTTCCATTGAAGGTTGCATTAAAGAGATTTTAAGAGTGACAGTCTAATATAGGGATAAGTATCAAATACTATAGCCACCTTTATTTTATCATAATTGAATAAAGTTTCAAAATGGAATATCTACTTTAGTTTCTCTAAAAAATGATTCTTCTTCACTGAGTGTCATCTCATAGTGAAGATCTATGGGGTTTGTGTAAACCTAATAGCTTTGTTATTTTAGCCTATGCCTAGAAGTAACATCTTAACATAAGAAGAGGTTTTTAGGTCAAGAGAAGATGATGGTAGAATGGGTTTTCAAATTAGTAAAAATATTGATGGAGATACTCAAATAAATATAATGCAATTAGGCCAAAATCAACCTAGAACAATGCAACTTACAAGTAACACCTAGTGCATTGATGGTAAAGGGATGATTATAGGGTCTCAAGGTATAAATGAGTCTATCCAGGTATGAAATGGTCCTAGTGACCTTATGAGGAACCAAAGGTGTGAATTAAAGTTCTCAAACATATATCATCACCTATAGTAATCTCTTATATTTTTTAATGAACACCTATAGTTTAAAGTGAGTACTACAGACTAGATAAGCTAATGAAAGATGTAGGTTTGGTTGATAGACATAAGATGAAGATTAAAATGTATAAATCACTCTCATAGTGATAATATCAAACTTCCATGTTATTCCCAAAGGCAAGGATGAATAGAGATATTCATAGCTAAAGGTTCTTAAGCCCTATAAAAACCTTACACATAGTCACAGGCTAAAAGCTAGTATTGGGAATTTAAAGTGTCGAGGGATATAAAAGCATGGTCAAGATTTTAAATTTGATAAAAAGGGTCAAAATGAGTTGAAATAGGATTTCATGGCATCCTTTAGCTCATATTGATAGTGGGAATACTCACTATTTTATTTCAGACCTGAGGCATTCCATAAACAATGAAATATGTAGAAATAGTGCATTGATGAGAAAAGGATGAATGATAGATCCTTGAATGACTATAGGATGATTTTAAATATTGAATTTATTATAAATGAGTTTTGAGAAGGTCCTATAGTCACTGTGAACACTCATAGGTGGTCACATACTTAGAAACATAGTCTATGCCTATTAGGCTTAAGAACTAGACATGACCATCAGGATTTTAAATTCACTCATATGATTTTAAATAATGAAAGAGACTTCATGAGAGTGGTGGGTTGATGAGACTCATTGGTTTTTAGAGAATAACCTAGATTGGCCATTTTGGCCTTAATTTATCTCAGAGGTGTCCAAAATGCATAACAACTACTCGAGAGCCAAATTATTTCACTCATATATATACATACAAGATGCATGGGGTATTAATAACTTAAGGATATTTGAGAGAGGTAATGAAACTGAAACTAGTGGCATTGGTTTGAGGGTTAAGGGATTAAACTTTATGAATCATTGTTAAGAACCTAAATGACCCAAAACCCTCATTAGATCTTGATGAGAAAGATATGAAGAGAAATTAATCCATAAGGGGTAAATTATCTTGGAAAGTGATTTATATCTATTTCAGACTCTCTCAAGATCCTCACCATTCAATTGTTATAGACCATCACTTGTATAGATAGGCCAAACTTTGTGTTTTCTACAAGAATTGAGGTGATTTAAAGGTACATAAAGGAATCAATGAGAGGAATCCATGGAGAAAGGCGTGTGGATATGTGTTTTAACTCCTCAAACACCCTTCTCACCTTAGTCATGTATTTAGACTCCTCTGCTAAGTTTATTGTTGCAGGCAGTCTTAGAAAGAATAATGAGGGTAGCTACCAAGTTGAAGATGATAATCATGGTTTTGAGTTATTTTAAGGTCTATATGATATAATATAAGATAAATAAGCTTTGATTATGTGTCTCACATCTCTTCAATGAACCCTCTTGAGCATCTATAGGTCACCTTGGTGACAAGTGTGAGAGTCTAGGCCTAGATGGCTAATGAGTGACTACAAAAAAGTAATAACAAGTGGAAAAAGATAAGGTTATCAATTGGAGGGGTGAATAATGACCTAAAACAATAATTTTTTCACCTTCCTAGGTTATTATAAATGTTTTAATGACTTATAATGTAGTTCAAGATAGATAAGTAGACTCCTTATCAAGAAGATAGTTTCAAGAAAGACAATGAAGTGTCCCTATGCCATCTTTAAGAGGATGTCATATTTTAGATTGAAACTTGTTAAAGAGAGATTCATGGGATATTTTATAACTATTTCTATTTCACTATAACTATTTGTTAAGACTTGACACTTGGCATTATGACTCTTCAATGTCAGTCTTTCTCTCTCTTCTCCTATTGCTCTATATATTGAAGCCATTTTGGATTTGTAAGAAATCCACAATTGGTATGGTAAAGCCCTACTCGTTTAAATCTTGTTTTGTCTTTTAATAAAGTTATTAAGCTATTTTTCCCTCTAAAATTATTTCCTAAATATTTTAAGTAGTTTATTTGGATGACAAGTGATGATTGTTTCTCCTTGATTCCATTATGCTCTTGCATGTTTTGTGTAAGTAATATCTCTTTGAATAGGTATAATAAAGTTTAAATGTTTTTTAGGTGTCTTTGAAGTGTGAAGGATATTATTAGTGTCTAATAACAAACTTCCTATTCACCTACCTTTAAAAATTCATATCAATCTACCTCAATATAGAAACACTTATGCTAGTAGAACCTTGAGTTGAGATCAATTTTAGCAATCTACCTTTATGGTACAAGTTTCAAGTATGTTTATATAGATATTATTGGTGTATAAAATTCATTAGTGTATATTAATTTTATGTTTAATTATTCCATTTTCACCCCACTAAGTCATTAGTCTAGTGTAGTTGAGAGACTCAATAGTTAGATCAAGGGAGCTAGCCCATAATCTAGAAATCTATCTCTTGTAGCAATATGTATATACTTAGAGATAATTCTATGTTATCCTAAATTTGAGAAGGGATGATTGAATTATATAAGGTAAAAATTTGGGATATAATAGGTCCCAAAGAATTATTTAAAAAAACTTTAGAATATACCTTGTGCAAATCAGGGCCTATGGTATCCCAAAGAGTTTGGTAGAACTCACACATGAAACCATCAATTCCTAGAGCTTTGTCAACTATCATCTACTTAACTGCCTCATGGAATTAATTGAGAGATAAGTGCCTATAATAGGTAATCCTTTGGGAATATGAAACTTTATAAGGAAAAACCTAAAGGCATTAATGGAGAACTACTTCTCTTTCTAGAGAGGAGACATAAGCTGAAAAAACTCTATGGTAGTGATGAGAAAAATCTTGAAGAATGTCAGGAAGTTTGCTAGGCCAAGCATTTCCTTCCTTGATAGCTTTAATTCTATCATTAGCTCTCCTAAAATGGAGAAGGGTAAAGAATTCCTTAGATACATTGTCTCCTATTTTCAACCAATGCATATGAGCTCTTAGTTGAGCTCTTTTGGATTTGTGGGCCTCCTCTAATTGAATCTTGTGACACCAATGGGCCACTTGAGTTTGAATTTTTATATTAAGAGAAGATAGTTCCATCTCTTATGAGACCTAGAGATACTCATGGTTTGTAGCATTATACAAATGCTATCAAAAAGAGGTCACTTATTTATTATAGATCTGAAGAAGGGTGGAAGTGTGAGTAAGATAATTCAACCACCATGTTAGAGATTTGTTAATGATGTCTTCGTGATGTCATGGAGGTTACCTAGAGAGTGGATGAAGTTCCTTGATAGTCTACATGATGATGAGAAAGTGTGCAATGTACTTGTCCTAGTATGCTTTAAGGATGCTTGGTTGATCTTTAGTTATGGCATAGTTTCAGCTGATTAGGGATGATGCTAAGGTATTGAGCATGTGTAAGGGGTCCTATCAATGGTAAAGGATGATTGTAGAGCTTGTGTACATGAGTTTTATTCACATATCTCATCATTGTTCTCATTTAGACATTTTGGGTCCAATGGTAAAAAATATGAGTAGGTAGTTTGATGAAATCACCATTGCCATGTGTGGATGAGTCAAGGGGAGTTGGTCATATGGTTTTGATCACATTTGTCCCTAGTTTCTATGTGATAAATCTTAGGTCATGCACCTAAGCGTAGTCAAATATATGTGGGTACAAATTTGGGTTCTTAGGCATTGTGATAGTGTTTTTTATATTCAAATAGAGTTGAATAAGCATGTTGATGATGTCAGCATTCACATGCATGGAGGTTTCAAGAGTAAATGGTCACATGGGTTTGCTTAGTTTTATGCCTAGTTATTATGTACTAAATATTAAGTCATGTGCCTAAACATGATAAAAGATATGTAAGTGCAAATTTGGGCTCTCAAGTAGTTTGACATTATTTTCCCATACTTAGCCAAGGCAAGAAAGATTTGAGTAAGAATTTTGGTGATGACATATCTCAAAAATGTGGATGTTTTAGAACAAGATGATCATATGGTTTTGTTTAGTTTTGAGCCTAGTTTATTTACACTAAATTTTAGATCATACACCAAAGCACATCAAAAGATATGCATGTGTAAAGTTGGCCTTCCAAGAAATTCTTAACATTGTTGGCTTTGCGATAGAAAAATATGAGTGAGAAGATTAATGGCATTATATCTCACACATGTAAAGGCTTTAGGAATAGTTTGACAAATGGTTAGATTCTCCTATGTGAGGAGATCATATGGTCCAAATTTGAGAACATGTAAGTGAGCGAGGTAAAATTTATTGAGGTTCAAAGTTGGCTTCTCAAAAAAATTGTAATAATTCCCATAGTCAATTTTTCATAAGGTAAATTTTGAACATCATCGACAAAGTGTGTTTCTCTAAGATGTCAAGAAGTAGCGAAATGGTGCCAAATGTTTAATGTTTAACATTATGTAAAGATAAAGATCAAGTTTCTTCTAAGGATCAAAGGTGAGTAGGTGTTCATATAGATAGAGACAAATGTTGAATATGAAAGTCAAGAGGTCAAAGTGATAGTTGTTTATCATTGTTAAAGACTCATCTACGTATAAGAGATCGATAGAGCACATGAGGTTAAAGTTTCTAGATTGTATGAGATGAGGTCAACATGTTCAAAGTTTAACATTTGACATTGGTAGACTATGTGTTAAAGGTCAAGCTTCATACAATAAGATAGATGGTGTGTGTTTAATATGAGCAGCGAGGACTCGAGATGATAATATGGTGTTTGAGGTTTAACTGTGACCATTTGAATTCAAATATTTGAATTTAAATAAGGAAAAAACTAGTCTGTGGTTTTTGGACCATATATTTTGATCTAGGATAAATTTGTTTAAAGTCACATTTAGAAATATAAATTTGAAGGTTTGAACTTATGTAAAAACAAAGATATTGAGCTCTAAAGTTGACTGTGTGTTTAACTGTGTTCTATAAGTAACCCATTAAGGGTATTTGAGCTCATTTTGATGTTGTTTCGATATCTCATGATGAATCAGCTATTATAACATGTTATACACTCTATAAGGATTATATGTGTGCATTTTTAAGGTTTGATCAATCATATTTAGTATAATAAAAGGTTTACAAGTCAAATGTGTATTCCTTTATGGTGATTGTGTGTACATAATGTTGTTTGAGTAAATTATGTTTAAGTAGAAGGGTACTATGATGATTTTTGGAACTTAAGGAGGGCCTATAGATCATGTGCCATGGGTTCATGAGTTGGAAAGTGTTCTTGTGATTATTATTTTTTTTAAAAAGTGTCAAAAATGTGAATGGGTCTCCATTGGCCCTAAAAGGGACCTAGGCTTATTTGAAAATGGATTGTGCTTAAGTGTGACCCATATGAGATGCCTTGAGGGTGAAGGCATGTATTGTGGCCAATAAGGAAATATTATGATCTTGTTAATTCATGATTTCTCTATAAATGGTGAAACCAAATGTGTTGGTTTCTAGGGTTGAGTAGAATACTTGTGATTGATACTTGGTGAGACTAGTGCAAGGTGTATGTGAGAATTGTAGAGCAAAGGAGAGGTAGAGTGCCCAATTGATGAGTTGAGTAGTTTAAGACAATGTGTATGAATTTTAGGTCATATTTATTATGTTTTAATATTTTTATTGTAAGTTGAGGATATGAAAAGAGGTCTGTGTATGCATATGAGGTAGTTTGAGTGAAGAAGGAGAGATATTGTGACATGCCTATGTGAGAGGCTTGTATGAGATAAAGAGAAAGTTTATGTAGGGGTTAGATAAATAGAGATCCCTCATTAGTTGTTGAAGACATTAGTTATAAGGTGGAGGTGTTCACTTCAAGGAATGTCTAAAGGACTTGATCTTCCTTAGGGGTAGTTGCTCCTTGTGAAACATGTGTTTCACTAAATGCCTTTGGTTAGGAGGATTTGATAAAGGTTTTCTAGTCTAAATGAGTTGATTGGGATCTTGTTTGTAATTTATTATAAGATAATAGTCCATGTGTTTCAATATTGACAGTGGGTTTTATTCCCCATGAGGGTTTCCCATAGGAACTGTGTGTTATGTGTTTGATCTTGTGTATGCATTAAATGAATGAGCTCTCTTGTTAATGTTGCTTGATCAAGTTGATATATGTTTATTTTTTAATAGTTTGAAAGGACTGTAATTATAATTGAAATATCTAGGCTCAATGATTCACGCCCCTTCTTAGTGATTGTACCTTCAATAATTGGTATCAGAGTAGGTCCTTTGGTAAAGGCTTGATAGCTTAAAGGTGATCCAAGGTATAATATGGGTAGTCATCAAGGAGGTTTATGTACGAAGCAAGTATTGATGTTAAATAGATCTAATTATGCTTTTTGGAGTGAAAGAATAAGGGTATACATTATGTCTCTAGGATTTGATGTATGGCAATCTATTGTGGATGGTTATGTTGTTCTTACTACTCCTCCATATAGTGTTGCAAACAAGAAGTTATTTGAGAACAATTCCAAGGAAATTAATGCCATCACTTATGGTCTTACAAAGACTAAGTTAACTAAGGTAATACATTTTAAATATTCTAAAGAGATATGGGACAAAATGCAAATCATTTATGAAGGAGATTCAAAGGTCAAGCTTGCTAAGTTGTAGACTCACAGAAGACAATTTCAAAGTCTCAAGATGAAGGAAGAAGATTCTGTGGCATCCTTTCTTCAGAGAGTTGATGAGATTGTGAACATCATCAAAAGTATTAAAGAGAACCTTGAAGAGGTTACTATTATTCAAAAGGTTTTAAGGTCTCTATCTGGAAAGTTTGATCTAAAAGTATCAGCTATAGAATAAAGTCATGATCTTACTCTATTGAAAATGGATCAATTACATGTCACCCTTACTACCTATGAGATGAGGAAGAATGATGATATCCCACCAAAGAAGGAAATAACTTTCAAGATTGAAATGAAGATAAAGAAGAAGTTCCAAGGTAAGAAATCCAAAGAGGATGACATTTATGATATAGATGAGGATGAACTAATTGCTTTGATTTCAAGGAAATTGAAAATAGGTTCAAGAAAATATAAGGGTAAACTACCCCTCAAATGCTTCAATTGTGGAGAGGTAGGACATAAATACAAGAAGGATGATGATGAATATCATGATCAAGGTCATAATGATGGAAATAGATCATTCATGTATAATAAAAGAAAATATGGATTTAGAAGGTTTGACAACAAGAAGTACTTCAAGGACAAGAAGAGTTTTTACACCAAAGAAGATTGCAGCTCATCAAATGAGAGTGAAGTTAGTGACTCAGAGTATGATCATGAAGATGATGGTTCTACTGAAGATGAATTCCTATTCATGGCTAAAGAAGGGAGTTGCTCTCATTTAAATGAGTCTACTTGTAGTGATTTAGATGATGATGAAAATGAGGTGGACTATGAGACTGCTTTGATAAATGCTCTTGAAGAACTAAAGATTGAAAATAATATTAACAAGAAGATGAAGTCTCAACTCAAAAACTATGAGGAATAATTTAGTATATTTGAGGAAAGAATGTATGAAAATACCAAGAAACATGTGTTGAGTTGTGGAGCTAAAAGCTTCACTAATGAGCTAATCTGGAGGTTGCTGGGCTTACACAGTAACCAACATCAATCAGAACCAACCGACATTGGTTAGGGGTTGACCGGCATTAGTCATAACCAACCAACATCGGTTAGTGGTCGGCCAACATCGGTCATCTTTAGACTGACACCAAATTCTGTGTGTTTCCAAAATTGCTATTTTTAGGAGAACAGTTAGTTTGCATGTAAAGACTAAAATTAGTCTTGAGTCTATTTTTCTAATTATTGTTTGATTTTCAATTCTATTTAAGAGACCCATGGGGCAGTATTGTAATTTGAGCAAGATCAAGAAGATCTGCAAGAACAATTCAGTAATTGAGTTGATTATAATTGATTGAGAGAGAGAGAGAACTCTTGAGGGAGAATTACTGTACATCTATGAGGTGTGAGGAGAGAGAGAGATTTCTTCATTTTATTTCCTTCTAGAAGAGTTTAATACAAGATTGGTTGTTTCTTGTATCTCTTAATATTTGTTGTTTCTGATTTCTAGTTACTTATTACTTCTGATTTCAATTTCGTGTTTAGTTGCTTATACAAAAGTAATCAATTATACTCTAAGATCCTAACAATTAGTATCAGAGCTATGTGTATACACTAACAACTGGTATCAGAGCTATGTGTATACACTAACAATTGGTATCAAAGAGTGTTAGTGTTTGTTGATTATAGAATTCACTCACAGGGGTTTCTGATTGAGTGGGAGCAAAGCAATGGTAGAAGAAAGTAAGCTAAGAATAGAGAAATTCAATGGTAAGAATTATCAATTATGGAGGATGCAGATTGAAGATTATCTGTATCAGAAAGATTTGTATTTGCCATTGGGTGGGGTTTCAAAGAAGCCCATAGATATGGAAGATGAAGAATGGAATGTTCTTGATAGAAAGACTCATGGATCTATAAGGTTAAGCTTGGTAGCTTCTATGTTTTCCAACTTATCACAGGCAAAGACAATGGTAGAGTTAATGGATACTTTGGAAAATTTATATGAAAAACCCTTAGCTTCGAATAACGTATATCTTAAGAATCAATTATTTAATTTACAAATACAAGAAGGTGGATCTGTATCTAGTCATCTTAATGATTTCCATACAATAGTAAATCAGTTAAATTCAGTCAAAATATTTTTTGATGATGAAATTAAGGCTCTCTTAATCTTATGCTCTTTACCTAAAAGTTGGCATAGTTTGGTAATGGCAGTTAGTAATACTGCATCTGCTTCAATTATCTTGAAAGTTGATGATGTTGTTAGTGTAATCTTGAATGAAGAAATTCACAAAAAAAGCACAGGGGAAACATCAGGTAATGCTTTAAGTGTTGAAAGTAGGGGAAGGCAAAGAGAGAAAGGAAAGCAAAGGAAATCAAGGTCAAAGATGAGAAGTAGATCCAAATCTAGAAATGGAAGAATAACCTGCTAGAATTGTGGAAAGAAAGGGCATGCAAAGAAAGATTGTTGGTTGAAGATAACAAAAAAAATTAGCATGAAGGTAATAAAGAAGCAAAAGTTGTAGGTATTATTGCATAGGATGCTCTTATATTTTCTTTGGATAATAAAGTAGAATCATGGGTTTTAGATTCTAGTGCCTCTTTCCATGCAACCCCAAATAGAGATTTTTTCAATGATTATGTCCATGGAGATTTTGGAAAATTTTATTTAGGGGATGATGAGCCTTGTAAAATTGTTGGCAAAGGAAAAGTGTAGCTGAAATTATAGAATGGCAACACATGGGTGTTGAAGGATGTCAATCATGTACCCATCCTAAAGAGGAATCTGATTTCTATAGGAAAGTTGGGTGATGAGGGTTGTATAGTAACTCTCACAGCTGAATCTTGAAAAGTTTCCAAGGGTGCACTTGTATTAGCAAAAGGTAAGAGAGTAGGTACACTTTATCTATCGACTTGTATTACTAATTATTCTCCTTCTATTTTATCTACTTCAGATGTAGATGCAAAGTTGTGGCACTGTAGGCTTGGTCACATGAGTGAGAAGGGAAACAATGTTCTTAAGTCAAAAGGTAAGCTTTCAGATTTGAAAAGCACAGATCTAGATTTCTGTGAGCATTGTATTTTTGGGAAATAGAAGAAAGTGAGGTTTCTCAAAATTGAGTCAACAAAGAAGAAGCACGGGGACCAACTCAGGTAGCTTCTATTGAAGGATCATAGTATTATGTTTTTTTCATTAATGATGCTACAAGAAAGGTATGGGTTTATTGCACAAAGAGGAAATTTGATGTTTTTGACACATTTAAGAAATGGAAAGCTTTGGTTGAGAATGAAATAGGTTTGAGATTGAAGTGCCTTAGATCTGACAATGGTGGTGAGTACTGCAGCAATAAATTCAATAGTTACTGTTCTATGAGTGGAATACACAGGGAAAGGATGGTTCCAAGGACACCTTAGCAAAATGGAGTTTTTGAAAGGATGAATAGAACAATAATGGAGCGTGCATGGAGTATGAGGTTGCATGCTAGTTTTCCCTTATAGTTTTGGGCAGAAGCTGTAGATACTGCAGTTTACCTTATTAACAGAGGACCTTCTACTACACTGGATGGTGGAATTTCAGAAGAGGCTTAGACAAGTAAAAAGGTAGATCTTTCATTTCTCAATTTTTTTGGTTCTGAAGCTTTTGTGCACATTGATAAAGAAAATAGAAAGAAGCTGGATGCTAAATCTATGTGGTGCACTTTCATTGGTTATGGTTTTGGAGATTTCAGATTCCAGTTGTGGAATTTAGAAACTAACAAAATTATTAAAAGCTGTGATGTAGTTTTCAATGAGAAGGTGATGTATAGTGATTAGCTCAAGAGGCTAAATAATTTTGAGCAGGGCAATCTTGATTTGGAAGAGGTTATGATCCAAAATGAGCTAATGGGTAAAAATCATCACTCATATAAAAACATAGAGACCGACATCGGTCAGGTGAAAATTGATGTCAGTCAGGTGGAAATCGACATCAGTCAGCTAGAATTAACATCAATCAGATGCAAACTGACATCGATCAGAGATGACTAGGATTGGTCACTATTAGAAGAAAATTTGGGCAGACAACAAGTTGTAAATGAGTCTCAAATGCCCATAAGGAGGTCTAAAAGGGTAAGTAAACCTCCAATTCATTATTCCCCTTCTTTATACTACTTTTTTCTTACTGATGGTGGAGAACCATAAAGTTTTGATGAGGCAATGCAGGTAGAATCCAAGAAATAGTGGGAGCATGGCATGAATGAGGAAATTGATTCCTTGGAAGAGAACCATACATGGGATTTGGTTGAGTTGCTAGCCGAAAAGAAAGCACTGAAAAACAAATGGGTATACAGGTTGAAGGAAGGAGAAAATGGACAAATGAGACATAAGTCCAGGTTGGTAGTAAAGGGATTTGCACAGAAACCAGGTATTGATTTTGGTGAAATTTTTTCTCTTGTAGTAAAGATGACTTCTATTCAGACTATATTGTCTTTAGTTGCTATTGAGGATTTGCATCTTGAGCAGCTTGATGTTAAGACATCATTTCTTCATGGAGATTTGGATGAAGAGATATATATGGATTAGCTGGAAGGTTTTGAGGTCAAAGGTAAGGAGAAACTTGTGTGCAAGTTGAAGAAAAGCTTATATGGTCTTAAGCAACCTCCAAGACAATGGTATTTGAGGTTTGATAGGTTTATGACAGAGCATGGCTTTAGTAAATGTCAATCTAACCATTGTGTTTATTTTAACAGATTGGATAATGGTAGTTATATTATCTTGTTACTGTATGTAGATGATATGCTTGTTGTAGGTTCACACATGCAGAAAATTATTGAGCTTAAGGTAAAATTTGCTCACACATTTGCCATGAAGGATTTAGGAGCAGCAAAGAAAATCCTTGGCATCAGTATTAAGAGAGATAAAAAAAATCACAGTTTGATTTTGTCTTAAGAGGATTATGTGAATAAGGTGTTGGAGATGTTTTATATGCAGGATGCAAAATCGGTAAGCACACCTATGGCTGGACACTTCAAGTTGAGCAAAGAATAGTGTCCTAAATCACATGATGAGGTTGAGTACATGAGTAGAGTTCCATATGCTTCAGCAGTTGGGAGCTTGATGTATGTAATGGTATGTACTTAACCAAATATTTCCCGAGTAATGGGAGTTATCAGCAAGTTTATGGCCAATCCAGGAAAGGAACACTGGAAA
This sequence comes from Torreya grandis, assembly GCA_037957365.1. Lineage (NCBI taxonomy): Eukaryota > Viridiplantae > Streptophyta > Pinopsida > Cupressales > Taxaceae > Torreya > Torreya grandis. Next base: position 1,125,383 of record JARHVA010002015.1, read on the forward strand.
GCAGTTCAGTGGATTCTCAGATATCTGAGATGGACTAGTAGTAGGCATTTATGTTATGGAGGGTCAAACACTTCTCTACATGGGTATGTAGATTCGAATATGGTAGGTGACTTGGATGGTAGGAGAAGCACCACAGGATATGTGTTCACTATTGGTGGAATGGCGGTTAACTGGATTTCAAAGTTGCAGAAGGTTGTTGCCTTGTCTACTACAAAGGTAGAATACATTGCAGTCACAAAGGCTAGTAAGGAAATGATTTGGATGACTCGGTTCATGGAAGAGTTGGGAAAGGAGCAAGAGAGTTGCATATTGTACAGTGATAGTCAAAGTGCAATTCATTTGGCAAAGAATTCAGCCTTTCATTCAAGAACCAAACATATACAGCTTAGGTACCACTTCATTAGATAATTATTAGAGGATGGATAGTTGAAGCTGGAAAAGATCCATACGGATAAGAACCCTGTTGATATGTTAACAAAGTTGGTAACAAAGGAGAAGTTGAATCTTCATTCAAATTTTGTTGGTCTTCAAGATTGAACTTGAAGAGGGAGAAACAAGCTAGAGATGTTTAGAGGATGTTGCTATACAAGTACAGGTGCAGTTATTTATCTCCAAGTGGGAGATTGTTGAGTTATGGAGCTCAAGCTTCACTAATGAGATAATTTGGAGGTTACTAGGTTTACACAGTAATCGACATCGGTTAGAACCAATCGACATCAGTTAGGGGTCGACCTGCATCGGTTAGAACCAACTAACATCGATTAGGGGTTGGCCGGCATCGGTCATCTTCAGACTGACACCAAATTTTGTGTGTTTCCAAAATTTCTATTTTTAGGAGAACAATTAGTTTTCATGTAATGACTAAAATTAGTCTTGAGTCTATTTTTTTAATTATTGGTTTCTTTTCAATTATATTTAAGAGACCCATGGGGTAGTATTGTAATTTGAGAAAGATCAAGAAGATCTGCAAGAATAATTCAGTAATTGAGTTGATTGTAATTGATTGAGAGAGAGAGAGAGAACTCTTGAGGGAGAATTACTATACATCTATGAGGTGTGAGGAGAGAGAGATTTCTTCATTGTATTTCCTTTTGAAAGAGTTTAATACAAGATTGGTTATTTCTTGTATCTCCTATTATTTGCTATTTTTGATTTCTAGTTACTTATTACTTCTGGTTTCAATTCTGTGTTTAGTTGCTTATACAAAAGTAATCAATTATACTCTAAGATCTTAACAACATGAAGATATGATCAATCATCTTAGTTGTCAATTAAAAATTATATCTACAAGCTTGAAAGATAAAGAAGATAATTTATCAAGGTATATTTCTGAGATTTTATCTTTGAAAGATAAGTTAGAGAAGTCTACAAGTAAGGTGAAATCATTTGTCAAATTTGATAAGAGTTTTAATGATCTGGAAAATCTCATAAATAGTAAAAAGTTAGCTAGTGATAGTTTTGGATTGGGTTTTAATGAAGATTCTAAAGTTACTTCTCAAATTGACATGAATGCCAAAAAGAGCAAGGTGGATCAACCTTTGAAGACAAATCATTAGATAAGGAATGAAGGTGCTAGCAGAATAAAGATAAATCAGATCAGACAACCAAATGCCATGAGATATGAAAATTTCAATTGTTACTAATATAATTGTAATTAGTTTGGGCATAGAGATAGAGAATACAGAAGACATGTTAAAAATGAGTTTTCATGGGACTATGATGGGGGTCATCAGTCAAAGGAGTGATCAAGGTTAAGTGCTTCAATTATATTAATGGACACTTTGCTAGGTATTGCTCAAATAAGGAAAGGCAAGGTAAGTCTTTTTAAAAAAGAGTAGTTTGTTTCAGTTGTCATGACATTGGACACATTAATAGTTTTTGTCTAAACAAGGTAAGACAAGCTAAGTTTCCATCAAGGAGTATGGTTTTATACAACTGTGAATACAGAGGTCACATTGCTAGATTTTGCAAGCAAATGTTGTTAAGTCAAAATAAGTTCAATTAGGATCCAAGAGTGCAAGAAAAAAGGAAAGTTAGCTCATGGAAACCAAAAATAAGTCATGATGAGTCTAAAATTCTATGTAATCTATTTTCTAAGGTAGAGAATGCTATAGAAGGATGAGAGTGCCAAGGGCTCTCATTGTTTGCTCATGTTGAGAATGAAGAGACCAAGCTCAAAGAGAAGACCAAGGTACTTGATTAGGCTAGTTTTGAGGCAAGTATGGGTCCAAGTGAACATCTTATTATTACTAAGAATTTTTCATGCATAGTACATCAGTTATTTATGCCTAATAATAAGGTTCTAATATGAAAGGCTAATTCTTCAAATTAAAAGGTATGTCAAGATTCCATAGTTGCCCCATGTGTTGTCAATTCTATCTTAGAAGAGAAGGAAAGTGATATAGAAAAGGAACAAGTTATAATAGTTCAAACTAAGAAGAAGAACAAAAAGAGAAAGAAGTCTTATATCTATAAGAGGATTCCAGTGGTTACTGAGGAGATGTGGGCCACTCTTGGCTTCATTTTGTTTTAAGCATTGTGGTGCAAAGGATGTCTTTGTCTATGCTTCTTAAGAGACTCATTTTATTAGAGAAGCAAGTGTTGATATGGTGTGTTTCATATGATACTAGAAGGCTAGAGATGAGTCTTTTTAGTTGGAGTAGGTATGTCCAAGTGGAAGAGATGTTGTGGTAATGCAAGAGTTATGTCATAGCTATATTTGGTCAGTTTGTAGGGTTGGATTGATGTTTTTCAAGTGGAAAAGGAGGATTTGTGTTTTGTCAAGATGATATTTTTTCTTAAAAAGGTCTGTTGAACCTTTTCTAGCATGTTCTAGGTGGTTTTGTGGTCTGCGGGTTTGTTGAAGTCAAATTGGAGATTTTTGTTTGTTCTTAGGTTTCCCTGTTTATGCTTAAGAGTATGTAGGTCCTAAAATAGGTTATAGGATGTATGGGTTACCAAATATGTGGTTGCTCATATTTTATTCCATAAGTTTGTAATGGTTATCTCCAAGTGTACAAGAATTTTTAGAGGTGGATGTTGACTAGAAGATGTTGTGTTGACCTTATTTATTTTGAGATTCTAGGGTTTTGTAATATCTTTAAAAAGTGGTTTGCCTTGTGATTTGAGATATGAGGCTTATTAATAAGTTTAATGGGATAAATGGGTCATCAAATCAATATTTATATAGATATTAAGGTTTGTGGTTTTCATATTGTTCATGTTTTTGTCAAGATGAAGCTAATTGGCAAGTTGGTTTGTGAAGGAAGTATGTTATAGAAATTGAGATAGTTGTTTCAAATTTGTGTGCTTGAGGGGGAATATGATATTTCTATAGATATGAAGTTTCAAGTCTTGAATATCTATCTTATAAAATTTACGAGCTCTTTAAGTTTCAGGTAGGGTTATAAGGAGACTAGACATGCCTAGTGAGAAGAGTGTTTTTTGTTAAGTTTTTCCAAAAGAGAAAGGTAGGTGTATTTCAAGAAGTTTTATTAGGTTATTTTTTAGCGTGTTTTTTAATTAATGAGTGGCATGAAGTTCTGTTCGTGGTTTTTCATGTGTGTGAAGATCTGAAGATGCTCAAGTGATGCAATGGATTATAAATATTAGGGGAAGTCCCTCTCAAATATTTCTTGGTGAGTCCCATAAAATTTTATTTATTTTGTGTGTTATTTCTTCATTTGTTGTAGTTCCTGGTTGAAGAGAGTGTTGGCATGGAGCAAGAAAAAGGTGTCAAGATAAGAACAAGTAGGCTAAAGGTAAAGGGGAGTTTGTATCATCTTTATAAGATGGTACTTTCCTATTTATATTCTTTTTAGGTCCTTAGGATTATTTGGTACCCACTTTGTCATTGTGTCAAATGGGGATAAATTTCCTATTGTGAGAGTGCTTAAGGAGAAAGAAGGTGAGATGGATGATGTTTGTTGACATCAATGACAAAGGGGGATATTATTGGAGAGTTTTTAATGATGTAGTGGTGATGTCATGGAGGTGCCTTGATGGGTGGATGAATTTATTTGATATTATAATTGACAATGCCAAAGTGTACAATGTGTTTGTTCTAGTATGCTTGAAGGATGCTTGATTGATCTTCAATTTTGGCATGGTTTGAGATGATTAGGTATGAGTCTAAGGTATTGATCATGTGTAAGGGGTCCTATCAATGGTCAAGGATTATTGGAGAGCTTATGGCTATGAGTGGTATTTACCCAATTCATCATTGTTCTCATCTAGACATTTTGGGTCTAATGGCAAAAAATATGATTAAGTAGTTTGCTGACATCACCATTACCATGTGTGGATGAGTCAAGGGGATTCAATCATATGGTTGTGATCACATTAGTCCCTAGTTTCTATGTAATAAATCTTAGGTCATGCACCTAAGGAAAATTAAATATATGTGGGTGAAAATTTAGGATCTCAAGCATCTTAACAATGTTTTATATGTTCAAATAGAGCTGAGTAAGCATGTTCATGATGTCAAAATTCACACACATATAGGTTTTATGAGGAAATGGTCACATGGATTTTTTAGTATTGTGCCTAGTTATTATGTGCTAAATCTCAAGTCATGTGTTTAAACATGATAAAATATATACAAGCACAAATTTGGGCTCCCAAGTAGTTTGACATTATTTTCCCATAGCCAAATTTACATAAGGCAAGAAAGATCTGAGTAATCATTTTGGTTATGGAATATATTACATGTGTGTATGTTTCAAAACAATATTATCATATGGGTTTATTTAATTTTGAGCCTATTTTATTTACAATAAATTTTAGATCATGCACCAAAGCATGTCAAAAGATATGCATGTGCAAATTTTTCCTTCTAGGAATTCTTTGACATTGTTGGCTCTATGATAGAAAAATTTGAGTGAGAAAACTAATGGCATTATATCTCACACATTCAAAGGATTCAATTTTAGTTTGACACATGGTTGGATTTTTCTATGTGAGGAGATCATATGGTCCAATTTTGAGAACATGCAAGTGAGTGAGGTAAAATTTATTAAGGTTTAAAGTTGGCATCTCAAAAAGATTGTAATGGTTCCAATACTTGGTCAATTTTACATAAGGTAAATTTTGAACATCATTGATGGATCAAATTTCTCCAAGATGTCAAGAAGTAGTGAGATGGTACCAAATATTCAATGTTTAATGTTGTGTAGAGATAAAGATCAAGCTTCTTCCAAGGATAAAAAATGAGCAGGTGTTTGTAAAAATAGAGATAAATAGTGCATATTAAATTCAAGAGGTCAAAGTGATAGTTCTTTAGCATTGTTAAAGACTGAGCTACATATAGGATATTGATAGAGTGCATGAGGTCAAAGTTACTAGATTGCAGAAGATGAGGTCAACATGTTCAAGGTTTAATGTTTGACATTGGTAGAATATGTGTTAAAGGTCAAGATTCATTTAATAAGATTAATGGTGCATGTTTAATCTGATCATCGAAGACTTGAGATGATAGCATGGTGTTCTAGGTTTAACTGTGATTGTTTGAATTCAAATATTTGAATTTAATAAATGGAAAAATTGTTCTATGATTTTTAGACCATATCTTTTGATCTAGGACAAATTTTCTCATGGTGTAAAAATAAAAGTGGTAGAGGACTTAAGGTAAATTTTAAATAATAAATTTGAAGGTTTGAATGTATGTACATGCAAAGATATTGAGCTCCAAATTTTACAATGTGTTCGATTATGTTTTGCAAGTAACTTGATAAGGGTATTTGAGCTCATTTTGATGTTGTTTCAATATCTCATGTTGAATTAGATATTGGATCATGTTTTATACTCCATAAGGATGTTATGTATGCATTATTAAGGTTTCATCAATCATATGTAGTATAATCAAAGGTTTACAAGTCGAGTATGTATTCATTCATGGTGACTGTATGCACATAATGTTGTTTGAGAAAATTATGCTTAACAAGAAGGGTACTATGATGATTATTGGCACTTAAAGAGGACATATAGATAATGTGACATGGGTCCATGATTTGGAAAGTGTTCTTGTGATTCTTATTTTTCTTGAATAAGTGCCAAAAAGGTGAATGGGTCTCCATTGGTCCTAAAAGTGACTTAGGACTATTTTAAAATGGATTGTGCTTAAGTGTGACCCATATGAGATGCCTTAAGGGTGGAGGAATGTATTTTGGTCAACAAATAAATATTATGATCTTTTTAATTCATGATTTATCTATATATGGTGAAACTAAATATTTTGGTTTCTAGGCTTGAGTGTAAGACTTGTGAGTGAAACTTGGTGAGACTAGTGTAAGGTGTATGTGATTGTGGAGAAAAGGAGAGATAAAGTGAAAATTTGATGAGTTAATGAGATAAGTAGATTGATTACTATGTTTATTACTTATAGGTCATATTTATGATGTCTGAATAGTGATATTTTAAGTTGACGATATGCGAAGAGTTCTATGTATGCATATGAGGATAGTTTGACTGAAGGAGAGAGATTGTGGCATGCCTATGTGAGAGGCCTATATGAGATAGAGAGAGAGTTTTTGAAAGGGTTAGATAAATATATATCCATCATTAGGTGTTTAAGACATTAGTTCTAAGTTAGAGGTGTTCACTTCAAGGAGGGTCTAAAGGACTTGATCATCTTTAGGGGCAATTGCTCCTTGTGATATAGGTATTTTACTAAATGCCTTTAGTTAGGAGGATATGATCAAGGTTTATTGGTATAAAGGAGTTGAATAATCTCTGATTTTTAATTTATTATAAGATATTAGTCCATGTGTTGCAGGATTGAGAGTGGGTTTTATACTCCATGAGGGTTTCCCATAAGAACTATGTGTTATGTGTTTGATCTTATGTATGTATTGAATGAATGAGTTCCCTTGTTAATGTTGCTTGATCAAATTGATATATGTTTATTTTTTAATATTTTGAAAGGACTAAAATTGTAATTGAAATATTTGGGCTCACTGATTCACCCCCCTCTTAGTGATTGTACCTCTAACACACCACTAGATCCAGCTAGTGTTCCCGCTTTTCGGGGAGCCAGATTCCAAATTCATATAATATGCCCCACTATTATTTCATGTTTAATATGAGTAATATTGAGATAAAATTGAGGGTAAGTAGGCTTCAATTGAGGTTTGGTCCACTCAAGATTCAATCAAATAGGGTGATGATCTAATAATAAATTATTGGGGATGACCAACACTGGATAGTCATGCATCGGGGCAAAAAAAGAGATCTTGTTCAACTAGAAAAGCTTGGTCTAGTCATTGATGCACCCTATATTATCCCTATCAAAAATTAGGTGAGGTAAAATAGGGGTGGATGATTTTTTTCTCTGGTGATGATTGGGATCAAACACCCTAAGTTTGTTACAAATATAGAACCAACACACCAATGCATGGGAAGGCACCCTTCCCTATCCTCAACCAATTCCACCATGTTGAAATCACCACAAAGGACCTAACGTGTGTCAATAAGTGAGTCATCCAACCATATCCATAAATATGCCCATTCCATAACATCATTAGAAATCTACAAGTTATCCAACCCAATGATGCAATTATTAAAGTCAAAAAGGGTCCAAACCACCCAATAGGTGGGGTCTAAACCCCAAGAAATTATGTTCTGATAAATCTCTAGAGCCAATAAAGTGATATACCCATCATGCCCAAATTCATGCCTAGCATCCTGACATATGGCCATAGGATAAATTTTTCATGTTGTATTCTATAGTAAAAATCTAGAAATCTTAATCTCTTACAAGTAGAGAATTTTTATACTGCTAAAAAATGACAATTATTCCTAACCTCATACTTTTTTAGAGGATCAATAAGGCCTCAAACATTTTAAGAATAAAAAATCATTGAGAACCATTGAGGTTCATGTCATTCTCCTTTATGAGATATTCAAGCATATATAACTAATTATACATAAGTTTATTGTGCATGTAATCAAACATTTTAAATGGATATCTCTTATGAGCCATATATTCCTCCTCCTTAGGAGATGATGAGGGACTTCAGGAGTGCTAAAGCACTGATTTATGATCTAAGGTGATTAGATTTCATTATTCCTTTGAAGTATTCACATTATAGAGGGTTGTGTTGGTGGATCTGAGGGTGTAGCCTCAACAAGAGAAGCCATTACTTCTGGAGCACACACAAGTAGAGGTGAAGACTTATTAAGAAAGACTTTTTTTCTAGTAGAAGCTGAGGCATTATTATTCCTAATAGGTCTATATGAAAAAGTTTTTGGCTTTCAACCACATTTTGAAGAGTTATTATTTTTTTGTTGGTGACTGTGGTCTAACCATAATTATTACCATTTTGAGGTTTGGCCTGAGGTCCACATTTTTCTTGAGAATTAGGGGGTACATGAACCATCAAAGGACATTCTTGGATCATGTGGTCTGAGAACTACCACTAAAACTAGGTTTTAATGAGATTGATATATAAAACACGTTGATAAAATCTATTAGAGCTCACACACACACACACACACACACACACACACACACACACACACACACACACACACACACACACACACACACACACACACACACACACACACACACACACATCAATGGATTCTTTCAAGTCTTAGGATAATTCCACATCAACACAAACCCTCTTTTGGGGGTGAGCCATAAATAACTTGGTTTGCTCATGACATATGAAATGCCCTATGGGTTTTATGAGTTGGTCAATAAAACCCCATAAGGGGAGAGGCAAGCTAGAAAACTCAACCCAAATGGGGTTTTTTAGATTTTCTTGTTCTAAGACTTGAAAATATTGAGTCTAAGAGAAAAAAAAACTAGAGTGTTGTGGATAAACTAAGGTCCATGGTTATTAATGGCCTTACAATGATCTAGGTTTGAGATCTTAAACAAAAAAAAGCCTTGGTAAGGTTCTTCACTTCTTTCAGTTTCACTCCATGGCCTTGCCAATGGTTATGAACCCATTGTTTTAGAAGGCTCTCAAGGGGGAATTAACCCTTAAAATAAGTAATCAAAGTAAAATTTTCAAAAAAAATGGTAGGCTTTGTCAAATTCAAGCATATCCAAGACAACATCAGGTAATAGAGAATTGGAATCAGCAACATTACCTCATGAAAGACTTTCAAGATGAATTTACTTGCTTTCTTCAAGGCCATGGTTAATTTTACTCATTCTAGATTTCTATCCATCTATGGATGTAGAGAAAGATGTAGTGGTCATTTAAAATAGGGTACCCACTACTACTTAGAGGGAAAATCACCAATCAAAATTAGCATTAAATTCATACTAAATAAAAATTCTACCTAGATCCACAGTGATCAATAGTGTGATAGGTCAACTTAAAAGATCATCAATGTAGAGTTTTAAAACCTTTTTATATCTTCAAAATACAAAAAATATTAAACATTTTGGTGAACCTAGTGACTCTCTTGAGCATGGTAAACCCTAAGTTTTCTTCCTTAGGGTTTCACCTTTCCTTCTTAGGGTTTCATATTTATTATCAATTAGGGTTTTATTTTTAGATTTGAATTCTCATTTCCCATTATCATGTGTGTAAATTTGAAGTTTTTATTATTTACCCTAAGGTTTCATGTTTATTATCCTATTTGAGTTGTGGTTTATCTTCATATATGTTCAGATGATATTAATTCAAAATGAATCTATTTTAAAAATTCTTGGAGGTTTTTGTTAGTCATATTTTTAGAGAAAAAAATAATTTTTTTCCTAAAGAACATAGCATATTTTTAAATTAGATATTTTCTATGTTTACTGAATTTGGTCTAACAGGGAAATGATATCTCTATTTTAAAACAAAGTCTAGGTTTTGTTTATAAATTTATATTTGTCAAAAAAAAAATCTTATTTATAAAAATTCCTAAAGGTTTATTTAGGGTGGTTGATTAATTATTTTTCTATTATAAGATTTGATTTTTGATTTCCCCTTAATTGGTGCATTTTTCTTCCAAGGTTGCAATTTTTGATATTCAATCCTTCAAACCCTAGAGTTATGTGTTTTCCCTTATCCTAGGATTAGGCCTTGTGCTTGTATTATTTTCCATCTTAGGGTTTTAGGATTTGTATATTCATGTGCATCCCAAAAACTTACTATGTTTCATCATATGGATTCATTTTTATCTATCCATGTTGTGCCTTATAGTTATGCCAATAAGTATAAAAATGTGGATGTAGATGATCATGGATGTGTGCCTAATGATATTACCTACATAGTTGAGGAGCATGTTTATGTGACTAAAGGAAAAGACTATGTTTATTATGATTATGATGATGTGAAATATCGGTATGATAATGGTATGTCTTTATATAGCATTATAAGAAGACTATCAAATTAATGATGCAATTTAAGATGCTAGTTATTCTTCCCTTTCCTTATATATTTACACTAATCATGCAAATGAACAAGAAGGCTGTAAAAATGAATTATATAATACACTTTGTGATCATATTCAAACTAAGAAAGATAATGTAATAAAAATTTGATAAATGGTATACATGTTGATTCTCATGATGTTATACTTTACAATGATGTTTTTAAATGTAATGACATTTCTATAAAATGTGATTTATATTTTTTTATCTAGAAATGAATTGTCATGTTAATCCTCTTATGAAGTGTGATGATATCTATAAAATATGTAAATATGTCTTTATTGGTATGAAATGTGATAAGTTTTCTAAGAAATGCAATGCTATGTTTATTTGTAATAATTCTAATTATCCCATGTTTAAGATATATGGTGAGATAAAACCTCTAAATGTATTTCCCAAACCATGACAATGTAGAATAGTCATATAATTTACATGACACATTGAATAAGCCAAATTTAAAAACTAAGTTGCTATTTTAGCTTTAGAATATAACTCACATAAGACTAAATTAGATGTTAATGTGTGTATGTAATTGTGATTTCAAATCTATTAGTTTTTTAAATTTAACACCTTCATGTCATAAAAGTGAATATTCACCTAAGAATGAAGTTATAAATAAGGTAATCCATAATAAGGATATTCCACATAAGGTAATTTATACAAGTTTGGAAATTGATAAAAAAAAAGTTATATAAAAGTTCATTAATAACAACAAAGCCCCAAACAAGATAATTCAAAATATGGAGACTATATGAATCTTACTCATTCAAATTTGAATAAACAATCTAATAACTAAAGTATTATTTTATGAACACTCCTTGTTAAATATGTGATCATGTTACCTTCTAATAGCCATCACCCTACATGTTGTCCAACACAAGTTGGGGTAAGATTATTTTATAACTATCATGTTATCAATAGGAATAGAGACAAAGATTATTATGAATTATAAAATAATATTGAATAACTTGTGGATATGTGTATTATAACATTTAAAAAATCAATTAGGTTGAAAAGAGGGGAATCGATTCACGGGAGCAGAGGAGCGAAGCGTGTGGACAATATTTGAAACTAGTTTTTTCCCACTTGGTTGGGCCCCCTGAGTGCGACAGGCGGGACCACATATCCAATGGAGGTCACTGTGGGTAGCAGTACCTCTGGGGATCTATCCAATAATCTATTAGGGGATAGTCCATCCAATGGATGGAAGAAGGCACTCATAGGTGAAAAGACGTGTCCATCGAAAGGCATGTCGAGCCTCCCTATTCTCTCAGAGGGTAAGGTGTTGAGTATCCTAGACGATCTGGTGGAGGAAATAGTGGCATCCATAGACCTTATGATGGTTGGTAATTTTTTTTCTTTCTGTCCTAATATCAAAATGCTTAGAAGATGGATTATATCTAAGTGGAAAGTCAAAGGTAGTGTTTCAATCATAGCCATGGCTAGAGGTCTATTCCTTTTTAGATTTACAAATAGGGAGGACATGATCGCTACCCTTACTGGAGGTCCTTGGCTATTTCGACCACATTCTCTAGCCTTATGCTCATGGAAACTAGGATTTGATCCTAACTCAGACCTCAATAAGACAACACCTACTTGGGTAAGATTACCAAGATTCCCTTTGGAATTTTGGGATGAAAAAATCTTCATAGCCATTGGATATTCTATTGGTCAATATGTCACCTCAGATCATATAACCAGAACTAGGTCTAGATGTGTGTATGCTAGACTCTATATTAATGTTGAAATAAATAAGACTCTCCCTACGTCCATTGAGCTAAACTCTAAATATGGAACCTAGACTCAGCCAATTACTTATGAGAATGCTACCACTTTCTATCAAATATGTAAGAGGAAGGGACATCTAATGACAGAATGCAAAGTGAAGAAAAGGAGGATGAAATAGGATTCCCAAAATGTAGAGGAGGAGCAAGTGAACAACAAGAAAGAAATAGAGAATAATGTGGAAATTCCTGACAATACAGGAAAAGGAGAGGAGGGGAAGGGAAAGGAGGCTACCCCTAGCAATGAAGGTGAAGTTGTCCCAAAGGAAAATTTAGGATTAGATGATAGTCAGAAGGCTATAGAAGAAGGAGAGGAGGAGAAGACAAAGGAGGATATCATCAATAGTGAGGGAAAAGAGGTCCTAAAGGAGAATATAGTATCTGACAATAGTCACAAGGCCACATTTAACATACTCTACACTTTAGAAAAATAGTCTAATATGTTTAAGGAAGGGATAGGAGGGGACCTTTTGCTAAAGGAAGTCAATGAAGATGACACAATTTCAAGGATTAGACAGGAAGAACTAACACCTGAAAGTCACACTCAATGAGTACCAGATCCACAGTCAAATACACACTTTTTCCATGATCTGGAAGATGGAGGCCAAGTAGGAAACTACTTGGCAACAGGGGTAGTAGGAAAAGATGGCAGCAATGAATAGGAAGAATGGGTTACCCTAAAGAAAAAGATCCAAAAAGGTAAAAAATATGCTGATGTTGGTATTGAGCCCAAACAAGGGAGGCCAACCCTAAGGGAAACAAGACAAAGAGAGACTGCTAGGGAGATTGCCAGTGGAAAATAGAAAACACTGGAGTCCTAACCCTCAAAAATCTCTAAATGAGAATATTATCATGGAATTTGAGGGTCTTTAATAGTCCCTCAAATTAGTTTGAGGTTAAAAACTACATTTTAGATAATAAACTAGATATTCTATTACTCCAAGAAGTTAAGATGAAAGAGGAGAATTTTTTGAAAATTGTTGACTATATATGGCCTAAGGTAGATTTTTGTATTAGTCCTACTGAAGGGACTTCAGGAGGGATTGTCACTATGTGGAATAGTGATAAAATCCAATGATCTCTTATGGCCCATAATAAGCACTTTTTGATTACCAATTTTTCTATGAATTCCTTGAACTGGACGTTGGTAAATGTTTATGCACTGAATAACAGAGCTTTGAGACAAAAATTATGGATAGATCTGAGTAGTTATAGGAATAATCCTCAAAATTCTAAATGGATGTTAGCCAAAGATTTTAACACACCTTTATACCCTTCTAAAAAATAGGGTGGAATTATTGATTACTCGGACATGTTCGACTTTGCTGAATTCATCAATGATTGGGGATTATTGGACATAGAGCTGCAGAACCAAAATTTTACTTGGACCAATAGAAGAAGAGGAGATCAAATGATTCAGGGTAAATTAGATATATTTATGATATCAAGCAACTAGAATGATTATCAAAATATGCAGGCGTAGGCTCTACCTAGAACTATGTCTGACCACTGCCTGATTATCTTCAATTGGAGAGATCAGGGACATCACAGACCTCCTCCATTCCATTTTGAAGCTATGTGGATTAAACACAAAGGTTTTAGACAAATGGTGGCTCAATGGTGGAATATTCCCATTCAAGGTACTCCCATGTTTAGAATAGTCAAGAAACTCTAGCACATTAAACAAGAAGTTTATGGCTAACAGAAGAAAAATATAATGGGAAAACTCAAGGCTATTCAACAACTGATTGATCAAGGGGATGAATCTGAGGGCACCTTAGAAGAAGAGAATGGTTTTTCTTTAGAATGGAAGAATCTGATGGAAAGGGAAGAGGTTTTCTGGAAACAAAAATCCCGTGTTCAATGGCTTAAAGAGGGTGATAGGAACACTGCTTTTTTTCATCTCTCAGCTATGAAACATAGAAAAGCCAACTCAATAACTAAGATTGTCCTGGATAATGGAGACATTATTACTGAGGATAACGAAATAGGGGAGCAAGCCAGGGTGTTATTTTAGAATCTGCTTACGGAAGAAAATAATAATGATAGAATTGATAGATCTATGAGTCAATTCATTGATAAAATCCCTTGTTTGATAACAGAAGAAGACAATATGGAAATGTTAAAGCCTATATCTGATGAAGAAGTACATGTTGTTTTATTCTCCATGGGTGATTTTAAAGCCCTAGGTCCTGATGGCTTTCCTCCTATATTCTTTCAGGAATATTGGGAGATTGTTGGAGCGGACCTCACAGTTGCAGTTCATGATTTTTTCAAATCTAGAAAACTTTTGAAACAAGTCAATAATACCTTCATTGAACTTGTTCCTAAAAAATCTCAACCTTTACACCTTGCTGATTTCATACCCATTAGCTTATAAAACACTATGTATAAGATATGTACTAAAATGCTAGTTTTGAGAATTCAACCCTTGCTTGACAAAATTATTTCTCCTGCTCAAAAAGGTTTCATCCCAGGTAGATAGATTCTTAATGCTGTGATCACCACACATGAGACTATCCACTCCATGGATAAGAGTAGAATCCCTGGGATGGCCCTCAAGCTTGATATATCCAAAGATTATGATAGAGTCTCATGGAGTTTTCTATTCCAAGTGATTAGAAAATTTGGGTTTAATTATAAATTGTCTTGCTTATTATGGAATGCGGTCTCTTCTGCTAAATTCTTAGTGTTGGTTAATGGTGTTCCTAGAGGGTTTTTCTCCTCCTCAAGAGGAATTCTTCAAGGATACCCTCTCTCCCCATACCTATTCATCATTATGGCTGAGGCACTGGGAAGATACATACAAGTTGATATAGTTTTAAAACAACTAGTAGGCATCAAACCTACCTCTTCCCTTCATCCTATGGTTATACAGTAGTTTTTGGATGATACCATCTTATTTGGAATCTCATCGGTGATTGAAGCTAGAAGATGGAAGAATATACTTAATGATTATGCCAGAGACTCAGGACAAAGAATAAATTTCTAGAAAAGCAATGTGTACTTCTTCAACACTCCCAATGAACTTAGACACATAATCATTGATATCTTAGATTATGCTGAGGTTGGCCTACCAGCTACCTACCTAGGTCTCCCATGCTTAGTTAAAGAGGTATCTTTAGGTTTTTGGAATGGTATTGTGGAACGTACACAGAGGAAACTTCTTGGGTGGAAGGGGAAACTACTCAGTAGTGCGGGTAAGCTGCAACTTCTTTGAGCATCCTTGCAAGGTATTCCTACTTACTTCATGTCTCTTTTTAAAATTCCTACATATTTTGCTGAAAAGATAGAATAGATCCAAAGGAAATTTTTATGGACGGGAGTTGAAGACAAATAGAGAATGTCTTTAGTCAGATGGGAAAAAGTGTCTCCCAAAATCTCATGGTGAACTTAATATAAGATCCACCAGGAAAATGAATAAAGCCCTCCTCTCAAAAGTTAGTTGGAATCTAATTCACAACAATAGTGAGTGGGGGGAAATAATGTATTCCAAATACATGCATAGCATTGATGATTCCAACTTTCTTCAATAGGCGGGATTACCCCAGGGGTCTATGATATGGAATAAAATGCTAAAAAGTAGAAGTCTTCTCAAATAGGGAATTAGGTGGAAGCTTGGAAATGGCTGACAGATTAAATTCTAGGAGGATAATTGGTTAAGGGACAAGCCTCTCATCTCCCAAGGAAACTATGGAGAAATTATAGACCTGACTACTCAGTTATTTGGTGATAGGGTTAGTGATTATATGGAAAATAATAATGGGATAAGGAGTTGGAAAAACCTTTTAGATTGTTGTGTGCATAGGCCTAAGCTTATCCCAAGAATTTAGGAGATCCAACAATGTGTTCAGGAGATCAGAATCCCACTCTTCCCTTGGGAGGATGAACAATACTAGTGGCTGGATAAGAATGGATCATTCTCTGTCAAATCTACCTATCATCTGCTTACACTTGAAGCTCAAAATAAGGAGGTATAGAAAAAGGTTTGGAATCATAAACTCATTCCAAAGATTAACTTGTTTTTGTGGGATATTGCCCATAACAAAATCCTTACTTAGAATAACCTTCAAAAGAGGGGGTTTACTTTGGTCAACAGATGTTTTCTGTGTGGTTCTAGAGAGGAATCAGTTTCACACCTATTCATACACTGAGTTTACCTGAGATTTATGGGGCACAATACTTAACAACTTTGGCATTGAATGGGTTTGCAATTTTGACCTTAAAGAAGTAATTCACAGCTAGAACTCAACCTTCACACATCCCTAGATTAAGGAATTATGGAATCAAGCTCTGCCATGCTTGAGCTAGACTTTATGGAAAGAGCAAAATCATAAAATTTTCAGGGACACTGCTAGAAATGTTGCTCAGGTGTTTAACTCCTTTGCTAGGACCATCTTGGAAAGTGTTACAATAGCTCATATTAGTGTTGTGGAGAAACCCCTATCTGAATTTGAAATTCAAATTGCTACCAAATGGAAGGTTTTAAACCTTATCCTTGGGCATGATAATTCCAAAATTCTTCAAAGACTTCATACTAAATGGATACCACCTAAACCCAATTGGATGAAACTCAATTTTGATGGGGCATCCAAGTTGAGTGGTAAAGCAAGTGGAGGAGGAATAATAAGAAATTAAAAAGTAGGGATGTTTGTTGTCTATGCTGGTGGTATGGGTTGCCAGAGCAATAACTATGCTAAAGTTATGGCCTTACTTTGGGGATTAAAGTTAGTTATATCCCTAAGAATTAGAAATTTGAATATTCAGGGAGATTTTAAGTTGGTCATAGATGCCGTTAATAAAGCATCTAACATTGGTATCCATCTAAAAGACATCATTACAGACATCCAATTTCTTTTACAAAAGTTTTTTGAAGTTGAGATTACCCACACCAACAGAGAAGGTAACAGGGTCGTTGATGCTTGTGCCAACCTTGGTCAGCAATTCTCAAGATGGAGGGTATGGTGACAAGGGGCTCATATACCCCCAAACATTAGAGAGATCATTCAGAAGGAGATGATGGAGCATGAATGATGCACATTCATGACGAAGATAGCTTTTGAAGGCGGTCCACGTGGTGAAGGCCATTACAGATCATGGAAAATGATAACCTTAGTACTTCCTTGATTGTCATGATTAATTCCTTGTATCATGAGGTGTAGGTGCGAGAGTAACATCATGAAAACAAAGGGGGAATTATTTTCAAGCATGAAAGTAGACATCACCGCAGTGGGCCATTTTGTAAAATGAGCCTTCACATCTGCATTCAGTGCAAATAGAACCAAGGGCTTGTTACTTGTTCGAATCTCAAGGTGGTAATTAGGGTATGAAGAGCTGGAAATTCAAGAAACTTTGAAGGACACTGGTGGGAAATAGGCTTCTTGAGTTTTTGAGGTCACTGAAGAGCAGGGTGTTGATTTTAGGGGAACTGCTGATAATAAGGAGAAGATGCATGTAGAAGAAGCTGGTGAGGGTTCGAAGAATGAGAATGATTGGAAAACAAATATTGGGGCCTTGAAGGTCCACATTCAAAAGCTAGAAAAGGTCTATGCCAAAGGCCTTCAAAATAACATTCTGCTGAATATGACTATGTTGGAAGCGGTGGGTAATCCAGGGAATGCTGACAATGCGAACAATGAGAATCTTAAGGATATTGTTAATTCTATAGTTATGTAGTTTCATCCTTTCTGACTCTAGTCTTTCTAGTGTTTTGTTTTGCTTCTGACTTTGTTTCTCGGCTATGCCATTGGTTTGGTGCTAGCATCTTTTATTTGCCAACCTTCTTGTCTTTTTTGACTGTATAGGGTTTGGCCCCTGGTTTACCGCCTTAATTAATCAAAAACATTTAAAAAATCTAATAATATTCCCATAAACTTGGCTTCTCAATTTTATTCTATTTCATAATTTATGAATATTTATGTAACCTAGGATGTTCCAAAAATGGAACAAATAGTCGTTTGATCTTGTATAGAAGGTAAACATAAAACATGCATCATTTTTGATGATAAGGAACAACATAATACATGAAAAATTTATTTTCTTAGGGAATTTGGATACGATGAGCATGAATTGAAATATATAAACACTTATGAGGATGCAATAGAGAATATTACTATAAAAATTTATCTTAGGCATAAATCAGTAGAGTTATTATTGTATGTGACTCTTTAAAGCACAAAATTCAATGAAATACTCAATAATTCATGGTTAAGATAAATGGAATCAAATTTGGATAAGGATAATATGACTATCTCATTCAATTTTTAAAGTGATTTGATTATATACCAAAAAGATATAACATTTGATAAGAAGATTCATAATAAATTTTTAGCTACATCTCAAAGCATTAAGTATGGATACTAAGTAAAAGTCAAAAAATTATAGATTAAGAAACTAACAAGTAAAGGGTACTTCACAAAAAGAATAATAAGAGGAAGTTATTATCATTAGCCAAGTGATGCAAGAGCATTAGGTTTAATTATTATTTATAAAAAAATTTGGTCTTGAATAGGTTTTATAGGTCATGTTTTGTCTCTTTGAATCTTTTAAATGATTCACCTTTCTTAGTTTTGGTCATTCTCGCTTATTTTCAATTTTCCCACCAAAACTAAAAATTTAAATTTTTGAACTTGTTTTGAGTGTTTTAAGAACTTTTATAATTTCCTAATGGTTTTTTGGGTCATGATACTTAATGTATGGGTAAATTAATTTCTTATACATGTTTTATAATAACTAAAATTTCTTAAATCATATGTAACTAAGTCAAACTCAATGGAGGTTAAAAGTTTATGTTGATTTTACTAAGTTGGTTAGGCAGTTTGAGGGTTTTGGAATAAAAGAGAGAGAAGGAGGAAGATATGATTACATGTGGAGGTGTATAAAATAAGAGTACATACCAAGAAACTCTAAGATTTAAAAATATTATGAAGAAAATAATGAAAATTTCTAAAAAATAGGTTATTAGCTGAATTGTGTAACAAGTTTGCACCAAAATAATGAAAGATTACTTCATTTGAGTTTCTTCTTGTAAAAATCAGTATGATTATTTATTTAAGTGAGTATTATTATTCTTATTTAATCATATTATATCTTTTAAAATATTTTTCATTCATTTTTTCAAGTCTCAAGACACAATACAGGTATGTTATAGTCAAGAAAGTGTTTCTATAGTCTATTAAAGTTGTCCTTTTATCACTTTTAAGGATTATTCAAGTTATATAAGTGAATTAAATAAGAGGATACTTATGTGTAATACATTTTACAATTGAAATATTTAAAAAAAATGTATCAAAATTGAAATTACCCTTTATTTAGTGCTTTTGATCTATACACAATTAACTAGGGTTTTAAAGGACTAAAACTTCTATAACTCAAAAAAAAACTCTTAAAATTGTATGAAATTTTATGGAGAGGTGTGCTATGATGTTTATGAATGTTTTAAAGATATTTCAATAATTTTGGAGTGTTAAATCTCATGATATTAAAAAATATCAGTTTATAGGTTTATAAGAAGGCATATTTAGAACATTAGAAACACTAAAATCATCATAACTTAAAAACTACCTAGCCAAATTTAATGAAACTATGTAGATATTCACATGAAGACAAATTTTATGTTTAATGTTTAAAGGTTTTAGGACACCTATAGATAAATTTATTAAATAAAATCAGTCTACAAGCTTAATTTTAAGGTCTAAAAACCTTGTTTTCACCTTTTCTTATATTTTCAAGTTTGCATAAAGGTATACATCAATATGTTGAGATTATTTAACATAAAATGAATATGAAAAAGGATTTTATAGCATAAATATTCATTGTTCAGTATCCATATGCTTTCAAGAAGACTTGTAGGCCTATTGTTCCTTAACCTCTCCATCATTTTTGGTATCAGAGTAGGGTTTTGGTTGTACTTTAAGGTGACCTATGGAGAAAGATTTAATTTATAAGAGTAAAAAAAAGGTTATGAAAAATAAAATTTAAATAATTTTAAAATGTTTCTTAGAGGAGAAACTAGTGGTGGTGCTAGATGATGTCTAAGAAGATAACTAAGAGATGTATTATCAGAAGAGATGAGAAAATTTAAAGCACATTTGGAGGCAATAGAAATTTCTCAAAAAAGAGGTGTTATGATAGGTGATATGAGTGAAGGAGAGGAAGAACCACAAGAAGAGGTTGAAAAAAAAAGAATAAGAATAAATAATGGAAAAAAGATTCTTGAAATCAGTCCTAAGAATAGTTTCCAAGCCTAAACTAGAGGTTACAGTATATGGAGGTAGTCTAAATGTCAAAGAACTTGTGGATTGGATATCTATAATGGACACATGCTTTTGATATTGAAATAATAACTAAATATAATAAGGTCAAGTTTATTTGTACAAGGTTGAAGGGATGTATATCTCTTTGGTGGGATAGTGTCCAAGATGAAATAAGCAAAATAGGTAAAAATAAAATCAATTCATAGGATAGAATGGTAGAAAAAATCAAATCAAAATTCATACATGCAGATTACTAGACAAATTTTTTCAAGAAACTCTAAAACTTGAATCAGAAATATTTGAGTGTAAATGATTACACTAAAGAATTATAAAATCTTACAATTAGAGTTGGTCATGTTGAATAAGATGTTGAGAAAATAGCAAGATATATCAATGGTTTGAGGTTAAATATTCAAGATGATATTAGTTTGTTATCTACATGATCAGTGGAAGAGGCTTAACAATTTTCTCTCAAGGCAGAAGAGAAGTTGGCTAGAAAACAAACTCAACAATCTAGAGGATAACAAAGTGGTAGAAGTCAGTTGTAGGTTCATAATGAATAAGTAAGCATATATTAAGGTCAAGAAAATAGTACAAGAAGAGGTTATTCATACAAAGGAAGAAGGCAATATACAAGAGGTAGAGGAGAAGGCTTTTGGTATGCTTTCCATAGCTCATATGAATGTCTTAAGAATCCACAAATAAGCCATACAAGAACTAAAGGTAGAAATTAGGTTATTCAAGATAAGGAAGAAAGTGAAAGATCACCATCACATGTGGAATAACCTGAAGTGGGAGAATAAAGTATTGCTAAAGCCAAATAAGAAAGTGAAGGAACCACCCAAAGAAATATATTGTTTAGGACTACATGCAAATCAAAAGATAAGTGTTGTAAATTTATCATTGATAGTGGTAGTACAAATAAGTTGGTTTCTTTAGAAATGATTGAAAAACTAGGATTAAAAATATTGACACATCTTACATGGTATAAAGTATCTTGACTCTAGAAGGGACATCAAGTACAAGTCAATGAGCAATGTAAGGTTGATTTTTAGATTGGTAGATATAAGGATGAACTACTTTGTGACATTATTCCTATGGATGTTTGCCACATGTTGTTGGGTAGACCTTGACAGTTTGATAGGAGAGTTATACATGATAGGAGTAACACCTATACATTAGAGAAGGATGGTAAGAAGCATAATTTAACACCATCTAAAGATTTTAGTGAAACTAAAAATAATACTAAGATATTTTTAGTGAGTAGAAAAGAACTCATGTAGATGGTAAAAGAAGAAGAGGTTGGTTTTGATTTGAATGCTAAGGTCAAGATAGTAATCATAACTACTAAGTTGACTGATTTTCCTTTATAAATTCAAAATTTATTAGATGAATATCTTGATATAATGGTTGATGAGTTGCCTAATGAGTTGTCACCAATGAAGAACATAAAACATTATATGGATTTCATGTCAAGATCTAGTTTTACAAACAAATCAACGTATATAATGACACTTAAGGAGAAGGAAGAGATCAAAAGGAAAGTACAAAAACTATTAGATAAAGGCATCCAATCAAAAGAAGTTGCCATATAAGGCATTAGGAGAGGAAAGTTGTCATATGAGCAACTCAAATATATTTTAAAACTTAGAAAAAAGAAGCATGTGAATGAGGATAAAATGATTGTCTTGAAGGACAAAAAGAGAATGAGGTTTTTGTGTGAAGATCCCAAAGTTGGTTTGAAAAATAACAAGGAGAAAGAATGTTGTGAGCATCCCATAGAGGAAGGAGTTCTCATGAAGGAGAAGATAAATGTGATAGAGTTGGAGAAATAAAATGGAAGATATTAAGAGTTAAAAATGAATGAAAGGAGCAACCAAGTAGTGTTAAAAATTTTAATGAAGGAAACATGGGTGATAAAAGTTGTACAAGCTAGTGTACACAAGAAGATGATAGTGGAAGATCAACTATGCAAAGGAGTTAAAATTAGAGATATAGATGATGAGAAGATAACCTTAAAGTTGGATGATATAGATATTTTGAGAGACCATGGTGAGATTAAAATATATGAAAAGTATTATACCATTGAATAAAGTTTGTAAAACATGCCTTTAGATCATGATGAAGTGGTTGTTGAGGTAAATGAGGGAACTCTTATTTTCCTTAATATGTTTGTGCATTGTGTAGGTATAACCATGGATATGATATTGAAGATAAGGACTAAGTTTAGAGTTGATTGGTATTGATATGGAATCATTAGATAAGTTTATTCATATTAACAAGGAGACAAAAGAGAGTTATAAAATGATGGAACAATAATATTCTCAAGAGGACATACAAGAGGGATTTCATTTGTAGCAGCTAGAAGTGGGAGAAAAGACTCTCACAAGGACAAGTAAATAAATATGCAATAATTAAGCTACTAATTTGTGTAAATTAGTTTTCAATTTTTTCCTTTCTAAAAATATCAATAAGAGGGAGAAAATAATACTTATCTAGAAACTCACTAATATGGCTGAGACAGGATCAGAGATTCACTGTGAAAGACTAGGACACTATCACAAATTGAGATCTAACCTTCATTTTATGATTGGATAGGAGCACTGAAAGTGGATAGGAGTGGCACCAATGCTTTAGTATACCTATGCCACCATTGTCTTTAGGATCTAAGTTTTTTGGGTTTTATTCACTAGGTTTGTGTGACCCTATCCATGAATTTCAGTAGCTAAAAGTCTATAGAGCTCCTTGTAAATAAGATTTTCTCTTCAAACCCTATAATCTATTATGATTTGACCAATTTTGAGAAAGAGGGGGGGGGGGTTAGTGTATGTAGGATTTACTGAATGTGTATCCACATCCCTTGTGTGGGCATGCTACCTATACACAAATACGATGAAGAGGGATCAAGCCATATGTAGTTCTCCCACTTGATGTACTTTATGCAATAGAGTGTATGAATATGCAAAATACTAAATTGGATGTGATTTAAGTGGCTAGGGATTGTTATAAGGATTTGAATAATATTGTAAATGTATTAGTTAGTTGTATGCAAAGAATAAAGAAGATTGCTTGAGTAGTCTTACTTGTATTCTTGTTTGCTTAGTGATAATTGCCAACCATTTTCAAATGATCTTTGAATGGGATTTTATATGGATCTATTTGTCATGGGTTAAATGTGCTTACATTAGGCTGATAATGAAAAGGATGGGGAATCAAAATAAATTAACTATTGGGGCCAAAAATGGACTTGGATATTGTCATCAAAATTGGATAGGAGTAGCACCAACATTGTAGTCCTTGTGTGGCACCATTGTCCTAAATAGATGGGATCATGGAAAGAGGAGTTTGACTCAGCTGGGATTAGGTTTGGAAGGTTATAGATGACTAGAAATCAATGAAAATGATGTCTATTAGGGTCATGAGAGCAAGCTAGAGGGACCTTTGGGTTGGGTGTAATTAACCATACTCAAGTTACCAATTTTTATATTTTATATGAGTACATTCCCCCCCCATTTATTCTAGTGATGTAATAAAGTGAAATACTAGGATAAATGAAAAATAGAAAGTGTACCTAACCTTATCTGTAAGGGTAAATCTCATAAAGTTGTATGATGTTGGGTGTGTGTAGAGAGAGCATGTTGTTAAGTGAAAATTTGTAAGAGAAAACAAAGAGTAGATCATTTATTACTAGATATGATATATCTAAAATAAGAATGTACAAAAATTGGGTAATAGAGAGAGGAAGAGAAAGGAATGAATACACCTCAATAGGTACGTGGACCAATACAAAACCTATTATGATGTTGAGTGATGTTGAGTAATGTTAGATGATGGTGTATCAAGAGTAATATCATGAATGGATCTAAGTGTTTAATTCCCTATAAGTATCTCAAGATTGCAAAGGCTAGCCCTTTGTCTCCATCATCACCCACTAAGTGAAGCTAGGTGATCATGCATACACTAATCGATGTTTGGACTATGTGTCTAATCCCTTTGAATAGGTGGCTCAAGAATACAAAGGCTAGCTATTCTTTTGGCTCCATCCTTGCCCCATGAAGTGAAGCTATGAACTAATACCGTTATGAAATGTATTTCATATGAGATGGCTCTAAAATCCCATGAATACTCTATAATCTAATAATGTTAGCATGGATAGCTAAATATATGCTAGAAACTAAGCCACTCTTGGCCACTCTGAAAGATGGAGATTAGGCTTACATGAAATCTAGTCTAAAATTAGTGCACTTGGCTTGTATTAAATCCAATCTAAAATGATTCAAACCACCTGTATATGGAATAAGGAATGCAACTATTGAGAATGCATGGGTAATGCTAAACTCAAAAAGAAAAGAAAATAAATGTGTTGTGCACATTGCCTCCATTCACTGGTGTCTAAAACATGGATTCCGATCTAGAATTTATACTATCATATATGAAACTAGAAGTGAGTAACATCATATCATGCATAATTCCACCTATATCTAGATTCTCTGAGTAAAAGTGTACTAAACATTGCTGATTTTGAACTGGTCTGACTGTGCAAAACTATAGTTGAACCTACTTTTTTGCCTACTTTTGGAAAGTCTAGTTATTTTTTTGTTTGGATAGTAGTATTCAAAATGTATAGTATTGGAACCAGTGTTATAGTCCAATCTTGGTGCCTAGAAAATCTAGTTACTATTCTAAAATTTTCACTATCTACCTAGTTTGTTCTAACTGGTTTGATGTCTAGGTGTTCTGAATGTTGATTTTTTGAATGTTAGGAGTTATGATCTCTATGAAAAAACCCCTATTTATTACCCCATATTCTAAGGGTAGGAATTAATACCATATAATGACTACCCCCAGAAGAAAGAGCATTGTAAGTGTGTTATGCTATGAAGATACATGATATAACAATGATAACTAACAAGATATCTCAAAATATAGCATGATTTGTAATGAGATATTGTTAAATCAATATGGGTATGCCTAGATATATATAATAATGTAATAACATGCAAAATATACTAAACTAGAACTAGAAATATAGCTAGTTGTTAATTGTCATGGAGGGATGGAGCATGATATCCATCATGGCATCCAAAAAAACAAAATAATTCATGGTGTGGATCATGGCATTACAAACAATAAGAATAAAAAAATAAAATAAGCCACAATGTAATAATTAATAATCATAAAAGGGTGGCTAATGGGCCAAGCAAACAAGGGACATGAGCACATGCCACTCATACTAGAAAGCAAGCATACAAGGCATGTTCAAATGCCGCATACATATATATTTGAAAACAAGTAAAGTTGACATGAAATCCACAATTATATAGAAGATAATAGGAAAAGGACATTTCCAAATGTCTTAAAGAACACACATGAATAGAAGAAAAGGACATTGGAAAATGCCTCAAGGCACACACAAGAAATAAAATCAAAGGGCATTGGCAAATGTCCTAAGGCACATACAGGAGACAATCAAGAATTGAGAAATTTAATCACATCTAGCTATGTAAAAAAATAAAGGAAATCATGTAACCATACTAAAAATATAATCACTTAGAAATAATCAAATCAAGATGGAAAGTATGCAAGACATGTTAGTACAAGACTAGGTATATGCTAAGAAAAACACAAGTTCCATATACTAGTGAGATGTCGATATAGTAATCTATGTAAGCTAGTAAGTAATGTACATCAACATGATAAATAGAGTGTGTGGTGTAGAAATGAAATAAAATAGATGTTTTATTCATGTAGAAGATACCCCTAGTGGGTATGTATATCAATGTATGTCTCGATGTAGAAGTAGGATGCCCCCTTAATAGGTGAGTGAAGCAATCAAAGATCTGGATGTAACTACACACACTCAAAGAAGATCAAGTGAAGCATGGTAATGTATATAAATTGACAAATAGTAGCATAGAATATCAAGTGTAAGTCTATCATAATATTAAAAATGTAAAGCATGGATAATGCATACAATCAATATATTTTTGGTGTTTTGACATATTTGAAAGTTTTTGTTGTTTTGATACATTGTATTATTTTTGTATTTTTGAGATATGTAAAATAAATCACATGAAGACCATGTAAAATAAATAAAAAAGAGGATACGTATAATTAAATTGGGAAGGGATGATACTAACCAATGAGTCTCATGGGAGACTCCCTATCATGGTGTCTTATATCAAGGAGAGGAATTATGCGTGATCATGAAGTATGATGGAAGTGTTGAGACTATGGATTTGAAAGCTATATATGTTGTAAATGCTCTAAAATATCTAAATTAGAAACCAAGTGTGGGGTCCCCCTATAACTCTAAGAGGTGGATGTAGTTATAGGTCTCTTAGGGACCCATCTAGAAGTAGGAGAAGTTTTATGAACATGTGCTCTATGTGTAGATGCATGAGATCTCAATGACACTACCCTGGGTGTGAACACTATAAATAGAAGCTATCTATATTCATGAATCTATGGAGGAATATGAAATCATTGTGATGGTGATGGATACCTCAACTATGTCTAAATTAGAAATTGAGGAGGAATTATAACTAGTTGAGAGACTGGAATTGGAGGCTGAACTAAAATTGGTGACTACAAAGTAGAAGATGGCTCTGAAGTGGGGAGTGGTAACTCGTATGAAACTCCAACAACTATAACACCCTGATTATCATGAATGAATTTCATGCCTATATGAACTATAAAAGGTAATACTTGAAATTTTTAGATCCATGGTTGACCAAGTAACATATCAAAAACTCTTACACTGGGAACTATAGTGAATGGTGTGGCCACGTGTGTTGGACCAACCTATAGATGAAGTACAATATCACCCAATGAACTCTGTATGTGCCCACTGAATCCTTTTATAATTATGTTTGTTGGGGTAATACCCTACTATGAATATCCCAAATGTTATAATAATGTCATATTGCACATGTCCACACTAGATTTATTATGTATAAGAACACTATGAATAAGATGATTATGAATGTAAGCTTTGATAAAGAGTGCATGATAATTTGAGTCATCCTTGACTATCTCCTACTCTAAGAAGGAGATGGAAGGTCTAGCTAAAACTCTAGAATTGTATACACCAATCATGTTACTTAAAGGATGTGTCTCAATTGAAGGTACCCTATATGTATCTGGTGGGGGATGAGCATGTTATGCATGGTGAACCCTTGATGTGTCCCCTACCTCTTATTTAGAATGATATAAAAAGGGATATGATAATATTTTCAAAGCTTTATCCTATGTTTACTTTACCTGAGGAGGCTCAACTAGAGTGCCAAGATCAATATGATTGCCATATATCAAATCTTGTATCTTGTATCTCAAATTGATGCATCTATTTGTTTTATGTCTTAGTGCCCTGTGAAAATTGCAAAATACATGATGATCATATCCCTATGAAAGAGGCTTTGTTGGGTTAACTTTATAATAACTACTGTAAAACTTTGGTTGGAGAAACTAGTAGATTGGTGAAAGTTCATTGAGGAGGCACTGATAAAACCACTTGCTAAGGGGATCAAAAGCCACATTAACTATTGGTTGATTTTGACTCTTACTATCATTGATCTTAACTTTATATGGGACTTTGTTGTTACTATTGTTTATTGTTTCTAATATACTTGTGTACTTGAGTTTTCCCATTAAAATTAATTTGACTTATCTTTCCTTTAGTGTGTGACATAATTTAGTGAAGGAAGAGAATCTTTTGAACATAATTAATTCATGAAAAGCTAGTAAGAGACTCTATTTTAATAGATCTTGTAACTCTTGATCAACCATGGGGCCAGTCATCTTAGCCAAAATAGTCTTGTATCAAAGAACATAATCTATGAGATGCTCATTTGACCTTTGTTTCTATTGTGTAACTTGGGCATATAAAACCTTATCACCAAAATCAATGCTAAAATGAGCTAGGAACATGTCGGTTAAATGATTGAATGTATTGACCAACTAATTCGATAGATTATAGAACCATTGTAAAGTATGATCCTTTAGGCTCTATGGAAATAGCTTGATAAGTAGATAGTAATTTGGTACATAGTCCAAGAATGCTACATGAAAATATCTCAAATGTGTCTCTAGATCACCCTTGCCATCATATAGAGTAAGTTTGGGTTGAATAAAACCTTATGGCAAGGGTGTAGAAGTAATGTGATGTGCCAATGGTGTATGTAATAGAGAAAAATAATCCAAAGCTTGTGTAGGTCTAGAGATACCTTGCTCAAGATGTATCACCTTGGATTGAAGAGATATTATCTCTTGTATAATGGATACCACATTAGGAGAAAAATGTGTACTAGATGTAGCTAGTGGCATAAAGGTAAGTTGGGCTACTATAAGGGGTTCTTGAGACATAGTTGCCCTCATAGTGTCATTTGCAACTAGTTACTCTATGGTTTGGGAAGATTGACTATTTTTCACTCTTTATTATTCTTCTTTTATTATTTTAATCATGTCATCTTGAATGTTAGGGGGTTTAGTTAAGATTTCTTGAAGTTCCCTTTTATCAATTTCATCAAAACTAGTGTATTGGGCCATTGTTGAGGTAGGAAAACAATTTGAAATTTGATTGAATTTTTTTCAATAATTTATAATAGGCAAAGTGCTAGAGAAGGAAAGTAGTGAATATAGGAAATGTAAATTCCTAGATATAATGAGCTAAAAATTGTGTAAAAATGATACGAAGCACACAAACATGTAAGGTGATACCTCAAGAAGCAATAAGACCTAGTGTATGCAACTAGGGTTTGAAAGATGATTATTTTGAGATTTACTATGAAAATTTGAAATTTAGAGTAGATTTTTGAGTGAAATATGCAAGTAAACAATCATAAATTTATTAGAAAATGAGTGAGTTAATAAGATCTAGTAGATGAAACTAGGGTTTTTTAAAAATAAATATTTTTGAAAATTACTATTGAATTTTAAAATTTGAATCAAATTTTTTATTTTAATATGCTAGTATAAAAATTAGAAAATGATTGTAAATTTACTGGGAAAATACTTGAACCTAGTATGGGCAACTAGGGTTTAAAATAAAATTATTTTAAAATTACAAAATTTTAAAATTTAATGCTAATTTCTGATTTTATTATGTAGGTAAAAAATTAGAAAAATATAAGAAAAATCGATAAGAAATTTACCCTAGGGTTTCTAGGGTTTTTATGCATAAATGAAGTAATTCGGGTTCACCAAATGATTCAACAATTTTTGCTAATATTGGTGTATTATTCTTAATTTAGTTAAAGGGTCTAATTAATAAAATCAATAAATACATATGCAATAATTAAGCTACTAATTTGTGTAAATTAGTTTTTAATTTTGACCTTTATAAAAATAACAATAAGAGGGAGAAAATAATACTTAGCTAGAAATTATCTGATACAATTGAGATAGGGTTTGAGATTCACTATGCAGGACTGGGACATTGTCACAAACTAAGATCTAACCTTCATTTTATGATTCGATAGGAGTGCTAAAAGTGGACAGGAGTGGCATCAGAATTGTAGTCTACCTATGCCACTATTGTCTTAAGAATTTGAGATTTATGGGTTTCATTCACCAAGTTTGTGTGATCTTGTCCATGAAGTTTTAAGAGCTGAAAGTCTATAGAGCTCCTTGTAGAGCAAATTTTCTCTTCAAACCCTATACTCTATTGTACTTTGACTAGTTTTGAGAAATAGGGGGGTTAGTGTGTGTAAAATTCATTGAATGTGTATCCACACCCCTTATGTGGGCATGATACCTACATACCAATACTCCAAAGAGGGATCAAGCCATATGTAGTTCTCCCACTTGATGTTCTTTATGTAATATAGTTTATGAATATGCAAAATACTAAACTAAATGTGTTTGAGGTGGTTAGGGACTAGTGTAAGAATTTGAATAAACTTGTAAATATATTAGTTGGATATATGAAAAGAATAGGGAAGATTATTTGATTAGTCTTTCTTGTATTTTTTCTTACTTAGTGATAATTTCCAACTCTTTCCAAAATATCTTTGAATGGGCTTTTATAGGGATCTATTGGTCATGGGTTGAATGTACTCGCATTAAGTTGACAAGGAAAAGGATGGGGAAACAAAATAAATTGAATATTGGGGCCATAAAATACTTGGAAAAGAACACCAAAAATAGATAATAGTGGCACCAGTTATATAGTCCTTGTGTGTCACTATTGTCCTGAATAGATGGGACTTGGGGGGGGGGTTGATCTGTCATGGAAAGAGGAGTTTGGCTCAGCTGGGATCAGGTCTGAGAGGCTACGAATGACTAAGAATTAGTGAAAATGATGCCTATGAGGGTTATGAGAGAAATAAATATGGACCTATTAGTTTGGTGTCATTATCCATACTCAAGTTACTAATTTTTTCATTTTATATGACTACAATAGTCAACTAGGGGTTTGAAGGATTAAACCTCTATAACTCAAAAATAAACCCTTTAAATTTCATTAAATTTTTTTGAGAGGTGTGTTAGGAGGTTTTTGAACATTTTAAAGTGTTTTAAATAATTTTGGAGGTCTAAAACTCAATATATTCAAAATAAGGCCTTTTTAAAGCACTAAAAACATTAAAATCATCATAACTTGAAAACTACCTAGAAAAATGCAATGAATTTTTTTAAAGAGGTGAATTAAGGTAAATTTGAGGTTTTAAAATTATTTTGAAGGTTTTAAGATACTATAAATAAATTTATTAAATAAACTCAATATGTAAGCCTAATGTTAAGGTCTAAAACCCCTGTTTTCACCCTTTCTTATATTATCAAGTTTAGATAAAGGTATAAATTAGTATGCTGAGTTTAGTTAACATCAAATAAATGTGTAAAATGTATTTATATCATAAATATTACTTGGTTAGTATCCATATGCTCTCAATAAAGTTTGTATACCTATTCTTCCTTAACCTATCCATCACCAAGTAGTGATATAGTCATCATCTCAAGCAAGTTTAACACAAGTATGTAATGCAATCGCAAGTTTAAGTGCAAGTGATCGTAAGATTTTAGCACACCATATACATCAACAGGATTCAATTACTCATAAAGGTCAATATCATTCAAAATTATTATATTATCTATCTAGTTGGTCAAATTATTCCATCGTAATCAATTTTCTTGATTATGATGAATCATTGGTTAGCTCAAACATAATAGTTTGTACATATATTTTTGATGTTTAATAAATTATTCATCCTCTATTATTTTATATTGGCATATATATGTACGTATGGTTTTACATTGATAATTTTTATATCCCTTGGCTTTGTTTTCATTGAGATGTTTTCATTTGGCCCTTACCTTTTGATTATTTATAATTATCTGAATATCCATGAAATTTATCCTATGATGATGCATCATTTACAATGGTATTATCCTAGTGCACATTCCATGTTACATACTACTTGCTCATCCATGCATGCTGACTAACTATACTAGATATTGTTATCACTTACATTGAGCTTACATGATCACATACATCTATGCTTACATATTATGATATGGAGTATACATTGATTCTTTCTCATTCAGGGCATGCATCTTCATATATACACATAATATTTTGAGATATTATTTTTTAAATCATATATACAAAGGATCAAGTTGATTTCCTTCACTTCTCTATACTACTTTACTACTACACTTGGTGCATATTATGCCTTGACATATGCTATGTATTATTCAGATCCCTTTCATTCTTCTATTTTTGAAGCTTTCCCCTTGGATTTTCTTGAATAGATATATCTGTGATTAAAAATTAACTAAAAAAATGTTAAATTTTTTAAATATTCAAAAAATATATCAGGACCTATGCATGACATGCTTTGCTAGTTACATGATTTATTTATTACTTATTATATATATACACATGGTAGATCACATATCCATTTTATACACACATGATATTTAAATTATACATGAGTGGATGTAAGACATATATGTTACATATAATATATGGACATATAGATGAGGGACAATCCTTAAACCCAAGGGATACCTTTCTACATTTGAGGCATATTAATACACCTTACTAGGTTCTATCTTTCTATGATCATTCCATTGATCATATTGAGCTACTTAGACTAATTATACAAGAATTGATCTTATATATACTATTTAAGGTGATATTCTATATGGATATTGTGTTTTTCTATATGCAATGATGATATGGGTTGATTTTATATACTGAAATTGCTTATTTTATGCATGTTTATGTTGTTGTGTATTACAGAGTGTGGTCATTGATTATGTATTACATTGTGTGATGACTATTATGCATGACATTGCATGTTATTTGTGTGACAATTTATGATTGTTTCATTATGTGACCATTAATGACTATTTCACTAATTTTTATTTTTCATCTTTTTATGAGTGTATTAATTATGTGTTGTCATGTCATGTGACAATTGTGTCAAGGATCCTCTAATCCATATAATGTACATGTTATTTGTGTTAGGTTATATTTGAGTCTCTTGAGTGCTTGGGTGCATCATGATCAAGAATTTATGTGTTTATATTTTTGGATACATCTATGACTATTTTTTGAGCTTGTGGTGTAATTATTGCTATCAATCATTATTTTATTATGCATGATTCCATGATGGTTTTCATGCATCTTTTACGTGGGTTACTATTGAGTTATTCTTACTGTGATGATTTTTACTACATGCCTAAATACTATATATATTTTACATGACACTTTTATGCATAAGGTTACATGTTTCATATGTGCATGAATGTTAAAATATTTATATTATGGCATAATATAACAATGTTCACACACATGATTTACATCCTAATACTTTTCTATATAACATGATGAGTATAACTCTTTTCTTTTGAGATGAATGATTTGTAGGCTATATCCCCTAAACTTAAAATGGGTCATATAGTGAGCTTGTCATAGAGATTCAAGCCTTGATACAAACATCATGGTTCATATTTTGGATCATATTATATGATTAAAATGAGACAAATTAAGATAGGTAATGATTCAGATTGATATAGATTAACAAATTTACACATATGCAAAACATATGTAGGGAAGTTTATATAATTATGAGGTACAAGTGCAAATTTTTATGACATGATGACACATATTATATGCAATCAAAAATGCATCATGTCTATAAATCAATCCTAACTCAAAGAAGATAGATCATACCATACCCTTCCAATTAGGGACACATTAGATAATCAGGAACATGACCAATATGGGGATCCACTAGACCTGATTAGGGGATCTCTTATCACAACACATAATGCTAAGGAGGGTTACAAAGTCTCCATTCAAGCACACTCATGTAATAACCCTAATGGATTCCTATGTTTTGATATCTCACTAAACTAATAATAAGTAAAGTAAAATCTAATATAGTGCTTACCAAAGTTTGTGGCACAAAGTGGGGGTTAGAAAAAATAAAATTAAACATGCATAAGAGACATATACTCATGTAAATGCATATGGAATCCTAATGCATGGAAGATAAGTATAAATGCATATCTATCTACTCTTACAAAGGAAGAACAAATTTAGGAATACTTACCTTTGAAGATGAACCTACCAAGCCTCAATCTCTCCCTTGGCCAAGGTTATTCATAAGAGGTTTTTGTGGTATGTAAGGATGACAAGGATAAATCAACTCTAAGCTACACAACCTATCAATGCATTCAAAAGACTTATCTAGATAAGATAAGATCCGTATCTCTAAAGAAATAATGAAACCCTAACCTTGATCTTCAAGTAAAATGGTGGATAAGCAAATACGTAATAGATCTTACTTCTTCTTCTCTTCTCTAAATAATGGCAAAATGAACTTGTATATATAGGAAAATTTAACCCTAATCCCTTCTAAAAGTTTTGATTGACAAGGTTGACCTAGTCAACCTAGCACAATTAAGGACAAAAATTCACTAAGTCATGGGCTAGATTGGCCAAGAGCTGACCTAGACCCTAAGTGACTTTCACCCAAACCTGTACATGGTTAACCCAATCAACCTAGTACAACTAATAATAAAAAAGGGTTAAGGCTAGGAAAAGGGGGATAAATGGTATAAAATGGTTGAAGAGTGTGTAATAGAGAATAATAAGCTTAGGGATAATGTTTTTAGGAGACAAGTGTGCAGATAACAAGTGGAAAAAGGGATAACAATCCTATGAAACACTAATCATCTGCCGACCGCTTTCTTGATGCACTTTTTAGGGTATGCACTCAAAGATACTGAGAATCAATGAGTTCCCATGAGATACAAAGTGTTAATAAGTGATAATAGTTTGAAAATATTATGTGTATACACATATTACATGGAAAAGATACATATTTATTGGGTTACATGGATTAGATTGAGAAAATTATCAGATTAAATAGAATGGCACATAGATTTATGGCATTCTATATCACATTAAGATATAAATGGATCAGATTTTGGGTCATAGATGATGTTCATGCATGTAATTTTATATTTATATTGATAGGGAATGATGGTGATATGTAAGCACTTTGTATCTAGAATCAGATTGCAATGGTTGATAATGAGTTTTTATATTTATTTATGAAATAGATGTAGGGATTCACCTTTTACATACAACCTAGTATGAGGCTCAACCTCTATATATGAATATTGTATGGGGTTTTGAAAAAAATAAATATGATGATATTTTTAATAGTACAATTGAGGTTTATATGCCATTCAATTACTATCATTTCCTAGTCTCCAATGGGGGTTGAGGCATTTATCTTATCAACCCACTATTTTAACAAGTGGAATATCCTTGGGGCATAATCACCCCATTATCCAATGACTTCATAAGGTAGCTTATTTTGTGTACCCATATGTGAATTCATTCATTTAATTCTCAATTTCAAATATTACAAATGATCTAAAATGTTTCATATTTTATATCATGAATAGACATTGATTTATACATTTTTATTATAGGTTTTACATGGAATAATTTGTATATTTGAGGTGTACTAGAAAACACTAAATAAAATTATACTCATGTACCAAATTTATTACTTTATCCTTTTAATTTAGCATTTTCAATACTAGATTAAAATTACCATATTTATAAACACATAATTTGGTGTTAAACACTTGACAATATCAGTTTTGACCTACCTTTGGCATACATGACTTGTGCATTATTTTACCTATTTTTTGATTTAAAACTGTTTAACAAGTATAAATCATTTAAATATTATTTAGATTATAATATATGACATTTAAGAATAAAAATTATTGTAAAGAAAAATTGATTGAAATTGATTAGCAAATGGCATATGTTATATATATCAAGTACAACCAATAGTAAGATACTATAGTCATATAAAAATTCAACTTGAGTGCTAAGAGTGTTACTTGAGACCACCTATCAATATATTAGACTTAGTCCTATCTTAAGGCCTATATAAATACTTATCTAGGCTTTATTTGGTCCACACACATCCCTAAAGCAATCCCAAACCCTCACTTTAACA
Source organism: Torreya grandis (assembly GCA_037957365.1). Lineage (NCBI taxonomy): Eukaryota > Viridiplantae > Streptophyta > Pinopsida > Cupressales > Taxaceae > Torreya > Torreya grandis. The sequence continues at coordinate 1,161,294 of JARHVA010002015.1, forward strand.
TCAAATCCCCTAGTGCCTCATGTTATACCACCTAAACACCATTACCATAACTTATATAGTAGCACTAATGACACTAGTGACCCAGTTGGGGCTCTATTATCCTTTTCTTTCCTTTTCTTAGTAATGGATATCTTTTTGAATCAACACACCTAGGGTCTGACCAAACCTCTTTAAATAACAACACAAGCACTAGTTTTATATATATATATATATATATATATATATATATATATATATATATATATATATATATATATATATATATATATATATATATATATATATATATATATATATATATGACTTTTATCCCTTTATTCACTAGATGGAAATCATATGCAAATAACACAAACTAGCTTAGACAAGTTTTTCACAAACAAGGTTATCAATACCTATCCTACCCCACTTCTACATATATTCATCTACAGCCATCCAAAGATTAAAGTACATAGATTTATAGTATCCAAAATCACTCAAAGCACTCAAACTAACATTCATACTAGATTCACTTGCACTTGTATCCACACTTAGGTGGGGAGAACTACATCAGTCTTGATCCCTCCTTGAAGTATTTACATGTAGGAAACTCTCATCATAATAGAGTGTTGAGGATATCTAGTCTACACCACTAACATCACACTTTACTAGTTGTGCCAATTAGATTCCCTAAAAACATGAAAGTTTAGGGTTTACATGAAAAATTAGTTAAAATAGGTCATCGATGGGGAATCAAAACTTGTGCACATAAGAACAGGCTTGGCAGAATCTAACATAGGTATGCCTAAAGTCTTAGAGTAGTTCTACATGGATGAAACTAGTGATAAAATAAGGACACTAACACCATTGACACTACTATCCAGTTAGGGTAATACTGTCTAAGAGTGGTTTTGATTCTTGGATCTTGTTTATTAACCCTGATCAGCTTCTATCTTAGTTTGAATCCTATAGATCCTCCATCTCAATTAGTTTCCATATAAGTACTTTTTTGTATCATTTATTACAATTTTTATAAAGGTCAAACTAGGTTAATTATGTTACAAATTAGTGGTTGTATTTATTACTTATTTACTACCTGATTTACTATAATCATCTCCTTTAACAACCTAGGCCTTGAAATCCATAACCCTAAGAAATTAAATCATTTGGTAAACTTGACTTACTTCGAATACTATCCAAACCCTAGCCATATCTACTACTAGGGTTTGTAACCTTATTTTTCTAGTTTCCCTTGGTTATGTTAGGATTTTTATCCCTTATATTTTCTACCATAATATCCCTCTTCCAAGTTTTATTAACAAATTTAATGGATAACGAATATTTTCCTTCTCTTCCTCATCTCCAGAAGGGTGAACTAATTTACCTTTAACCAATTCCATATTATCACTCCTCTAAGAGGTGAGTTAGCCTATACTACTATTTTAAATGCTTATACTCAACCTATCCATTCCTCCACCTCTTCTCTATAGGGTGTGTGCCTACATGTTTAATCATAAGCAACTAGGGTTTGTACTAATGAGACTCTATGTGATCAAATTATTAGTATGAGAAAGTTAATTTTAGAATTAAAAAATTATAATTAGATATTACATGAAAATCTTACAATATTAGAAAATTAGATTACAAGATAAAAGCCTCTAGGTTACATTAGTGTTAATCATGTATATGCACTTTCACCTAATCAATTTATGGAAAACAATGTAATATATAAAAACTAGACATCACAACAAAGTGCATCTATAATTAATGATTTGAAAATTATTAAAAGATAAAATATAATTTGAAGTGAAATTCTAAGGTAAATGATTAAAGCTAAGTTGATCAACCTACCTCCTCTAAATCTAGTGAGGAGATCCACATATTATTGTACATATCATAGAATGCATGGTCATCACATAGATTCATGTTTGGCATTTAAAATGCATATGTAATATATAATTAATAATGAGGACCCTATACAAGATAAATCAGTTAAGCAATCCACAATGATACATGAACATATTAAAAAATGGTCCAACTCAAAAATAATACAAAAGTGGTCACCAAATCATAACTCAAAACAAAAAAAGGTTCAAAAAGCATAATCAATGCAAGCAATAGTACAAAAATCATAGGTAAAACAAGTAAAATATGCAAATATACCTCTCTAAAATAAGGCTCAACTTTCAAAGTTATATGGGTTTGGTCAAAAATATCTACAACAATTTGATTATCAAGGTTAAGGGATGGGTAAACATGCCCAAGGCATCACTACCCATATTTTAGTAGTTGATAATGTTGGTTAACAAGGTTTGGGATTTATGGAACATACTAAGACATTTAATTCATAGATATAGTTTATCAAGACAAAATATCTAGATACAAAGTTAATGTTAGAAAAAGAGCAAGAACTTAATTTATATGCTTAGAATCAGGATAAGCAAACAACCATTCTCAAAAAAGGATTTATAACAACAAAGTATTGAAAATAATAAATTCATACCAAATATACTTATTCAAAGGTTAATTTAAAGGGTTCAACTACAATCCCTCCCTCATATTGGGATCTACTCACTATAACAACTTTTATAGATGGAAAGCAATGCACAGATGTTAAGATCATAAATTATCAACTAATCAATTTTCATTCGCTATCATTTATTATATTTATTGGAAAGGACTTTACACTTCTAGATAAAACACATGATTCTATCTAATTCTTGGAGTCACTTCAATAAAAAAATTCATATGCCTTACAAGATTGCTCTCTCACTTTTTATGTTATTGCAAGTTCAGTTGCTTACAATGTTGTCTTTGGAAGTTCATAGTTAACAACAATATGAGCAACATTTGACAAAAATAATGGTTGCATATCCTTTTCATATGCAAGTGAAATGCTTACAAATTATATAGAGGATATCATTTCTTCCCAACAAGAGCCATAAAAGTAAGCTATACCTATAATGGATATAGTTTTGGATGGCATGATCCAAATCAATAATCCAAACATTGTTAATCAAAATGAAGAAGATGATTGGAACAACATAGATTATTATTATACATACCATTTATAAAGTGATTATGCCACCTTTTTTACATAGAGGCATCACATTGATGACATGTTGGGCTTCTAGCACCATTCCTTACTAGCACATATATTATTATCCCTAACACTCTCTTTGTACATAGTTTCACTCATTTCCTCCTTACTTGTACATAGTTTTATTCACTTTCTATACTTGTACATATCATATATATAGAAAATAAAAAAATAATATAATATGTCAAAAAAATAAAAACATTCAAATATTTTCTCAGAATATAAATTATAGATTATATACGATTCCATGTTTACACTTCTTATACTTACCAGGTACTACCATATGCTAGATATCATAGTATATTTGGTTTTATCATACATACATGCTTCACTTGTCATTTTTGAGAGTTAGAAAATGCTTACAAGACCTAGGTTCACCACATAGATCTATCCTTGATACTATCTACCCACTGGGAGCATATACATAGATACATGGATTCCTCATTTGATACATTTGCCCATTTGGGGCGATCTTATATATAATTCCTAAAAGGAATGAAAAACAAAATGTTTCAAGCCATAAGATCTTAGGTTTTATCATAACATCACATTCATAACAATAAGAATAAAAAATAATAGACTTATAGATTGATTATAAAACAAAGAGCAACTATATCATTTATTATATTTCTATAACTTCCATGTAAATTCAATGAATGAGCTTTGCATATATAGGCAAGGAAGATCAATCCTAACTAAGAGATCAAGCACAATGATCAATCATAACTAAGAGATAAAGATAGAGATCAAACATAACTAAGAGATCAAGCTAGAGATCAAACCTAAGACTAAGAGATAAATATCCATAAAGGATAGAAATAACTAGAAATTTATTTCCATAATATCTAAAAGATAAATATGTAATATCTCATAATATATTAAATAAGATAAATGAAATATCCACATATAAATGGGTGGGAATAAATAAATAAAAGGAAATAATAAATCACCTAGATGAACATGAGCTAAGGTATATAACCTACTCTAACACCCCCCTCAAGTGAAGTTATGGGCTAAAAATAAAATGGCATAACCATAGTATGAGTCCTAACAATGACTGATAAGATACTCATGTATAATATATCTATGAAGTAATCTCTCATCAAGTGTAGAAAGGCAAAAAACCCATAGGAAAATAAAACTTCCCACCCAAAAAGAGAGAAAAGAAGGAATAAATGACTTCCATATAGAATCCCCCCTAGAAACAACTTTATTCACCCTACATAAAGATCAATATTATACATCTTACATGGATGGAAAGGATGTAAGAATCCATATCCATATGAGGTGAAAGAGTCCCATGTACACAAACCATGAGTTATCCCTATAGGAAAAAATTCCAACTATTATATGTGATCATGAAGTCCTAAAGATACATCACCTATAAAAAAATTGATGTTGTGGTGACCTTGCCAAAGAATAGGCTTAATAGTAGATACAATACTCTATAATTCACTATCAATAACTCTATCAATTTATCCCATAGAGTGGAGTGTGAAATACTTAAAAACATGAATATATCTCTCATAGAAACCAAGTATGTGAGCAAGTGGATCCATCATAGAATAAGTAACAATAGCAGTATTAGGATAAAAAAAAAGCTCCAAATTATAATGAAAAATAATAATAGGTTCCTCATAAAAATCACTATTTAAACACATATCCTCACAAAAAATAGGAGTAAGTGATGAAGGAAAAACAATTTTGGCATAATATAAGTCATCCTTAGAAAGTCATGATGGTGTCTCATCCATGATATCCAAAAGTGATGGTGGAGGTGACACATCCTCAAAAATCATGTCCTCTTGATCAGTAATTTAAATATGAGAACAAACTGTATGAGGAGTAATAGGTGTCTCAAGTAAACAACCATCAAAAGATAAGTCATCGGAAAAAAAATTCTCACTCATGAGAGGATAAGAACGTGTAACAGAAGGATGTGGAGTAAAAGAGGGTTCAAAAGACCTTTAAGACTCAGTATCCTTCCAAAATAAGGCTAAAAAGCTATCCCAAAATTCCTTGAGTGATGTGGCACATGTGATATAGGACTTCAAAGTGTATGAAACATGGATTCTAATCAATCAAAGAGCTTCATATTTCATGGATGCAATCTAGGTAATACCTTCCTCATTTTAAAAGTGGGGAATGTCACCAAGCACCATTCTCCATAAGTGTTTCTTTTGTAAGCGCATTTTAATTTTAATCTTCCAAATGTTGTAATTTTAAGTGGTTATGGGCTCAAATAAATGGTAATCCATTATAAAAAAATAAGAATAAATTTAGGAAGAAGAACAAGGACCCTCTCAAAAAAATAAATCTCCCCTTGACAATTTAACATCTCTCGACAAAAATAATGAGCACCCCAAAATTTGGCACTTTATAATTTAAGGAATTTAAAAAAATAAATGAAACCAATAGATAGAGTATTAAAAAACATACATTTTAAAAAAAAACACTCAATTTTGAGTTGCCAATAAAAAGATATAGTTAATACATATTTCTCATCATAAATGGGTCAAATAAATAAACATAGAACCATAAATCAAAAGAATGTGACCAAAAAAAGAAGGAACATAGCCTTAAAACCACTCGTTGGAACCATAAGTGAACCAAATATGTCTTTAATCCAACAAAAGTGAAAAATAGTCTAGCCACAATATTTTTTTTTTATTGAAAAAATAATATAAAATCGTGAGCAACCATCTCTTACTATATTATTTTTATTTCCAATAACACTTAGTAAAAATATGATAACTTTTTCATTTCTAAATGAAATGTAAAAATTCAAAATGATTTGGAAATATAAAAACAAGATGCATAAAATATAGAAAAAAATTAGTGTGATTATGTATAGTTAGAGAGCAGTTTGCAGAAGAAACTACTTTTTTTTTTAATGAAAAAGGATAAATCTAAAATTGTAAATGATAGATCTAGATTTCTAAGACACCGTAGATGTAATGCAATAATTATATTTGATCTATAAAGCTCTAAAAAATATTCATACAATAAAAACACATAGATTTTCCTACCAAACCTAGATATATGTAATAAAAAATGTCCTTATAGAAAACTCAAAAATGTATGGATACAACACCTAAAGGATTTAGTACCATGAAAGGAATTAAAAACAAAGCATTTCAAGACACAAGATATTAGGTGTTAGCATAAAATCACATTCATAACAACAAGAATATAAATTAACAAACTTATAGATTGATTGTTAAATAAAGAGCAATTATATCATTTATTACATCTCTAGAACTTCCATGCAAATACAATGAATGAGCCTTGCATATATATGCAAAGAAGATTTGTCCTAAATAAGAGGTTAAGATAAGTGATCAATAATAAATAAGATATCAAGCTAGAGATTAAACATAAGTAAGAGATTAAACCTAGAAATAAGAGATAACTATCCATAAAGGATAGAAACAACTAGAAATTATCTCCATATTATCTAAGAGATAAATATGTAATATCTCATAATATCTTAAACAAGATAAATGAAATATCAACACATAAATGGGTGGGAATAATTAAATAAAAGTAAATAATACAGCACCTAGATGAACATAAGCAAAGGTAAATAACCTAATCTAACAATTCTAATTGTCAAGTTACATCTTTCTAAACTCTATATCACATATTTAGCATTTTTATATCTTGATATTGATCATACTACACTACTCAGATTTATTACCAACTACTATTACTCTAGACTCAGTTTATGTAAATCTTTGATCTTATATAGATTTGTACCACATGTTCATGCATACTTTCACTTCTAGTTTTACTCATTTAGACTTGATTGTGTCTCTATGCTTCTACATATATTCAAGGGCATTTAAATATGCCATTGTTCTATATCTCTATGCCACTTCATTGCATTCTATGCATGCTTTTGACATGTTCCCATGTCTTTGTGTGTGATTTATTGATTGTGTATATAGACATTTAAACATGTCCTTCCATGTGGCTCTAAGCCAACTTGATTGCTCTTTCTGTATGTGGACATTTGAACCTGTCCTTGTATGTATGACTTTCTCATATTTAGTCACATGTGCCCATGTCCCTTGTATTATGGCCCATTGGCCTACTTTGTGTGCCTTATGTATGTTGTATGTATGCATCATGGCCATGACACTTGTATTTTGTTTATTACACACTCTAATTTTAGATTCCATAAGGTACCTCATACATCTCCCCTTCCTATGTCATGATGGACATCATGCCTCATCCCCCTAGGTAGTTAGTTTATTTCATAGATTTATTGTTTGTACATATGTTTACATACTTATATCTATATTGATAGCCTTATAAATGTTATATATAACATACATCATACATTACAAACTTATGTTCAAATTATCTTACATTTCAATGTCATGTATGCACATTATATTTATTTATTATGTAGATATAATATATGCTCTAACTAACACATATCACATAGAGATTTTAATTTTGAGGTTATCTCTTAAATAGGTTCAAAAAATCTCTTCAAAAGAGGGGGCACTCACAAATATTTGTCAGAAAGATCAAGCTAACCGAATACACTGAAATAATATTTTTCAAAAAACATGCATAGAACATAAAATTTAGTTTTAAGAAAACACAATGGGAAATAGTCACATAGAGACCAATTTTAGTTGCAAAAAATTAGTACAGTTAGACATTAACACTCAAATTGGGACACTATAACCACCAATGCTACTATCCAGATATGGTGCTAGTGTCTATTAGCTTCAATTTTAAGAAATTATAGACTGTCTAGAAAAGTACAATAGGTATAGTCTAGGTTTACATAGTTTCAGCTATAAATTACCAGTTTTTACTTAGTTTAGCATAGATTCATACCATTTTTATCAAATTTGGGGCATCATGCATGGTGTGATCATTCTTATTTCAATTTAGATACTCATATATAAATTATCATATCTCAATCTAGAATCCATATGCACAAATATCTAATTTGGGGGTATGTATGTGACACATTATTTCTATATGGTCATTTTTTCTCTGATTGATCAGATGGAATGAAAAAATTCATGTCATTTTATATGTTCTTAGGCCAAACACCAATTTTGCCATCATAATAAAGACACCATTTATACTATCATAATATATATTTGGTACCTTACTCTATCTGTAATGGTTGGCATTATCAAGCAGTCCTTGAGCTACACACCTGAGTGGATGCAAAGTTAACATATTTAGTTTTAATTATAGTTACACATATTTAGTTACATTTAAAAATCCAATTATAGATTCATCTAATAAAAATGGGTAGGCAATGATGGAGTCATAGTCCAATTATGTTCTTGAGCCACCTACATGAGAGGGTTGGACACACCATCAGTCCAATCCAAGTTATTCACATGTCATGATCTACCAAACAAGGGTGGGAAATGATGGAGTCAAGACCAGATTGATTTCTTGAGCCACCCACACATGGGGATTGAGAAAGCCATTTATCTCAGTCTAAGTTATTAACTGACTAGTTAATGATGGAGTCAATGCCAACTTGACTTCTTGAGCCAACCACACATTGGGGTTTGCAGGACACGTAATGGAACACACTTCACACATTTAGATCTAGATTCATGGGATTTACCTCATAGGTAAGTCTAGGTACATTTATTTTCCTTTACCATAGTCTTTTAATTTTTTTTGAATTTATAGAATAAAAGGGGGGGAATGTAGTCATATAAAAATGTCACTTGAGTGCTAAGAGTGTTACTTGAGACCACCTGTTAGTGCCCAAAATTGCATTAAGCAATTTTGGGCCTTTGTTAAAATATTAAAGACCACATGGAAATACAAGAAAAAAATCAACCCCATGCCATGATACCCATGCCATGTGAAAGGTAAAAAATAAATCAAAGTTAAGAGTTTAAGGCTTGGGAAAATGTGTGACTGCAAGGAAAAGGCTAGAAGAATTTTGAAGTCAGACAACAAATTTGACCAAAGAGAAAAATTATAAGGGAGACATGAAACTCCATATAACTATTGAGTGGATAATTATCATGAAAAAATCACTTATTAGAAAAGCAAATTTTAAAGTGTTGTCCAATCTGCCAAACCTGATGGTAGAGAAATGAGGAAGGAATACAAGTTCAAAAATTACAAAGTGCATGATAGTTTTTGGATCCATAATTAAGCATCGACCACATGGGATGTTGGAAAAAGTCTTGGAGGGATAAATAATATATAGAAAACACACATTAAAATTGAAAATTATGAAGTGTCATCCTATCTTTGTAACATGTAGCTAAAGGACATTGGTAGAAATTTATGTGCAAAAAATAATGTGCAAATAATAAGTTTTTAAAATGCAAGTTGTCAATTGTGTGGTTAGCCCCAAAACCCACAACAAAAATTATAAAGCATATGGTGGAAAATTTCCTCAGAGGTGCAAGGTTTGTTTTACACTTGTAATGTGTAAATTGTTTATAAACTTCCAGAACCCATGGGAAAGTGTAGTAGTCAACATGAAGAAGAAGGTCCTCGATGGAAAAGGGAAGCCAAGATGCAATTTTCAAGTTTTCAAACTTAAAATTGGATGAATATCTATGGAAATTATGGATTTAAAAAGGGTAATTAAATATTAAAGAGTCTTTTAAAATGTGATAACAAAAATTTTAGCGATGACCTAGGTGCAAGGAAAGAAATGCTACATTTAATTTTTTACATCTCCGCATTTATAGTTTTCAAAGCTAATGCCTTCATGGCTGGAATAGATATATGGGAGAGGTAAAGTGAGAGGAGAAGATCCTTATAAAACCCATAGTGATTTATAAACATGCTTGTTTACCTCCTTAAATGTTTTATGATTATACTTTTATATGAAAGAAGAAGATAGAGGTGGTTGCAAAACATGGTGTGTAAAAATAGAAATGGGGAAAAGCTCACTTAGAATAGTTTTGGAAGGATCCTAACCTTGATGAAATTTCAAGTGGATAATGGTATTTTTATTCTTGTTTTGCATCTAGAAATGGAAATATGTCTGTACAAGTAAATAATGAAAAGGATGGGCACCATTGTATAGTTTGTGAATGACTGAGCAAAGAGTTAGAACCTAAGAATAGCGGTGGAGTTATTGAATCTCATACTGAAGAAGGGTGGATGGGAAATTGTTGTGATGGAAAGGTGGGTGACAATCATAGTAATAAAGAAGGGCATGAAAAAAAATCCAACATGAAAATTACACTGGGCCTAAAAATGGTGAGCTAAAGGAGAGAATTGATGGATTTAATCCAACATATGTGTGTGCAATGTGGACCTATGAAGGTCATCAAGGTAAGGTTGTTTTTGAATTAAATAAATATTGATAAGGGTAAAATGATGACCTCTCATTTGAAATGTCTTTCATTCAAAAATTTATTAGTAGAGAGGCATATTTTTGGTGGTGAATGGTTCAGATCTGAATGCATTGTGTATAAAAAAAAGATTACTATGTTGAGGCATCAAATAGAGAAAGAGTTGGATTCTAGAAAGATATTCTATAGGTTACTTTTCAAACCAGGTTAAATGGTTGACTAGAGGGAGTTCTTGGTGGGAAAAGCAACTTACAAAACCAAGTCTTCAAAATGCAAGGTGTAATATGTAGTTTAACTTCCCAATCCTGTCAGTCAACTCAATAATGGATAAAGTCAACTCAAATGGATCTCCAAGGATATTTCAGGGAGGGATGAAATTTTGCATATTTTCAAATGTGCAAATTTAAAATTAGACTTAGATCTCCCAATCCCACCAGTCAATGCTAGTCAAACATGAGGTCCCATCTCAAAGCATAAATTTTAAGGCCAATTGCACTTGAAGTTCCTAAGTTTGCTAAGGGAACTTTTGAGGAGAATTACAATTGCAATTTTTAAGTTGCAAATTTGAAAATTTCAATTTGCACTTGGATTTCCTAGTTCCCTATGAGAACTTTTGAGGGGAACTATAACTACAAATTATAAGTTGCCAATATGCAAGTTGAAAATGTGTTGATGAGTTTTAGATTTTTTCCATACAAAGGAAGTGCAAAATTATGAATTGGACCTAAAGTTACCCATAAGGCTATTAAATGAAAAATAATGCACTTAATCATTAAAACAGTTGGTGCAAACCCTAAAAGTCAAATAGGAAAAAATTAAAGTATTGAAAGGCACATTGAAGCAAAAGGTGAAAAAGGTAAAATTAGCTAAGTCTTTTCATTTCTATTGTTTTGATTGTTCGAACACTTTCATGGGAGAAATGCTACATGTTTACAAAGTCAAGGTGGGCCATTCCAAAGAAGATTATTTAAATAGCCATGGATCTAGAGTGTTCCAATGCCATCATTACAAGGTTAGGAGTTTTCTTTGGCATGCATAAGAGGAAGGACAACTATCCAAGAAATCCCAACTGTGCAAATGAGTGGTAAGAGACATGTCCAAGTAGTTTCAAAAAAAGATAAAGAGTTTTTTTGGATCTAAAATGAATATTTTCATTAAAGCTCAAGTAAAATGGATATCTAACCAAGCACAACAAGGGTTTGTTTCAAATCTTCATCATTACATGTAGAGGCAGTTACAAGAATCATTTTCCTTACAAAGGCATGAAGATTCTAGGCATGGCAAAGACCATATTCTAGCTGGAAGCATCTTGGAAGAACTTCAAGGGCTGATTGCAAGTTTTAAATATTACAAATTTCAACACATATTCCCAGATTATAAGGTGGTGAGAAATTGTACAAAAAGAGGGCTTGTTCTCTTCTTAAGGTTGTTGTTGGTTGTTAGTTTTATAACTCTAAGATCTTTCAAAAGTTTTGGGATCTTTTGTTTTGTGTGCATTTTGTCTCTCTTGCTAAGGTGGTTATAGCTATATAGCCATTTTCAAGTTATGAGATCATTATAATATGTTCCCCTTGTTAAATAAGGAATAAACTCACCATGTTTGTCCCCATGGTAGCATTCTAAAACACTGATGTATGAAAGATTTTATTTCAAGATAATGGAAAATACTTATGGTTTTTACTCTTTCTTGTTAATGAAATCCAATTGTATGTTTTATAATTTCTTCTTATTGGATATATGGTTAAATGCTTATGTATGGTTGTCATCTTAGGTATAAATCTAGGTTATAAACCCCTTTCTGCATAGTGATTTGGAAATGTGTTGTTGATAACCTCTTAAGGGTACCCTGGGCTTATGGATTTAATAGGAAGAAGTATGTGAAATTCTAGTTGTAGTGTATGTTTTAGGGTTTCAAGAATCATTTAGGTATTTGCATTGTATTGGCACCAATGGATGCAAATCACTCCTGGTAGTTCCCCTTAGCTTGTATTTCAATTTGTATACATCTTTGCAAATGAGTGATGTCATTAATGTTGAAATAATTCTTTTTGTTTGAAAACCACAAACACACCACTCTTTATATTTACCTAACTTGTCCTACCCTATTCTACCCTGCAAATAATACACCATGTTGCATATTTTTAGTTTTATTTGCCTATAAATGCATAAATCTTGCCTATATAAAATGTGTTTGTATTTTATGCTTTAAAACCCAATATTGTAGTCTTTAATTTGACCACAAGTTATTGAAAATTATTTAGAATGAAGTTTTCAATCATATCCTATCTATCTTCAGTAGCTTGTGTCTTCCCTAGTGTATTTGTTCATTCTATGTGACAACCCTTCCCAAGTGGAGTGTGCAAATTTGGCTATGCATTAGTTAGATCTTTTTTTTTTCCATTAATCCCCATGGAGATTGAATTGCAGTATCAACCCATATGAGTAAGATAAACCTTAGGTCCTCTCACATTGGTTTAGGCAAATCTAGAAGTATCAGGGAGCTAACCATACCCTCTGTCAGTGCTTTCCAATCATTGTTCGTGTTTGATCCATCCATGTGTTAAACCCTTCCTCAGCTATAATGCCATATCAATTGGTTTATCATCCATGTTTTCCATTTTCATCAATTGTGCAAGGTTGAGCACAAGATATGTACAACTAGGAACCAAAACCTAATTGGAACCATTGCTATGGATAATATTTATCACCCATGTTGCTAGGGACTCTTGTAGAGAGATGTAAAAAATTTAGGTTATCAAGTTCTATACCTATATTGGATGCATTAACCTTAGCTATATATTTTTAGAGATATTTATCCATATTAGATCATGTGTTTAATAATTGAGGTTATTGTTTGATGATTTACTACTTTGGCCCATCAACAAGTTCAACACTCCACTAGGGATGTTTCCATAAATTTGAAAGGTTTGATAAATTGACATCTACTACATTTATTGCAAGGAGCTATAAATTTGTCATGTTTTGAGGTGGTTTCCCATTTTGAATATGAGTCTAAAATTTTTAGTGTCTTTGCGTTCATATATCATCACTAATTTCATCAAGGTATGGTTTCAATATGTATCACTACATATTTGTAAATTGTTATATTCTAAAAGTTTGATGCTAGTGGTGACTCTAACACATCATCTGGTTTCAAAGAAAGATCAGTGCCCACTTCAAATTCATTCATCTTTGAGTGGATTTTGCTTATAAATATAGAAAGAGTGAGGTCATCCTTCAAAGGTGACTCATCAAAATAGCTTTTATCACCCTTAAGTATTCATCAAAGAAGAAGGAGACAAGTTTGGAGGCCAACTGAAGGACAAAGTTTATCTACTAAGGATTGTTTGGACTTTCAAGATTCTATTACACCTAAACTTTTATTTATTAAACTTCCTATTATTAAAAATTATTATAGTTCTCTTAATCATTTATAACCTTATAGTCCTATTTACTATCCAGCTCCTTCTCAACTAACTAAATCTCCTCCTAAGTTTTATCCACCACATCCACCTCACTCACCCCCTCACAACCCTTAGACATATTATATTTAACCCACCATTGAACCAATCATGAGGCATAGGGATCAAGATGAGAACAAATGTCATGCATTATGGATTCCCAGATTTAAATTATTTAATTTTGATGAAATGGAGGGGTACCCCAATGAATTCCTAAATGAAGTAAGGAACCACCTTCTTATGTTTCAAGGGAACATTGCAGTGACTAATGATCAACACTTGAGGTATTTCCACATTATCATTGAGAATTATGAGGTTGAGATTGAGGATGTTTACATTAAGTTATTTTTTCACACACTAGAATAAGATGCTTGTGAGTGGTTCAATTCCCTTCCCTGTGGATGCATTGATTCATGGGAAGAAATGAAAAATGTTTTCAAAATTCATTATGGTGATAGGATTGATCCTAGTTTTTTTTGGAAATTTTTGAAAACATTAAAGGGAACCCTAATGAGTGTGTGTAGGATTTTAATACAAGGTTCAACAAGATTATGATGAGGGTTCCTGAGAATATTAGGCCTAGTGATACAATGTACTTGATTAAGTATTATGATGCATTTGACAAGAAAGATACATACTACTTGAGGGACAAGGCTCCTACAAACCTACGATTGGCATTTAATATGGCCATCTAAATTGAAAACAACATAAATGTTGTGGGAAAGCCATATAACAAGTGGGATGATCTAAAATTGATTAATCTAGAAAAAACATAGTCCACTAAGACAACCAATCTTGAATATACTATTAAGATATTGTCCTCCATTGTCAAGGAAATGTCCTACAAGTTAGCTAGGGATGAGAAGGGGATGCCTCATGGTCTACAAGTTAGGAGAGAAACCAAAATCTGAATCAAGCAAAAGGGAGGCCTGCTTTCCACATTAGAGATAATGATAGAGGGAAGAGGCCTGCATGTGATGAAATAAATGATAGAAATCATAATAGAGGAGCTATTGAAGAAGTACCTAATCTATTAAACACCAAAGTGAATATTGTAAATTATGATTTAAATGTTGATTGGTGTGATAAATGCTTCCTTTCCCATCCTCCATTTGATACTACTAAATAAATTGATGAAGATGTAGATGAACACGAGTCTATGTTTGATGATGATGAGATTTTAATGTGGATTGTTAAGTCTTTTGAAGCAAGATGTCTGCTTCCATGAAATTGTTGAGTGCTACTCCTATTGATCAATTTTGGAGTGTAGTAAAAAATATAAGTGTCCCAAATATAAAACTTATTTGTGATGTTAATATGATGTAAGCATATGAATTTCCTAATCACGATTTCAAAATTTTAAGATATATGATGATTAATAAATATGATGGGGGAATTTCTTTAGTTGAAGACAAGAAGCTACTAATTAATTCAACAATTGTCAAAGAGAAATAATATAGTCTAAAAAGTAGGAAATAAGGTGCTACTTCTCAAGACACTACCCCTACAAATCCAAGGGCATGGGATATAAGTAAGGAAATTAAGAAAACTATAACAGTCCTTAATTCTTCCAAATTAGTACCTATTTCCCAAGTTGTCATGCCAAGAGGTGATCTAGATAAGAATAGAGTACCCATGTTATCTAGTATCCCTAAGGGTGTGAAGGATGTTAGAACAAATCCACCTTTGAAAACTATTGTTAAACATGAAAATTCATCCTAGCCTATACCACTTCAGACTCTAAGTGATTGTATTCCAGATGAAAGTGTTATCACCCTCCCTCCTAATAGGTCCCTTCTTCAGTATAATATGTGTGATATGGCCCAAGTGTTGAGCCAACTAAAGATCACCATACCACTTGTTGAATTATTGAAAATACCTGAACATAGGAAGAAGGAATTTGAGTATTTGGAATTTAGTGAGAGTACATCTACCAATGAAATGACTTCACCTAAAACAACCCCATAAATTGATGAAGAATTAGATAAGGTTATTAGACTAGCCCCATAGGTTTATTTTGGGATTACACTAGTACAAATTTAGTTGAATGTGGATTTATTTTACAAAACCTTATTGATCAATGGTCTCTTTGTTCACAACTGTATGTTTGATTCTGGAGCTTCTTGCAACATGATGCCCCTAGGTGTCCTTAATGAGATTAGAGTGAAGATCACATCAGCTTTTAGCAAGTGTTATGCCATATATTCATGAGAGGTACCAATTGTTAGATAAGTTAAAGGGTTGGTAGTGTAGTTGGTAGTTCATCCTAGTAAGTATTTGAATATGGACGTGGTAGTTATGGACTGACCACCTAAGTAGGGGATGTTACTATCATAAAGATGGGTTGTCAACATGGGTGAAAGTGTATAAATGGAATTTTCTTATGACACCATCCCTTTGGAGGGTAAGATGGTCAAACTTCATAGATATCCTAAGATGTTGCATGTAATTAAAGATCTAAAATGTACTCTCAACGAAGTGTTATACATGGATGTAGACATGGGTAACTTCATTGGGAATGTAGATGTTATTGAATAACCTATTATTCTTGATGCCGGGTTTGATAATGAAGGTGAATTTTAGAAGATGTCTTTTAACAGGGCTTTCTCCAATCTTAGAAATGGAGCTAAGGTTATCTTCTATGCCCCTAAAAATAAATCTCCTTAGTTTTATTTCAAGCTATCTTTTGAGTGTACTAATGACATTGATGAATTTGAGGCACTCCTCCTTGGTACTTACTTGAATGCAACTAAGAAATAAGCCTATCTATAGCTGATGAGGAAGTAAAAATATTACTTGGCTTGGTCATATCCATATTTGAGATCATACATGGAGGATTTGTTTCAACACATCATCCTATCACAACCTAGCATCAAACCTTGCAGGCAAGTGCAAAGATTGATTAACTTCATCTTGGCTACCAAGATACTAAAAAATTTAGAGAAATTAAGGGATGATGAGATATCAGAGCCACCAGTTAATGACAAATATTTGAAATACTTCCTTGACTGAGTCCATAACTATGTAAAATATTTGTATAGTGTATAGTATTGTTACTTTATTTTTTTTGTTGCCCCTCTACTTTGGGCCTTGTTTGTATAGTTCTTTTTATCATTTTTTTTTGTCATGTGTTCATTTTTAGATCTTCTTGATCAATTTTTGTCAATCTAACCTTGTTTTGTTGATCTTTCCTGGGTGTTTGTTGATATATTATTGAGTGTTGACTCCATGGACTAATAGATTGGCACCTAGTCTTGTGTTTTGGGTTTCTTTATACACCTGCAAGGGGTGCCTATCCCCAAGCAAAATCTAGTGTTAGTACCCAAATTTACACTGAGAAAATTTGGGCATTTGTTAAAATATTAAAGCCCATATGGAAATATAGGAAAACACTTATCCCCATGCCATACTACCCATGCCATGTGGAAGGTAAAATTCAAATCAAAGTTAAGAGTTTGAGGCTTGGGAAAACACATGGCTATAAGGAGAAGGCTAGCATAAATTTGAAGTTAAATAACAAGTTTGACCAAAGGTTAAAATTTTAAGGGAAACATTAAAATCTATAGAACAATTGAGCAAAGAAGTAGCTTGCAAAATGCACTTATTAGAAATGCAAATTGTAAAGTGTTTTCCAATCTCCCAAACTCAATGGTGGAGAAATGAGGAAGGAATATAAGTTTAAAAATTTCAAAGTGCATGATAGTTTCCAGATCTCACAATGAAGTGTCAACAATGTGGGATGTTGGTGGAAGTATTGGAGGGAGAAATAATATATAGAAAACACATTAAAATTACAAATTTCAAAGTTTTCTCCTAGCTCTATAACCCACAACCAAAGGACATCAGTGGAAATTTATGTGGGAAAAATAATGTATAGATAAATTTTTTTTAAAATGTAAGTTATCAATTATGTGTCTAGCCCCAAAACCCACAAAAAATGGTAGAAAGCATATGGCATTAAATTTCCTCAAAGGTGCTAGGTCTGTTTTGCAAATGCAATGTGTAAATTGTTTATAAACTTCTAAAACTTGTAGGAAAATATAAAAGTCAACATGAAAAAGAAGGTTTGTGATGGAAAAGGGAAGCCAAGACATAATTTTCAAGTTTTCCAACTTGAAAATTGCATGAATATTTCCAGATCCCATGGATTTCAAGAGGGGAATTCAATATTCAAGTGGCTTTGGACACATGTTGATAAAAAGTCTAGTGGTGACCTAAGGGCAAGGAAGTAAATGTCAGATGTAATTTTTTACATCTCTACATTGATAGTTTTCAATGCTAATGCCTTCATGGCTAGAAAAATTGCATGGGAGAGGTAAAGTGAGAGGATCAGATCCTCATCAAACCCACCAGGATTTAGAAACATGTTTTTTTACCTCCTTAAATTTTTTATGAGTATACTTTGATGTCAAATAAGATTATGGAGGAGACTACAAAACATGGTGTGAACAAATATAAATGGGGATAAGCTCGTTCATAAGAGTTTTGGAAGGATCCTACCCTCAAGAACATTCCATGTGGTTGATGGTATTATTCTTTTTGTGTTACATTTGGAAAAGGTAATAAGTCTATGTAATTAAATAATGAAAAGGAAGGGCACCATTATATAATTTATAAATGACTGAGCAAGGAGTTGGAACTTTAAAATAGTGGTGGAGTTTTTGAATCTCATATTGATGGAGGGAATATGGGAATTTGATGTGATGGAAGGTGGGTGAAAATCATAGCAATAAAGAAGGGCTTGAAAAAAATCAAAGATGGAAAGTACATTAGACCTGAAAATGGTGAGTTAAAGGAGAGATTCGCTAGATTCAATCCAACATAGGTATGTGCAATGTGGACCTATGAAGGTCATCAATGTAAGGTTATTATTGATTTCAATAAATATTGACAAGGGTAAAATGATGCCATCTCATTTAAAATGCCTTTTATTTAAAAATATCATATCAGAAAGGCAAAATTTTTTTTGGTGAATGGTTCAGATCCAAGTACATTATGCACAAAAATAAAGATTGCTTTGTTGAGGCATCAAATAGGGAAAGAGTTGGGTTTTATAAATATCTTCTATAGGTTAATTTTCAAACCAAGTTAACTGGTTGACCAATAGGATATCTTGTTTGGAGAAGCAAATTGAAAAAAAAAAGTCTTTAAAATGTAGGTTGTCATATGCAATCCAACTTATCAATCTTGTAGGTCAACTCAGTAATGGATAAGGTCAACTAAAATGGAGCTCCAAGGAGATTTAAGAGAGGGATGAAATTTTGCATATTTGAAAATGTGAAAATTGAAAATTTCACTTAGATCTCCCAAATCCACTAGTTAATGTTGCTCAAACATGAGGTCCCAAATCAAAGCAAAACTTTCAAGGCCAATTATAGTTTTGCATTTTTACAAATTGTAAATAAAACTTGAAGTTCCCAAGTCCACTGAGGGAAATTTTAAGGGGAATTACAACTATAATTTGTAATTACAAATTTTAAAATTTCAATTTACACTTAGAATTCCTAGCTCCCTATAGGAACTTTTGAGGGGAACTACAATTACAAATCATAAATTACCAATTTACAAGTTGTAAATGTGCTACTGAGTTCCATATTTCCACCATACAAAGGAAGTATAAAATTATGAATCGGACCTAGAGTTCCCCATAATGCTAAAAAGTGAAAAATAATTCACTTAAGCATTAAAATAGTTGGTGTCAACCCTAAAATTCAAAATGGGAAAAATCAAGGTATTGAAAGGCAAAATGAATCAAAAAGTGAAAAAGGTAAAATTAGCTAAGTCTTTCCATTTCCATCATTTTGCTTATTCAAACACCTCCATGGGAGAAATGTTATAGGTTTTCAAGGTCAAGGTGGTCCATTCCAAGAAGATAATTCAAATGGACATGCATAATTAGTGTTCTAATTCCATCATTACAAGGCCAAGGGTGTTCTTTGGCATGCATAATAGAAAGTGTAGCTATCTAGGAGATTTCAAATGTGCAAATGAGTGGTCAAAGACATGTCCAAGTAGTTGCACAAGAATTTAAAGCATTTTTTTGATCTAAAATGATTTTGTTCTTTCAAGCTCAATTAAAATGGATTTCCATCCAAGCACAATAGGGGTTTATTTCAAATATTCATCATTACATGTAGAGGCAGTTACAAGAATCATTTTCCTTACAAAGGCATGAAGATTCTAGGTGTGGTAAAGAGCATATTCTAGCTAGAAGAATATTGGAAAAACTTTGAGGGTTGATTGAAAATTTTCAATATTACAAATTGTAACACATATTCTTGGATTATAATGTGGTGATAAATTGTATAAAAAGAGGGCTTGTCCTCTTTTCTAAGGTTGTTATTAGTTGTTAGTTTTCTAAGTCTAGGCTCTTTCAAAAAATTTGGGATCCATTACTGTGTGTAAATTTTGTCTCTCTTACTAAGGTGGTTGTAGATATATAACCATTAACATGTTTTGAAATCATTATAATATGTCTCCCCATCCAATAAAGAGAAAACTCACCATGCTTGTCCTCATGGTAGCATTTTGAAACACTAATGTATGTAAGATTTTCTTTCAAGATAATATAAAATAATTTTGGTTTTTACTCTTTCCTTTTGAATAAATGCAATATTATGTTTTACAATTTCTATTAATTGGATAAATGGTTTAATGCTTATGTATGGTTGTCATCTTAGGAATATATCTAGGTTATAAACCCCTTTTTCCATAGTGATTTCAAAATGTGTTGTTGATAACCTATTAAGGGCATCTTGGGTTTATGGATTTAATAGGAAAATGTATGTGAAATTCTAGTTGAAGTGTATACATTAGGGTTTTAGGAATCATTTGGGTATTTGAATTATATTGGCACTAATGAATACAAATCACTCATGGTAGTTCTCCTTAGATTGTATTTCAATTTTTCTACATCTTTACAAATGAGTGATGTCATGAATGTTGAAAGAATTCTTGATGTTTAAAAAGCACCAACATGCCACTCTTTATATTTACCTAACTTGTCCTACCCTATTCTACCCTACAAATAATACACTCTATTGTATATTTTTAGTGTTATTTTCTTGTAGATGCATAAATCTTGCCTATATAAAATGTGGCTATATTTTGTGCTTTAAAGACCAACATTACAGTCTTCCATTTTACCCTATGTTGTTGAAAATTCTTTGGAATGAAGGTTGTAATCATATCCCTATCTGTCTTCAATAGCTTGTGTCTTCCCTAGTGTATTTGTTCATTCCATGTGACAACCCTTCCTAAGTAGAGTGTGAAAACTTGGTTATGACCTAGTCAGATCTATGTTTTGTGCCAATAGTCACCATGGAGATTGAATTTTAGTATCACTCCATGTGATCAAGCTACCCTTTAGGTCATATCACCTTGGTTTAGGTAGAGCCAAAAGTATAAGGGAGCTAACCATACCCTTTATCAGTGCTTTCTAGTCATTATTTACATTCAATCCATCTGTGTGCTAAACCCTTCCCTAATTATAGTGATATATCTATGGGTTTATCATCCATGTTTACCATTTTAATCAAGTGTGCAAGGTTGAGTGCAAGAGGTGTACAACTGGGAACCAACACCACCTATCAAAAACTTAGCCCTAGACCTATCTTAGGGCTTATTTAAACACTTATCGAGCCTTTGTGCACTCCACACACATCCTTAAACATCCATAAAATAGTCTTAGAAACTCAATTTATCATCTTGACCCCTAGTACCTCAGGTTTTTCCACTTAGACACTAATGCCATAACTTGGATAGTAATGCCAATGGTGCTAGCGTCCCAGTTTGGGCATTATTATCCCTTTACCACCTTTTATCACCAATGGATATATTTTCAAATCAACAGACACATAGGTTTAACCTTGACCTCTTTTAAGACCCAAAAAAGCACTATTATAATATATATATATATATATATATATATATATATATATATATATATATATATATATATATATATATACATAAATTTTAGTCATTTATTCACTGAATGGAAATCATATTCAAATAACACAAACTAACTTAGAAAAATTTGTGCACAATCAATTTTATCAATCCCTATTTTTCCCTACTTATTCATACATTCATATACAACCATCCAAATCTCATAATACATAGATATCTAGTCTCTAGCATCACTCAAAGTACTCAAATAGGAAATCATACTAACTTCACTTGCACTTTCACCAACACTTAGGTGGGGATAACTACATCAGGCTTGATCCATCCTTAGAATATTGGTTTGTATGCAACTCTCATCATAGTGGGGTATTGAGAATGTCTATCCTAACCCACTAACATCACACTTTTTTCCTTATGCCAATTGGATTCCCTAACAACATGGATGTCTAAGGTTTATATGAAAAATTAGTTAAAATAGGTCACCGATATGGTATCAAAACTTGTACGTAGGAACAAGCTTGGTAGACTCTAACATAGGTGTACCCAGAGTCTCAGAGCAATTTTACATAGAGGACATGAGTGTCAAAAAGAGGAAACTAGAGCCATTGAAACTACTATCCAGTTAGGGCACTACTATTGAGGAGTGGTTTTGATACTTGGATCCTATTTATGACACCCTGATTAGCTCCTATCTTAGTTTTTAACCTCCAAATACTTCATCTTAGTCATTTTCTAGATAAGTACTTGTTTGCATCATTTATTGCTATTTTTAGAAAGGTTAAACTAGGTCAATTCTATTACAAATCAATGGCTATATTTATTACTTATTTACTATATAATTTATTATACTCAACCCCTTTAACAACCTAGGGCCTAAACTTCATAACCCTAAAAAGTTAAATAAGATACGTATCTCTTTGTAGTAGGTGTTCAACTATATAAAATAGCATAAAATAGATCTGGGATAACTTAGATCAAGGAACATAGTATGTTGATATAGTTAGACAAGTCTACACTCCCTAGATAAGTACATAATGCGGTCTTGTATGTTGACAATGGATTTGTCCATTTTGAAAGTGAAAAACTATGATTTACTCTACTTTATGTACACATGTCTACTAATGAGGTTGATATATTAAAATTATGTTAATGTCAGGCATAAATCTCTTTTCCCCTTCCCTTTGCCTTTAAAAACCCTAGGTGTACTTATGAGAGGTATAAATCTACAAATATAATGTGGTTTAATAGATTGAGCTAACCCTAATCACCCTTGTTTATTATTTACCCCTACCTACATATCTAGATACTTTTATGAGGGAATAATTCCACATGTAGTTCTACCATCTAGTGTGATTGTGTAATTATGCTCCTTCATTATATGTATGTATCTAGAAATTTAGCTTTGATACTTGACAATGTTAGATCCTGACTTTATTTGGAATGTTTTAAACATGACTTGAGATTAATCCTAGTGATTTATATTGAATTTTATAAGAATAGGGCATATATTTTTAATTTTAAATAGTGTATAAGTGATAAACTATGGATAGATCTAGTTAGTAATGAATGACCTTTGATTTCTATATATATGAGTCTAATTGAATAATTTCCTTTAGTTAACTTACAAAACATGTGAGATGACTCATATGGATATTTTTAATCTTAAAAAATAGTCATTAAATGTCATAGATACAAGGCCATGCTAGGTGGATAGGTTCATGGCAATAGACCTATCTACAGAGCACAAACCTATCTTAGAAGAGTATGAACAATTGACCTAAGGATAGGAGTAAATTGAGAGTGATATATATTAATTTGAGTAATGAATTTTGAATTCTCATGTAATAGTGATGATGAATTGAGGGGTCAAACATAGATATGGATAAATGGCTAGAAAAATGGATAATAAGTTTGATATATTTGAGTGTAAGTCAAGTGGTTCAATATATGTCAAGAATTAGGATTTTCAAGTACATGTGATGAGATTTAAGTGTCTACATGCATACACATTTGTATTTTACTCACATTATATCCTAATCATTATCTACATATAGGATTGGCCTTCCCAAATTATCTCTCTTTCATGTGGCACAATGATATATTAACCTATGCAGGCAATTTTTATATCTCAAATTCATGTTTCTCCTTTCTAAGGTAGTGCCAATAATATTCAAACATTGTCAATTATTAGTAGTTTATGTCTTCATTGATAATGTCTCAAGTTCCTCTATATGGCTATTTTTCAAATCCAAATCCCTCCCGTGAGTTGGCCAATATGTTTTGTAAGTTGTTTATGGAATAAAATTACACAAAGAGTCATCTATATATACAAGACAAGCTTAAGGTATTATTCACTTGGTCACTACTTAAAAAATACTTGGACATTGAGGAATACATTTACACAACCTTGAGGCACTATCAAAAAACATCTAAATTTTAAAACCCTTAAAGTAACAACCCTAAAATCCAAGTCTTAATTCTTTTTATAACATCAAATTTTTATGTTAGTGTCAAAATCCAAAGCTATGCATTTCATTCTAGAATAAATTATTGAACACACATTCATATAAGTAGGAGAAATACATGTAATTTAATCCCTCTTCAAAGTATCAGAATGTAGGTAATAGTCAATCACTTAGTGAGGTGTAGTTGGAGATATCCAACCCTTATTTATAACCCCTTTTTATATGTCAAATAAATTTCAAAATTGGAGCTAGGGTTTCAGGTTAAAGGAAGACACAATCAAGATTAATGCATAGGACCAAAGGGTAGAAATTACATGAATAATATTTATAGGTAAGTGTAGTGATTTATGGTAGAATAGACTAACAAAGCCAACATAGATAGTTCCATTAGATAGTGGACAAGCTTGGTCATCATAGGTTTCTAAGCTTCATCAACAACATATTGATAGATTTTGACACTATATTTTCTAAATCAAGTGACCACATAACCCTTTCAAACTATTTCAAATGATTGTGTATAGATACTAAGCAAAACATAATAGAATATCAACTAAGAGCCTTTTCTCTATTTCTTTCTTGATCATTTATATAAATATTAAGTCAAATTTATTCTTTGTTGGCATTCAGATCTATGTGGTTAAATGTATTATCTTATGAAATTTGTATTTAAATGGTTTTATACTTGTTTATCTAATTAAATCTAAAATAAGTTAAAACACCTCTATATATAACCATCGGAGGAATGATGCACCCATGTGTCTATTGATCATACATTTCACCTGATATCATTTATATATCAAAGTCACACTGGGAATTAATATATTGGGTATATTTATTGTTATATCTTGCCTTTTTAGAGGAAAAGTGTTATAGTGGGGTGTATCACTTGTCACTCTTTTCAAGTTACCAATGGGCCATATCATTTTCCCCTTTAGTTTTATACCCTTATTTTCCAAACTTTAGTTTCATCTTATAAGTATTGGGTTATATATTCGTATTGAGCTTTACATGATGACATCTTTTTATGGTTACATACATGGGTTATAAATGTGTTTGCATTGATTATAACAATTTTTATTATTATTTATGTTAAACATGGTGTTCATGACTCTTATTTTTATATGAGTAATTTTCAAGAACATCATCACCTCAAAAGAGGGGTATCTATCCAACTAATTCTAAATATGGTTATAGGTTAAATTTTATAAATACGATATGTTTACTTATTTGATAAATAATTAGAGTTTTTACTCCATATAATGGGTTGGTAGGATTTATTTTCACTATATTTTATATTGGATAGGGAAATGGAGGTTTTATTCTAGTTTCAACTTCTTTTTCAACAAATTGTGTCATTGAAGTTTTTGATTTCAATTATAGCTTATTAATCGCTAGATTGGGGCATTAGAGTTTTAGTTTACAAGTTTTCACCCTCTTTATTTTAAGGTTGGGCCAATAAAGTTTTAGTACTAATTTGATCGTTTTTGTTACCAAATGGGGAAATTGAGGCTCAGATTTAGTTTCATATTTTTTAGATATGACAACATGGTTCACAAACCATTAGGTTGATTTATTCATTTTCTCATTTTTAATTTCACTTATTTCATTTATTTACATTGTTAGAAGTTTATCAATACATTGATATACTTGTACACTTTCCCATTTTCTTGAAGGTACATTTGAGTTGTTGACATTGGATCTGGTGATTCATTCCCAAGGTATAAATCCCTCTTAAAACTGATTAGGTATGCAATTTTTTGTACTTTGATACACATGCACACATACATCAAAGCGTGGCAATATATATACACCTAATTTTGGTGCAATCATGTGATTGTGGTGTATTTAGAATGATTTGGTACATTTTATTCATTTTTTAAACTTTTATCTCCTTTTAGTACATGTTACCTTCACATTGGACTCTTTATAATCTGTTCAACTACATTTTACCATTAACACCTTCAAATATATTAGTTTTCTACCTTGAGATCCAGTAGTCATCCTAATATTCAGCTTGATATTTGTTTCATGGTCTTTTTTTAAGTTATTGATTTTAATTATCATTGAAAATTTATTATGAACACTTTTAAATCCAATCATAAAGTTTTCATGTGCATTGTGGGTCTATTTTACCTTCATGTGTTGATTTATCATGCATTGATTGTTGGTTTTCAATCATTTCCATGGTCAACCTATCCATGAATGTGTTCCATTTAATATTGAAAGGAGCCTATATATACACATGTACCCTAGTCCATTTAGGAAGAAGTAACAAACCTATTGATTTATGCATTGAGTATATATATCACACACTTGTCAAAGAGCCTCATATTATTCCAATCTTTATTTGTTGAAGTCTTGTGGCTGCATGTTTATACTAAAATAAGGTTACATTAAGGAACATATAGATTTATCATTAATTATCTTAGAGAGAAAATGTGGATTCTTATCCCATTTTGGTTGGGTCACTCACATCCATGAGATATAAATTGAGTCCTAATTATGAGTGCATGATATATTTAGTTACAACCTTCAAGAAAACCCGAGTCACTAACCTTACATATTTTATTTAGTTTGTATAAATTGAGGAATAAATAGGGTTACATCAAAGGAAAAGATATTAAAAAAACTATAAAAATTAATTCTACTCATCAAATACATGATTCTAGACTAATGTTTTTAAATTAAGGGTTTAAGAAAGTTCATACCATAAGGATCTACAAAGCCATTTTTAGACCTTCCTAACCACTTTTAGCATAAATTATCACTTTTGGCACCCAAATATTGTCACTCCCACCTTAAAATCTAGTCCAAATTCAAAATTGGCCTTCATTAGCCAACT
Source organism: Torreya grandis (assembly GCA_037957365.1). NCBI lineage: Eukaryota > Viridiplantae > Streptophyta > Pinopsida > Cupressales > Taxaceae > Torreya > Torreya grandis. Next base: position 1,188,365 of record JARHVA010002015.1, read on the forward strand.
CATTTTTATTTATTAGAGATCTTTTACACTATTCTAGGATCTCAATCTAGGTTAGAACTCAAGTCAATAATTTTGAAGTACACATCTCTCTTTACCCATCTCTTTGTCATTTTAAATTACCTAATTCAATATCTCCATTCCTATCAGGCCTCATGTAAATATTATTTGATATACTTTTTGTATTTAATTATATTTTCCTTGTGCCATTTTTAACAATATTAATGTAGTGTTTTGAACACTTCTACACCCTTTTATGCAATAAAAATTGTAAAAGTGGTTATTTTTCAAGAAAAATATAATATTAGTGATATATTATTTAGTTTTCATTATAGTAAGTCCATATATCAAATTAAATAAAGTATTCAAACCATAATAAAAACATTATGCACATTTAGTGCACATATATTAAATATATTTATTTGAAAAATCTATAGAAATATTAATTTTGGGGTGTATATCTTACATTTGTCACATATCACAATGATTAAAGACTCCATTACCACCTTCATAATTTTTTTGATGGTAGATGATAGATAACTTCAATCTAGCTATATCATTTCATTAGGTTCAAATAAATAAGCTCCAAACTCCCTTGTATACCCAAGATATCAAAAAATTTCAATCAACTTCACTACACAAGAAATAAAACCCCCATATGATGTTCAAATGGATGTCAAATTTAAGTTCAAAACTATGATGTGATGGTCAAATAGATGTCAAAATTTATATTTCCCATATTTATTTACATCTCACACCATTCCACTCCACCACCACCCCTGATTGCATTTTTAAGTTACACTTATTAGCATAACCAGTACATATATATTAAATATATATATTTGAAAAAAGTCAAGAGATATCAATCTTGAGGTAGGTGCATATATTAGATTTGTCACGTAACACATTGTGTAATGACTCTATTAAGTTCTCCTTAATGTCTAGTTGAGTAGTGATAGACTAACTTAATGTAGCTACACTAATGTGTCATGTTTGAAAATATCTATTTAAATAAAGAAACATGATCCAAACTCCACCACATGACCAAAAATATCACAATTTTTTTGATCACCTTACTCAATTAAGAATAAAAAATTATGTATGACATTTAAATGGTATTGGAAATGTGTTTTATAGTTTCCATGATTTAAAATCTACTAGATTGTAAAGCTACAATGTAAATTAAGTCTCAATTATCATCTAAATTTGATATGAAAGATCTCAATGTTATGTTGGATGGTGGAGCTTGATCTTATTATAATGGCTAGTTCTTGATAGGGGTGTTAGCGGGTAACACACCCCCCCCCCCCCCCCCCCGCTCCACTATGGTCGTTGTGAGGGTCCAAAGCCTAACATGCAAGATATAAATGATCTCAAAATAAAATTAGCAAATTCATTTGCAATGAAGGATTTGGGTGCTACAAAGAAAATCCTTGGTATGAGAATAACAAGAGATAGGAAAAATAGAAAATTGATATTGTCTCAAGAAAAGTACATCAAGAAGGTGTTAGTCAGGTTCAAATGCAAGATGAATTTTTTTTAAGTATACCTTTGGGAGGGCACTTCAAATTTAGCAAGGAACAGTGTCCTAAAATATAGGAAGAAATCAATTCCATGTCTAAATTTCTATATGCTTCAGCAGTTGGAAGTTTAATGTATGTTATGGTGTGCATGAGACCAAATATTTCCATGCATTGGGAGTTGTTAGCATGTTTATGAATAATCTAGGAAAAGAGCACTGGGATGTAGCCAAGTAGATTTTTAGGTACTTGAGAGGGACCATAGATAGATAATTATGCTATGAAGGTTCAGATGTTACCTTACAAGGATATGTTGATACAAATATGGCTAAAGATTTAGATGGCAAGAATAACACCACCGATTATGTATTAATTTTTGGTGACACAATGGTTAGTTGGATTTTAAAATTATAGAAGATAGTTACTTTATCAACTATAGAGGAAGAATATGTTGCAGCTATAGAAGCAAGCAAGGAGATGATATGGATGTAATAGTTCATAGAAGAGTTAATGAAAAAGTAGGAAGATTGTAAGATATATAGTGATATCCAGAGTGTGATTCATTTATAAATTAACTTAGCATTCTACTCAAGAACCAAACATATACAACTCAGGTATCACTTCATTCATTTAGTTTTGAAGGATGGCCAACTGAAGTTGGAAAAGATCTATATGAGTTTGAATCCTATATATATGCTTAAAAAGGTAGTCAATAAAGAGAAGATGGAGAGTTATTCAACTTCAATAGGTATTCAAGGATAATAAGGAATATGAGAAACATATCAGGGTTAAAGTTCAAATAAAATTCTAAGGAAGAGTGTAGCAGAAGAGTTGCAGCAATCAGGCTCTAAGTGGGAGATTGTTAGATGGTGGAGCTTGATATTATTATAATGTATAGTTCTCAATGGGGGGGTGTGGGGGAAGTACCCCCCACTATGGTCATTGTGGGGGTCCAAGGGGTGGTGACCTACTTGGAAGCCCCCCTGATAGGGGTTCAGGGGTAGCGCACCCAAAGCAAAATTTTGTTAAAAATGCACTGTAAAATATTATAATTCATAGTAAATCTAGACCATTCACCATTAGGTTTTAGATCTAATGGTAGAAATTATATTTATGAATTTTCCCCTAATATGTAACCCTCCTATGATATGGGGGCATTGTAATTATAGTGGCATGCTGTATGTGAGTGAAAATGACATTATAATGGTTGTATTATAGGTTTTTCCCTTTATTTGTTGGATTGATTAATAAGGATTGATTATTTTTGTGTGGACGTATCCCATATTGGGTAAATCATATTAAATATATATCTCTATTATGTTGTGTTTTTTGCATTTTATTTCCATATTTAATTCATTAATATTGCTCTTTGTTCTATATTCCTAATAAATGGTATCAAAGCTAAAATTTTATTTGGAAGATAAACTCACATGAAAAGAGGGTTCCTAGTTTGAGTGGGAGGAATGGCAGAAGAAGGCAAGTTTAAGGTCAAAAAATTGAGTGGCCAAAACTACCAGTTATATAAGATGCAAATGGAGGATTATCTAGATCAAAAGGATCTTTTCCTACCATTAGGCAGAATAGAAAATAAGCTGACAACTATGAAGGATGAAAATTGGGAGGTTCTTGATAGAAAGGCACTAGGAATAATAATATTGTGCTTGGTAGCATCGGTGGCCTTCAATAGTTCAAAATAAAAGACAATAACATATATTATGAAGGTATTGGACAGAGTATATGAAAAAACCTTAGCCTCCAATAAGGTATTTATTATGAAGCATTTATTTAATCTATAAATGTTAGAAGGTGGCTCTATTTTTGATAATTTAAATGAATTTAACATGATCACAAATTTGTTAAGCTCTATAGGAATAAATTTTGATGATGAGGTTAGGGCCCTTTTGATTCTATGCTCATTGCTAGAAAGTCGGAATGGCTTGGTCATGGATGTGAGTAATTTTGTCTCTAGTTTAAACACTTTAAATTTTGATGATGTTATTAGTGTTATTCTTAGTGAGCAAATGCGATGAAAAAGCACATGTGAGACATCAGGTAATGCTTTGACTACGGAAAATAGGGGAAGACAAAAAGATAGAGGAAATAGCCCAGAGAATCATGGTAATTCTAGGAAGGGCAGATCCAAATCTAGAGGAATGTTGGTGTGTTGGATTTGAGAGAAGAAAATACACCTGAAGAACTATTGTTGGTTTTGAAAAGGAAAACAAGGAGATGGACAACAAGATAAAAATTAGGAAGCAAATGTAGCAAGTGATGTGTTAAAAGATACTTTAATCCTTTCTTTAGATAACATTAATGATTCTTAGGTGTTAGATTCAGGGGCTTCATTTCATTTTACACCCTATAATAAATATTTTCAAGACTAAGTTCAAGGTGATTTTGGATAGGTTTATTTGGGTGATGGTGAACCCTATAAAATTGTAGAAAAGGGTAATATATAGATAAAATTATAGAATAGAAACAAATGGTTTTTGAAAGAGGTGAGACAAGTTCTTGAGTTAAGAAAAAATCTAATTTCAGTAGCGCAATTAGGAAGTGAGGGATGCATAATTACATTTACAAAAAATTCATGCAAGGTCACTAAATGATCATTGGTAATAGAAAAAAGAGAGAAGGTAAGTATATTATATTTATCTAATGATAATGTTAAATCTTCTATTGCTTCATATTTTATAGAAGCAAATGCAAAATTATGGCACCATAGACTCAGGGACATGAGTGAGAAGGGGATGCAAGTTCTCCACTCAAAGAATTTGTTGCCAGATTTGAAGAAGGTGGATTTAGAATTTTGTGAGTATTATGCATACAGAAAATAGAAGAAAGTCAGATTTTTCAAAGTTGGGAAGATAAAAAAGGATAAAAAGTTAGAGCTTTTGCATATAGATGTATGGGGACTGGCTCAGGTATCATCCCTTGAAACTAGAAAAACTTAGGTTTATTGCATACAAAAAAAATTAATGTTGTTGATACTTTTTAAAAATGGAAATCTTTGGTTAAGAATGAGATAGGAAATAATTTGAAGTGTGTCAAATCAGATAATGGAGGTGAATATCATAGTAAAGAATTTGATAATTATTGTTCATCCCATGGGATTTATAGAGAGAAGATAGTTTCAAGAACACCAAAGCAAAATGGTGTGTCAGAAAGGATGAACATGATAATCATGGAGCATGCAAGGAGCATGAGATTACATGTAGGGTTACCCTTATAATTTTAGGCAGATGTTGTTGATATTGTTGTTTATTTAATAAACAAAGGGCCTTCAAGTCCTTTGTATGGTGGCATTCCAAAATAAGCATGGATAGGTAAAAGGTAGATTATTCATTTTAAAATACTTTTAGTTGTGAAGCATTTGTCCATATTGATAAAGAAAATAGAACTAAACTTGAAGCAAAATCCAAGAAATGCACTTTTATTGGATAGGGAGTTAATGATTTTGGTTACCATTTATGGGATTTTAAAAATCACAAAACCATTAAGAGTAGAGATGTGATCTTTAATGAGAAGGTCATGTATAGAGATCAGTTGCAGGGAAAGAAAAAAGAAAAACCAATTACAAAATATGTAATACTTGATGAAATCACAAGAACTAACATTTCAAAAATGATAGAAAATAATAATGTGCAACAATTAAAACAATAATAAGTAACTCAAACTCTTAAAAGTGTAGTTAGAAGATCTACCAGATGAAGTAGACTCCCTAAATGATACTCTCCTTCACTTTATTATTTATTATTATCTGATGGTGGTGAGCCAAAAAACTATGAAGAATTAATGTAGATAGAAACCAGAAAGAAGTGGGAGCAAGGCATGAAAGAGGAGATGGACTCCATGGTACATAACCAAATGTGGGATTTGGTACAGTTTCCTATAGGTAAAAGAGCATTGTAGAATAAATGGGTTTATAGGTTGAAGGAAGAAGATGGAGACAAAAAGAGGTACAAGGCTAGACTTGTTGTAAAGGGGTTTGGACAAAAGAAAGGTATTGAATTTAATGAAATATGTTCTCTAGCTATAAAAATGACTTCTATAAGAACTATTTTAAGTTTGGTAGCAGTAGAAGATTTATGCCTTGAATAGTTAAATGTGAAGACTGATTTCTTTCATGGTTATTTGAAAGAGGAAATATATATGGAGTAGCCATAGGGATACAAAGTAAAAGGTACGGATAAAATGGTGTGCAAGTTGAAGAAGAGTTTGTATGGTCTAAAACAAGTTCTAAGGTAGTGGTATTTGAAATTTGACATGTTTATGATAGAACAAGGGTATAATAGATGTCATTCTAACCATTGTATCTATTTTAAGATTTAGATAATGGAAATTATATTATATTATTATTATATGTAGATGACATGCTTGTATGGTCTAACATATAGGGTATAAATGATCTCAAAATAAAATTAGAAAATTCATTTGCACTGAAGGATTTGGGTGTTACAAATCAAATTTTTGGTATGAGAATAACAAGAGATAGGAAAAATAGAAAATTGACATTGTCTCAAGAAAAGTACATTAGGAAGGTTTTAGTCAGGTTCAATATGCAAGATGTAAAACTTGTAAGTACACCTTTGGAAAGGCACTTCAAATTAAGTAAGGAACAATGTCCTAAAATGTAGGAAGAAATCAATTACATGTCTAAAGTTACATATGCTTCAATAGTTAGAATTTTAATGTATGTTATGGTGTGCACGAGATAATATATTGCTCATGCAGTGAGAGTTGTCAACAAGTTTATGAATAATCTAGGAAAAGAGCATTGGGATGTAGTCAAGTGGATTCTTAGGTACTTGAGAGGGACCAATAATGCTATGAAGGTTCAGATGGTACCTTACAAGGATATGTTGATACAGACATGGTTGGACATTTAGATGGTAGGAGGAGCACCACAGGTTATGTATTTACTATTAGTGACACAATGGTTAGTTGGATTTCAAAATTGTAGAAGATAGCTATTTTGTCAACTATAGAGGTAGAATATGTTGCAAATATAAAAGAAAGGTGATGATCTGGATGCAATATATCATGGAAGAGTTGATATAGAAGTAAGAAGATTATAGGTTATATAGTGACATCTAGAGTGCAATTAATTTAGTAAAGAACTCAATATTCCACTCAAGAACCAAACATATACAACTTAGGTATCACTTCATTCATTTAGTTTGGAGGATGGTCAACTAAAGTTGGAAAATATCCATATGAGTCTGAATCCTATAGATATGCTAACAAAGGCATTCAATAAAGAGAAGCTAGAGCGTTGTTTAGCTTCAATAGGTCTTCAAGGATAACAAGGAAAATGAGAAACATGTTAAGGTCAAAGTTTAAAGAAAATTCCAAAGAAGAGTTGTAGCGGTGGAGTTGTAGCAATCAATCTTCAAGTGGGAGATTGTTGGATGGTGGAGCTTGATCTTATTATAATACCTAGTTCTTGACAAGGAGGTGTCGGGGGAAATTTCTCCCCCCCCTCCCCCCTAATATGTTTACCATGGGGGTTCATGGGGGAAGTGACCTAATTGGAAGCCCCCCTAATGAGAGTTTGGGGGCATCACCCTGAAAGTAAAATTTTGTTAAAAATGCACTGTAAAATATTGTAATTTCATAGTAAATCTATACCATTCACTATTAGGTTGTAGATCTAATGGTATAAATTATGTTTGTGCATTTTTTCATAATATGTAACCCTCTTTTGATATGAGGGTATTGTAATTATGGTGGCACACTATATGTGAGTAAAGAGGATATTGTAGTGGTTGTATTGTAGGCTTTTCCCTTCATTTTTTGGACTAAATAATAAGAAAGACTAGTTGTTTCTATGTGGATATAGCTCATATTGGGTGAACCACGTTAAATCTATGTCTCTATTATGTTTTTTTATACATTTTATTTAAATCTTTAATTCATTAATATTTCTCTATGTTTTATATTCCTAACATGCTACACAATATATTTTATGTAAGGAAATTAAAAACAATCAGGTAAACAAGAAACTGTGGTTGAATCAAAGGAAATAAATATCAAGTTATCTAATAAAAAATATCCTAAAATATAAATATAAATTGAGGACATCTATTGTCCAGTATGTCAGTGGTATTGGTAGTTTGATGTATACAATGATTTTTACTAGACTTTTCATTGCTCATGTAATTAGAGTAGTAAACATATTTATATCAAATCTAGGAAAGGAATATTGAATTACGGTGAAGAGGATCTTCAATTATTTGTGTAGGATGTATAACTATTCAATCCATTATTAGGGTAATCCTATTAAAATGAAAACATTTAATCTACATAGTTTTGTGGATTTAGAATGGGTTGGAGATATTGATTTATGAATATCTACCAAGGGGTATGCGTTCAACTTGTTTGGTGGAGCTATAAGTTGGATGAGAAATTATGAGGCTAGTGTTGCAATATCCACCACATAGACTAAGTACATGGTAGATACTTAGGAAAGCAAAGAAGTGATTTGTATTAAAAGGTTAATTTAAACTATTATATTTGTTCAAAACATTGTAAATATATATTATGATTCTCAAAGTGTGATTAGTCTAGCAAGGAACCCTGATTATCACTCTAGAATGAAACACATTGATGCATAATACCATTTTTAAATGAAAATGGAGGAAAATAAGATATTACCAGAGAAGTTGGAAATAATTAAGATTTTTTTGAATCATTGACAAAGGCAATGAGTACTTATAAGTTTTATTGGTGTAAAAAATAAATGGACATAGCTACCCTTAGTTGTTGAAGGTATGGCCATGTAGCCCCTTATGGAAAGTATATAAGAATTTGAATATTGTTCGAAATATGTTGTTTAGTTTCCATTAATTAAACTTTTTAGTCATATAAAATGTCAAAATTGGTAGCTTGAATGTGGCTTGTGACATCTAACCCATAGGTCCCTCTTACATGCTCTCATGACCCTTCTAGACACCTTTTTGCTTATTCCCAATCATCTATAGACTTTTGAATCCTAATGTTAACTTAGCTAGGATGATTTTTCTATGTTAATTCCATCCCCTAGGTCCTACACCTATAGGATAGGAGTGCCCAACTTGGAATATAGTGTCAGACCCTAGGGTGTCTTATTTAGGCACTCTTGTCTAATTGCCTTTTGAGCTCAAACGGTTATTTCTTTATGGTTCTTATCCTTCATCTTGTCGACCTAGTGAAAATACATTAAAATCATGACCAATAGATATCTATAAAATCCCATTTAAAATTTATTTAGAAGGAGGGTTCAAAATATTAAAAAGAAATTAAGAATACAAGCAAAACCATTGAGGCAAATTTCCTTATTCTCTGTGTAAAACTATCCAATACGGTTACAAGTATATCTAAATCCTCACATCAATCCATAGCCACCTCAAGCACACTTAGTTTAGCATTTTTACATCTGCCTAAAACTATTAAACAAAGCACATCAAGTGGGAGAACTACATATGGTTTGATCCCTCTTTAGAGTATTGGTATGTAGGTAGCATGCCTGCACAAGGGGTGTGGATACACGTTCAATACATCTTCCACACACTAATCCCCCCTTATTTCTCAAGTTTTATCATAACATAATGAAGGTTAGGGTTTTAAGATTAAATCATATCTACAAAGAGTTTTTTAAACTTTTAGTAGTCGAGATTTCATAGGCAGGCTCACACAAGGACAATAAATAAAACCCATAAAACTTAGGTCTTTGTGAGTAGTTTGGACAACAATGGCATAAGAGGATAACAATGCTAGACTCTAGGGTGTCCTATTTTGGTGTTCCTATCCTTTCACAAGACAAAATCTAGATCTTGATTTGTGACATTATCCCAATCCTACATAGCTAATATCAGACCCTATAATATCCATTTGAATTTATTTTAAGCTAAATTTTATTTTCTTCATATTTATTGTTATCTATAGAAAGGTTAAAAATATAAATAAATTATAAAAATTAGTAGTTAAATTATTTCAATATTATTTACTAATTTATTTATTTCAGATCCTTAACTAAATAATGAGTAAGACTCCAATATTTCCAAAAGAGTTAAATCATTTGGTGAACTTGGCTTATTTTGTTCGTGCATAAAACCCTAAAAACCCTAAGGAAAATTCCTTCCTAATTTTTTCTATTTTTTTTAATTTTTTACTTGAATATTTAAATCATAAAATCACACTAATTTTTAAAATTCCATAGTAATTTAAAAAAAATATTTTCTTCCAAACCCTAGTTGCATATACTAGGTCCCTTTAAATCAAGAGTTTTTCCCAATATTTTTTTGCTTTTTTACCTGCATATTTAAATAAAAAATTTGTATTTCATTTTAAAATTCCATAGTAATTGTAAAGAACATCATATTCTTCCAAACCTTAGTTGCATATACTAGGTCTCTTTGCTTCTTGAGGTATCACCTTACATGTTTGTTTGCTTCGTATCTTTTTAATGCATTTTCTAGCTTGTTTTTAGGATTTTAATTTCCTATATTTAGTACTTTCCTTCTATAGCACTTTTCTTAATACAAATTATTACAAAAAAATCAATCAATTTTAAATTTGTTTTTATACTTTAACAATGGCCCAATACATTGGTTTTGATGAAACTAATAAAAGGGAACTTCAAGAACTCTTAACTAAACACCCTAACATGCAAGATGATATGCTTACAATAATACAAGAAGAACAACAAAAAGTAAACAATGGTCAATACTCTCAAACCACAGAGTAACCAATTACAAATGACACTATGGGGGAAACTATGTCTCAACAACCCCTTATAGCAGCCCAACCTTCCTATGAGGCAGCACCAATTATGGCTAATACATATTTGTGTCCTGATGTGGTTACCCTTATGCAAGAGATAAAATATCTTCAATCCAAGGTGTTATATCTTGAGCAAGGTACCTCTAGACCTACACAGGCTTTGGATTATTTTTCTCTACTACATATACCATTGGTAGGTCATATTACTTCTATACCCTTGCCACCAGGTTTTGTTCAACCCAAGCTTACTCTATATGATGACAAGGATGATTTAGAGACACACTTGAGATATTTTCATGTAACATTCTTGGACTATGTGCCAAATGATTGGATACTAACCAATCTATTTCCATGGAGTATAAAAGATTATGATTTATAATGGTTCTATAGTCTACCAAATCAATTGATCAATACATTCAATCCTTTAACCGACATGTTCCTAGCTCATTTCAACATTAACATTGGTGATAAGGTTTCCTATACCCAATTTGCACAATAGAAACAAAGGTTAAATGAACATATCACAAATTATGTTCTTTGATATAAGACTATCTTAGCTAAGATGACTAGCCCCATGGTCGATCAAGAGTTCCAAGATCTCTTCAAATAGAGTCTTCTACTAGCTTTGCATGAATCAATATTGTTTAAAAGGTTCTCTTCCTTCACTGAGTTATCTCATGCACTAAAATAAAGGAAAGTCAAATTAATCTTAATGGGCAAACTCAAGTACACAAGTATATCACAAAAAACAAATAAGAATAACAAAAAAAGTCTCATATAAAGTCAAGATCAATGATAACAAAAGTTAGAATCAACCTACAGTCAATGTAACTTTAGAGCCCCCCCAGCGAGTGGTTTTATCAGGACCTCCTTGATGAACCTTTACCAATATACTAGTTTCTCTAGCTAGAGTTTTATAGTATCTTTTAGAATGTAATATCATATCTCTCCCTCCTATTTAGGAAGTTGATCCAATAAATCCTCTTTGATGGTGATCTGATTAGAATGCATTTAAAAACTTTCATAGGGCACCAAGCCACATAAAAAATAGATGCATCATTTTGAAACACAAGATATATGACTTGATAGATGGCAATATTATTGATCTTGGCACTCTAGTTGAGCCTCCACAGTCAAAATAAACACAAGATAAGGCTCTAAATTTTTTCTAATATCCTTTTCTACAACATTCTAAATAAGAGACAGGGGACACATCAGGTGTTCATAGTGCATATCATGCACATCCACCACCAGCTACATATAGGTCACCTTCAATTGAGTCATATCCTTTGAGTAACATGATTGGTGTGTAAAATTATAGGGTTCTAGCTAGACCTTCCATCTCCTTCTCAGAGTAGGAGATAGTTGAGGATGATTCAAATTATCATACACTCTTTATCAAATCTTACATTTATAATCATCCTATTCATAATGTTCTCATAGATAATGGATCTAGTGTGAACATGTGCACTATGACATTATTACAAAATTTAGGATAATTAGATAAGTATATTACCCCAATGAACATAGCTATCAATAGATTCAGTGGGCACATATAGAGTTCATTAGTTGAGATTGTACTTCCTTTATAGGTTAGTCCAACACATGTGGCCACACCATTTACTATAGTTCCTAGCGCAAGAGTTTTTGATATGTTAATTGGTCAACCATGGATTCAAAAACTTTGATATATACCTTATATAGTTCATAGATGTATGAAATTTATTTATACTAATCAGTTTATTACAGTCGGTGTAGTTTTGTATGAGTTACCACTCCCCACTTTGGAGCCATCTACTACTTTATAGTCATCAATTTCAGCTTCGCCACTAGTTTTAGTTTATCCATCAGTTATAGTTATTCCTCTAGTTTAGATTTAGACATAGTTGAGGCCTCCATCACTAGCACAAAGAGTTCATACACTTCCACAATAGCCTCTTTTATAGCAACCATAATTTTAAAATTCTAGACAGCTCCTAGCCATAATGTTCACACCCAAGGTAGTATCATTGAGGTCTCATTCCTTTACACACATAACACATATTCAAAGAGATTCTCTTACCACCAAATGTGTCCCTAAGAACCCCAAAGTTTCATCCACTTCTCAGAGTTATAGGGCAACCCCACAATTGGTTTCTACTTCAAAGATTTCAGATCATTTATAATATACATAGCTTTTAGAGTTAAGTCTCAGCCTCTCCATCATGCTTCATGATCATGCATAATACCTCTCCTAGATACAAGACACCATGATAGGGAGTCTCCCATGAGAGTCATAGGTTAGTATCATTTCTTCTTAGTATTTCTTGTACATAGTCTTCTTATGATGGATTGTAAATAGATCATAATTCCAAAAATATCAAAAACAATATAAAATTTTAATATACAAAAACATTCAAATAACTCAAACTAATAAAAATATTTCAATTATATGCATTATCCATGCTTTATATTTTTACTACCGTGCTAGACTTAAATTTTCTATTTTATGCTATTATTTGTCAATTTATCTACATTACGATGCTTCACTTGATCTTCTTTAAGTGTGTGCAGTGACATCCAGATCCTTGATTGTTTCACTCTACTTATTGAGGGGGAATCCTACTTCTACATTCAAGACACACATTGATATATATACCCACTGGGGGCATCTTCTCCATGACTACACATCCAAGTTATGTCATTCCTATAGCACACACTTTAGTTATCATGATGATGTAAATTATTTACTAGCTTAAGTATATTACTCTATCAACATTCACTAGTATATATCACTTATGTATTTATTAGCATATACCTAGTCTTGTACTCCATGTCTTGCATACACTCACCTTTTGCTTTGATTAGTTAGATGTGATTGTATTTCCAAATTTTACATGCCTTTCTTTCTTGATTTGCATAGCTAGATCTGATTGTATTTATTAGTTCCTATTCTATGTGTTATGTGTGCCTTAAGACATTTGCCAATGTCCTTTGATTATTGTCTTACGTGTGCCTTAGGACATTTTCCAATGTCCTTTGATTTTAATCTTCTATGTACATATGGCTCTTGTGCCAACCTTGCTTGTTTCAATTATATGTGTATGTGGAGTTTGAATATGCCTTGTATGTTTGCTTTCTATTTTGAGTGGCATGTATTAGTGTAGGTTTTTATTTTTTCCTATTTATTAATTAGAGAATATTATATATTTGTGCATACATGGAGTTTTCCTACATTCGTGGGTTAGGCTAGCTTATGTGGAGATTGTGTGTCATATTTGTGTCATAAAGTGTCATAAGAATGTCATAAGTGACTCCTTTGACTGGCTATTCCGGGTATGGGAGTTACTTCTCTATTCTTAGCAACTTGTCACCACTTTTTTTGGAGGAGTCTATTCTTGGGGTGCTTTGACCACCTTTTGTAGAGGAGTCTATTCTTGGGGTGCTTTGACCACCATTTGTGGAGGAGTTACTTACTAGCTCTCCTATATGTATTTTTCATTTTGGCCATCTCATGTTGATCAGATTTTGGTTTTCTCCATTTTGTCTTGTGCAATTTCTCTTATTGTGTTATTTTCAAATTGCTTTGGCATCTATGTGGTGTGCATTTGTTCATCTTGTGTGATCATGTCTCCATTGCACTCGCGTTATTCAAATTCTGGCAACAACTCCGATATGGTATCAAAGCTACTCCGGTAATCGTGTGTCTGGTTATGTTAGTAGTTTATTTTGAAATTATTACTTTGCTTTCTTAGTAGTTTTTTTAAAAAAAAACGTTGCATTTGAGAGCTTTGGTAGAGTTTTTTTTGAAAACTCATGCAAATCCATACGGAACTTGTTTAAAAAAAATTTACTTTTGAGTTAGTATTTGCCAAGACATTTTGTCTAATCTGTTGTGGCTTCAGTAAGGCGGAGGAATTTTTTTTGTCATTTTGCAAAAAAACCTCTGTATTTTGTGTGTTGTTCTTGAATGCCACCTTCTGGTAGAAAGAGTTGAAACTGCGCAGATCAAGCGTTGCCCACTCTCATCTTCAGTCTGCGCCCTCCAATAGCAGGTGCCTTCTATTCTGCCACGCCACATGTAGTTTAAGCAAGGTGCAGTAGTAGAGTCCTTCCAGCTAGGCGCCTTAGGTCGTACGACACAGGTCTGATATTTTTTTGTCTTTTGCAAAAAAAATTCAGAACTGCGCCTTGTTTGGATGCCACCTGTTGTTTTGCTCGCTGTTTGGTCTGCTGTTTAGAATCAAGATTTTGTGCCTCCTTTTTTGGTGAAGTTCTGCCACACCATAGTCTCCAGCAAGGTGCCTCAGATAGGTGGTACGATCTAGCACAGGTCTGCTGTTCTTTTGTCTTTTCTGATCCAAAATTTTGGAATGTAATTTCTTGAAAAAGGCACCCTCTTTCATGCTTGGCATCCCATGTGGACCCTTAAACACTTTGCAAGCAGTTTAATTCTGTCTTTGATTTAATATTTTCAGTTAAATTTGACTTGTTAAAATAAAAATCAGTCAATTTGACTGAGTATTTAATTTTTTAGATAGTTCTGTATTTTTGAGGGTTTGAATAAAACTTGTATCTTCGCCTGTCGAAGATGAAGGGTGAGGCCCGGGTTGGCAGGAGGCCAATTCCCCCTCAAAAATACCTCCTTTGGATTCCTCATTCTGTGCCAAATCCAACGAGTGGTTGGAAGACCACTTTCTCTCCCATAACAGGGATTTTTTTAATATTTTAGTGTTTTTTTTTTGCAAAAACACTAGTTTACGGGAAAATTGTACCTTTAATATCTTGCAAACGGTAGCTCGGTTTTGGGTGCCATTTTTTGAAAAAGTGTTTGTAATTTAATTTTTCACAGTGTAGGCTTGTTATTTGTCAAAAATGTACTAGTTTATAAAGTGCTTAAAATTTGGGTCTCCCAGGATGCATTTTCAGCTGAGTCCGACGTCCTGTTTGCTTTAGTCTTGCACTGATTACTCTAAGACGCATTTTTGGCTGAGTCTGACGTCTTTGGAGCGTGCACTTGCATATTTGGGGGGGCTCAAAATTTTGGGGGGGGGTGTGATTGCTTTTCACAACTTGCTTTCATTCTCCTTTCTGCATAAATTCACAACTTGTAATCAACACAACTTCACCTAAATTCAGCAAAAAAAAATAGATTCTTTTCAACTTAAACCCCTAACACCCTTCAACTATCATAAATGGAAGGTTAAAATGTCAATCATTCTTAGAAGCAAAGGGTTTTATAGGATCACCATGGGTACTAAAGTAGAAACCAACACTGATGTTGAAAAGGTCAAGTGGTACAATTATAGTGATGAAGCCTATGGATTACTGAGTTTGTCTATGTCTCCAGAACTTCTCTTCCATTTATAATCCTCCCAGACTCCTAATGACATATGGGACACCTTAGAAAAGTTATTTGGGAAGCTTGATGAGATGAGAGGTCATGAGCTCAAAAACGAACTCATAAGTCTAAGTCCTAGCAACTTTGACACCCTACAGGATTTCTTCACTAAGTTTAAGGCCCTTAGATTGCAATTAAAATAATGTGAGATAACGAATAAAGATGATCAACTCATACTTTTTATTCTCACAAAGTTAGATCCAAGCTATTCAATCTTTGTCTCCACTTTCCATGCCACAAAAAATGCCCTTGGCACTACATGGAAAATGTCTTCTTTAGATTCATTCATTGCCGAATTGACTAGGGAGCAAGATAAGCTAATTCAAATGGGCACAATGAAGTCTACTCAACCCCAAGCTTTGATAGCTGGAAATGGTAAGGACAAGACTTCAACAAAAGAGAAGAAGAAAAAGAACAAGGACCAAGAGAAGAAGAAAGAAAACAACAATCTTGCCAAAAACAACACTGAGTCTTCATCCCCCAATGCTAAACCTAAGAAGGAGAAGGTTAAGTTTGCCTATTGTAAAAAGACAGGGCATGATGAACACAAATGCATGAAGAAATAAATAGATCACCTAACTCATCTTCTAGAGAAGAACAACATAGGTGTTCCTGAGTCCATCAAGCAGAATTCATCTACCCAAGATTCTACTAAGGCAAAAGGCAAGGGTAAGGAGAAAGAAAAGGGCAAGGCCCTTGTAGCAACTGCAGCTTCTACATCTTCATGGGTCATAGACTCGAGTGCTTCTCACCACATGGGCTCTTCACTAGTTGAGTTTTCATTTTTAGAGCTTTGTAGCATGACTTCAATTAGTTTTGGTGATGACACATCAGTTTCCGTTGCAGGGAGAGGGTCAGTTGAAGTGGAAGGAGGAATATTCAATAATGTTCTGAGTGTTCCTTCTCTTTCAATCAATCTCCTATCATTGTACCAAATCACTCACATTGGTCGGGGCATGAGAGTTGAGTTTTCACCAAATTTAGTGGCTATCAGGGAGTTGCATAGTGATACTACAGTGGCAGTGGGTAGAGTAGATCACCAAGCTAGGTTATACACCTTTTAACATTTTGCATCAGATTCTTCTCCAATAGCATTGCTGACTCATTCAGATGGAGTTAGCAAATTGTGGCATGAGTGGTTTGGCCACCTTAACTACTGCTACCTTGAACAACTTTGCAAACATGACATGGTCATTGGCTTGCCTTGTGCCTAATTCTCAAAAGGACTTTGTGAGGGGTGCTCCCTTGGGAAGCATCTCGAAGCAAAATTTGATAAAGTCAAAGCTTGGAGGGCTTCACAACCTTTGGAGTTAGTTCACAGTGATGTATTGGGACCCTTTCCCAAACCATCTTTCATAAGGGCCAAGTACATCCTCACTTTCATTGATGATTTCTCTAGGTACACTTGGATATATTTTCTCAAATAAAAGTCTGAAGTGATTGAAAAATTTCTAGACTTCAAGGCTCTTGTTGAGAAATAGAGTGAGAAATCCATCAAGGTTCTTCAAATTGATAATGGAGGGGAGTATGTCAGCATCAGGTTTGAACAATTTTGCACCACAAAGGGGATTGATTTACAGCGCATAGTCACTTACAGTCTTTCACAAAATGGGGTTGCAAAATGCAAGAATAAGTTCTTGAAAGAGATGGGTAGCTATATGATTCATCCAAATCCTTAGCACCACAGTACTGGGCCGATGCCATCAATTGTGCTTGCTACATTCAAAACAGGGTTCCTCACAAAGCTTTTAAAAAGATAACACCCTTTGAAGCTTGGCATAAAAGGAAACCTGATGTTGAGCACCTTAGAGTTTTCAGATCCCTAGCCATGGCCCGCATTTCAAAGAAGAAATGCAAAGCTATGGAACATCAGTCCAAGCCTTACATCTTTGTAGGATATCCAGATGGTATTAAGGGATATCACCTTTTAGATCCCATCACTCATGAGTTGTTCATCAAGAGAAGTGTCCATTTTCAGGAGAGTCCTAAAGACTCAACACTTGACACTTCTTCTCCCTCATCGAATCTACTTCTTCATGATGATTCCTTATCAGATTCAGATCAACCACAGCAGGTTCTCAAGCCAGAGACATCTTCTTCTTCGAGTTTAGACATTGAGAATAGTGATGCAGAGTCATCCACCTCTAGTCAGTCAGAGGATGAGGAGTTAGCACCTGACTCACCCACTTCTGGGCCACTTTGGGCTAGATAGACACTTGAGAGTGCTGGCACTTGGGTAGGAGATCCTGCAGATGATAGACGTACTAGGGGGGATTTTCAGAGAGATCCACATGCCTTCTTTGCTATAATTTTGGATACATAGACTTTTCAAGAGGCATCGGGGGTACCTGAGTGGGATAGTGCTATGGAGGAAGAATATTCTTCCTTAATCAAAAATCACACTTGGGATTTGACTTCACTTCCTAAGGGAAGAAAGATGGTTCGATGTAGGTGGATATATTGAGCCAAGTTTGTAGCAAATGGGTTGGTTGATAAGTATAAGGCATAGTTGGTCACTAAGGGTTTCTCACAGGTGGTAGGCATTGACTACTCAGAGACCTTTGCACGCATTGCAAAGATGACTTCTATCTGACTCACCTTGGCTATTGCCACATCACATGGTTGGGATGTGCATTAGATAGATGTGAAGAGTTCCTTTCTTCACGGAGACCTAGAGGAGGAGATCTACATGGAGAAGTTGCCAAGATTTGTTCAAGATTCTTCTTTAGTATGCAGACTTAGAAAATCTATCTATGTCCTCAAACAGGGCCCTCGAGCTTGGTATGCCAAGATGGATTCCTTCTTTCTCACAGCGGGTTTCACTAGGTGCCGTTCTGATCCCAATGTCTACTTCTTGTGGCAAGATGATTCACTCCTGATTTTGGTTCTATATGTTGATGACCTTTTGATCACCAGGAGTTCTTCATTGGCTATTACAGCCATGAAGGCATCTCTTCATTACAGATTTGGCACAAAGGATGACTTGGTTGGATATACAGATTCAGACTAGGCTGGCGATTCACAGACTCGCAAGTCCACTTCTGGTTATAGTTTCTCTCTAGGTTCAAGTCCTATCAGTTGGTCTAGCAAGAAGTAGAATGCTATTGCTATATCATCCATAGAGGCAAAGTACAGGGGAGCTATTAATGTAGCTACTAAGGCTATTTAGCTTCAGGGGATTCTTTTTGAGTTTGGCATTCCTATCAAGCAGCCCACCATCATCTATTGTGATAACCAAAGTACCATTCAAATCTGCAGGAATCCAATTCAGCACCAGTAGACCAAGCACATAGAGATTCACATGCATTTCATTCAGGAGCTTATTCATAGTCAGGTCATTGACTTGATATTTTGCCAGTCTTCAGAGCAGGTTGCAGACATCTTCACCAAACCTTTCATTGAGAGCAAGTTCATTCATCTACGAGCTCTTCTTGGGGTGCGATCTACATTTGCATTAGCATCATCTTCAAGGGGGGCCTTCTAGCCTCTTCTTTTCTTTTATGTCTTTCTTTTGGGGGGAGTTTTTTTCTATGGGTTTTCTCATTTTCTCTATCTTATGGGAGATTGCATTTGTACATGGGTACCTCATCAGGCCTAGTTGTCGAGACCCATTTTTTATTTCCACACTGCCCACCTAAGCTGTGCTTATGGGGGGGGTATTAGTGTAGGTTTTTATTTTTTCCTATTTATTAATCAGGAAATATTATATATTTGTGCATACATGGAGTTTTCCTACATTCGTGGGATAGGCTAGCTTATGTGGAGATTGTGTGTCATATTTGTGTCATAAGGTGTCATAAGAATGTCATAAGTGACTCCTTTGACCAGCTATTCCAAGTATGGGAGTTACTTCTCTATTCTTAGTACCTTGTCACCACCTTTTTTGGAGGAGTCTATTCTTGAGGTGCTTTGACCACCTTTTGTGGAGGAGTCTATTCTTGGGGTGCTTTGACCACCATTTGTGGAGGAGTTACTTACTAGCTCTCCTATATGTATTCTTCATTTTGGCCATCTCATGTTAATCAGATTTTGGTTTCTCTATTTTGTCTTGTGCAATTTCTCTTATTGTGTTATTTTCAAATTGCTTTGGCATCTATGTGGTGTGCACTTGTTCATCATGTGTGATTACGTCTCCATTGCACTCGCATTATCCAGATTCTGGCAACAACTCTGATAGCATGTTCCCATATCCCTTGTTTGATTTTCCCCTTGGCCACTCTTATATGCTTATTTCTTCTTGCCTTGAATACTTTTTGCTTGTTTGATTCTCAATTTATTTGCAATGCTATGATCCACATTATGCATTCTCTTGGTTTCTTGGATGCCATGATAGACATCATGCTCCATCCCTCTTTGACAACTAACAAATAAAAAACAACTAGACTTATAGTTCAAATTCACTATATTACACATGTGATTACATTGTTACATCTATCTAGGAATACCCATATTGATCTAACAATCTCTCATAAAAACCATGCTATATCTTGAGATATCTTGTCAATTATCAATGTTATATAATGTATTTTCATAACATAACACACTTATAGGGATCTTTATTATGAGGATAGTCATTATAGGGTATTCATTCCTACCCTCAAAATAGGGGGAAACATTTAGAGGTATTTATCATAGATATCAAAGCCTTTAATCAGTCAAAAAGCAATTTTTAGAACATCTAGAACAATAACCAGACTTCAAACTAGGTAGAACATACCAAATAGATAGTGATAATTACAAAACAATATTTAGAATAAACATAGGAAAATAGTGCCAAATTTGGAATACAACACCAAATAGTAGGGTTTCCTATTTTGGCACTCCTTTCTAAAAAGCAAAAAACTAAATTTTCTAGAAATAGACAATAAGGTAAGACTGATTACAATTTTGTCAGCAAATAGTTCAGTTCAAAATTAGTAGTTTTAGTATAGTTTTTATTATATAATATAGATAGATGGGAATCATGCATGGAATGATGACTCTCACTTCCAATTTTAGATATGGTAGTTGGTATAACTTCCAAAGCATAATCCATGTTATAGACACCAATGATTAGGGGTAAAGTGCATAACACATTTGCTTTATCTTCTTTATAGTTTATGGAATTACCCAAGAATTATCAATATTTGTGTACCTTATTACATGTGTATGTGGTTGGCATCATTCCCAAGTGTCTTTCACATAAGTCTATTTCCTAGTTTCGAGTGGCTTTCATACAAGCCTAATCTCCACCTTTTCTGAGTGGTCAAGATTGGCCTAGTTTCTAGCACACATTTGGATATCCATGTGACATGTTTAGATTATAGAACATTCATGGGATTTATGAGCCATATAATATGACACACATTCATATCAGTATTAGTTCATAGCTTCACTTCACATGGCAAGGATACATCCAAAGGAGTAGCTAGATTTTGCATTCTTGAGCCACCTATTTAGAGGGATTGGAAACTCAATCCAAACATATATTAACACATGCATGATCACATAGCTTCACTTATTTGGTTATGATGGAGGAAAAGGGATAGCCTTTGTATTATTGATCCACTCTTGGGGAATTGAGCACTCAGCTCCGTTCACGATATTACTCTTGCTACAACATCATTTAGCACATACCCAACACCATTCAACATCATAATAGGTTTTATATTGGTTCATGTACCCATTTTACATTAAATGATGTGCTCTCTCTATGCACACCCATCATCACATAACTTCATGAGATTTATCCTTATAGGTAAGTTTAGGTACACTTTTTATTTTTCCTTTATCTTAGTATTTTGCTTTGTTGCATTATTATAATTAAGGGGGGGGGGCAAATTTAGTCATATAAAATGTCAAAATTGGTAGATTAAGTGTGGCTTATGACATCCAACCCATAGGTCCCTCTTGCAAGTTCTCATGACTCTTCTAAACATCTTTTTGCTTATTCCTAGCCATCCATAAACTTCTGAAACCTTATTCTAGCTCAACTAGGATGCTTTTCCCATGTTAATTCCATCCCCCTAAGTCCTACACCTGTAGGATAGGAGTGCCTAAATTAGACTATAGTGTTAGACCCTATAGTGTCCTATTTCAGTGCTCTTAGCCAATTGAATTTTTCTCTCCAATAGTTATTTCCTTCCAGTTCCTATCCTTCATCTTGTCAGCTTAGTGTGAATACATTCAACCCATAACCAATAGATCTCTATAAAATCCCATTCAAAGTTCATTTAGAAGGAGGTTGGTTAATATTACAAAGCAATCAAGAATACAAGAAAAACCATTGAGGAAAATTTACCTATTCTCTACATACAGAAATCCAATACACCTACAAGTATATCCAAATCCTCACACCAATAACTAACCACCTCAAACATACCCAATTTAGCATTTTTTCATCTTCATAACACTATTGTATAAATCACATCAAGTGGGAGAACTACATATGGCTTGATACCTCTTTGTAGTATTGGTATGTAGGCAATGTGCCCACACAAGGGGTGTGGATACACATTCAATGCATCTTACACACACTAACCCACTTCTTTCTCAAGTTTTATCAAATTATAATGAAGTCTAGGGTTTGAATATTAAATCAGCTCTACAAGGAGTTTTGTAAACTTTCAGTAGTCAAGATTTTATAGGCAGTCTCATATAAGGACAATGAACAAAACCTAAAAAACTTAAGTCTCTATGAGAATTTTGGACAATAGAATCAAAAGAGAACAACACTAGACTCTAGGGTGTCCTATTTTAGTGCTCTTATCCATTCACAAAATGAAAGATAGATCCTAATTTATGACACTATCCCAGTCCAACACAGTCAATATTAGATCCTGCAATAGCCATTTTAATTCATTTTAAGCTAAGTTTTATTTTCTCCATATTTATTACTATTTATAAAAAGGTTAAAAATATAAATAAATCATAAAAATCAATGGTTAAATTATTTCAATATTAGTTACTGATTTATTTATTCCAGGCCCTTAACTAATTTAAGAATAAGACTCCAATATTCCTAAAATAGTTAAATCACTCTTTTTTATACTTTAGAGATATAATGAGGCCTACTAACCTTAATTGGGGTGAGGTGATATCCCCAAACTAATCCATCACTAGCCAGTCTAAGGGTCTAGGGGAGGATAGTCCCGAATGGGGTTCAACACAATGTCACAATTTTTTTTGGGACCGTATTGGTATATATTTGGGTGGATTTAGATCATGTTTTATATATCCCATGGTTTTTATGACTATGCTATTGTAATATCACTTTGATGATTACCTATTTAAGTGCATATATATACTCACACATAAAGTAGGGAAAATAAGAAGTACTTTATTGTATTGCAATATGGTTAAGTTAATGTAATAAAAAAGGAGGTTATTATGCTAGGTTTTTTGCTAAAAGGGTTTGCTAGGTGAAATCTTGTGTATAGTGTAATATTGTGTGTATTTAATTTCTCTTATTTTGTTAGCTTGGAGATTCTTCTAGTATTATTTCTTTTATTTTAGTTTATTAGATCAATTTTATTTCTAACTTGACATCAAATTTAATGTCAAAACTTAGTAAGATAAGAAAAATGGATGTCAAATATAAGGTTAAATATTTCATTTACATGTCACACTATTAGATTCCACCGCCACCCCTAACTACCATTATATATTTCACCTATCAATAAAATTATCAAAGGATGTAAAATTCCAAATGACACTAAAACATAATTGTAAACATCAAAACCATATAATAGAAGTAATATACAAAAATAATTTTGAAAATCCTTTTACTAAAAAAAGAAAAGAGGCTTACTAAAACCCACTCCTATAGAGGCAAGGAACCAGAGAGGACTCCTATCAATCAAGGATAAAAAGGATAATGTATTCATCTAATTTCACTCACCAAATTTACTCATTAAATTACACCTAATTTCATCTAATATTGACACTTAATCTCTATATCCCATATTAACATCACCTCTTTGTACCCTTAAGTCAATTAATTAATCTTAATTACATGAAATACCCCACTCTCCACATATTCATGTTTCCTAATATTCTAATTCCTAATTTACCCCACTTTCCACATAATTCCTAATATTTTTTATTCACCCACTTTATAATCACATGCCCCCCCCCCCCCTGGCAAAAAAATAAAAATAAAGTCTAGAGATTTCCAACCTATAGAACTTTATCCCTTTTCAAATTTGAAATTTGGGAGGGAAATTTCCCCTCCAATTTTCTTCCAAACACCTCTTTAAATGCAAGGGGCATCCCCAAGTATTGACATACAAAATGAATCCAAGCCTATGATACCTTCATCACTCTCCTTAATTGATCTATAATCAGGGAAAAAAATTAACCCATCCTTGTATCTATATACCAGGTCTCACACCCTCTTGCATCCATTATAGCATCCAAAGAAGCCATTAAATTGTCCATCTTGAAGCCATTGTCAAGCAATCCATAATCAAGCCAAGTAGCATTAGAGAATCGATTAGAAAATCTTTGAGGGAAGTCAAAGAGGAGAAAGGTGATGGTAAGAATCCATTAATAATTATGATTTCTCCTTACATTCTCTCCTATTTACATTCTTTGTAAATTTTGATTTAGATTTAGTATTATTTTGCATATTTAGATCTACTGCTCAAAATTTGTTGAGATTTATTTGGTGACCAAAGTGTGAGCCTCTTCTTGAAACTAACAATTTATGGTTTTGAGTGATATTTATTCAAAGTTATAGGTCAAGTTGAGGAAGAATTTATGGCCCCAAAGTTTAAAATTTCTATTTTCATCAAAATTGTTACTCAGGATAGAACACGATTTGTGATCTTGTTGTAGTAACTTAAAATTTTATTTGTTTGGTATAAGCATGAACTGACCAGGTTTTTATTGAGTAATTTTCATAACATATTACAGATAGTTGGACTCTATTGATACTCTAATTCTATACAATTTTTGATTTTATAGGTACAAAATGCATTTTGTTGTGTTTGATATAATTTATTCATGCTTTTTTAGTCTAACTACAACATCTTCAATGACTTTTTTTATTAATTTAAAAATCAAGTCTGTACGTAGGTTTGAAGTAGATTGTCAAGTACATATTATTGAATCGATAACATTTTTGTGTATCCTTGTCTTTATAATATTATAATATATGTACCTACATTGTTTATAATGACATTCAATTTTTACCTTTTTTTAGTTAGTTCAAACTGGTCGCTACCCTAATTACAAGTTCAATATTTTTTCTCAGATATGCATAAGCCTTAAGGAATTTTGTCAAACAATTCATGTGCCTCGTATATGTTTTACTAACATATCTATCATAACTTGTTGTGCCTCATATAACCTTTCCTTACACAACATTTCTTTGAGGCATTTTGTCAAATGACTTCCAAGCCTCAAAATAGACGTCCATTCTGCACATATCCATCAACTAAAGGAGTCATTAATGATGCCTCTACCCTACCTCAAAGAACTCATTTTAACATAGGTCTTAGGTACATTGGTAAACATGAACCAATTAGATTAAGACACCTATTTGATGTATTGGGTGATCAGTGTCATTGTCGTGTGTGGATAACCAAGTCCTTTATGAGATACAATAATTGCATTTTAGGAGAACACGTCTCATTCAACCATTTGGTCAAAACACTTTGTAAATGATATTGATGGTTTGGGTCATTTTCAAGTTTTGAACCCTAAACCTATGACTTAGTCGTATATGTCAACATCAAATACATGATTTAATAGACTAAAAGGCATTTTTTGTTATCGTTAGGATAAGTTATTGATTTTAAATGGTTTTCTAATATTTGCCTTTAATTTTTCTTTTAGTAGTTTTGTTATAACAAATTATTATTTACATTTTTAGTTTAATTTGTTTATAAAGCCATATTTTGTCATAGTTGTGTAGTCAACAATGTACACATGTCATGTTAGTTTATATCTACGTATAAAAATAAAAATAATTAAAAATAACAAAAAAGGAAAAAAAATTATGTATTTATAGTTTTTCTTTAATAATATATGCATATATAGTTTATTTTAACATAAATCAAGATGTTTTAAAGTTTGTTTTCAAAATAGAATAGAGGGAATTTTTTTTTAACTTATAAGATCATGCATTATCAAACTACTCATAGTTGTCCTTGTAAGATTAAGAGTTAAAACTACTAACATTGTTTATTAACATTATTTTTTATAGAATCATCCATCAAACTACTAACCCTATGTTTGCCTTAAAATTATTGATTTTGAGTGCATTCCATTTTGGTAAGATTTGGTGAATTTTGAGTCATTTTAAACATATAGGGATGAATCTAGTAGACATTATTTTTCTTACAGGGGTGAATCTAGAAGCAATCTTGGCTTGCTAATATCTTCTCTTGTAGGACATATTTTTATCTAACATCTTATCTTGCAGGTTTCATTGGTCCAAGACAAAACATTTAAAATTACTAACACCATTTATATAGGCTCAATTGTCAAAGTTACTAATTTGAAAATTACTAAACTATCTACTTGTAGGATGAATGATCAAAGACTATTTATCTTAAAAATACTAATCTTTTGTTTTATAGTTTAACTAGTCCCATAATCAACTAAAACATTAATTTTATCACTTTTTAGTTCTTTCTTGGATTATAATAATAAACACACATAAATTAATCAGCCAATAAACCTTTTTTTTGCTTGCCTGAGTGTCACCCAGGGGCTACAGTAGTGTATGCTCTCCTCCTTGCATCCTTATAGTGATTCTTAGAGGATCAAAAACCACCAATAAACCCTTCCCATTTTTATTTTTAGGATTCAACATAATTGTGGAAGTGACAACCATGTGCCTACTATTAGTCCCTAGGGGTCATTGGCATAGATTTGATTTCCACATATTAAACCACACTCCATGTTCTAGTGGAGTATAAATATAAGGATAGTTGATGTTAGGTTGTATATCAAAATTCCCCATAAAGGGTTAGATGGAGTGAGGAGAATTTTAGGTCTAATACACAAAGTGGTTACACAAATCCTACATATATTTGGGCCCCACCATACCTAGTGTATATCAGAGACTCCCTTAGTGAGCCTGTATAAACCTAAAATAGGACCTTTGGCCATAATAGGCATTCTATTGCTAGAATTACTATCAATTCTCAAGTGATCATCAAGTGTAGATGGGGTTAAGAAGGTTTGATAGATTATGTAATGGGTCACTAGCATACAACCTCAACCATGAAGCCATTGGTTAGTGTAGGTGTCAAGTTACATACCCTTTTGGTTGATTAATAATAGGGCTTATGATTGGGTGTGATTGTATGCATGTTTTGTTAAGGCTCATACTTTTTGTGAATTGAGTCAGCTGACCCATTCTGTGACCAAAACCACCTAGTGAAAATTTAGGACATACAACATCTTAGGACCAAACCAAACTATTTCATTTCTATATCACCATCCATATCTTTTGGGTATTAAACTTTGTCTTGGAACCAAAAATTTAGTGATCACTCATCATTATCTATCAAACATTATCAAATTTTTCAACCTTGTTAGGTTTTTTCTATTACCCATCATCTTACCATCTTACCTATTCATATCTATCAGCCATCTAAATCATCATCTTGCTAATGTGAAGGGAATCTATTTGTTTCATCCTCTTTGATAGATTTAACCCTTATAGGTTTGTTACTTTGGTAATATTTGATCACTCTAGTCTTTACATCCTCAAATTCCAATCTAAGTCATATATAAACACCTCTCTTGACCACTTTTAGTCTTGGGACAAGATTATTATCCAAATTCATCTTCTCTTTTGTCATCTTATATCAAAACCACACTTAATCACTACTCTTGCATTACCTTTTCCAACCAGCATGCCTTTTAGAAATCATGTTCAAATAATAAGAATGGGATGAGGATATAATCAAGAAAATGTCATCCTTAGGAATATAAAAATTAGGATGCTAAAGAAACACATAATGACATGCACACCCTTGGAGAGAAAGACTGGTTTACAAATGATTTCTTCAATAGTGATGAGGTTAGGGTGTAGTTTGACCAATATATTTATGAGAACCATGATCGAATCCTTCCCCAAGTTACTGGAATGGGGGGAAAACTACCCCTTAACTTTGATCCAATCCTCTTACAACATCTCATCCACCCATCCACTAGACCTAACACTTTACCTCATTAAAATAATGTCAACCAAGAACAAGAAGAAGACAATCTTTTAAATCATGAATAAGAACTTGATGAAGAACTAGAACCCCCCAAAAATAATCACATTGAGGCTAATAATAGAAGAGTTGACTTGGAGAACTGATTAAACCAATTGAATTAACAAATTAATTACCTTGCCTCTCATTTTCATGCTCAAAATCAAAGACCCACTTCACTAAAAAAACATGTTATAAATATAAATCCTGATCACTGAAGGCCTAAAACAAGTCAAGCACAAGCCTCCAATCCCCTAATGGACCCCTCATTCACTCAATAGTGGAGGATGATGAAAGAGAATCTTCAAAAAATTGATCCTTACACCCAAGTAATGAGATATAAATATGAATACTTTTATACATACCCCTTGGACATGAGTATCTTTCAAGTACCCTTTTTGACACACTTCAAGATTTTAAAAATTTTCAAATATAAAGGGAAAGGGGATCCATGAGACCATGTGAAATAATTTTATGTAGCATGTCATGAAGTTACCTATGATGATGTTTACCTTCTTAGCCTCTACCCTAAAAGTCTCATGGGGCCATTAGTAGAATGGTTCATGCATTTACCTAAAGGTCCATATCTGGCTTCAGGGATTTAATAAAAAAAATTGTGCAACACTTCTCCTTCAACATTGAACATGACACATTCATCATATATATTTATAATACTAATAAAATAAATGGGGAGATCTTGGCCTCTTTTTTACAATGTTGGATAAGCCTCACCAGTCAATTTTGTTACACAATTCCTAAGGAGTTGGACGAAATATTCATTGACAGTCTCAATGTTGAATTAAAATGTTAACTAGAGCTAAAGTGTGCCAAATATTTTGATGAAATCATAGAAAATGGGATTCAAATTTAAAGTGACCTCATTGGGAATGGGAAAATTAAACTATATACCTAAAATGAACATAGTCATAATCAAGATAATGTAAGCCTAAGATCTTTAATAAAAACAAAAATGTCATAGGGGATGGTATAACATATTTTAAATGTGTGAAGACAGTGTATAAAGCTTTCCCTACTAACAAACACAAAAATGTCTTCACTATAAGGGTACCATGGGGAAAGCCAAAGCCCTAAATGGGAAAGAGGCCTCTAACTATTCTTAGTGTACCTACATAAATAGTCCTACAACAATTAATCATTGTTAATATGATTACTCGCCCTAAAATTCAACCATTGGATGATAGTAAGCCACAACAATATTGGTATCATGAAGATGAATTTTGCTTGTAAACATAGTATTGCAATAAGGGGAGACTAGTATCATGTTAGTGAATGAAATCAAAATCAAACAAAACACACTAAATGTTAACACCTTAAGCTTATCTCAAAGGGGGATATTAGTGAAGAAAAACAAATGAACAAGGCACAAAAAAAATTCAAGAAACACATATTACTTACCTTCCTTAATACTCCAAGAGTTTTCTTCGATTGGCTTACTTAGTTTATGCTCATGAAGTCTTCATCAAAGGAGGCTTGGCTATCTCCTCTTCTCCTTCGCACCTTGTGGCTTGGCTAAAATTTTTGGAATTATAACACTAATTTTCATGAGGCTTTAATGTCAATTTGTCATGGTAACTTTGCATTATCCAAGATTAAAATTCATGTGGCAAGGCCTCTTATTTATAGATTTTTGCAAATGGGTAGAATCAATCTTAACCATCCATCTCAAGATTGAGTTGTGTGGATAAGGATTAATCCAATTTTGCAATTAAATTTCATAAATAATCTCATCAATATTTGGGATAGAGGAGCAATTAAGAGGCATGGAAGGGATCTAATGAGGCATGGGAGGCATGAATCTTGATATTTGTGTCATTTATGGCCTAGGGATGTCTTCCCAAGAAATGAGGTCACTTGATGATGCAGATATTCAATATTCATTATTAAAAACAAGTATTCAACAAGTTTCCATGGAATTATTAATTAGTCTCTAATTTGGTTTTATTAGCTCTTAAGCATGATTAAGCACTTTATGCATAAATTACTCAAATTGATTAGAATGCCTTGTTATTGGTCTAAAATTCAACTGGATTAGAATTAAAAGTCAATGTTAAATGCATTGGATCCATTATCCCATTTAGGATGTTACCAACAAAAAATAATAAAGACGTGTCTTGTGTAAGATATTTGATAGGAAAGAGCAATCTAGAGCACCTAGGTACAAAATTAGCATTTTGATTTGAAATGATTTGATAAAAATTAGCTAGCCCATAAATTGCATTGCCCAATTTAGTAATACTCTAGCTAAAATCAGCACTTGAATATGTCAGTTTCAACTTATTTAATGTGTTTTAGTGTTTTTAAGCCAAATTGGTCAAAATCTTGGTTGGAGGTTATTGGTGGCTAGATTTAGGTGTCTACAATTTTCCCCTATTTGGGAAGGCATTGAAAGCTATAAGCATAGTAATGTCTTCTCAAAGAATGAAAAGGTCTTATATGCCTACAAATTCAATGATGATAAACTAACTATATGATGCCCCCTTGAGGGAGCAGTTGACACAAATAAAGGTTGGCAAACGGTCCCTCAAAAAGAAAGAAATGAAATGAGGGGACCAAAGAAAGGAAAGATGATGGAGTGAAAACATAATGATATTGAAAAATTAGTCAAAATAACTGAGAATGCAAGTGGAATGGTCTATAATGCTTTGCCTAAAGGCAATTATAAGCATTGTACCCTAATCATGTTAATGTGGTATGATAACACAATGATTTGCCAAAGGTGGTTATAATCAATAATAAGATGGAGCTGCCCCAGTTAGGATAGACAAAAAAGATAATAACATGCCCCTATATGGGCAAAAAAAGTAAAGTGGTGACAACACAATGATTTTCTCAAAGGTGGTTATAATCAATGAGAAATGTAGGTAGGATAGTGTGCAATGATTTTCACATAAGTCGTTATAATCACTGGACCCTGATTATGGAAAACATGATTGATTAGATGATTGATGATAGTAACTTAACATAGAGGTTAATGATGAATTGGAACAACTTAATAGTAGGGAGATGCTCATCTGAACTAATAAAGCTTGAAATTATTTTATGATTAATTACTCTATTTGGGATATGATTGGGAGTGATTCAAGATGTCAGTGATAAAGAGATGTCAATGCCACCATTAATGAATAGACTTATTTAAGATAAGGTTTATTGTATCATGTGTTGGTAGGCATCATGGTATAACATCATGAAGACTTGGCTAAAATATGCATAAGGACCGACTCTCATAATCCAATACTCAATAGAAAATAACGCACTGATGATAGAAACCATGATGATAATGTAAACATATGAATATGGATGGATTCAAGTATAAGTGTGGGAAAGGAATCACCCAATGAACACACATAAAATAAATCAAGGCAACATTGCTGAAAGTAAACAAAATAAGCAAAGACAAATAAAAAAATAACACAAACAATATAATAGAAACCATATGAACATTACCCCTAGAAAATATGTGAAAACTTAACAAATGAATAAAATAGGGGAATAGAAGAAAAAGGAAGGGGGTGGCTAAGCTATCTCTATATGCACTAGGAAAGTGGACTTTGCCTACATAGTTTCATGGATGTAATATCCAATAAAAAACTTTAGGCCAAATGTAGTTCTCCTAGGGAATGGGGAAAATGTGATAACTAATGAAATCATACATAATGGATGTGATAGAATAATAGAAATGGTCTTGTAAAATGGAAAGTGTGTGAGAGAAAAGGCCAAAAAGGATGGGGAAACTAAGTGACAAGTGGTTTTTTTACAACTTAGTAAGGGTTCCCAAAATCCTTAAGGCAAAAAAGTGGTCAGTGTTTTTGGTTTTGTCTAAGAATTTTACAAATGTTTTTGGTTTTTTTTAAGTATCTCAACTTGATCAAGAATGAAAATACACTAAATAGTTCAAGCTCATAAGATAGTGAGAGCATTAAAACTTAGGTTTCTTGCAAAATGGAAAGAGTATTCAAACGCAGGTTGCTCACAAAATGATGAGTGTTCAAACTTAGGTTGTTCACAAAATAGTGAAAGCACGATGGAAAGGGTGACTGAGATGACCTTAATAAGTATTGATCTCTACTTATATAGTCCTAGAGTAGGACCTCAAGTCACTTTTGTTATGCCCTATAGTGGAGGAATTCGACTAGTGTAGTAGTCAATTCAAACAAAACATGCATAGTTGGTAAAAAGGCATATTATGGCATAGGAAGTAGCAAGTTGGTATGTCAAGGGTCAATAAACAAAATTTCCCCTTAGTTTGTCCATAGGTAGTTATAACTAGGAGATAACTGCATGGATCAATGGTACTAATTTGCCCAAAGGTAGTTATAATTAGTAGTAAGATTAGTGATAAGAAAAGAATAACAAATGAAGGATGCAACTACTGAAACTTCTATCATATTTCTCTAAAATATGATCTCTGTTAGAAATACTTGAAATAATTAATGAAATTGATCAGATTCCTTGGTGTTAAAAATGTGCAATGAATGGTAAAAACTAAGGTCAAACAAGCTGGGTAGATAGGATTTATAACATGTTTGGTCAATAGAATGAGATGGTAAAGTAGATGGAATGGGATAAAAGGAATGATAAGAATGATACTCATACAAAGAATAATAGGGAAAAAATGGCAGAACATGAAATGATCCTTATGGATAATACACCCTAGCACTCAAGCATAATAGTGTTTAAGGTGAATAATATTCATCATCTTAAGAAGTTCATTTCCATCTAGTGTGGCAAGCTTGTATGCTTTTGATCCATAATCTACAATAATGATGAAAGGCCCTATCTAATTTGGTTTGAATTTTCCTTTGTGATTCTTCTCAACCATGGCATTCTTTTGGTTTTCTTTAAGAACAAGATCACCAAGTTCAAATGTTCTATATTTGACACACTGATTTTAGTGGCCTTTGAGTTGGTTTTGATATGCCTAAATATTGTTGAGCTTAGCTATGTATTTTTCATCAAGTAGGTCTAGCTCTTGCAGGTGGGATACTCAATAGTCATGATCATCTAGGACATGCTTGAAAGATATGCATAGTGAAGGCAACTTGACCTCAATAGGAAAGATGGATTCTATACCATAAACAAGTGAATATGGAGTGGCTCTTGTGGGGCTATAGTGATTGGTATGATATGCCCAAAGAGCAAGGAATATTTGAAGGTGTCAATCATGATCAGTATCATTGACAATCTTTTTGAGAATATTTATAATGGTTTTGTTTGATGATTCAGCTTGGCCATTACCTTGAGGGTAATATGCTATAGAAAAATGTTGTGTGATGTTATATTTAATACATAGCTTGTCAACATCCTTATTTTTGAATGATCCTCCATTATCAGATATAATATTAGAGGGGATACTGTAGCAAAAAATGAGATGGTTGAGGATGAATTTGGAAATTTGATTTCCAGTCATGTAAGTGAGGGGTATAGCTTTAACCCACTTAGTAAAATACTCATTGGTGTTAAGGATATGTTTATGTCTATCAGATGAAGTGGGGTTGATCTTCCCAATGAGGTCGAGTCCCCTCATAGCAAATGGCCATGGTGTCAACATTGGTTTTAGAGATTGGGCTAGGACATGAATTATATTAGTATGCCATTGACTTTTGTCACATTTCTTTACATACCTAGCTATATATACATCCATCATGGACCAATAATAACTAGTACACAAGAGATTTTTGGATAGGACTGCCCCAATAGAATGAGTTCCACATACCCCTTCATGAACTTGTCTTAATGTTAGCATAGACTCTACTAAAGTTAAACAATGAAGAAATTTTCCATCAAAACTAAAGGGTTGATCCAAGTAGAGTATTACAAGTGGAGTGATGGATAAAGGCTTTGGTTTGTTTTTGAGATAGGTTAGGTTGTAGAAATTGGTCATGAAGGTAGCTATAAATGTTTGAGTACCAAATAGAATTAGGACCAACAATATCAAAAATCATTGCAACAGTTGAAGGTTCATGAGTTGGTGCAACTAAATTCTTGATGAGGAACTGATACTCTCTAGCTTTGTCTATTTGTCAAATTAGAGAGCCAATAGTAGCCATGGTATTTGTAGTTCTATTAATATCCCTTAGTATATGTTCAAATTAGATATTTGTAATTTGATGTTTTAGGGTATCCACCATAGCCTTATATGGAACCATCTTGTCATGTTTGGTTTAGAAATGGTCTTTGACCTAACTAATGATTAACTAAGAATCACCATAAACTTGGAGATGAGATATGTTCTAGTGTACTACCTATCAAAGTCCTATGACAAGTGCTTCATACTTGGCATGTTGTTTGTATAAGGAAAACTAATTCTAAATGATTTAGGAATTAGATCCCCCTATGGTGTAATAAATAAGAGGCCTACCCCCAATCCATGTGCAGTAAATGAACCATCAAAATACAACTGCCAGTGTTGATCTTCAAGAGGTGTGTCAATGATGGTCATTATGGATTCATCAAGAAAATGAAATGTGAGTGGCTTTATGTCTACAAGGGGTGCTTCAGTAAGTTGATCTGAAAGGACCTATCCTTTGATTACCTTCTGATTGACATACTCTATGTCAAAATAACTAAGAATAATGATCCATTTGGCCATTATACCTTGTAAATATATTTTATATAGTAGATACTTGAGTGGATCTACTTTTGAAATGATAATGGTCTTATTGTTCAACATGTAATGGCACAATTTATGAGCTGTGAAGACCATGGCTAGACAAGATTTTTTAATAGGTGTATAGTTGTGTTCATATGTGACCAAGGTACAACGTAAGTATTATACTACATGTTATTTTCCATTTTTATCATGTTGAGCCAAAAGTGCCCCTAAGGAATTGTCAGTAGTTGATAGATACAAGAATGACCTTCCTAGCATAAGAGGTAACAAAATAGGTAGATTAACTAGATAGTCCTTGAGTTATTAAAACATTGTTTGGCAGTGGTCATCCTAATGAAATACAACTCCCTTATTTAGAATATGTGTAAATGGATGACACTTGTCTGCTAACTAAGAGATGAAGCATCATATTGATTAGATATTACCCTACAAACTATAGAGTTGCTTCAAATTGGTCAGTGGAGGCATTTCGATGATAGCATGGACTTTGGTCAGATCAACTTCAATGCCTCTGAGAGACATGATGAAGCTAAGTAATTTTCCTAAGGTTACTCCAAACACATATTTATTTGGATTGAGTCTAGCTTTATACTCCCACAATCTTTCAAATATCCTACGTAGCACTACTAGATTGTTAACCCTGGTCTTGGATTTTCTTAATATGTCATCAACATAGTCTTGAATAATATCATGAATCATATCATGCAATATGATATTCATGGCCCTTTTATATGTATCTTCAACATTTTTAAGACCAAATGGCATTACCTGATAATAAAATGTTCCCCATGGAGTGGTGAATGCTATTTTATGTTGGTCTTCTGGTGCTATTATGATCTGATTGTATCCTAAAAAGCCATCAATGAGTGAAAGAATTTCATAACCCATTTTGGATTCAATGATCATGTCAATATTAGGCAATGGAAATTCATCCTTAAGATAAGATTTGTTTATGTCTAAAAAATTAATATAGATTCTGATTCCTTTGGGATTTTTGCTATATGGTACAACATTAGATATCCATTCTGAGTAATCACTAGATTATATACATCCTAATTATAAGAGTTTTTACAACTCTTTATTTACCAAGATAGAAATGTGAGGATGCATCTTATGCAACTTTTATTTCATCGGTTTGGCATCAGGATTGACCATAAGGTGGTGCAAAATTAAGGTAGGGTCCAAAACTAGCATGTCAGAATAAGTCCATGCAAAGATATTTAAAAATTATCTCAATATAGAGAAAAATACTTCACTTTCCTCCTTAGTGAGGGACATGCCATTTTTGAACATAGGATTGCAATATGGGGAGATTAGTATCATGTTAGTGAATGAAATCAACATCAAATAAAACACAATAAATGCTAACACATTAAGCCTATCTCAAAGGGGGAGCTTAGTGAAGAAAAAAAAATGAACAAAGCAAAAATAAAATGCAAGAAACACACATTCCTACCTTCCTTGATACTCCAAGAGTGTTCTTCAATTGGCTTGCTCAGTTTGTTCTCATGAATTCTTCATCAAAGGAGGCTTGGCTATCTCCTCTTCTCCTTGGCACCTTGTGGCTTGTGGCTTAGATTGGCTTGGATCAACAATTTGGCATTATAAAACTAATTTTCATGAGGATCTAATGTCAATTTGGCATGGTAACTTTGAATTATCCAAGCTTAAAATTCATGTGGAAAGGTCTCTTATTTATAGATTATTATAAATGGGTAGAATCAACCTGAACCATCCATCTTAGGATTGAGATGTGTGGCTAAGGATTAATCCAATTTTGTAATTAAAATTCATAAATAGGCTCATCAATATTTAGGATAGATGAGCAATTAAGAGGCATGGAAGGGATTTGATGAGGCATGGGAGGCATGAATCTTGATATTTGTGGCATTTATGGCCTAGGGATGTTTTCCCAAGAAATGAGGTCACTTGATGATGTAGATATTAAATATTCACTTATAAAAACAATTATTCAAAAAGTTTCCATGGAATTCTTAATTAGTCTCTAATTTGGTTTTATGAGCTCTTAAGCATGATTAAGCACTTTGTGCACAAATTGATCAGAATGCCTTATTATTGGTCTAAAATTCAACTAGATTGGAATTAGAAGTCAATGT
The DNA here is from genome assembly GCA_037957365.1 of Torreya grandis. NCBI lineage: Eukaryota > Viridiplantae > Streptophyta > Pinopsida > Cupressales > Taxaceae > Torreya > Torreya grandis. Next base: position 1,224,967 of record JARHVA010002015.1, read on the forward strand.
TAGATGCATTGGATCCATTAGCCCATTTAGGATGTTACCAACAACAAATAATAAAGGCATGTGTCTTGTGTAAGATATTTGATAGGAAAGAGCAATCTAGAGCACCCAGGTGCAAAATTGGCATTTTGACTTGGAATGATTTGATCAAAGTTAGTTGGTCCATAAATTTAATTTCCCCATTTAATGATACTCTAGACAAAATAAACACTTGCATATGTTAGTTTCAACTTATTTAAAGTGTTTTAGTGTTTTTAAGCCAAATTGTGTATTTTGGTGGAAATTGGTCAAAAGCCTAGTTAGAGGTTATCAGTGGCTAGATTTAGGTGTCTACATTGATAATACTAGAACCAACTATCATTTTATTCCATACCATTATATTAATAACATTAAAATATGTGGCCCCAAAGAGCCCACACATCCACCATCCTTAAAATTTATAGGACAATAGTTGACTGTGTAGAAACTACATGGTGTGGTAATATTATAGTTCTTAGAGCACCACCAAAAAACCCATCCACCTCCACATCTCAAAAATTCAATATGTATAAAAAATTATTGAGATATTCCCAAAAATCATATGAAATCATCCAATAGCTTGGTAAGACTATAGATCAAATCTCTCTTATGGATCTTCTTAATATGTCATCCGTACATCAAGAAATTCTCAATCAAGTCTTGAATGAACTCAAAGGTACTAGGAATATTGACACAATTCAATTTGAGGCATTGGTGGGTAATTTGTCTCATTAACAATATATCAATTTTAGTGCATAGGATATTCCACCTATAGGCCCTCACCAATATTATCCACTATTCATTGAAATTTTCGTTTCCAATCATAAGATCCCATGGGTACTCATAGATGGAGGTCAGCCTTAAATTATTCAATCAAGACTTTCTCAAGAATTTGGGGTACTCTAAGCCTTCATTAAGGCCTAATTTAATAATGATCAAAGCATACGATGATAATGAAAGGCTTTATATAGGGAATATTTATCTTCTTATAGCTGTGGGACCCATAGTTCACCAAAATCTAATCCATGTAGTGTATTTTGAGATCTCATATGTTTTACTTATGAGACACCATGGATTCATGAAATTATAGTAGTACCCTCTACCCTCTATCAACATTTAAAATTACCTTATTTAGGAATGCAGGTTACCATCCCAAGTGAAATAAAACACTTTTGTAGCTATCAAATGGATAAATTTAATCATACTTGTTATTTCCCCATCACTTATAGTTCCACTTATAATCCCAAATATATGAAATATATACACCCTAATGATCTACCCTCTACTTCAAATGAATCCCCAGATATCACTCAACTTAAGATCACTTCTAAAGGTTTTGGAGAGTATGAATACAAAACCCTTTGTGTCTGTAACCTATCACTCTCCCCATGTAGATATGGGTGCTCGACCATGAGGAAAGACAAGCCCATTATTTATCAACTTGAGTCCATGACCTTTACTAGTGCAAGAATGCTATCAAAAGAATATTTCAATGAACTAGATGATTCATGGCTCATTCTTGAAGATGAAGCCTTAGAATTTCATAACCAAAATTACCCCTAGCTTCAAAATATGCTTTAGAAGATGAATTATAAGGGTAAAGGAATAAAAAGAGATGAAAAAGGTAGGATTGAGCCTATAGGGGTTCAAAAACATCTAAAACATTTTGGTTTAGGGTAAAAACCTCTAGACATTTACCTAAGCACTATCATCTTGGATACTTCTTTGATTCTTAAGGAGACTACATCTGATGAAGACAGTGAAATAGGTTCCATCTATATACTTTACGAGGACTAGTTGCCATCAATATCTTCCCTAACACCACTATTAACATTTCCCTTCATTATCCCACACTTATAGACTGGGATAAGAAGAATGAGCCTTCCTTTAATATATTCCAAAATGATGAAGTCATTATTGAATATCTAGTAACAAGAGATTTTCTGCCATCAGGGGACCATAAGAATAGGTTCTCTATTAGTCTAAATGAGTCTACATATTTTGGAGAACAACAAACATATCTAAATCAAATTAAATAAAATGAATATGAAGATGAAGATCCTTTTCCAAATCTGGAAGACATCCAACCCACTCTTGACAAGCCAAAATATTATGAGGAATTGGATACAAAACTCCCAAGAGACTTTGCTTTAGGAACATAGTAACTAGCATCATCCCAACATATGTATAGGACCAGTCACCTTCCCTCATTTAGGAGGTTATATAAATAAATCTAGGAACAAATGAATGTCCTAAAATCATCAAACTAGGGGTAATTATTACATCTGAAGAGCAACAAGTCCTTATTGATCTTCTCAAAGGAAATTTAGATGTGTTTGTATGGAGTTATTTGACATGACATTGATAGATCTAACCTTGGTAGTGCATCATTTAGTGGTTCATTTAAATTAAAAATTAGTTAAATGGAAAATTCATAAAATGCACCCTAAGGTGACCCTCTCGGTTAAAGATGTTGGAAGTAACTATTGAGAGGGGGGTGAATTAGTATACAATAATGCACATTCAATTCCAAAACCATTTCATCATTCATCAACTTGATTTAGCAACATAAACATGAAATCACATACAATCAAAGCATGAAAAAGAGCATACACCACATCAAAACAATATCTACACGGGAAACCCTCTTGGGGAATAAAACCCACTAAACCTTGCATGATGGACTATAGTCCTATAATGACAAGATCCAATTTAGACCAGCTAAAACTAATCAAGGAACTAACATCCCTTATTTTAGTGAGATTTAAATCCCACAAGGATCTTCTACACATGTTTATCTGAGCTACAACAACAAATATACCTTTATCAAGTTTCATCTCGCAAAGAGGCTATAACCCCCTTAGATGTTGAGTTGCCACAACACCACCTATGAACACATCCACCTTTGAATTAATGTCTTCAACACCTAATGATGGACCTATGATTATTAATCTTCACCTTCACTATCTCTATTGATCAAATCACATTACATACTTGAACCAACACACACAAATCAATTAAGACACATTACATATCCCAACTAACCCCACTCTTTAACCCTTTGATCATACTCACTTTAGCACCCTTGTAACCTAAAACAACTCTATAATAACACCAAAAACATGATCAAATGGTCATATTCACAATTATCTCTTTGATCTTCAATCTATCTACCAATCTCACACATCCTTAACCTTTCCTTTGTTCACAATACACTCTTTCAAACAGGATCTAGGGCTTACTTGCTCATTCTACCTCTTCTAGGCTCATTAGGTCCAATGACATGTATACCCACCTACACAAACTTGATCAGACAAGTATGATTAATCCTATGATTGTCCTAAATGACCTATACCTTTTATTTCAATGGTTATCTCCTTAACTTAGCTCCACACATATAGACTTCTCCTCAAATCTCTCACAAGTCTCTCACTCAAGTCTAGAAATCACCATCTTTGATTTTACTATTTATAGAGCATTCATGATCATCACCATCTTGGTTGGCCATTAGGCATGAATTAACCATTAAGTCATCTATCTCATTGAGACACAACTCAATACAATCTTAATAGGTCAACCATAGCATTTATGGGTCACCCTTAAGCAGTGACACCTTTTAATTAGGCCCTTGTAGCTCTTATAGGTCTCATAGAGACCTATTCACCCATTTATCACTTCATCAAGAAAAATAAGAACATAGGACCAATTTCAATTACATGGTTCCACTCATTATTTCCCATTCCACATCCTCAAATGACCATAATCAACTCTACTCACCACTGCATATTCTCAAACAACTTAAACACTGACTTGGTGTATAGGAACATCATGAACGAATACATATTCAAAATTTTAAGATTTTTTCATACTATATACGAATATTCAAATATTTATAATGCATACATATGGTACTCATGGAGTATACAATTCTCCCCAATAGTTAATTCATCAAGAGATATCATAACAACATCAAAACAAGCTCGAACAATCTTCTCGGGTCACTTATAGAATATACACAAACACAAAATAAAATTTAAACCTTAATATATATGACTATAAATAATTTTAGATCTTAAAATTTATATTTTAAGATTCACCTTGGAATCCTCTACAAGTTCTCTTTTTACACCATGAGCAAATTCTACATAGATTGAAAGATATAGCCAAAATATAGAGCACTAGTTTTCCTTTGCAAATTCAAATATTCAAATGCAAACGATCATAGTTAAACCTTGAACACCATGATTTAATATTGTGTCCTCAATACTTAGATTAAATATTCACCATTGATCTTCTCTAAATTTTAATGTATAGATACTAATTCTCAAACATTAAACCTTTTAATAGTTGACCTCGTTTCATGTAATCTAGTAACTTTGACCTCATACACTCTATCAATCTCTTAGAGATTGTCCTTGATTTAGAAATGATAGACAACCATAAATTTAACCTATTGAATTTAAATCACACTATTTACCTCTATCTATATGATAACCCACTCACCATTGATCCTTGGAATAAGCTTGATCTTTATCTCTACTCAACATTAAACATTAAATACTTGGCACCATCTCGATGCTTCCTAACTTCTTAGAACAACACACTCCGTTGATGTTTCTTGAAATTTAACTTGTGAAAAAATGACTAAATTATGGGAACATTTTATTATTTTCTTATAATTCCAACTTTTCACCTCCATATCTTTTACTTCGATCAAGCACATATTCTAAAATTTAGACCATATGATCTCCTCACATAGGAGAATCCAACCATGTGACAATCTACTCCTGAAGCCCTCATATGTGTGAGATATAATGACATTAAAATTATCACTCATATTTTTATACCACAGAGCCAACTATGTCAAAAACTTATTTGGGAGGCCAAATTTGAACATGTATATCTTTTGTCATGCTTCGGTGCTTGACCTGAAAGTTAGTGCAAATCAACTAGGTATAAAATTGAACAAACCCATATGATCACCTTATCCTAAAACATCCATATGTGAAATATATGCCAAAATAAATTACTTACTCATCTCTTTCTTTCCTCATGCAAATTTGGATAAGTATGGGAAAATACTATCAAACTACCTGGCAGCCCAAATTTTCCCTTACATATCTTTTGACATGCTTCGGTGTATGATATAAAATTTAGTATAAATCAACTAGGGACTAATGTGATCACAACCATATCACCAAATCCAATTAAAAATAAACTATAGACTAATTTTATCACAACAATATGAACAAATCCCATTGACTCATCCACATGTGGTAATGGTGATGTCATCAAACTACCTACTTAGATTTTCTGCCACTAAACCCAAAATGTCTAGATGACAACAATGATCAACCATATGAAATCCACACATGAACACAAACACTCAAAGCATATAAAACATATTATGTACCTCTTATACATCCTAAATTTACCATAATCATCCTTGAACATCTTTAACCATGCCAAAACTAAAGATCAACCAAACCTCCTTCAAGTATAATAGGATAAACACATTGCATACTTTGTCATTATCACTTAGACTATCAAGGAACTTCATACACTCACCTGGAAACCTACATGACATCATCATGACATCATTAACAATGATCCAATAATCTCCCCCTTTGTCATTGATGTTAACAACCATCATATAACAATAGATAGCTTACCTTCCTTCTCTCTTTTTAAGCACTCTCACAATAGGAACTTTATCCCCCTTTGACACAATGATAAAGTGGGTACAATCTGATCCTAAGGACCTAAAAATACCAAAAATAAGATATGATCATCTTACAAAGATGATAAAAACTCCCCCTTACCTTGATCCTACCTTTTCTTTGCCTTGACAACTTCTTCTTGTTCCAAGCTAACACTCTCTTCAACCAAACACTACAACCAATGAAGAAAAAACACAAAAAATACTAAAATATAATGTAACTCATCAAGAAACATCTACAATGTAATCCCCCTAATATCTATGAGCCATTTCCCCTTTTGAACATCTTCAGATCTCCACACATCATAAATAAACACCACACATGCTTACTAGCCTTATATCTCAAGATACCATAAGGACCACCAACAAAACTTCATACCACTCACCAAATAAGAAACATGCTCTCAACAAACTTGAGAAATCTCCTTGAAACAAACATACCTTCCTCTTTTGGAAAATTGAGCAAAAAACACTCATCTCCAAACTAGGCATGTCTAGTCTCCATGTAACCCTACCTAGAACTTGCAGAGCCAACATATTTTATTAGACACATATTCAAGACCTAAAACTTCATATCTAGAGCACTTTTATATTCCCCCTCAAGCACAAAAATGTGCATCACATATCTCATCCTATGAAATATACTTCTTTCACAAACCAATTTGCCAATTAGGCCTACATCTTGATAAAAACATGAATAAATTGAAATATACAAACCTTCATATATTTTTGAATCTTGATTTGATAACCCATTTATCTCATTAAACCTATTAATAAGCCTAAAACCTCAACTCATAAGTCAAACCACTTTTATAGCATATTTTAAAACCCTAGAATCTTAAAACAAACTGAGTCAACAAACCTCCTTCTAATCAACATCCAACTCTAAAACTTCTTACACACCTAGAGATAGCCATCACATACTTCTAGACCAAAATTTGATCATCCCTACCTTTGGGAACATTGACTTCCTATAACATGGCTTTTGACCTACAACAAGACATATAAACCCAAAAGCACACAAAAACCTCCATACCTTATTTCTTAGATTCAACTACTCAGTCCTTTGATCCTAGACCCTGACCGATTACAAATCTCCCCCTAACACCATGATTCACCTAGATCATGACATATTCAACAATTCTTTAAATACTATCCAATCATAGTCAACACTTATATAGAGATACCTCATCTTTAAAACACTGTGAAATTTCATGGCACACACAACTGTTCAACAAGTCTTTAAAAGGCTTAGAAAGATCTAGGTTATAAACCTAGATGAGAGGCCTTCAACTTATAGGCTCACCTAGCATCTAAAAAACTTATATGCAGATAGATATTTGAAACTCACCTTTATACCAAAACATCTAAACCATGATCAAGAATCTAACTCCCCAAGATAGGACCACTGAGATTATTCACAATCTTATTTTCTATAACAAATAGATATATAAAAATAAATTCACAAACATACCTTATTTTCATACCATTTCATTAAAATATATCTGATAGCCACCAAGCTTCCTCTGACTGATAAGTGTCTCCTTAAAGCCTAGATAGAGATAATCCTTTGACATAGTGAGACTAAAAGTCCCAAAACTCAAGAGAATCCCATATCTCCATATATTTCTCTAACTTATAGTCCTACCTCATCATCCAATTGATTTTGAATGGATGCTTGACTTCATTCTTTACTTCAAATTTTTTAATAAATGTTGATAGCATAAACTCTTGACTTTCCTTCATTTTTGATCCCTTTTCCACCTTGGCAAACAATCCATCCAAACTCTTAGACTCAACAGGGTTAGTCTTCTTAGTCTTTACTACCTCAATTATCCATACCATAGATTTATTATTCTTGTATTCTATATCCATCTTACCTACTTGATCCTTGAGTATATCTTGATCTAAAACATAGCCTTCTAGAGTAACTTTCTTATCATCCTTATGACTAGAAGAAATGGTAATGATTTTATTTGGTTTCTATACCTAAGTTTATCCTTTCTCAAACCTTCTAGGAGCTCTATATCCTTTGACATACCTTAAAGATCTCTTAACTCCATTTGGATATAATCTATAAATATATCCACTCTTATGACAACTGATAAAAATATCATCATTCATACCTTTTGACAGATTTGAACTATGATCAATATTTCAACAAAAACTCCTTCTATCATAGCACCATGAATGTATATACTTTAATAACTTCATCTTATAGTCCTTATCTCTATGAGCATACTTATTACATGCATAATAATTGTTAGGTTGTGGAGCTAAAAGCTTCACTGATGCAGACATTGGAGGAGGTTGTTTAGTGTCACAGTCATCGATGTCGATCAGGCCAACTGACGTCAGTCAGGTGTATACAGGAAGCTACCGACATCAGTCAGGGATCAGCGAACGTCGGTCATCCCCAGATAAACAAGGACCGACGTCAGTCACATGTGTGGTTCAGAATTATGAGTTTCACATATAGTTTGTTAACGAACTAGTTGTTTGCATGATAAAGGCTAATTTTAGTCTTGGAGCTATGGATCTAATTATTGTAATTGGATGTCTAATTATTGTTTGCATGAGATCTATATAACAGACTCATGGGCTGTATTGTAAAGTGTGATAGAGAGTAAGAGAGAAAAATTAGCTCCTTCAGAGTGAAGAGAGCAAGGTGTGTTCCTCCTAGTGCCACAGTGCCAAGTGTGTATGATCAGGTAGAGCTACAAGTTGTGCAAGTTCTGATAGAGATCCACAGGGGTGCTAGTTTGGAGAATTAAAAGGGTTCTTCATGTATGTGTGTGTGAGGTCAAAGGAGATCTGTGGGGTAGCAAGATCAAAGGTGACAACAACACTTTAAAGAGCAATAGAGGAAGGCAAGGTAGATCCTTCCAATAGTAAGATCATTTGAGTTGCAGGTATTTGTGTGTGCAAGATCTAGGTTTGCTGGTGTTACAAAACCAAGTTGATTTGCAGGTGGTAGCAAGATCAAGGAGATCAACAACACAACCAATGTAGCAAGATCATGGGAGATCTACTTGGAGTATGGTGTGTACTCAATCATGGAGTACGTGGAGTACTTGTGTAATAGCAGTAGTGTTACTGACTAGTGGTACTGGTAGTAGTGATACTGACTGGTTGGAGGTGAACACCAACTCTGTGTTTGAGTTGTGTGTTGGGACCATAATTGAGAGAGAGAGCTCTTGAAGAGATTTACTATTTATGCCCTAGAGGTGTGGGAGCCCTAGACGTGTGTAAGAAAGAAGACTATGGCATCTTCTTTGTTGTACTTCCTTCTGAAAGAGTATTAATACAATTGGGTATTGTCTCTCATATTCTATGTTATTTCTAAATTCTAGTTACTTGTTCAATTGTGCTTCTGGGTCCTAACAAGTGGTATCAGAGCTAAGGTTGCAGGGAGCAAGTTTGTGTTTGATTACAGGTCACTCTCAGGGGTTTCTGATTGAGTGGGAGTATAACAATAGCAAAAGAAAGTACAATAAGAATGGAGGAATTGAAAAGCATGAATGGTCAATTACGGTGTTATGGAAAGAAAGAGCAGGTAAAGAAATATTGTTGGTTGGTAGAAGATTAGCATGAAGGAACTGAAGAAGCAGATGTTGCAGGTGTTGTTGCATAGGATGCTCTGAGATGTTCCTTGGATAAAGTAGAATCTTGTTTTATAGATTCTATTGCCTCTTTCCATACAGCCTGAAATAGAGTATTTTTCCATGTTAAGGTCTTTGGAGACTTTGGAAAGATTTATTTAGGGGCTAGTGTGCCTTGTTAAAGTTTTGGCAAAGGGGAAGTGTTGCTGAAATTGTAGGCGGCCAACACATGGGTGTTGAAGAAGGTCATGCAGGTCCCAGTCTTGAAGATGCGGCTAATTGCTTCAGGAAAGTTGGGTGATGAGAGATGCACAGAAACTCTCACAGTGGATTCTTAGAATGTTACCAAGGATGCACTTGAATTAGCATGTGGTAAGAAAGCAGGTACTCTTTATCTACTTGCTTGCATTACTGATTCCACTTCTGTTGCATAGGTGTGGCTTTGTAGGCTTGGTCACATAAGGGAGAAGGGAATGGATGTTCTTAAGTTAAATGGTAAGAGTTCAACTTCAAAGAGCATAGACCGAGATTTTTGTGAGCAATGGGATGCTACAAGAAAGGATTGGATTTATTGCAGGAAAAGGAAGTCTGATGTATTTGACAAACTTAAAAACTGGAAAGCCTTGGTGTTCTTAGAGGAGATGATGGACAGAGATCAACAAAGGAGGTTGGATACTTCTGAGCAGGGCAGTTTGGACATGGGTATGATTTAAAGAAAGCTCGTGAGTAAAAAGTCATCACTCACAGGAAAACACAGGTACCGGCATCGGTCAGGGGTAATCAACATCGAATAGACAAGTACCCACATCGATCATGTGCAAACTAGAAGAGTCAGTGGTGTTGGGTAGGTGGTGATCGATGTTAGTAGGATAACCAGCATCGATAGTCAAGATAGTCACATGGAACTGATGTCGGTCAGGTGCAGACTGTGTGGTGATCGACATCGGTCACTAGAACAGATTTTGGGTGGATAGCAAGCTGTCAAGGAGTCTCAAATGCCCATGTGGAGGACTGAAAGGGTAAGTAAGCCTCAAATTCATTATTCCTCTTCTTTATACTTGTTTCTCACTGTAGAGCAAGTTGGATCTAGGAAATAGTGGGAGCATGGCATGAATTCTTTGGAAGAGAACCAAACGGGAGATTTGGTAGAGTTGCTAGTCAGGATGAAAGCACTGAGAGACGAATGGATTCCTTGGTTAAAGAATAGAGAGAATGGACATGTGAGATAGAAGGCCAGGTCATATGGTCTTGAGAAAGCTACAGGATAGTGGTACAGGTTTCATAGGTGGATGACAAAGCATAGCTTTAGTCAATGTTAGTGTAACCATTATATTTGTCTTACCAGGTTGGATAATGATTACAGCATTATCCTGTTATTGTATGTGGATGGTATGCTAGCTACAGGCTCAGACATACAAGGTTTTTCTGAGCTAAAGGTAAGGTTAATTCAATGGTTTGCCATGAAGGATTTGGGAGCAGCAAAATTCTTTGGCATGAGTAATCCTAGAGACAAGGAAGATCACAAGTTGATGTTGTCACAGGATGATTGTGTGAAGGTAGTGCAGGATGCAGAACAGGGTAGCACACCTATGGATGGATAGTTCACAGAATAGGGTCCCTAATCACATGATGAGGTTGAGTACATGTGTACTCCTTGATATTGCCCCAATAGTGGGAGTTGTCAGTAGGTTTTTGGCCAATCCAAGAAGGAAGCATTGGAAAGTGGTTTAGTGGGTTCTCAGGTATCTGAGAGGGACTAGCAATAGGGATTCATGTTATGCAGGTTCAGGCACTTTGGATATGGTAGGTTACTTGGATGATAGGTGTTACACCACAAGATGTGTGGTGGTTGGTCTTCAAGATTGAGCTTGAATAGGGATACAAGCCAAGAAATAGATTAGATGGTGTACAGGTATAGGTACAGTGCATCTATTTATCTCTAAGTGGGAGATTGTTAGGTTGTAGAGCTAAAAGCTTCACTGATGCAGACATTGGAGGAGGTTGCTGAGTGTCATAGTCACTAGCGTCAGTCAGGCCAACCGACATCGGTCAGGTGTAGATAGGAAGCTGCCAACATCGGTCAAGGATCAGTCGATGTCAATCATCCCCAGACAAATAGGGACCGACGTCGGTCACCTATGTAGTTCAGAACTATGAGTTTCACAGATAGTTTGTTAACGAACCAGTTGTTTGCATGATAAAGGCTAATTTTAGTCTTGGAGCTATGGATCTAATTATTGTAATTGGATGTCTAATTATTGTTTGCATGAGATCTATATAATAGACTCATGGGTTGTATTGTAAAGTGTGCTAGAGAGTAAGAGAGCAAAATTATCTCCTTTAGAGTGAAGAGAGCAAGGTGTGTTCCTCCTAGTGCCATAGTGCCACGTGTGTATGATCAGGTAGAGCTGCAGGTTATGCAAGTTCTGGTAGAGATCCATAGGGGTGCTAGTTTGGAGAATTAGAAGGTTCTTCATTTGTGTGTGTGAGGTCAAAGGAGATCTGTGGGGTAGCAAGATCAAAGGTGACAACAACACTTCAAAGAGCAATAGAGGAAGGCAAGGTAGATCCTTCCAATAGTAAGATCATTTGAGTTGCATATATTTATGTGTGTGAGATCTAAGTTTGCAAGTGTTGCAAAACCAAGTTGATTTGTAGGTGGCAACAAGATCAGGGAGATCAAAAACACAACTGGTGTAGCAAGCTCATGGGAGATCTACTTGGATTACGATGTGTACTCGGTCATGGAGTACTTGTGTACTGGTAGTAGTGATACTGACTAGTGGTACTGGCAGTAGTGATACTGACTGGTTGGAGGTGAACACCAACTCTGTGTTTGAGTTGTGTGTTAGGATCATAATTTAGAGAGTGAGCTCTTGAAGAGATTTACTGTTTATGCCCTAGAGGTGTGGGAGCCCTAGAGGTGTGTAAGGAAGAAGACTGTGGCATCTTCTTTGTTGTATTTCCTTCTGGAAGAGTATTAATATAATTGGGTATTATCTCTCATATTCTGTGTTATTTCTGAATTCTAGTTACTTGTTACTTCTGGTTAAATTCCACATATTTAGTTGCTAGTATATGGTAATCAATTTTGCTTTTGGGTCCTAACAAGTGGTATCAGAGCTAAGGTTGCAGGGAGCAGGTTTGTGTTTGATTATAGGTCACTCTCAGGGGTTTCTAATTGAGTGGGAGTATAGCAATGGTAGAAGAAAGTACACTAAGAATGGAGGAATTGAAAAGCACGAATGGTCAATTACAGTGTTATGGAAAGAAAGAGTAGGTAAAGAAATATTGTTGGTTGGTAGAAGATCAACATGAAGGAACTGAAGAAGCAGATGTTGCAGGTGTTGTTGCATAGGATGCTCTGGGATGTTCCTTGGATAAAGTAGAATCTTGTTTTATAGATTTTGTTGCCTCTTTCCATGCAGCCTGAAATAGAGTATTTTTCCATGTTAAGGTCTTTGGAGACTTTGGAAAGATTTATTTAGGGGCTGGTGTGCCTTGTCAAAGTTTTGGCAAAGGGGAAGTGTTGCTGAAATTGCAAGCGGACAACACATGGGTGTTGAAGAAGGTCATGCAGGTCCCAGTCTTAAAGATGCGGCTAATTACTTCAGGAAATTTGGGTGATGAGAGATGCACAGGAACTCTCATAGCAGATTCTTGGAATGTTAACAAGGATGCACTTGAATTAGCATGTGGTAAGAAAGTAGGTACTCTTTATCTACTTGCTTGTATTACTGATTCCACTTCTATTGCATAGGTGTGGCTTTGTAGGCTTGGTTCCATAAGTGAGAAGGGAATAGATTTTCTTAAGTCAAATGGTAAGAGTTCAACTTCAGAGAGCATAAACCAATATTTTTGTGAGCAGTGGGATGCTACAAGAAAGGATTGGATTTATTGCAGGAAAAGGAAGTCTGATGTATTTAACAAACTTAAGAACTAGAAAGCCTTGGTGTTCTTGGAGGAGATGATGGATAGAGATCAACAGAGGAGGCTAGATACTTCTGATCAGGGCAGTTTGGACATGGGTATGATTCAAAGAAAGCTTACAGGTAAAAAGTCATCACTCACAGGAAAACACAGGTACTGGCATCGATCAGGGGTAACCAATGTCAAACAGACAGGTACCAACATCGGTCATGTGTAGACCAAAGGAGTCAGTGGTGTCAAGTAGGTGGTGATCGACGTCGGTAGGATAACTAGTGTCGGCAGTCAGGACAGTCGCATGGAATCAACGTCGATCGGGTGTAGACTATGTGGTGACTGACATCGGTCACTAGAATGGATTTTGGGCAGATAACAAGCTGTCAAGGAGTCTAATGACAACTGAGAAAAATAACATCATTCATACCTTTTGACAGATTTGAACTATGATCAATATTTCAACAAAAACTCCTTCTATCATAGCACCATGAATGTATATACTTGAATAACTTCATCTTATATTCCTTATCTCTATGAGCATACTTATTACATGTATAATAATTATCATGAAATAAACTAGCATACCTTAAAGCATTTGATTGTCTAACAGACCTTCTTGTATATCTTTTAGAGCTTGCATTCTCCTTGACTTGCTTAGACTTATCATGCTCCTTTATTAGTTTTTTCAACTTGTATATTATATGTTCATCATTCTTTAAAAAAAATTCTCAATTTTCATCTCATCAAACTCACCTTGATTTAAACAATTTCCTTCTTCCAACTGAGTCTTAAGATGTCTACATTTTTATTCTCGTCTTCAAATTTGCATTAGCTACCCCTAACTGATCCTTGAGATTGTTGATCTATTTTTCATCTTATTTGAATTGTTCTAATTATTTTTATTTATTTATTAGGCTTTCATAACAAACTTCCCTCAAGAGAATTGACTTGAGATTCAAGACCTTTGATCATATCATTTTATGATTCCTCTTCTTGTACTCCTTTAGTTCACCAAGTGCACTCATGAGCTTAACTTCTAGATTAACTTCTTCTTCCTTGTTTTCATCTTCTCTACTATTATGTCAAGTTTCTTTATCAAACATAATGTCCTTTTCTTTTGAACACAAACTTGTCTTGGCATCTATTAGCTAAACCTTGAGATCATTGATAACATTCTCATCCTCTTTAGCATCTTTATTCAAAGTACAAATATGCTTTTCAAGTGCCTTGATCATAGCCATCCACTATTGATTCTCTTTCTTAAACTATTTAGCCATCTTGTTCTACTTAGGATCTCCTTCAATTTTTAATCTTCCTCTAAAGGACTTGGTCTAATGCCAATTATTAGAATTAGCTACTGAGAGGGGGGTTGAGTCAGTATAAAATAATGCACATTCAATTCCAAAACCATTCCATCATTCATCAACTTGATCTAGCAACATAAACATGAAAACACATACAATCAAATAATGAACAATAGTATACACCACATCAACATAATATCTACATAGGAAATCCTCTTTGGGAATAAAAACCAATAAACCCTACAAGATGGAGTACAGTCCTATAAAGACAAGATCCAATTTAGACTAGCTAAAATTGATCAAGGAACTACCATCCTTTATTTTAGTGAGACTGTAATACCATAAGGAGCTTCTACACCTATCTATATAAGATTTAACAACAAATAGACCTTTAGCAAGTTTTACCTTGGAAGGAGGCTACAACCCCCTTAGATGTTGAGTTGCCACAATAATACCTATGAATACATCCACCTTTAAATTGATGTCTTCAACACCTAATGATGGACATTTGAATATCAATCTTCACCTTCACTCTCCCTATTGATCAAATCACATTACATACTTGAACCAACACACATAGATCCATTAGGACATATTACATATCCCAATTAACCCCACTCTTCAACCCTTTGCTCATACTCACTTTAGCACACCTATAACCTACAACAACTCTATCATAAAACCAATAACATAATCAAATGGCCACATGTACAATCCTTTTTTTGATCCTCAATCCATCCAAAAATCTCACACATCCTTCAACTTGCCTTTGCTCATAATACACACTCTTTTAAATAGCCTCTAGGGCTTACTTGCTCATTCTACCTCTTCTAGGCTCATTAAGTCCAATGACCTATATATCCACCTATACCAACTTGATCAGTCAAGCATGACTGATCCTATTCACTCTTTGATGGTCTTTAATGACCCATTCCTTCTATTTCAAATGCTATCTCCTTCCCTTGGCTCTACACATGCAAACATCTCCTTAAATCTCTCACAAGTCTCTCACTCAAATCTAAAAATCACCATATTTGATTTCACTATTTATAGAGAATTCATGATCATCACCATCTTGGTCAAAAATTAGGCATGCCTTAAACCTTAAGTCATTTATCTCATTTAGACACAACTCAATACAATCTTCATAGGTCAGCCATAGCATATATGGGTCACCCTTACGTAGCTACACCTTTCAATTAGGCCCTTATAGCTTTTATAGGTCTCATAGAGACCTATTCACCCATTTACCAATTCATCAATAAAAACAATAACATAGGACCACTTTCAATTACATGGATCCATTCCTTATGTCCCCTTTTACATCTTCAAATGATCACAATCAACTCTACTTACCACTACATATGCTCAAACAACTCAAACACTGACCTAGTACACATGAACAACATAAATGAATACATAGTAAACTTATTAAGATTTGTTCATACTATATACAAATGGTCAAACCTTAATAATGCACATAGATGGTCCTCATGGAGTTTAAAATACTCCCTAATAACTAATTTATCAAGAGATATTGAAACAACATCAAAATAAGATCGAACAATCTTCTCAGGTCACTTTCAGAATATACATGAACACGTAGTCAACTTTGAGCCTTCATAAATATTATTGTACACACTTTCATATCTTAAAATATATATTTCCATATGCACCTTGGAATCCTTTACAAGTTTTATTTTTACACCATGAGAAAATTCTATATAGAATGAAATATATAGCCAAAATATAGAACATTGATTTTCCTTTACAAACTCAAATATTCAAATGCAAATAGTCATAGTTAGACCTTGAACACCATGCTCACATCTCATGTCCTCAATACTCAAATTAAACATGTGACATTGATCTTCTCTAAAATTTAATGCATAGGTGCCAAAGCTCAAAATTTAAACCTCTTAACAATTGAATTCATCTCATGTAATCTCGCATCTTTGACCTCATGCACTCCATTGATCTCTTCGAGATTATCCTCACTTTAGAAATGATATAAATCTATCACTTTGACCTCTTGAATTTAAAGCACACCATTGATTTCTGTTTGTATGATAACTTGCTCATCATTGATCCTTATAAGAGGCTCGATCTTTATCTTTGCTCAATGTTAAACATTGAACACTTTGGCACCATCTCATTGTTTCCTAACTTCTTGAAGTAGTGTGCTTCATTGATGTTGATCATATTTAACTTGTGAAAAAAATACTATGGGAACCTTTGCTTATCTACTTGAAAGGCCAATTTTGTACTTCCATATCTTTTGATTCAATCAAATATATGTTCTAAAATTTGGACTATCTGATCTCCTCACATAAGAGAATCCAACCATGTGACAATCTGATCTGGAACCCTCACACATGTGATATATAATAACATTAAAATTATCACTTATATTTTTCTACCATATAACCAACTATGTCAAAAACTTTTATGGGAGGCTAACTTTGAACATGCATATCTTTTGTCATGTTTTGGTGCTTGACTTGAAAGTTATCAAATCAACTAGGTACAAAATTGAAAAAAATTATATGATCACCTTATCCCAAAATTTCCATATGTGTGAGATATTCCACCATCAAACTACTTACTCGGCTCTTTCTTGCCTCATGCAAATTTGGCTAAGTATGGGAAAATATTGTCAAACTAAGTGGGATCCTAACTTTTCCCTTGCATATATTTTGACGTGCTTCAATGAATTATATGAAATTTATCAAAAATAAACTAGGGACTAATGTGATCAAAACTATATGACCAACTCCCCTTGACTCATCCACATGTGGTAATGGTAATGTCATCAAACTGCCTACTCAGATTTTCTACCATTAGACCAAAAATGTCTAGATGATAATAATGATCAACCAGATGAAATCCATGCATGCACATAAACACTCAAAGCATAGAAAACATCTTAGGGACCTCTTATACATACTCAAATTACCATACTCATCTTTGAACATCTATAACCATCCCAAAACTAAAGATCAACCAAGCCTCCTTCAAGCATATTAGGATAAGCACATTGTACACTTTGTCATTATCACTTAAAATATCAAGATACTTCATCCACTCACTTGGACACCTCCATGAAATCATCATGGCATCATTTAAAATACTCCAATAAAATAGGATTTGTATAACTTTTTGTAATCTGTGTTTATCCATCTTGTGGCCACTAATTTGCTAACACCCATCCATGATCATCTTTCTTATTTGAAGGACCATTACTCCTTCCAGTCATAATGCCCTTTCAAAGAGGGTAAAAATGTATGCATATAATTTCACGCACCAAATTAACTCATTAAATTATGCCTAATTTCATCTAATGTCAACACTTAATCCCTATATCCCGTATTAACATTACCTCTTCATGCCCTTTAGTCAGTTAATTAATCCTATCTACATGAAATACCCCACTCTCCACATATTCACATTTTCTAATATTATAATTCCTAATTTACCCCACCTTCCACATAATTTCTAATACTCTTTATTCACCCACTTTATAATCACATGCCACCCCAAAATAAATACTATGGGTTTCTAACCTCTATAACTTTCTCCCTTCTTAAATTTGAAATTTGGGAGGGAAATTTCCCCTCCAATTACTTCCACACACATATTTAAATGCAAGGGGCATCCCCAATCATTTACACAAGGATTGAATCCAATACTATGCCCATTAATCTAGAGTCATGAAAATCTTGTAAGCCATCCTTGCATCTATATACTAGCTCTCATACCCTCTTGGATCCATTATAACATCCAAGCATCCAAATAAGTCATTAAACTATCCATCTTGAATCCATTGTCAAGCAATCCATAATCAAGCCAAGTAGCATTGGAGAATCAATTAGAAAATCTTGGAGGGGATCCAAAGAGGAGTAAGGTGATGGTAAGAATCCATTAATAATTCTGATTGCTCCTTACATTCTCTCCTATTGATGTTCTTTGTAAACTTTGACTTAGATTTATTATTATTTTACATATTTAGATATATTACTCAAAGTTTGCTAATATTTAGATAATGATGTCCATTTAGGGAAAATAGTTTCATTAAACTAAGCCTCAATAAAAAAATTAACATTTTTATTGAAAGCATGCATTATATTTTCAAAGAATAAAAATATTGTATGAATTGTAAAAACTACATTTAGGATGTTAGCTATGAGTTTTCGATTTCAAGTTTCTTCATACAATATAGAAGGGGAAATGAGAATGGGCTCTTATTGTTTACTTTTCAATTACATGTCACAAAGAGCTTATCTAGTATTCTTCAATACAAAGGCATATTTTTTCATGCTTATTCATTCTAAGTGCATATTCATCACAACTTAATAAAGTGCATATGCATCCTTTAATTTTGATATCAGTTTCTTGAAAAATTATAGATTTTAGTTTTTACAGTGTCAAATCATCAGTTTTGATTTACATCAATGGGATATTATTTTATTTTATAATAATATGGGTAATTAAAATCTTTATAATGCATGGCATAGTTTAATGCCTTAGTTATTTTGGTAGAAACTTTTCACAAAAATGGATAAGTAAAAGAAAGCTTGACAAGGATCTCAAGATATTTTATTGTTGTATAATTGATGGCATTAGACATTTAAAAGACTAGAGATGATGTTATTAGGGAAAAGTGGACCACACCATTATATTTTCCAAGATTCTTGGCCAACCGTTTGATCTACAACTTATGTAAAATATTTTTTCCTTAGCCAATTATTCAATGCAACTAAATACAAAATCATCTCAGTAGAACCTCCAATCATCTAATCAAAATAAGATCAACAACATGATGATGAGTTCAGTATTAAAAATTTCCTCTCATTTTTATATCTACATCGAACCCCTCTAGCAGTTTGATCTTCCTTTATTGAAAAATTAATCCCAAACATAAAGGTTCACATTGTGGAGGCCACAAATAATGCTGAAAAGTCAAAAATGAGACATGGTAGATGTGGGGATTATTTTAAAGGTTTGAAATATTAAAATTTACCCATTTTATCATCCTTGAATCAAGGACATGAGATGTTTAAAAAAAATGAATGACACTAACATTTAAAAAAAACTCAAGTTATCAGCGACTTTCCTAACACTAATCTTCAACTATTCAATCAATGGTTCAAGGAGCTTGTAAATTAGAAAGGCTAAGGTTGTACGAAAAAATAAATTAAGATATCATAGGGTAAATTTGTTACATGCATACATCGACAAAGCTTAGCTAGATTAATATATCATCATAAAATCTCTACATGTTTCATCCCTTTTATATAAGTGATAGCTAAAATAGATTATCTAGGAGTTGTCTTAGTTGTAGAGGCATGATTAAATTGATACAAGGGGAATCCTGCACCATAAAAAATATCTTATACCCTTGAATTTAGTATCTGAGTTTTTAATTCCTCTCTTGATCCTTTTTTCTATAACTATAATGAGATATTTTGAG